>CM060477.1:12733933-13933933 GCA_030544235.1 Lepturacanthus savala
ACCTTACAATGATTACTTTTAGCTTTTTGAATATTGGGTATGGATTTAGTAATATTTGAATAGCATTAATTCAATATCGGGGTATAAAATTCTATTCTTTATCCTCTCCTTTGTCTCAGGTCCGTCCTGTGGATGAAATGAACTATGACTTTCAAGCTCTTGCTTTAGAGTCAAGAGGGATGGGAGAGGTAAGTGTTCTTTTTTTTTTTTGGTCCTATAATCTGTGTCTCATTTCTTCTATCTTGTGAAATCAAAATAAAAACCTGTGGATAGTGATGCAATGTAAGTGATGGTGCAAAACCAAATTAATTTCAGTGCTTGCTTTCATGTTTGACGAATTAAAGAATTAAAGCACCACATTTGAGAAGCTGAAACGTTTTGCTTAAAATATATACAACCAAATAATAAAGTATTTGCACATTGATTTTCTGCTGATTGACAGCTTTAATTGTTGCAATATCATGCTACACTTCGAAATGAGGAGATATGACAAATCTTTACAAATTGACTTTATATATATATATATATAGCTTTTGCCGGCAAAAAAGCTCTGGGATTCTGATGAGTTGGCGAAGGACGGAAGGAAAGGGATGCTTCTTGGAGAGGAGTGGAGGGACAGTGCCTGGGGCTCATCTCGTGAGTGACTTCTTTAAATTAGATTTTTTTTTCTATTTTTGCATAGAATTAAGTTCTTATTGTAAACTTTAGTATTAATTGTTATCTTCAAATATGGCTTTCACTGTTGCCTTCATGATGGGCTTTGACCCAGCAGTAGTTGGCATGCACAACTATTTAGATATTTGATCACGGCTTCTCATTTAGATCATTCAGTGTCTCAGCCAATCATGGTGCAGCGGCGACCAGGCCAGAGTTTCCATGGGAATGGTGATGCCAATTCTGTGCTTTCACCTCGCTCAGAAGGTGGAGGCCTGGGGGTGAGCATGGTGGAGTACGTCCTGAGCTCTTCTCCTGGTGACAAGATGGATAGTCGCTACAGGAACGGTGGCTATGTAAGTCCAGCCTTTCGCTCTCACCTTTTCTCACTTGGAGGTGTTTGTTCTGCCATTATTTTCAAGGGTGGCACATAGTCTTACATAGGATTATTATAAATACAGGGTGGAGGAGATGCTGACCAAGATGGGAGAGAGAAGAGTGATGCGCAAGAGAATGTGTCCCCATTTGAAGAAGATAAGAGCCCAGAGATGAAGGTGGGAGAGGAAAGTGATCCTGCTAAAGCTAATGGAAGAGGTCTCCTAAATGGCATGGACAGAGACTGCAAAGATTTCAAGTAGGTGTTCCTTTTACAGTAACATGAAGTAAACAAACTGAGCTCGAATTCTTTTTCTTAGTCATAATTCCTTCCAAAGCCTCCCATTTCTTTTTCAAAGTTATCTTGATTATTGCAATCCACAGTAAGAGGAATAAACATGCCCAAATGTATAAATATAAATGGAAGGGCTTACAGGCTGCTTTACCATCATCTTGAAGTAAAGGTTTGCAATAACTAGAGAAGATGTGCTTTAATGTAACTTTTTTTGCTTCTCTAGTCCAACCCCCGGAAGCCGCCAAGCTTCTCCCACCGAGGCTGTGGAGAGGATGGGTCCTAGTCAAACAGGTTTGGAGATGATCAGCCAGCACCACGCCCATATCCTCCAACAACAGAACCCCTCCCAAAACAAAGCCCCAACTGAGGACTTTCACAACCAGGATGCCCATAACATGGGTGGTATGGAGCAACAAGCCAGTGTGGAGTCCCTCCAGTTTGACTATGCTGGGAACCAGATTCAGGTGGACTCCTCAGGAACTCCAGTAGGATTGTTTGACTACACCTCTCAACAACAGGTCTGTTGAACCCCAAACCCTCTCTGCTAAGAGTTATTATTGAACGTTTGCATAACAGGTTGTGATCCTTTTTGTTTATTTCCAGTTGTTCCAGAGATCTAATCCCCTGACTGTTCAGCAGCTCACAGCAGCTCAGCAGCAACAATATGCCCTGGCTGCAGCCCAGCAGCAGCATCTCGGTAAGATAGGCTGTTAGTTTTATTGTGTGTGTGTGTGTGTGGTACGGTCTATCCTGTAATACTGTTAAAACTACTTATTTGTCGGTTTGTATGATCTGTTTTTGATGTTTTACTGAGTCATTTGAAAGACACTTGATGAGATGTGAATCCTATTGTTGTTTCTGACATTACTCAGCTGGCCTCGCTCCTGCTTTTGTGCCAAACCCTTACATCATTAATGCTGGTCCCCCTGGAACGGATCCCTACACTGCTGCTGGGTTGGCGGCAGCAGCCACGCTTGCAGGTAAACACACCACATTGTACATCAGTGTTTGATACATGATCAAATAAAGTTTTATCTTGATCGTATGTTTAAAAATAAAACACAAAACTGTTCTTCCCAGGCCCCACAGTGGTTCCACCACAGTACTATGGTGTTCCATGGGGTGTGTACCCGGCCAATCTTTTCCAGCAACAGGCTGCATCTAATGCTAATCATTCAGCTAATCAGCAAGCATCCAATCAGGGACCAGGACCAGGCCAACCGGTAAGAAGTGTTGTTATATATATTTTTTTGTATATATTTAACCTGACTCTTAAACTGAAATTATACATTTTATTTCCAACTGTAGAATTTACTGTGTAAATTCTACAAGAGTATTGTGCACATATTTCAAGGATCATTCATCAGATTGACTTCACACTTGGCGGTTCTATTGCTGAGGACCCAGTGGTCTGCAGTATCAAGGATAAAATTGATTGGATTAGTGTGTTTGAAGAACACTGTAGGCATCTATACTGTGGTTGTCAAAGCTTTGCCCACTCAGAACTGGCTCTACTTTAGTCAGCATTGAACGCTATGTTTATAAACTCTGATCTATTCTCCTGTTAAGATTTAAAACAATATATTTAGAGCTTAAAGTGCACAATACTTATGAAAGATTTTAAACCCGTATTTCAGCAGGATGTGACTTATTGATTTCTTCTCTTCAGGTGATGCGAACAGGAAACAACCAGCGTCCTCTTACACCTGGGCAAGGCCAACAGAGTCAGCAGGAATCTCTAGCTGCTGCAGCTGCTGCAAACCCTGCATTGGCATATGCAGGAATGTCTGGTTGGTAAACTTCATAAAGCCTCTATACTCAATTTACACTGAGGCATTAATAGCCAAACATGAGTCACTGATGACTGTTCTGATCTTAGGTTATCAGGTGTTGGCCCCTGCAGCTTACTATGACCAGAATGGGGCCCTGGTGATGGGTCCGGGTGCCCGAACTGGTCTAGGTGGGCCAGTACGTCTTGTTCAGACTCCTCTGCTCATTAACCCTGCTGCAGCACAGGCTGGTAAGTAGTAGTCTACCAAAACCACTGTTTGCTTCTTACTCATTATCTTTGTATTTTCATTTAATATTTTATATATCTGATGGAAAATGATTAAAAGCTAAACACTGAGATGGAATTTGACATCTATCATTGGTCATGTAGACTTGAGAACTATCTTACTTTGATTGCCCTGCTGTTGCACTTTTCCCTGTTCTCACTTAATTTGAGCTGCTCTGGGGACGTTGACCTCTGCTCTCCTTTCACTGCTCACACTTCTGCCTCTCCCTTTACCAGCAGCTGCGGTGTCAGCATCCGGCTCTGGTAACATGTCTGGTCCAGCCAACGGGTTGTACCGCTCCATGCCTCAACCTCAACCTCAGCCACAGCAGCAGGCTCCCCCACAAAGCAGCGGCCTGCCGTCCAGCTCGTTCTACGGCTCTGGATCAGTCCCCAACAGTTCACAGAGCAGCTCCCTTTTCTCACACACCTCTGCTGCCCCCCCACCACCAAGTTCCTCCCTGGGCTTCAGCAGCACCAGTGGCTCCCTCGGTGTGGGCCTGGGCTCAGCTCTGGGAGGCTTCGGCTCTTCAGGTCAGTGATTACAGCTCAAGTTAAAGAGAAACTGTTTTTTTTTTTTTTTTTTCTTGGAAACAATATCTGATATTTCACAATTTCCTGTAGATATATTAAATTTCTTTTTTTTTGTTTTTACCCATTTCAGTATCAAGCTCTACTAGTAGCAGTGTATCTCGCAGGGACTCCTTGTTGGCAAGCTCTGACCTATACAAACGTGGCGGCAGCAGTTTAACTCCCATCGGCCAGCCCTTTTACAACAGCCTGGGTTACTCCTCTTCACCAAGCCCCATTGGTCTCACACCAGGCCACTCCCCACTCACTCCTCCACCTTCTCTGCCCTCTTCTCATGGATCCTCTTCCAGCCTTCACCTTGGTAAGACTTATATTTATGTGAACACGTTAATTAAAACAATACCATTGTACATGCATTTGGTCTTCTGTATGAATATTATTCATTTCATTTTCATGTCCCAAACAACACAAAATACATTGTTAAACTGATGCCACTATAACAGTGACCACAGTGTCTGGCCGTGATTATCACCCTGTAATCGTAGGTGGCCTGACAAACGGTAGCGGGCGTTACATTTCTGCAGCACCTGGCGCTGAAGCCAAGTACCGGAGCACTGGTGGGACATCCAGTCTGTTCAACTCCAGCAGCCAGCTGTTCCCTCCGTCTCGGCCCCGCTACAGTCGCTCAGACGTAATGCCATCCGGACGTAGCCGCCTACTGGAAGACTTCAGGAACAACCGGTTCCCCAACCTCCAGCTCCGTGACTTGCCGGGACACATGGTGGAGTTCTCTCAAGACCAGCATGGCTCCAGGTGGCTGAGATTTGCTTTCTGACTTGAAAAGCAGCTTCATTCCCTCACTTCAAAAACATATTTGGAAATTTTTAGATTTAATTTAATTGTAAACCTTAACATGAGCAAATCACATTGCTGTACTGAAATCTGACTGATTTCTTTATCTTATCAACTCATGTTCTAATCTTGTCTTTCTAGATTTATCCAGCAGAAGCTGGAAAGGGCCACTCCTGCTGAGAGGCAGATGGTATTTGGAGAGATTCTGCAGGCAGCATACCAGCTGATGACTGATGTATTTGGGAACTATGTCATCCAAAAGTTCTTTGAGGTTGGAACTGCTAAAGTGTATCCTGGTGTCATGCCAGTAACCTCTACTAAATTAACTGCAAAGGCGACTGTTTTGTATCCTGTCTGCAATAGTTTTGTTTTTGTGTCCTGCAGTTTGGAAGTGCAGACCAGAAGTTGGCTTTGGCAACACGTATCCGTGGGCATGTTCTTCCCCTGGCTTTGCAGATGTACGGTTGCAGGGTCATTCAGAAAGCCCTGGAGTCCATTTCCTCTGACCAGCAGGTAATTGTAAGTGAGACTTCACTTTTTCTAACAGTTTTTGCAAACCTCGTTTTATCAGGGTTTGCTTACCCAGCATACTGCAATGTTTTTCATCAACAATCTCGTTAAAACTGTTTTTCCCACTGTCCTCTGAATCTTCATTTCAGAGCGACATTGTCCGTGAGCTCGACGGTCACGTGTTGAAATGTGTGAAGGACCAGAACGGCAATCATGTGGTTCAGAAGTGTATTGAGTGTGTCCAGCCTCAAGCCCTGCAGTTCATTATTGATGCCTTCCAAGGCCAGGTGGGTTGTTGGTGATGATAGTATTACTAGTAGCTGCTACTTTTGAAAGTGTAACATGCATTTAGTCTTTCATCATGTATAGGCCAGTTTCTCAAACTGGAAGTGTATCCTCTTATTTTCTTTGATTATTTTGTGAATATAAGAGGAAAGAACCAGATTATAAACATAATGCAAGTACAGAAGGAATCAAACACAGGGGGATATTTGCACAATCAAATCAATCTTATTAGGATAATTAAGCGCTCCTACATAATAGTTCTCTTCTCTCTCTTTACCTATTGGTGCAGGTGTTTGTGTTGTCCACACACCCTTATGGCTGCAGAGTTATCCAAAGGATTTTGGAACACTGCACCCAGGAGCAGACTCTGCCCATCCTGGAAGAGTTACATCAGCACTCAGAACAGCTGGGCCAGGTGAGCACATCTGTTTCCAACCTCTCATTTTCTAGGACCAAATGTACGACAGATGCAATGTTTGTTTGCTAGATGTGACTGATCACTGTTGAGATGTGTGCTTGTCTTGTGTATTTGCATGTCTCCTCCATGTTTGGACATTTCATATTTTAAGTCATTGTTCCTGTGTAGTAGTTGTGGTCTGCTAAATGTAAATTGTAAGAATGAATATACTTGTACTGTTAGCTTTCATTACATCTGACATATGTGATTATTTAAACATCCACCCTGCCCCCTCGCTTATTCCATCTAGAAATATCAAGGCGTATCATTGGAGATGACACCCAAAACATATTATACAGTGTCCCGCGATGCACTGTTCAAGGTCAGAGCAATTTGCCTCTCTCTCACGGATGTCTCCGTGCTTCCTTCCTCTTTCCCTTTTATCTTTTTTTGTAAAGTATCTTAACATTTAAATAGACCTTAAACTCCCACCTATTACAGGCCTTCTCCTAACCCACTGAGCCGCTTTTTTTTTTTCTCCCCCCCCCCTTCCCATCTTGCTTTATGCCACAGAGGATTCACAAGGCATTTGTCTGATAATTCCTCTTGTTTGCCTACAGCATCTCCTGATCAATCTGTTTTTTTCTCTTTTCATATCTACTTTTGTTTTTCTAGTTTATGTATTTAAATTTATAATTTCTGCAAACTTTTCAAACTACTTAACTGTACAAATGCAGTCCACAAAATAAGTGTAAATTGATCTTGAGTATGTGACAGTCATGTCCAAAATAAAACGGGTACAGGTTCTTATTAAAACAAATTGGCAGGAAATGCTTCTGAAGGCAAATAGTGCAAAATTGAAGGTGGAGATCACATTGCCTACCTCAGAAATGACTAATTTAACAAGATTAAGTCAGTGGTTTTATTTGTTGCTTGGTCAGGTGAGTTTTATTTGTATTTTTTTTTTTTCTGTTTTGTCTCCATCTTGTCACACTAAAACTACACCCATAACTGTCTATCACCCATTTCTGAAGGGGCAAAGATGCTATTGGTTGTGTTGTCTGGTCAGCAACACTCCAAACCAGCAGCATCTGTTTTGTCTGACCTTCCGCAGTGATGACGTAAGGGTATTTGTAAGACTACAAATGGGGGTGTCACTCATTCGTCTATCATTGTAGAGATGCATGATTATCTCGCACAAATTAAGACGAATGGTGAAAAGTAGTGCATGAGTATCAATCGGAGTTGAGGTGTCTCACTGATCCTTTAGTTTGGAAAAACAAATGACTGTTTACCTTGTGCTTACGCCTCCACTGCCTCCTGCAGGATCAATATGGTAACTACGTCATTCAACATGTTTTGGAGCATGGCAGACCTGAGGATAAGAGCAAGATAGTCACAGAGGTTCGTGGGAAGGTTCTTATTCTGAGCCAACACAAATTTGCAAGGTAAGCCATGTTTTTATGTAGTGGAAAAGATGAAGATTTTACTGTGGTCTGTCTGGAAGTGACAAGATAACAAATTTTATAGACGTTTTTATCTAACTACTCAGGTTTTTTTTCCACCCCCCAAGTTTTATCAGCAACCATAAGACTTTGCACTGTGGCATGCACCAATTTCCTATATTTGCTGATGGAATAAATGCACAGATAATACAAAAGGGGGGCAAAAAATAATCAAATGGGTCAATTGTAACATGGGATGTTAGCTTACATTCACTTAGATCTGCTTGTACCTTATTTCAAGTGAATTGAACAATTACAGCTGTGCTGAAAACGCAAACTTAACATTAACCAAGTTAGCAACACTGATGCAGGCCAAACAACCCCATTGCATACCACAAGCACATTGCACAAAAGCAGCTGATTCAGTTGCTGAGTTGTGTGGCATGATTGTCCAACCATCATGTTCCCAAGTCCTGTAGAGTGAAGTCTTGATTGAGTTCTTATTTTAGTTTTGCTCTGAGCTTCTTTACACACAATCTGCTGAATGATCTTCTAAAATGTGATAGTGTGTACTTGCATCATGCATCATGAGCCAGAAATTAGAACTTAATACATAACCTGAAGTTTAAATTAATAGGGACATTTCCTCGCACAATTAGGCCAATGAGGGTTTTGTAAACGCTGTTTGGAAGCTTTCTACACAGCGTTATTGTTTCTGTTGCATACAAGGAATGCCACAAATGACAATGTCAACAGAAAAGGGTTCTAACATCTCAGCATGTCAGACCAATAAATAAAGGATCTTCCCTGACTGGTCATCACAAAGTCTCCTCCAGCCCAGGTATGAATTTGTTTGTAATAGAATCTTCTCTCCGTTTCTTTCCTCAGTAATGTTGTCGAGAAATGTGTGATACACTCTTCGCGTGCTGAGAGAGCTCTGCTGATAGATGAAGTGTGCTGCCAGAAAGATGGCCCCCACAGCGCCCTGTACACCATGATGAAGGACCAGTACGCCAACTATGTTGTCCAAAGAATGATTGACATGGCAGAACCTGCTCAGCGTAAAATCATCATGCACAAGGTCAGTGAACTACTAAACATGTCTATGTGTTTAGATATTGTGAGAACATGGCTTTCTGCAGAGCAAGATGGTTCACAGGGAGCAAGCGAATTGAAATCTATAGAACATGTGTCCATAGCCATTAGATATTTAAAATCTTGGTGTATGTGAAGCTCAAATCTGTGAATTTTTAGGTTTTCTTGCCGCTATAATGACTTTGATAACTCCAGTGCCACTCTTCCTAACCAATCTTAAGCCCAATACTAAATTTTTTGTCCTCATTGACTTTTCAGATCCGGCCTCACATTGCCACTCTGCGTAAGTACACCTATGGGAAGCACATTCTTGCCAAGCTAGAAAAGTACTACATGAAGAGTGGATCCGAACTGGGCCCCATCGGTGGTCCCACGAATGGCCTCATGTAGTCTCGATGACACCCTGAAGAAGTGGAGGAGTAGGACCCCCCAAACCCCCTGTTCTGCGAGAGATGCTCCTTAGCCATAGGGGTTTAGCCTTTAACACCCTCTGTCGTCCCACTTTTTTGGGAAGTACCAAAAAAAGACAAGACAACTTCACCTAAGAACGCTGTGACAACTGACCCCTGCCACTCTGCCACCCCTGGTGCAGGTCCCCAGCGTGGCCCCCAGGGGATGCACAGTCAGCAGGCCGTGTTTTTTTTTTCTTTTTTTTTTTTCCTGGGTAAAGCACAAGCCCATTGTTAATGATGTAATTGATGTATTTGACTGGTTTTCATATTATCTTGTACATTTAGTTTTTTACCTTGTAAATTCTGTGTAGAAAAAGAAAACTTATACCCATTTGCTGAAATTTACAATTCTTACAATTAACACCAGCAAGTGACTTTATAAGGCTAAACTGAGTGATCCTTTTAACAAAAAAATTCCATTTGTTTTTGTAACCGGACTTATGTCAACTGTTCTAATTAAGTCTAGGCAATTTAATATTATATTTGTATATTATCCCATGCACAGTAAATGTGTTTTCCCATGCCAAAGCAGCTGATGGATTAGTTTTCAAATAGCACTACATAGTATGGATGGATTTAAACGCCTCCGTCCACAGGTGAAGACTATGTGTCACGTGCCACAGTCACCCAGAGGTCTCGGCGACCAGTTTGCCAGCTTGGCTTTGGGGATTGGTGCTTTAGTCTACGGTAGTCATTTCCAATGGTGGCTTTTTCTTGCCTTTTTTTCATTGCCTCCTTTTTTCCAGGCTTAGCGGCTCAAGTGTTTACCCTGTTGACCAACAGCTAGTAGCCTGAACAGTTGCGGTACTAAATACTACAGACTGATGAACGTGAGCTGCTGCATCCACTGAGCCCCCCCCTCCCTCCCCCCCCCTTTTTTTGAGCTGTATTACTTTCCCTCATCCAGGTGATCACTCGGGGTTTATGCAAGATAAAACGCTACCATTAACTTATAGAAGCAGAGCATGAGGTTTGGTTGTACAGTGGGCGTGTATCCTGGTATAATCTTAACATGACATTACCGTAGTGCGGGGCTTTTTTGTGGGATATCGGGTGGGAGTGGGGTATGCATTAGCATGCTGTGACAGGTTTTAATCCTTGAAATGATTTTTTTCTTTATCCTGTTTTGTGTAACATCTTATCTGTCTTGTAGTTTTGAGATGAACACTGCCCTAGAAAACGGTATCTTTATGTACTGAATAATCATCTCTTGCGTAGAAGTAGTTTAGCAATGTATAGCATCTTTATGTATGAGTAAATTGTTGGCTTTGGGTAGGGGGCTTGTAGCAACGATGGAACCCCCACCGCCTGAAGGTCAGAGTACTTAGAGAAAAAAACAAAACGTTAAGTGGAGCTTATCCCGGCTTTGTACATCTGAGATGGAATGAACCAGAATTAGTGGGATAAGTGGAAGAAAGGGACGTTTAAAGAACCTTTTTTTTAAAGGTTCTGTTTTTATTTTTTTTAATTTTTTTTTTTCCTATTTGGTTGGGTATGCAAGTGCATCGGTGGAGGCTGGTGGGGCCATCGGAAGCTATACAATTCACCTGTAATGCTTGTAGTGATGGCTTCTTTGCTTCATATGAATTATTGTAGAATACATGTAGTATATGTGCAGTTAATAAGTGTAAGATTATTAGTTCAATTGAAAAAAATGTCTAGTCGTGGTGTTTGACAGGCCTTGCTAAATTTGTAGTGATGCTTTTATTTCGTCTGTACAGTTGTACATTTGTAAACGTTTATGCTGTAAATGGGATGTCTTTTACACTTTTTGGGGAGAAAAGGCAAAAATGTGCATTTTGATGTGTGTATATTCATCACTCCTTTCCCCTTGAATATAATGTATACAATTTTATTTGATCTAGTGTTATTTTAAAGAAGGAAAAAAAAAAACAACTTTATGGCTTCACAATCTGGCATGGTTTTTGTTTTTAATCTGTTATGGGAAAGGCCAGCCTCTATTTGTACCGGAGCTGTAACATCCACTGTTGATAGTCTTTCTGATGTGACAGTTTAAAAAGGAGAAAAAAAAAAACTCTGTACTAAAACCGAGGCTGCATTTAGTCCTCTGCTACCATGGAAACTTCACAGGATATGACAAGAATTATTTTTGTACAGAAGAGTGCTGTATTTTGGAACAGCTACTACCTTGTAAGCAAAAGCAATGTAAAATATTGTCAATTATATAAATATGAACATATGAGTTTTGTCACACTGTCAAAGTCATGTACATTTTCAGGTGGCCTTATGTACATTTCCAGATGTTAGATGAAGAAAACAAACTCATTTTTGGAAGCAGAATTGTGACTATGTATGATTAAACTGTTCTTCTAACATTTGACCTGCATTGTTGTGGTTCTTCTTGTCTTCAGTTTAAGCAAAACATGTTTAGAAACTAAAATTTAAATCCATACCCAAAATTGGGAAACAAATCCGGTTAAATTCTGTCAAATTGAATCCTCAGTGGAATAGTCCTAATGAAGTTAATAGTGTAATACACAGGTGTCAAACTCAAGGCCCGCGGGCCAAATCTGGCCCGGCACCTCAATTTCCGTGGCCCCTTGAAAGCTTGCGTAATTTATTGAGATGGAAAACTGAATAAATGTTAATGGAGACATGCTGGTCATGACTGCTTTTCTCAATTCACCACTAATGTTTAAAACAGGAAAGTTTCTGTTTTTCCTTCAAGTACATCTGCCGTCGTTTTACTTTAGTTTCACTGTAGTTTAACATTCATCTTAGCAATGCAAAAGCATTGATTCCAATCTTTGAAAAATCCATAAAATTAATAGTGGTTACCTGCATGAGTCTCTTGATATCATATCATATAATATGATTTGCCATGTTTTGCTGCAGCATTTCTAATAATTACATCCTAAAATTATAACCATATTATTTCTACATCAGCATCTACATTGTAAACTATTTTAAAAATAGTCACCAGCAACTACTTAATTATTAGTTACAATTATTCAGATACTCTGAGTGTTGAGGCAATTATCCAATATGAGTAGAAACATTTATATGATATTTACAATTGGCCCTTTGAGGGAAACCATAAAGCTGTAGAAGAACGATTATGCTGTTAATGTATACGAATATATAGATAGCATTTTCTATTTAGATAATTTTACAAAAAAAAAAAAAAAAACATGACATTCAGTTCATTCATTGTGCCAAACAAAAATAAACATGAAATCTTCTTGCCCTCTGTGAACACGTCCAGAGTTCAGTGAATCACCTGCGTTACGCTGCGAGCAGGTTATTCGTGTTTTTATTGGTGGGCGGGTTTCTGCCGCCAGAGCCTCGGTATTTCATCAAAAACACGCGGAGATCCTGAAGCTGAACGGAATACGCTTTACACAGAATACACGCGTAAAATATGAGGATATCTCTGGCAACCTCTTCGTTTATAGCGTTGTGCTTCATATACGCTGCTGGCAGCATGTCGGTAAGTTATTACATCAAAGCCGGAGCTCACCTTCTCACTTCCTGATGTCAGCGATTATTATAATCTCTGGTTATGTCAACGTGTTTATTCTTTATCGATGCTTGGTTTTATGTAAAGCTCAGAATAAAACAATTCGTTTTAGATGCAGTCACTGAAATGAAATTACAGTAAGTATTAGATTACAGTATATGCTGCTTATTCAGGTCAATCTCATTAAAAAAAAAAAAAAAAAGCTTACACTTCCCATTTTGTGTCTAACACCTCTTGGCAGTGGTGGAAAGTAGCCAAGTACTGTACTTAAAGTAGTTTTGAGATACTTAGTATTACTTAGTATTTCCTCCATTTGACATTTCAGAATTGACATAACTTTATGTATTTAATATTCATGCTCTTTATATTGTTTTTTTATTTGACTTTGTGTAAAAGGTACTATATAAATATGTATGAACAATCATGCCATGTACTGATATGTAATATGATGAAGTTCTTTTACTTTTAATCGACACAAAGTATCTTAAATTGTCTCCACGTTGATGAACTAAGACAGTAAAATGCTATGTTTCTGATTAAAACAAATAATATGCAATAACAATATGACGCAGTCTGAATACATTTTGCTGATAATCTGTATTTAAGTAACATTCCAAATTCAGGGTTTTTACTTGCAATCGAGTATTTTTAGATGACAGTATTTCTGCTTTTACTTAAATAAAGGATCAGAGTACTCTGTCCATCACTGCCTCTTGGTGAATTCACCTGATAGCTTTTAAAATCATCCTATAATATCCACCATAAAATATCTTTATGTGATTATGGCCCTATTGGCACAGTAAAGTCATGGAGGTCAAAGTGGAAGTACCACATTATAAAATATAGTTTATTCCAATGCAATTTAAAGGAATGCAGTCGAATTGTAATTGAAAAAGTAGTAGATAAGAGTATTAAAATATTAATTGAGCAGAATGTGCTCCAAGTGATTATGTGTATTATATTAAATATTAATAATGTTATATTATTACTGATTCATTAGCGGGTGAGCGGTAATTAAATGCTTTGGATGGTCGAGTCATTTTAACCCCTTTATACACAGCTACATAGTTTAATCTGTAACCGTGCAGCATGTTTTGTATGTAATCAGTAGCTGGCTTTACATAAAGGTCAATATTTTCCTCTAAATGTCAGTGAAGAAGCATAAAGTAACATAAAATGGAATTAGTCATGTGAAGTACAAGCCTAGTCCCTATTCATATTTCTCATATTACTCAACATATTACTCATACACCCTTAAGCTGTGATACACACCTTAAAACGATAGAATTTGATCTTTCAAATTCATTAGCCAAGAAGAATTCCCATCTCTTCTGTTTTTTTTTTGTATCTATAATTGTTATAAATGGTAAGAGACATTTCTCACCAGGAATAAAAACTAGAACATGGTTAGATCTGATGGTAAAAAAAAAAATCCATGTTCTCTTAAATGGAAGTTTAGTTCTGCCATGAAACTGCCCCAAAAACTTTTTTTTCCCGCTTTATATATTGAATCTGGAACTTGTGACTAATGTTTTCAACCGTCGTGATCAGTCATATGTTAAACGGAGGATTTACTGACCCTTAAATTATCACTTCCAGGTATAAACATTAATATTCAGCTGGAAAACATTCAGTCCCATCATGAGTCTGTTTGGTAGCAGAGTTTTTAGTCATATTGAAATCAGGATCTTTTTCAGCAAAAAGAGTTGTTTATTGAATTGTGTAGTATTAGTTTTCATCCATGTTGACTTTGCTGAGCTTTAAAGTTCATTCTTGAGGAAGAGAAGAAAAATAATTTTGCCACAAGGTCCAGTTAGAAGCTCTATGAGGCTTATTTTATCAAGATCTTACCCCAGCATTTCTTCAGCAGCTTATCATAGTGCAACCATACGCTTTATCGCTAATGACACATTTCGCACGCATGAATTTTGTGTCATTTAATATCACTCATATCAAAACATTGGATGAAACCTCCTTACAGACACGGATAAATAATGATATTAATCTAGAAAGTTCTACCATTGAAAGTTCCAAACCAGTCTATTATGATCCATTAACCTTAGATATTTATGTCACACGCCAGTGTTGGCCTTGTGTTAAATGGAAATGAATAGCAGACTGCCTGCAAGCTCTTTTTATACATCAGCTTTATTAGCCAATGTTTTTATGACCCTTGTAACTGTTTTATGAATTATTTGTTGTTATTTCTTCCTTGTTATCAGGTCTCCCTAACCCTCTTTAAAAAGATATCACAATCTCAATGAAACTACTTGATAAAATAAAGATATATCTGCAGTTTTTACAGTATGTGTGCAACATAATGGTGTTCCATGATCCAGGATGTCGCTGGATGACATGGATCGTTAAATATGAGAGCAATGTTCTCTCTGGGAAGAGCTTGTTTTATCTTTATGTTATGCTCCTACAGCTCCGTTCAAACATTGATATGATGGTAATAGCACCTGTACATGGTTTGTTCTTTGTTTTGGATTAAAACTATCCATCTTGATATAATACTCTGTGCTCTGCTACTTTTGCTTACTTGTCAAATTGGCAAAGTGACATTACCATACAACTCAGGCTGTATTCTTTATCCATGGCATTTTATTGGTGATAAGAATGTGATCACTTGCGTCATTATGGGATTGTTAGCCACAGGGTGCTGTTCAGTTCTTTAGCAGGACTTTGTATCTGAGACATGATTCTTGTCTTTATTGCTCTCCCATATTAACTTATCTGTCTACCTTGTCTAACCTTATCTGTTTTGATATGTTGGACAATAAACAGCATTGTGGTGATATTGTTTGCCCATCACTATCAACTTTAAGTGTGTTTGTCCTTTTTCTTCATGTATTTAGGTTCCTGCCTTTACAGAATTTGAAGGATCGGGATATGATCTGGACAGCTCTGGATCAGGGGATTGGTCAGGTCAAGGTAAATCTTGAGGCCACTGGATCAGTGATTATGAAATGGTTATGATCCACTTATAGTATATGTTGTTTATCTACCATTGTTTATTCTTTCTCTTCCACAATCTCACAAGGTGACATTAAAGATCAGCCCAACAGCCTCGATGCCGGAGGTGGAGCCAAGAACACCTTACATGTACGACGCATGATTTTCTGTGATGATACTCGTTTATCCGTAATGCGGAGCAGGAAAAAGTTATAAAACTGTTCCTACTCTTGTTTCCAGGATCCTTCAGATTTGACCTTTGATGGAACACACTGGCATGCAAAAAACGGCAGATCGGGATATGTTGTCTTGGAAAACAGCAGGAGCTTCTTGGAGAACAAAGAAATCATTGCAGGTACTTTACAGTGTTTTACACCGACTTTGACAAAGTAATAAACTGAATTTTATTTTAAATCAGTAATGTATTTTCTTATTTGCAGGTATTGCTGCAGGAGGAGTAATAGGAATGGCAGTGGCTGTTGCACTGGGAGCAACATTAATCTACAAATGGCAGAAGAAAGATGACGGATACATTCTGGGCCAGCAGGGGGAATCAGCTGGTTATCACTAACCTGACGGGGAAGTGAAGGTTGTGTAAATGACCACATGATTAAAAACTGTCACGCTGTACGTGTTTTGTAAACCACAGGCCCTGAGCTTGATCTCTGAACTTTTGCTTCTGAGCCACTTGGGAGCTGAAAGCTAAATAATATTTTTTTAAAGGCTGCTGTACACTATTTTTTGTGGTAATGATACATTTTGCATTTTCTTTTATGTTACCTTCTGTTTTTAGGATTTCTATAATTTTTTTAACTGGTCTTATTTTGGATTTGTGAATCAGCCATTGGGCAGCCAGAAAGACTTTTAATATAAAAACAATCAGAAACGGTTGGGATCTTCAAGGTGGGCGAGGCCAATGTCTATTTTGTTTTTTTTAATTTTACTTAATATTCTGACACTTGATGAAAATTATTTCTGTTGTTCATTGATAATGTATTTATGTATATGCTAAATTGTAAATGTATATGATGATTTACCCTTTTTCTTTTTTACAAAGATATGAGACTCAGGGTAGTAGCTGCTGTTGAGGACACTGAGGTCATGTTATGCATGTGCAACTTTCAATTTTGGTGTAAATTGGATAAAAGAATATGAGGTATTTAATTATTGGGTCTTCATTAAATGTAAATTATAAAAGTTTGCTTTGACGTAGCACGTTATCACACCAATATGCACAATGAAATTAGATTTATTGTAGAATTCAATTTTGAATAAATTACCTTTATTACGTTTTAAATCTTCATAATTTTCTTTATTTCAGATTAGTGAAAAAAAGTATATTTGAAAGTTGCGGTATTCTTGGGCTTTGTCTAAAAACAAAGTGTATGAACAGACAGGATTTGTCATTACTTAATATTTTAGTGATAATGGCCACTTCTGTTAGATACTCTATCTGTTTATACTTTATATATTTATAAACCAAACATTTTTACATGAATCTCAAGATATTTACCTGAATCCTGATGGCTGACGTCGCTTAGTAACTTCTGGACATCCATTGGCTCAACCTCCCGTCCGTCACGTGAGTCGCTGTGGACCCGCCACTTCCGGCTCCGCCCCCACTTCCTCCCGGGCACTGGGTAGCAGAAGGTTTGTTTTTATCGGCGGAGTCGTGCGGGTTTTGTCGGCGAAGTGGTGGGCGTTCCTCCGCTGACTGTCGATGCTGAGAAGCGCTTTTCTCCTTCACTACGTTTAGCTATCTCGATGTTTCTCCCTACGCTCGTAGAGGACATGCATCACTTCAAGCCGAGTCGAGACAGACTGTACACCACCCGGTGCTGTGGATGTTGCCACGTCCGGACGGGGACCATCATCCTGGGAACATGGTACATGGTGCGTAAAATGGTTGATGGGGGCTAGTGTTCCCAGTGTTGGCTAACGTCGTGTTAAGTTCTCTGAAGTAGCGAGTTAACCAACGAACGCCGACCGAGCAGTGATGTACGTGTCCGGCAGTGTGTTATACTTGTTGCCGGCGGCTTTAATATGAGCTAAACGACGGTTTCCGACCGTTTTCAACAAGGATAGCGCGCGACGCTAGCCTAGCCGTTAGCCGGTGTTTCGGTTTAAAAAGTGGCCGTGTTAACTGGTGACTTCGGAGTGGAAACAGCTGTTTAAAAACAGCAACAGAACCCTACTAAACACATCTAGTTGTACTTAAATCAGCTTTAAATACATACTAAGCTGTGTTAAATATCTACGCTAAACATTAACGTTACGTAAATATTATGATCGTTTCTTGTTGGCGACGCTGTTTATTTCACATAATGACGGACAAAAAAGAACAGACATTTAATTATAGAATGTTTAATACTATATGCATATAGTCAATTAAGCCTAATGTGTAAGGCTTTTCAACACCTGCCTATATTTCTGTCGGTGCAGCTCATCCGACCCAGAAAACGCAGTTTGAAAACCGATCACCCTATAATAAATAATCGATGACTACTAGTTATTTATATATCTGGTTGAGATGTGAGGTGTGAAGGTTGAACATTCAGAAACAAATGACATTTGGCCTGGATAGCAGGTCAGCTGATGTTGGCCCACGCTCGACTGACGTTACTGTTGTCAAGTCATAACAAGAAGAAATTCGCAGAAACATTCTTCACTAATAATAGGACGTGGCCTTAAATCCCACGCCAGTTTTCTAATGTAATTCAGGTGCCAACTACAGCTCACACAGGGCCGTTGAAATGGCGAGTTTACTGCACATCTTGTTCCCGTAGAAGTCAACACTTCAGCAACAGATGTCTTGGTCGCGTTTTGAAATTCTCATCTGCGTTTTTTTTGTTTTTGCCAGCTGGGCAATATTTAACACATGACACACAGAGAATGCCAGTGCCTTTCCCTTATTTTATTCATTTATTTTTAATTAAAACGCTATTTTTCCAGGAAAATCTCAAATGAGATTAAAAAAATCTTTTGCAAGAGTTCAATCAGAGAGCATCATGAAGTTTCATACAAACAACATTAAAACAAGTCATATAGACAGTTGGCTTGAGTGGTATAACATACTGGGGTATACAGTATATGATGCTGGTGAGTAATTTTAGCATGTATGACATTGTCCAGCCTGCAATGCTGTGTGTTTATTATGCAGTTAAACTAACTGACTGTGTTTAAATATGTATATCCCATAGAATAATGAATAGATTGGAAAATAAACCCCCTTCTTCCATAGATTATTTTTCTGGAAGACACATCACAGCTCTTTCAGATAAAGAACCTCAGAAGTGGACGTGCTAAAGCATTTTTATTACCAACCACATCACTGAAGTCACGGCTGTCTGTCAGCTGTGATTTGAGTAAGTTCACGTCTACATCTGAAGAAAGTTGAGCAGAATAGTTTTCTGAAGCTTGCGGACGTGAATGAAATGGAGCAGTACCACCAGAAATCCTAGAGGTAGACGCTTTTTCTTAGATCTATTTTGAGATTGCCATGTGAAACACTTTATATATATATATATATATATATATATATATATATATATATATATATATATATATATCTGATTGCCAGCTATGCTGATGCTTATGGTTTTGTTATTATGGAGCAAAACAAATCAGAAAGTGAAAACCACTAATTCAGGGACTTTAGAGTTTAATTATCACTCTTTCAATGTTTTTAATAGTTTTTCATCGTTTGACTGTTACTATTGTTATACACATTTATCAACAAAATTAAAATAAAATTTCTAGTTTCAATTGAAGCCATACAATGGAACAACAATGATAATTCCTCTGTTCCACATAAAACCTCTATAAAACTTCCCAAAGCTTTATTGGGTTGGTGTTAAGACAACAGTAATGTAAAAAACAAAACACAATTGTGTTAAATGCTATAAATGTCGCCATTATAGAAATAACCTAGTTATTGTTACATAGGATATTGACCTTGTTGTAGAAACTCACAGTAACAGCCTTTTTTCTGAGTGTCCTTGGTCTTTTTTGTTACCACTCAGCACTAAATATCCTTTCTTGATTCAAGCTTGGTGACTTCATTAACTCACTTCCTTCTTTCCTGACAATCATTGATTTCAGTTCGTTGAACTATGTCATTTCTTTTTCACAGTATTTAATTTGGTTTGAGTTGGGGGTTCAGTTTTTCACCAGCATGTCATGTAAATGCAGCTGACTATAGCGCTCAATGTTGGAGAGTCCTTGATTGATGAAAAATAACCTTGACCAAAAAATGTGATCTGTCATTCACAGTGTTTCCTATCTCTGTTTTGATTGCCTTGTTGTCAGGAATTCAATCAAAAACAGTCAACATTTCATATAGAAAATAGTGTAAAGGATGCAGAAGTTCACTTTAATAGAAAAAAACAACTCTTTTTGTTTCCCTTCTCCTCAGGTTGTCAACCTGTTAATGGGCATCCTGCTGACTGTCGCTGTGACCCATCCAGAAAATGTTCCCACCATCGACTTGCAGTATGAGGTCATCGACCATTATTTCGCCTCTGACAGGATGTCTGGTAACTAATTAAATATATATAAGAATAACCGTAAGATTAAAAAAATGCCTTAAAAAACAGTGAAATCTTTTTCACTTGATCAAGCATTTACGCATCAAACACAGCACATTTTACTCTGGTGGGTCTTTGGATTCCACCATTGGTGTCCACATCACGGTTAAATAGTATCTGCCCAGGACCTACATGTACATAGCTGCTTCCCCCCCCTCCTGTCCGAGGCCTTTCACTTACCCACATGGTGAGGCTGAACATGTGATTCATCTTCCATACTGAACACTGCTCCCCGGTGACTGCAAAACAAAACAAATCATAATGACAAACGCTGCAGCGGCGTTGTGTACAGGTTGCTTGCAAACGTTGTTGTTAGTGTGGAGACGCTCCTCCTGGATTTCCTCAAAGGGATTATGTTAGTACAAGGTGTTTGTTTGTGCCGGACCGGCCGAACTGTGAGCGGCTTTTTCTCTCAAGCTGGTGGGTGTTTTGTTGATTTGTCCGTTGGCTTGGTGAAGGCCTTTTCATTTTTTAGCAGTGATTCAGCAGGAGAGGAGGGGAAACAAACCGTGGTGGGGTGACCTTCCCACAGAAGGCTCATGCCAGCACTCAGGGCAGTGGAGGTTGTCCAGAGACAATTTTAGCATTCAGTCTGGTTCTGTTATTACTCCTGACTATTGTGCAGCTTCGCCAGCCTGCTCTCATTTCATTCCATAATCCAGGCCATGTGTTCGTTTTAAGTCAAAAAATGTGTGATAATGGCTTAAGTATTTGTTTCTAAATGAATTACAGAAGGTTCTCTCCGGGTTCTCTGGCTTCCTCCCACAGTCCAAAAACATTCTTGGGTTAATTGGAGACTGGGGATGCACCAAAATGAAAATTTGTGGCAGAAGCTGAAATAATATAAAAATGCTTGACCAAATATCGACTATCAAATGCGGTTAAGTTTTTCACTATTGATGAATAGTTTAATATACATTTTTAGTGTTGTTCAAAGAATCATCTCTTGAGAGTTGGAGTGATGTGACCATATTTTCTTTTAGCTGCTGCAGCCGCCTCTCTCTCGTATTCAGCTGCTGTTCAGAGTGTTTGGCTCTTAAATAGCAAATTAAAGCAGTAGTGCTAAAGTGCAAGGGAACCCCCTCTAAAATAGTTTGGTTAACACTTGTTACGAACTACAATATCATTCTCGCTCTCCAATACTTTAAAGTATTTCAACACTGCTGACATTTTAACAAAGGCATGATTGCATCACACTTCTTCTTTGGGGTTTTAAGGCAGCCAGCACAAAGTTGCTTTGCTGCCATCAGCAGGACTATTCAGCTTTACTTTTAACTCACTCCACTGAAGGCCAAATGTGGTGGGGTTTTTTTTCAATATTCAGTTACAGAAATATTCATTGCATCCTTATTGGAGGCTCTAAATTGCCCAGAGGTATGAATGTGTGAGTGGATGGTGTGTGTGCCCCACAACCTGTCTGAGGTGTATCCCTGCCTGTCGCTCCGCTGGGATTCGCTCCAGTAGACCCCCGTGACCTTAGAGAGAAATAAACAGGTATAGAAAATGAATGAATGGATGGAGGAATTACAGAAAAGTAGAATTGGTATGTAATGGGTCTCAAACATTCTCAGATTGCAGTTTATACAACATACTGAATATGTTTGGGTTTAGGTCTCTTAGTCAAACAAAAAATGCAATTTGTATTCATAATCTTCTAACTGAAAATTAAGTGAAGAACAATACTGGCATAAAGGAAAAAATAAAACCGTCCTGGTCAGAGATACATTTATAGTGGTAATTCCTGCATCTCCAATGTGTTTTTTTTTTCTTGTCATAAGTTGATAAAGGTTGTAACTTTATGCTCTTTTTTTGTTGTGGGGTTTGAAGAATATAAAAAATAAGATGGGACCCAACAGTGCACCAAAGCTGTTTTACTTGAGCTCCTGAATAACACAGAAATGTGTCTGGAGAACAGGGCTGTTGTCGCTCTCACTAGCATCCTTCTAGCGGTGCAACAGGAAGGACGGTTTGAGGAAGTGAGAGAGTGAGTGATGGAGAGAAAACAGGATGTGAAAGGCAAAGATTTTAATTATCCCCAACTGAGTTTACTGTCTTCTTTACTGCCACTACACAGCTGAGCGCTGAGCAGATTAACGTTCCCCAGAGCTGGCCTTTTAAAACGGAGTAAACTAGAAAGAGAAGAGCCTGAGAGATGTTTTCCTTACACACTGCACCCAATCTTACATTAGCAGTTAAAGCTCAAGCTGTAATAACATGTGCTTAATCTTTATTTCATCACTTTATTTATTCTCACTTGTTCTCACACAGAGAATGCCTGTGTTGGATTTGCCATCTCTCTGCTGATGCTCACCATCAGTGCCATGATGGTGTATGGAGCCATAACTGTAAGTGTGTACAGTAGTTATGTTGGCTTTTTAAAGTTTTTTTTTTTATATTTAAAGTACACTTTCTTATTCAAAAAGGTGCATGCAAGAGGTAGGTAAGACATATAAGAAACCAAAACTGCCTGCTATGTTTTATTGTTTCTTTATATATTATTATGCAGAGAATTTTAACAGGATGCTCAAAAGAATCCCGTTGCAGTGGGAGTGTAGCACACGGTGCTATCCTCTCACTGCCTGTCATCTTTACCTCACAGGCCTGCAGACGGCATCAAGACTGACAGGTTTGATTGCGTTTGGATGTGAACCTGCATTAAGCTGCTAGTTTTATATGAATGCACAGTTAAAGTACGACATGCATCGGCAGGCTCGGAGCACGGCGCATGCCGGGCCGTCTGTACGGAGTTATTCTTTAACTGTGCAAGAACATGCTCCCAGACAACTGTAGTAGGAGCCCTTTTCAGAATAGTGTAGTGGTGCAGAGCTGTTGTAGTGTCCCTGTGAAATAAAAAAAACATACTGTGTTTTGCTACATGATGAATGGAAATGGAGAGTGAAGTAGTCTGTTGGCAAGGCCGGACATCGTTCTGTGCTTTTGCTAGAAAAATCATCCACAGTGCTAGTAGCAATCCCTGTGAACAATGTAATTGAAGGAACACTTTGCTGATTTTCAACCCTCTGATATATACCGTTGCAGTGTCACATGTTTTTTGTCTTTAGGCAGGCTCTTCATTGGTTTAATCCAAACTACATCTGAAATATATTTAAATAAAAAATATACCATAATAACAAATTTTTCCTTAAATTTGTTATTATGGTATATTTTTTATAAAAAAAATTTTAAAAATAGAACAATGTTAAACAGTTAAACTAAGAAAAACTACTTTTTAGTTTCTGATGACTGAGGTGAATAGAACCTATAGACACAGTCACATTACAGTGAAGAGATGAGGTTGAAAAAATGCAACAGGGTCCTTCTATGTCGTCTGTGTCAGTCGATCACACCTGTTTGTCTCCTGTTTCCGTTCTCAGCATCGTGATGGCTGGCTCATCCCGTTTTTCTGCTACCAGCTGTTTGACTTTGCTCTTAGTTGCCTCGTGGCCATCAGCTCTCTCACCTACCTGCCCAGGATCAAGGACTACTTGGACCAGCTGGTAAGTCGACATCTTGTAGTTTTCATTATGTGCTCAATGTCCTAACAGTTCTAATAGCCAAGGTGCTATGGTTTTTATTTTCACTGAATTTCACTAAAATATGTGGCTACATTTACAGCAGTACTGTTGTTCATATTTAAAAAGTGTTCCCTTTACAGGAGGTAATTAGTCATTTTATAATGTAATTCATCATTTATAAAAAGAAAAGAAAAAGAAAAATTGGGGTAAAATCAAAGAAGCCAGAGTTTCTCAAAAAGTATATATATTTTTTTAATCTATTTTTTGTGATTAAATGATTAAATGTTCTGTCATTACATTACGTATGGATGGAATCACAATAAAAATAAACACTTCCCCTTTTGTGCTGGGGACCCCCTGGGGGTCCTCAGACCCCATTTTGAGACATACTGGTCTAGGCTGTAACCTTTGGCTGCTGTTTGTGAGTTCAATAAGTACAATTAGTCTTATTGATTGTCTGAGGTTGTCTGTCCTTTTCTTCCTCAGCCGGATTTCCCCTACAAGGATAACCTCCTGTCTATGGACTCCAGCTGCCTCCTGCTCTTTGTGCTGGTCTTCTTTGCCTTCCTGATCATCCTCAAGGTGAAACTGGCCGTCTTTGCATTGCATTGGCTCAGAAAACTTTGATCATTGTTGTTTGATTATTATTATCAGCACTCTGACCTAAAGAGAAATGTGATAAGGTCGATTTAAAGGAATACTGTGCCATCTTACACATAGTTGCTGCCTTACAAACAGTAAAGACATTGATGTTTATTTTCAGTAAAGCGTTAAGTCCAAGCCTGCATGCTTATCCGTTTACCATCAACACTAGTTCTTTCAAAAGGAATTTACATTTTTCATGGTGCATTTCACTTGTAATGGAAAAAAACAGACATAATGCTTTTACAAGTTTAAGGAGTGAAACCGTTTAGCCGAAGCCCAAATACAAACTCTCTCTTTGCTCTCCAGGCTTACTTGATCAACTGTGTGTGGAACTGCTACAAGTACATCAACAACAGGAACATGCCAGAGATTGCCGTCTACCCTGCTTTTGAGACTCCACCGCAGGTATGAAACTTGCAAGCAACCGCAGACACACTGATTACCTAGTCTGAGTTTTTTTTAAGTCACATCCTGTGCTGCCACAAAGAAAATCAGATCAGATTTTGCAACATGTAATGTTTAAATGAAGCCAGCAGGTGGCATTATCCTCACATTTACTATTCCATTTTAAGTGCACCAGTACATTTTATCACTTAAATCTGCAGAAGTATACTTACCATTTTAATTTTGTAACACTCTCACTAATAAATATTTTAAAGAGTTTGTGTCATTTACTTTACTTTTACTTTAAGAATCCAGCCCTCACTGCTGTACCTATACCTTATACTGCTGTACCTGTGTGTTTATAGTGAGGACAACTCAAAAAAATATTTTTTTTAGACAGACAAAGATAATTTAATAAAGCACAAAATATGAATATGCTACCAAACTGCAACAGCTAGAAAAATCTCTGTTAAATGCCACTTTCTAGAATTTTCAGTTTTTTTTCTAGTGACTGAATAGCTTTTGTTCTTTTCTCTCTTCTCTAGTACATCCTGCCCACCTATGAGATGGCAATGAAGATGCCAGAGAAGGAACCACCTCCCCCTTACATGCCTGCTTAAACACCAGCTCCACTGCCAAAACACAAACACACACACACACCGTCATATGCATTCCTACATTCCCTCACTAACCCTTTCTGAACACCATTACGCCCTTATCCCCCTTTTCCCTCTGACCTACTGTGTATGTGTAAGGCCACTGATAAAGTTCTGTTCAACCCTGCTCTCTGTATTTCTATAGAGATTCTATCAAGCACCCCGGAGAGTGAGTGGACAAGGGTGGGAAAGACTGAAAAGCGTGTGAAATTAATGAATGAATGAATGTGATGTTTGAAAAGTGATGAAAGCTACGAGTCCACCCCAATCCCACCCCCTCTTGGGCCTTTTTTATGTCTTAGTAAAAGGGATACTTGTAAAAATTAAATCGCTTGAAATGCTACCATCAATCCAGCACCATCGTATCTATAGATTGATATATGAAGTGTAAAATGAAAAAAAAAACACGACAATCCACTTATTATAACTCTTATTGTTGAATTGTGTTACTTTTCCCCCATCCTAATTATTAAGATCTAGACTATTTCCATCTCAGTCTTGAATGGAGTCCGTAGCACTTGTCTGTCTGTTATTTATTTAGCTTTCCCACGGTTCAGTTCACCACCACCCCTGACGTTTTTCGTAGCTTCTCCGCTGCACCTATGGTCTACTGCCTTTGTGTTAGCAACGCTAGTGAAAAGTTGTCCCGCTGAGACGGAGAGAGAAAGCGGAGGGCACCGACAGATGGAGCATCTTCTCTGCTTCCTTTTGGACCCGACATCTTGAGCAATCTGCTAGTCTTGTGAACATTAGTAGTTGCATGCTTATCCTTTACTGGTATTATGATTTTATCCTAGTGGGGAAAAAAATATTTGACTTCAATAAAAGTTTCAAACATTTACATCATCATCTGACTTTTTTTTCCTTGGTCAGGCCTTAGTGAAGAGACTATTAGACTGGTTGGATGTTACTAATAATCAGCTGTAAATCTGTCATAGCTTAGTTACAAGTGAAGATTTAAACATGTCTGAATTTAAACTGGCGGCACCACACAAACTATTATGTAGATGGTAATATTTGCATTTATGTTGAATGCTAAAACAAGTTATATGGAATATGACTGAAATGACATACAAACATAAAATATATATTTAGAGACCCATAAATGCTACGTAAAACTTCTTAAAACTACCGTTTAAAATGTATTTGTCACTTACCCATGAAACAGCAGGAAACCACAGGTGTTACCAATTATACTAATTAATGTTGGCTCACTGCTTAAGAACATTAATTAGTATCACTGGTAACACCTGTGTTTATCCTACTATTTCATGCCGATTCGGTATTAGGTCTTACTACTATTAATTGGAAAACACGCGCAATGCACATCACATCATATAGTTTGGAACTATGGAAAGAATTTTACGCACCAACTTAGACGTTTATATGACTTTATTTGCGGAGCCAAACGCGCATATTCTAAATATCGAGAGTTGACCCTGTGCGTTGGAATCCTTTTATAGCTACGATAGGTGATGGGGGGGGGTCACGTCTCACCTCTGGATTGGGCAGCAGAGAGTTTGACGTGTCGACCCTCTCCACCCAGGGCAGGACCCTCTGAGACAGAGACGAGACCCCGGGCAGAGCAGCGGACACTGTAGACACCATGAAGAGTTCCCTGTGGAACCTGCTGTGCAGCGCCTCGCTGCTGCTGTCCGACGTCCTGGCGACGTACCGCCTCGACGCGGGAGACCCGCAGCTCATCTCCGCGCAAAGCTACGCGCAAACCAGGAACAACGGCCGACCACCGCCGCCCAAGATACTCGATCCAGCAAGTACGTGTGATTCAAGACTTATTTATTCTTTTCTGAAACAGACTTATTTTTTTTTGCGGTGAAGACTTTTACTTAAGTAAAAACAGTCATGTACTTTTGATTGTTTCCATTTTATGCTGATTTATGCTCTTATTTGGCTTCATTTTACATATACATATTGCATTTTTCATTCCATTCATTTCATTTGACAGATAATAGCAGCTACCATAAGTTTTCTTAAAAAAGGGTTTCCTGTCTATAATTAATAACTATTCATTTTTCCTCAAAATGGCTTAAAATATGTGATTTAAAGTATAAACAACTGCTAAAATGCTTTTTAACGCCAATAATCAGCTTCACTAATAGAAACCACTGGATTCAACTTACTGTGTTCAAAACCAGGTCTACCTTGAGCAGTTTCACTATAAAATGCTGTCTACACATCAATGCATAATATAATATAATAATTCTGTCACTGTCAATGCCAGTCACAGGATCAGAGTACTTTTTGATACTTTAATTTGATAATAATACTTTTATTTTTGAATGCAGGACTTTTATATGGTTGTATTTGTACTAGTTCAAAATCCAAACTGTTACCTTTGTGTGATTCAGAAGGTTTTACCAGCAAAATAAAAAGTAAATTATACGGTATATTATTTGATATTTTTTCTTACTGCAAAAGGAGTGTTTTTAATGTTGTAATTTAATTTAATCAACAATGCGTCATATTTTAGGAGCTCATTTTTGTTAGTGTTATCCCACTAAGTAATTATAATTGTGTCATAAATGTAGTGGAGTAAAAAGTACAACACTTCCCCAAATGTAGGGAAATAGAAGTATAAAGTAGCATAAAATGGAAGAATTCAAGTCTTGTACTGAAACACAGTATTTGAGTAAATGAACTTTGTTGTATTACACGGTTGTTGTATTTCCACATTGGACTTTTTAAATCGTTTGTCACCAGTTATGACTGTGTGCAAAATGTATTTTCTAATTAAGTCATTAATTCCTTGAGATTATCCATTTAGTTATAGGAATTTCTTCTACCACATTGCATGAAATCTATACTTTTTGAACGGGTGTTTCACAAGCACTGTAAACTCTCAGCTTGTTGCAAACAACCCCAGGTGGCTGAATGTACATTCATACTTCCACTAATCATTCCTCTCTCCTCTTTAAGACAGCAAGTGTGTGATTGTTGTATATTTCCCTTCAACTTACTAAGTATACACAATGTCAACACATCTTTCCTGTTTACCGACTTTCAACCTACTAATGTTATCACTTTTCCTTTCTGGTGGCCCTGTAGTTCACAGAAGTGATTACACGTATAGAGGAGCATATCACTACCACTACCAGCCGCCACGGATCCCTCCGCCAGTCATATATCGACCTATCCCCCTATCTCCTCCGGTGACTTACCACAGACCCTCAGTCCCAGTGCTGCCCTATCACCACAGATTCAAAGGGCCAGTGGCACCACAAAAGCACCACTTGTTTAAAGGTCTGTCTCCACCTGTAGCACACCATCCACATCATATGTTCAAAGGCCTGTTCCCATACAAATTGAAAGGCCCATGCCCAACAAAGGCAGATCCCACAGTGCCAACAACACCTGTGGTACACCGCCCTATCATCCTTTCAACTCTGCCGCCCACCACACAGCCAACAGTGCCAACTCTGCCAGCAATTACACCGGCACCGGTGACAACCGTCATGCCAGTGGTGGTGACCACCGTGCCGCCAGTGGTGACCACCGTGCCGCCATTGGTGACCACCGTATTGCCAGTGGTGACCACCATGCCACCATTGGTGACCACCGTGCCACCAGCGGAGACTGCCGCTCCTGTGACGCTACCGGTCAGTACCCAAAGCGGCCTCATCACCACCGTCAGGCCTGTGGAGACAGGTAGAATATTACCAGTCAGGTTTGCTTTCCAGCCCAACCAATGCTCCTCAATGCTTTCCAGGTCAGATCTGCAGAAATAGGCAGGAGATGCTTTTGTTTTTTGGGGACTGCAGTAGCAGGTTGGTTTAGTTGGCACAGAGACTGGAAACAGAGAGAATCAGCTCTGTACAGGAAGTGAACAGAAAGTGTATAGGCCTATAAGTGCTGTCCATTTATCATGTTTTATTATTAAAGTGGGAAAATGACATGTTGTGGTTTTATGAGGAATTAGAAAAGCACTCTGAGAGCACAGACCTCCGCCAAGCATACTGTGACTCCCACCCAACAATGTTGTCCTATACTATACAGGTGCAAGATATCACCACCAGGTGGCAGACGAGCACCTGTTTGAAGGTCCATTTACCAAACAGAACGTTCAAAGTGATCCAGAAACCAGGATCTCTTCAGTATCTTTACCAAAATTGAATCATACATTCATGGTGCCATTCCTAACATTTACTGAAAGTTTGACAAAAATCTGTCCAGGATTTTTTGAAACGTTTTGTTACCTTTGAAAGGAATAAATGAAATTGTATTATTGTGTCTTGCATACAGTTATATGCCCAGTCTGCATGGTTTTAAATGACAGATTATAGTACCAGTTTCCCCTGTTTCCAGTCCTTGTGTTATGATGCACAAACCATCTGCTGTATGTAGCTTCATATTTGCTGTATATTTATGAGATTGGTATCAATCCCCTCATCTACCTCTTAGCAAATTTTATAGAGATTCCTTTAGAGCAGATTTTATGATATGATACGAAAAGTTGTTAAATGCAATGTTTGACGGTGATATATTTAGCATACATATTTATATTTAATCATAATCTACATATATGTCGTTTAGAAGGATAAAGTGATTGGACAGACAGGGGTTCTAACACTGTAGTTATGTCCCTTTTCCTTGTATAGACATGAAGTATCCTTCCATCGCATTTCCTTTTCATGAAAATGCGATGAAAGGATAAATTCAATGTGAAGTCCCTCTGTTGACCACAGAATGGATACAGTATGTCTCCTCCGATAAAGAGGCATACTATATCATTTCATTTTATCATGGCAGTTATGCACAAAAATGTCCTTTTGTTACCATTGGAACGTTCATTGTGCATCCAAAACTGTATGAATATACTCTCGTCTTCTTGATTGTTAACCATGTCACTTTCACTGTGATGAACAAAGTTCAACCAACACACATGCATGTTTCTCTGAGCGATGAACCGGGTGTTGATTGTCAAATGGACTTAACCGTGCCATGGTTTGGTTGATCACCAGAGACGGACTCTCAGTGCAGGAGCCGTCCCCTGGACCTGGTGTTCATCATCGACAGCTCTCGCAGCGTGCGTCCTGGCGAATTTGAGAAGGTTAAGATCTTCCTGGCCGACATGGTCGACACGCTGGATGTGGGCGCGGACGCCACCAGAGTGGCGGTGGTCAACTACGCCAGCACGGTGAAGATCGAGTTCCTGCTCAAGGACCACTCCAACAAACCCGACATGAAGAGAGCCATCAGCCGCATCGAGCCCTTGGCTGCTGGCACCATGACCGGCCTCGCCATCAAAACGGCAATGAACGAAGCCTTCACCGAGCAGTCCGGAGCCCGGCCTCGCTCCAGGAAGATCTCCAAGGTGGCCATCATCGTGACAGACGGGAGACCTCAAGACCAGGTGGAGGAGGTGTCCGCCGCAGCCCGGGCCTCAGGAATCGAGATCTACGCCGTTGGCGTCGACCGTGCCGACATGGGCTCCTTGAAGCAGATGGCGAGCATCCCTCTGGAGGACCACGTCTTCTATGTGGAGACCTACGGCGTTATCGAGAAGCTCACTTCCAAGTTCCGGGAGACGCTGTGCGGTAGGACAAAGAGTGGCCCGCAAGACCTTCCCCTCCAATTAACCCTGGTTCTAGTTCCTATAAGGGGCACCTACAGTCTAAAGGGGGTTCTGTTTTAGATTCTGGACCATTTAAAGGGTTTTTGGTGAATCATACTGCTGCTGAACAGATGTTTTCAACCCCCACATGGACTGCAGATGTCGGCACTAGAACCTGCTTGTAGTTGCCAAGTTAAACCCGAGTAAAGTCTTAGGGCCGCACAGCCTTAAACTTTCAGCTTTTTTTGTTTAAAGGAGCATGTTTAGACTTGTTTATTAGTGACAGAAAAAGCTATTAATTTTGCAATCGAAGCATCATTAAGCTTTGAATTTATTTTTTATTTGAAGTAATTTAAGTGTACATGAAAACCTCATTTTTTTCAAACTAGTTGGGAATAATGCAATATTCAGACAACTGAAATATATATAAACATGGACATGAGGGGATGATATTCTTCGCATGAGATGTCTAGAAAATCCAAAAGCATTATTTGGTGCATTAAAATATTAATTGCAATATGAACAAGAAAATTTCTATAATCTTAAACAATTTGCTTTAAATCCTAAGTTACTTTTAGAGTTTTTGTTGCATTGGAAATGCACATGTTTGAACAAATGAGGTTCTACTGTAAACTTGAATTGTATTTCTGTGTTAACTGTCTGATGTTTGACTTGTCACGCCTCCGTTTTTATGAAATATCAAATACGTGTTCATGTAACTGCCATGACTGTTTACTGTTACTTCAGGCTTCTGTGATTTTTACCTGCGCTGTCCAACACTCAGTGAACCTAAGCAGCTCGTAAATGACCTTGGCAGATGTGAGGAAGGTGTATGAATGGACCAGCTTTTCCACCTGATGTGACATACGTGGTCAAGTGCAAACACAAACGATGAAAGAAAAGTGTGCCAAGGGAATCACATCGAATTTGAATCAAAAAAATAACTAGCGGCATCTGATTTGACTTATTTTTGTCATCATAAACTAAATGCTAAGGCTACTCATTATCAACTAGTTTAATGGATCTTTGCAACTGAACAGTAGGACCATGCCAATTTCTCCTTGCTGTCATACAATCTACTCTATGCTAGCACATGAAACTGTCCTGGCCCATTCTAGGTCTGGACCCCTGTGCCATGGGACATGACTGTGAACACATATGTGTCAACAGCAACGCCTCCTATTACTGCAAGTGCCGGAGTCCTTATATCCTGAATGCGGACAAGAAAACCTGTTCTCCAAAACGTAAGAGCATACTGTATGGATTGCTGTAACAACGGTTATTATATATTTTTCTGTTATTAATGCTGCTCAAGATATAATAGAGCTTTAAAAGCCTTGTGCAGTAAGTGCTTGGTTTCAGAAATCACAACCAACTGCAGTGTTTGTTGGACAATAATTGTATGATGTGATATAGAATTAATTCAATATGACGGCATTGCTGTGGCTAAATATTTTATAATGGACAGTTTATACCATTCAATGTGTTTTGTGTGTTCAAGCTTTGGTTTGTTCATGAACAGCAGCCTGGTTGGGGGAAAAAAATGCGGTTGGTGTTCTCTGCTGTTTTGGCTCTCTACACGACCTGTTATGCTGATGTGATATTGTCTTTCTCCCGATGAAGAGGTGAAGGCCGTGGTGGTGGCGGAGGATCCCTGTAAATGTGAGGCCAGGCTGGCCTTCCAGAAGCAGACACAGGTGGCCATCCAGCAGCTCACAGCCAAGAATATCCTTTCTGTTGTTCCAGATGGTATACACTTTATTATGAAGGTTCCCGGCAGCACATTTCACTGTGGTGGCAGCTTGTTATTTCTGTCTGCTGCTATCGTCAGTGAAAAACAGTACAACATTGTGTCCTGTGTATGTTTAAAGGCCCCATAAAATGGAAGTTAGAGCATAGTTTGTGACGTATTTCTCAGTGAAACTAACTGTTTAAGGTTTGAACTGTTACAACAGGAATGTGAATCAAATCCTCACATTTGACCGGACTGCAGGAAATTGGTCGGAGCTGTTATCTTTAATTAATGATGACAGAGTTGACTTTTAGTGCAGGATGAGTCATTAATCATTTAAAACTGTTTTACAGGAAGAGATGAATTTGATGTACTCAAAATTGTAAATGTCGACATATATTTGGCATATGCAAGAGATGCATGAATAATTCATTAATGTATAATTAAATAATGCAGGAACACATACTGGGAATATAACTGGGAAATGTAGTTTTTCAATTAATCATTATCATCATTCAAATGTGCCAGTAAACATGTTTGCAAAGGAGTTTCCTTGACAGAGCTCACTAGCTGATGTGTCTGGGAGAATAGAGCGTCTGGAGAACATCGTGGGCCGTAATTAAAGCTGGACACAGTGTGTAAGTGTTGACAGCTTCTTGTTAGCATGTAAAAACCACCCACAGGCACACAATTTGACCCCCTGTTTATTTATGTTCCACAGAGGCAGCATTCTGTCGGCCCCAGAGACATGGACTACTGCAACATGGATATGAGCTTCTTCTTTTTTTGCCATCCAATAACTGCTGTATGGATTTCATCAACAGATCGAATGAAGCTGTGATTAATAAACTAATATCCCTTAAGTTACAGTTGCAGTATATTGTGTATTTTTTGTGTCCCGTTTGTATAAATATGCATATTGTATAAATATTTTTTATATTAGTAGTGTAAAATTGGATTTATTTAGAGACAGATTTTGAAAGAAGAAAGACTTTATGCTTTGGTGCATTCACCAAGTAATAATTTTTCCAGCAATAGATATGTTTGCATATTATCTTTATTATATCCTCTCTTTTAAAACAGTTACATCTGTATTATCTGTTAAATATGGTAGATCTTAATCTCTCCTGCCTGTAAATGCGACAAGACTATAACTGTATATTCAAAATGAAAATTGGACAATAAAATAATCACAAAGTAGATTGTTGTACTGTACAATTGTCTATAAGTTCATAACTAAAGAGAAATATTGACATTAAGTGAAAAATCACTTTAAAACAAGAATCTTATGAGGCTAAATAGTGAAATGAAATTTATAAAATACAAATAAAGTGTTAAATAGGATTAAATACAGCTTTGTTTCCTGTGAATCCCTTGTGTGTGAATGAACTATTATATTAAAATTAAAAAATCTAAATACTTTGAATGGCTATCACCTATACACTGATATTTTGAGTCTTTTATTAGCCTAAATATCAACAAATCAAATCCCTTTCAATAAAAAAATGACTACAATGATAAATCTCACTGTGGCTTTATAAAGCCTTATGATACCATATCTGCCGTACTAGTTAAAGTTTTAGCAAATACTATATTGTATCTTGGAGGTTTTTACATATTGCTGTGCGGATACAAAAGAGGTATTATATCGTTTTCTTGTATTTAACTAACTTCCTAGGACACATATGTACTTCTGTGTCAATATAAAAAGATAAATATGACGGTAGACCACTGACATTTCTGTTAACAAGGTGTTACAACTCACCCTGGCCTTACAGAAACAGCCAAACTGCTCCAGAGGGAGGGAGGGGGGGGTGGGGTGCTGTCTGTTTTACTCAGAAATATTTAAGTTGCTTAACATGAAAGCTGTTAGTTTGGCTGGCCTGCTGGTTTCATACCTTACTATGGGTGTTTTTAACTGTGAATTGTCTTATACCCACATCTGTTATCATCATAACGTACTTTTAACCCCTCGGTGTTGTGAAAAAATAACAGACCGGGTCACCATGTGCCCCTGGAATGAGTCGGTTTATTTGCCCGCAACAACAGAGCTCCTCTGTCTGCGATGTCTGTGTGCGGTAGTGAGTCAACATGCCAACGTTTACCTCTAGTCTGGTTTGGATCCTCTCCCTCCTTCCTTTTTTACCGGACAGCTGTTTTATGTGTGTTTGCTATTTCAGTAGCTTTCATGGTTACCACACACACAGGCGGTCAGAGAGGTGAGCCCACCAGTGTGTCAGTGTCAGTGGAGGAAGATGAATGGGCATGACATGCCTCTGAGAAGTGGAAAAGACACATAACAATCAGCGCAAGGCTTCCCTGATCGGGGGGGGGGGGGGTGCTTTCAGCGAAAGAAGATGAAGATAAAATGTTGACTTTAGTAAGGGTCATAAGGCTTTTTAAAAAAAAAATGTTTTTATTTCTAAGTCCTCACAATTGCCTGTAATAAGATGAGAATGTTTAAAGTAACCACATGTGGGTATCCATGAGGGAAAATCCCATAAAATGACATAAAGATAGACTTATATGACATTAACAGCTTAAAGGAGAATATATAATATATAATAGAATATTGATCAAATATTAACAAGTACTTTTAAAAATTAAAGTGGGAAATCAACACAATAATGTCTGTAATGATTAAATATAGAAAGAAAAATATTGTACTATACACTATTTATAATGCATTATGATATTATATTCACTAAATGTGTGTTAAATTAACTATTTGTGTGCTTAATGCATTTAAGTTGTCCAGCCTTTAGTGTACTTTAATGAACTCTAGAGTACATTTTAATTACACATAAAATAAGCACAGACAATTTAGGATATATTTTAAATAATAAAAACATTTTAAATCATATTTTAAATATAAATACATTTTACACATTCATTTATACTTAAATTAATTGCATTTTGTGCACAATGTATGGCAAATATCCTATTACTTAACGTTGAGTTTATTTTGACAACCTGGTTTGTTATTTAAAAGTCATGTATAATTTTTATTAACAAAATAATACTTTTAGAGAAAATTATTGAGGACCTTTCAAATTAATTCAGAATAAGACATTTTGTCTGTGTGGTCTAATTTCTTACTATTATAAAAGATGCCACAAATGAGTAAATAAAACCCGGTTTTGTCCCAGCTGAAGTGAAAAATGACTTTAAGACAGTAGTGAGAGGGGAAGTGATAGGTAAAGTGCTGTGAGTTATCTGTGAAGGGGACCCTGTGGATGACGCTGCATGATGGATGTCTGCCCTGGTTCTGCCAGACCAAAGTGGACTTTAATACTTTGTGTTAAGTCTCTCAGCAAACAGCAACATTTAGAGCACTCGAATCAGCGCCAACTGCCGAGCTGCTGTACAAAACAACCTTTCCTTCAGGTGCACATGGTTGGTCATTCCAAATGTAACCTGCTGAGGCTTTTCCATAAAGCTTCAATGAGCATTAAATGTGCTCAAAGAAACAGATATGATTTTCAATGAGCCACACATTCAGCCTGGTGATGTGTGCATCAAAATGCACTGATGAGCACTCATCTTTACAATTTAAACACATTCATCTCACAGTTTGACACGTTCCTGGATATTCTAAGATGCAGAAAACCCCTGATATATTGTAAATCCTTGTGATGCAAGACCCGACAGTTAGAAATTTCCAGTGAATGAGTTTGTATGTTACTGCCATTTTCCCTGCAGTGTCAATAGCTAATGGCCTATATCCTCTTCCTCTGGGTCAAACTTGGTTTCCGTTTGATCTGGTTCATTTCATCCACACAGTCTGGAGACAATGAGGCGTAATAAGAAAGTGCACGGCTACTGAGTGACCTCTGCTTCTTTAAGGTGTAATATTTTAACCAGAACAGTGGACTTCTTCACCCTGGAGATGGTCTGAGGATTTCTCAACACTTTACTTATGAGTTTCCTCCTAGTATATAATTGCATCGGCAAGACTCCTGAGATTGATGCAGACGGCCAATAATTGAGTATGATGCTCATTATGCCAGACTGATGAGCCATTGGCTGGATGTTGCTACGATTTCTTGCTTATACATTGAGCTCATTTCCGTTACCTCTTCTTTCTTTGCACTAAAGACCACAAAATATATGGTGTTTTTAATTGATAACCAAGATAAGTCTGCCACATATACAATGGGGGAAATAAGTATTGGACACATCAACGTTTTTATCATAATGTGTTAATTAATCACGCACACTGCTCAGGTGTGATTTTTGCCCATTCCTCCGCACAGAGTCATGAAAATAAAGAAAACATATTGAATGAGAAGTCCAATCTGTGTGTGTATATATATATATATATATATATATATATATATATATATATATATATATATATATATATATATATATATATATATATATTAATGAAACTTAACATCTGTTATCTTCAGTGTTTATCTGTAAACTGACTGAAGTTTTCAGTAAGCCACGCCTATTGGAGACGCACTGAAACATGATTGGTCCGCCTTCATCGTGACGTCACATCCGTTGCAGTTGCAAAACACCATGGAGGACGATAATTCAGAAACACTTGAACGTGCTAACACTGAGTTTAAAAAGCAGAATTTCAAACAGGCAGAGGCACTGTACAGTAAGATTATCTCCTCCTGCGCACAGTCCAGGTATTACTCGTATTGTTTGGAGAAGTTAAATTAGTCAGCCGGTGTTACATCGCATTCTGTTACCTGTCACATTATGTGCCGCTAAAGTTACTTTTGTTACTGTCTTCTCTGTTGTCTTTATTGAAAGCGACTTTAAACTGAGCCTTATCTCCACAGGTTATGTGACACTGCTCATTTACCCATCGCTTATAACAACCGCGGACAGATAAAGTACTTCCGGGTGGACTTTCGTGAAGCAGTCGAGGATTACACTCTGGCGATAGAGGCTGACAACCAGTTTGAAATCCCTTTCTACAACAGAGGGCTCGTCCACTATAGACTGGGTAAGTATAGGCCCGTTTTCACAAGAACAGTGTAATACCAGCTTCCTGTTATTAACAAGCTAGAACAAAATACATTACTTCCGCCCATACCCTTCAAAATAAGGGTACGTCAAATTTCTGACGTGTTGCAATGTCTATCTTTACTTCTTTTTCCTTTATCAGTGGAAGTCCAAAGATAAAATACTATTCCAAAACTACTCTATGGATGTAAATAATTGTTGTGTGGTGCAAAGACATAATCACAAAATGCATATTACACAGCAGTGTTTTTCAAAGTGGGATCTGGGGACCCCCGGGGTCCTTGAGATGGTGCCACAGGGTCCCCGGAATAAAGAGGAATCATTTATTTAGGACCATTTGTATAGAGGATGGAAACTGACAGAAGTAAAACAAAAAAAAAATTACTTTCCCATTAACTTATTTTTTTCTTATTATTTTCCCTTAGCACATGAATTTATTTAATTTAAAATTTTATTTTCCATTTTAAATATTGTTATGTATTTAGCCAGTCAGTTATTGTTTCTGTATTCCATAATTATGGACACTTTCACTTATAAAATATCTAAAAGCAATAATCTTATCAGATGGGGTCCCGTGCTTCAGTTTTTGTGAATTTAAGGGTCCTTGACGTGAAAATGTTTGAGGACTACTCCAATACAACACAATAACCTGACATTATGATGAGAACAAGAACAAATGACTGGAAAATACAGTTGACGCAGATACTGAGATAAAGGGGTTAGTTTCAATGAGGTTAAAACTTTTGGACGAATATTTTTTTCCTTCAGTATTTCCCCCAGAATTAAATGTATATCAGGCATGGTATTTAATTCTACAATCATTAATCATGTCCTGTTTTTTCTGTTATCCTCCAACAGTGTGATCCCAACTTTTGGTGGGATGAGACTCAGTTTGCTGTGTTCTTAGTGAAGACACTAGATGGAGCCGTGTATACGGTCATTCAAATTCTAACAGCGTTTGATTTCATGTTGCCTAGGAACTGGAAATGCTGACTCTCAAGTTGGTTTGGCAGCATTTTACCAATCATCATCTTATAGGTTGTGTTTTTTATTACCTTTCAGGTTTCTTCGAAGATGCCAAGAGTGACTTCCAGCAAGCATTAAAACTCAACCCAGATTTTGAAGATGCCAAAGTGAGTCTTCAACAGACGATTCTGGACCAGCAGCAAAAGATCAACAGGGGATACTGAATTCTTTATATACTGCAGAGTATATATTTATATCTTCTGTCATATCACATATTAAGTAATAAATTGTTTTTTTAATTTATTGAGATTTATTCTATTGGTGTGTTTTGTTGTCCCTTTTGTATGATGACTATTTTACCGATGTAAATTAGCATTCTTGCAAAATCTGGTGTATATACAACTCCTCTTGAGTGTTTCATTCATTAATGCACAATGTCTCCAATAAAAACAATAAATAAAATGAAATGAAGATGTTACTTAATCTGATGTTTTTGCTATTTAAAGAAATCAATATGAGGATGAATCTCAAAGCAAAAAGAAAACTTAAATGAGGATGAAAATGCAAAATCATTCATAGTTCCAACACATCCCCACTGCCTTCATTGATTTTTGCTAAGCAGAGCTTTGATAATTCCTTATCTGCACTGACACAACAGTTTTCCAGTTGGACAAAAATGTAATGGCCACATAAATGAAAGTATATCATTTAGTAAGTCTAATCGACCCAGGTCAAACCATGAGTCTGGGTTTTATATTCAGTAATAAATGTTATTGCACCATCTGGAATTGTTTGGAAGGTTTGTGACCATAAACAAACCATAATCTACTGCTGGCATGCTTTTTTTTTCTTCCTCTATATTTCTTCCTTTATCTTTTATTCCTTTACTTTGTCTCTGTTTTGGCCGGGTTTATGCTTCTGCAGGTTGAAATGAAATAACCAACAATTCTGGTTCTTTGTAATGCAAAAACTTGCAATTAATAATGCTGTGCACAGTGAGGGGTGTCTCAGCTGTATAATTAAATATGTTGTTGCTGAAAGTCTTTCTACAAGGTACCATATGGTTTAAAGAAAAGCTAGAACTGAACTCAACTAGTCATCAGTTATACTTTATATGTACATTGCACTTGCCCTATTCCTTGACTAATGAATATACATAATGTCTGTAATCAGTGAACAATAACAATTTATATTACACTACTGATCAATGTGTTTATTCTGCACATCACCAGATTTTCTAATCTTTTCAGTAGAAGCAGGGCATCACATCAAGGTTCATCAAGAACACCTGTTGCTAATGACACAGGTGGATCATCACTGATGCTTTGCACCTGGGTGCTGTAATCGACTGCTGTATAAAACAGCTGCTGGCAGCTGAGTAAAGCAGTGTCACTTCAGAGTTGGTTTCTTTTTGGGTTTCAGTGCCAATCTCTGATAGTGGTTACTTCCCTGTGTTTTTGCTGTTTGGCTGTGTTTGGACTGCAACATGCGGTCGCTTGACAACATGTAAGTACCTTTTTTAATCCTTAGCTTTATATGCAACCTTTTAAACTGTTTCTAACCTTTCATTTGTTTGTCCAAGTTTGCTATGGAGCGTGATGGCTGCGGTGTTTTTCTTGGGACAAGCAAGGCGAACTGTGAAGCCCTATTCTCAGTCAAGTAAGGCTCAATCCATTGAATTACTTGTATCACTTTAAGTCAGTTTGCCTGACTGGTCTCCTCTATTAACAGGCAGTGGCTTAAAATCTGATTGTGTGGGTAATCTCATGAGGCTGTCTTTGGATAAGGCTCTGGCAGTGGGGAACCAGCTTGAAGTGGATGCCATCAGTGAGTATAAAGTCTGCTAATGGTGAACAGACAGCTTAAAACCTGTGAGCCATGACCTCATGTTCTGTTTGCCCTATTCCATCAGATGGTACCAAACACATTGTGCTAACACCCAGCTTGGCTGCTCAGTGTGGCTACAGCATGGAATCTGACCCCTGGGGAAACACTAGAATCTATACCTCTCTGCTCGGATGCCATGTGGATAACAAGGTATGCTTAATTTAATGGAGTTTCCTGACTTGGCTGCTTTTGTGACTAGTAATCAGTAGGTTGATGGACAAATTGCCCACTTCCCTGATTCTGAAATGCTCTAAGCCAACCACTTGTCATTGGTGACTTGCAGCAGGTTTGAATAGCCTTTGTAGTTTGTGTGCCGATTGCCTTTTGGCTAGGCTGGATTCTCATAACTTAATATACTAGTGCCAGTTTAAGTAACATTCCCTGCTCTCCTATATTCTGTCACTTGTAGGATGATTCTGCATTTACTGTGAGTCTGAGGCTCAGAATGTACAGCCAGAGTCCATCAGAAGTGGTCAAGCATGATGTGACCAAGACATGCAGCTACACTCGCTGGGCCTCCAGAGAGATTCTTTGTGACAGGAACTACATGGAAGTAGGTCACTTCCCATGGATTCTACAGTTCATATGTAGAGTTGCTCAATGTATTTAAAACTTGTCTTTTCTTAAAGGTGTCACACCATTTGGCCACACCTGCACAAACTCAAGTTAAAGGCCAGGCTCCTGCTGTCAAAGAGGACTCTAAAATGAATGCTGGTGTATGTAGAGCCTTACTTGTGGTTCACTTTATACAATTTAGCCTCCAAGAAAAGATGAAACTGACTTTTTTTTGTGTATAGGCTACTAATGCAGAACATGGTATCTGGAAGATGACTTTTTACACTCCAGAACCAGTGGTGATGGTGCTGCAGGAGGCTGAGCAAGCTGGCTATGGTGCCATGACTACCACTAACCGTCTAGTTATGAGAAGCCCATACACTACAGCAGAGACTTATTCTGAGGAGGTAAGAAACCTGCATCTGACTTAGAATTTGTTCTTCCTGGCCTATTAATGACACCAAAAACTACTCTCAGGTGGCTGGAGTCCCCATGGAGGTTTTGAGGGTGAGCGCTTACTACAAGGCACCACATGGGTTGACTGTTGTGAACTTGGCAGCAGCTTGTCCTACAGGTGAGTCTCTACAGCTTGTTTCTTTCATGTTGCCTCACTTGCACCTAATCTTGGTCCTATTGTTAACAGGTGGCGTCCTCTTCACGGAGGATATGATCTCTTGGCATGTTCCTCGCCGTGTGGCACCCCTGCTTGACGGCAGCTTTAAAATCCTAGAGGTGCACATGGGAATCAATGGACAGAGGCTTGATAAAGCTCAGATGGCTGCTCAGGGGTTCACGCTATCCACTACAGAATTCCACATAATCGTTGAGCTGCCAGTGGGCTCTCCTGATGGTTACTACAAGGTTGGAGGAAGTTGCTAGATTTGATATGCAAGACTTGGGTCACTAGTCCATTTGCATGTTTTATTAAAATGCTATGAATATTGCAGAGTCATGCCCCAGATTACCAGTACCACATTACCTACACTGTGGAGCCAATGCTTGAGGTACTGTGGAGAGCAGATAAAACCCAGGATGACACCAGGTACAAGATTTTGTTCCCCATCACCACCCCTCTGATGCCCCGACCACCCCATGCAACTGACCGTAAGTGGGGAAAATTCCTAGTGAGTTTCAATGTAAGACTTTTTGGGAGGGATAAACAGCCACTCTCTGTTCCTCAGTTACCAGTGCAGAGGACAGGCTGTTCAGTGTTCTTGTGGGGACTTTTCTGCATGATGTGGTGCTCAAGAACGTCACCTTTGCCACTGGAGTCCTCACTGTTCAGGAATGTATTGCCAGAGGGTTCAGTCTTGAGGAAAACCACTTTCCCAATGGAACAAAAGGCTACACCCTGCAGGTTCCCTTCGAGACTGATGTCGTCCTGACTCATGTATGTGGCGACTTGCATACACAAAGCACCATACCAGCTTTCCACTCATGTGATCTGTGACATGACAACTTTTTGATGTCTGCAGAACCCTGAGCCCTTGACTACAACCTACACTCTCCCTCTGGCCTTTGGCTTCATCATCCTGCCTGAAGAAACTTCATTTGCTCAAATGGTGACATTGGAAGCCTCTCTGCATGATGTTGGTAAGTACCTTTTGGGGGGGGGGGTTAAAATGCCTATATTCCCTCCCCACCCACTGACTTGTTCACTTCCTCTTTCAGTTCTTCCCACTCTCTATGGCACCTGTGACCAGACTCGGTTTTATATCAGTGTGCAATATGGAAACCAAGGCAAAAATTTCCAGACAGTGGTTGGCGCACAGGAACTAACACCTGAGCTTGCTGCAGTCTACAAGTTCCATGACAATGGCACACACTTCAGCCTTCAAGTGCCATACACTGCCAAGGAAACAGCATTTGAGGTGGGTAACTTGAGAATCTTTCAATATAAATTTATTCTGTACTAACTGACTTTGTATTGCAGCTGATTACCTCTGACTCAGTCAGAGCTAGGCTTGATGTGATTCTGTGGGAGCCAAATAACAACTGGGTGCTTGGTGACCTCTACCTGTCCTGCAACTTCCCCTTGATGACAACTGGTAAGATTAAAATGTTTAAAACTCTGAACATAATAGATATTGACTAATGTTATCATCTTTAAAGCATGCTACCCCAATGGAACCATGACAGCTGTGGCTGTGAAGGTGGAATCGGTGCCAAATCTCATCCCAAGCTGGCTGACTCTGAAGGACAAGTCTTGCAAACCAGTTTTCAGTGACGACCGATTTGCACACTTCATTTTCAGTGTGGATTCCTGTGGGACCACTAGATCAGTGAGTATAATATCTCTTAACTAAAGAATCTCTTGTAATGTACTAATGAACTTTTGTTTTTAGTTCATGGACAACTACATGCTATATGAAAATGAGATTGGCCTTTCCTTTAACAACAAAAAAGGGGCTCCCTTAACATCACCAGTTGACCCAGAATACAGGTAGGCAGCAGCCCTCTAATCCTGACGTAACACTGCAACAACTTAATGTAATGCAACTCTGCCCACTCCCCATAGGCAAGTGGTCTCCTGCTTCTATATGGTCAATGAGACTAAGACTGTTGCATTTGGCTATAAACCAAGAAGCAAAGAGCCTGTTGCTGAAATTGGGTCAGGACATCTTATGGTGGAAATGAGACTTGCTGAGGGTATGTGATTAAACGGGGCCTCTAATATATCTAGTTTAAAACAACTTCTATGCACACAAGTTACCTAATGAACCTTTCCTCCAGATTCAACCTACGAATACTTCTACCAAACTGAAGATTATCCAGTATTGCGATACCTGAGGCAGCCACTGGATTTTGAGGTTGAGCTGATGCATTCTACTGATCCTAACCTGGAACTCATCCTGGAGAACTGCTGGGCTACTCTTCATGAAGACAGGACTTCTCTGCCCAGCTGGGACATCATTGTGGATGGGTAATGCAATGCCTTCTCACTCTTGGACTCAGTCTATAGTAATCCAAGCTCATAATGAATCTCAACATGACCTCTTTGCTTTACTCGCTCAGCTGTGAGAACCATGATGACAGCTACATGACCATCTTGCATCAGTTTGCGGGTGATAACCTACACCCCATTGCATCCCACATCAAACGCTTCTCCATGAAGATGTTCACCTTTACTAAGGATGAAGAAGTCCTCCGTGATGAAGTAATGCATTGTACATTTGAGTGCCTATTGGACAGGCAAATTTAGCCTTTCTTACAAACTTATTCTCCAACAGATTTACATCCACTGTGATGCCGCAATATGTGACATGAACAGCCAAGCTGACGGTGCCTGCCGTGGCCAATGTGTGCAGTCTACAGTCTTAAGTAACCCCAGGTTTCAAGGAATTAAAGGAGTAAAAAGGGGCAAGTACCAACATTTCAACTACCTATTGCATGACAAAAGTATAAATTGTAACACTATTCTTCTCTTCCAGAACGAAGAAGCACAGAATCAACCCACCAAAAGATTTCTTCTGGACCCATTCTCCTAATTAACTCTCAGTCAAACTTCTGAATAAACAATGTTTCTTAAAATCTTTTTGTCCAGTTGTGTCCTTTCCTGATGTCAAAGTAGCTGCCTAATGGGTTTATTTGGGGACAGTTGTTGCAGCATAATATTACAAATGCACAATAGCTGGGGAAAAATGCTGCCATGATGTGGCTGCACTTCTGATGCAACACAGCTGTAAAACATGTTTTGCTTAAATTGTATTTTAGCAGGGAACCATTTTTCACCCTACAGCAATGCCAATCAAATGGAAACATTCCATTTGAAACTGTTTAGTATTTGATAGGTAATTGTGCAACTGTACTACTTCCACTACCTTTCCCCAACACATGTTGGAAAACATAATCTGCTTTAAATTGGCTTAATGCAAAGTCCCTTAAAATCTGTAAATACAAGGCTCTATGAAGTTGCTGACATGATACAAGTTCTGTAAGTTGGGATTTCAAAGTCTGCCCTTAAAACTGGATTTGCTGTGAGCTCAGGAACTTTCTGCTTTCAAAGGAAAGTTTTTTAACAGCCTTAAACTCTGCCTGCCTCAAACATTCACTGTAGGAAACCACTTGGGACTTCAAACTGTTATAGGTCCACATTCAAGAATGGACTTCAAGTTTCACTTATCTAGAACAAATCTGTAGTGTAATTCTTTATACTGAATTCTAATACTTTCCTCTCTTAGGACTCCAGGTGTTGGATTCAGGGCAGAGGACATACAGTATTTGGCCAAGTCATCACTGGAAAATTCCACTTCAGTAAACTTGCATCCACTGTTTAAGATCTACCTTATACCATTTGCCCTAATGCAGCCCCACATCGGCACACTTCCACCTCCATGTTTTAAAGTAGTCCTGGCAATGCAATCCAGATCCACACTAAATATACTGGATCTAGAGGTGTTGTGTGGGGGCCTGTGACTGACAGCCCTCAAAGATTAGATTAGAACAGGTGTGTCTCAAACTGAATCTGGCCCAGCACCTTACAGAGCTTACAGACTTTCACAATTTGAGAGATGAGAAACTGAATAAATGTTTAAACTTAAAGACACTGGTCATACCTTCAAGGTGTGTTCAAGTACACCTCATTAACTGAAATCTGTTCTTGATTGGCCATGAAGGTTATTAAAAACAGAAAATCTGTAAAATAATTAAAATTAACAAATCAGCACATCAGTCTCTAGATATCTGTGATGACCTTTCATCTTATGCTGCGGCATCTTTAGTAATTAGATATTAAATCATAAAAATATAATTCATTTCTTCATATGTATATTTTTTAAATTCTATTAAACTGCATTATTAGCTATAATTATTCAGACACTATGAATGGAGAAGCAATCATGTAATATGATAACAAGGAGATACATTTACAACCGGCCCCTTTTGAAGGCAAATATGTTGATGCCCAGGAAGAAATTGAGTTTGATGCCCCTTGATTAGAACATTTTATCACTAACACATGTAGCATGCTTAGATTTTTTTTACTTGCTATATTGTTTGCAAGCCTGTTTTATTTATTTGCCCAATTTCACAATCAGCTATTAAAATAGATCTGTAAGACATTGTCTGATCCATTTCAGCTCTTTAAACTCCCTTGACATTTTTTTGAGCCCCATTTAACAGACCTTAAAAATTAATAAATTATAATCTAATTAATACAGTATACTAGATGGAGCCATTTTAGGTCCTGAACAGTTGGCCGGCATGTGCTGTTGTGGGTGGGTTAAAGACGCAGATCAGCCGCTGTGTTCTGGATCATCTGCAGAAGTTTGAAAGTGATGAAACCTGCCAGTGGGGCGTTTCTGTAGTCAGCGTGTGCGATATGGTGAGGGCCTGTATCAGAAAAAATCGACATGAGCAGATGTGGTCATGAGAACATTAAAGGTTATTTGGTCATTAGTCATGACACCCAAGTTTTGGGCGGACTTTGTGGGTATGAGTTGTGTTGAGTTGAGCTGGATATTGATCTGTTGTTGTATATAGAGGCTGGCTGGGATGACAAGCAGATCAGTCTTAGAGGGGTTAAATTGAAAGTGGTGTTCTTCTTTCTGTCAAGATGTCAGCAGGAAATGCTGAGATCCAAGCCAAGACTGTGTGGTCTTTCAGCAGGAATGATAAGAAGCGCCAAGTATCATCATTTATCATCAATCATTTGACATATTAAGGATACCGCACAGAGGTTCGTGCAGTTTAGTTCTATTCAGTATGAGTGGATGCCACCCACATTAACTTAAAAATGCTGTATGCAGCACAGTTACTTCCATAGGTAGATTACTACAGACATTTACTGCTCTAACAGAAAGCTAATGTCCAAATTTGCTGCATTTATATGGGACATTAGTCACCTCTGTCCATTCATCTGGTTTTGTTTTTCTGAATGTACATTTCATACATTAAATCATATCTTAAAGTGGTGCATTGCAGACTTATTCATATGATTCATATATAATACAACATTCCATAATACAACTTTCCATACTAAATAATTATAATTAATTATGAGATACAACATATGGTTTCACACATGTATCCACATATCTGCCTTTTAAAATGGGGGGGGGCTAAATTAAATCTTTTTAGTCTTCAGTTGATAGTCCAATACTGATCATATATCGTTGTACTTTCTTATTTCTACATACTTATTTATAGGTTTTTGCTTTAGGTTTTCAGAAGAAATAAAATCCTTCAACTAAACATTTTGGTTCCATTATCCACAATTTAACCTCAGCAGTAAAGGCTCCTTTCTACTCTCAACTCAACTCTAGCAACTGAACACAAACATGTGAAACATGCCAAAAACTTCCTTATCTGCACAATCATTTCCTCCAGTCTCTCCTTTTTGTACATGTAAAGGAGGGACATGGTTATAGTTTGAGGTTAAACATCTATTTGAATCATAATTTAGAACTTTAATCTAATCCAATACGTACTGAAATCATAATGTAAATGTTTGTGCAAGAGACTGTGAAAGTTAAATTAAATCCCTGCTGGTAATTTTGTATTATACTAAACATGAATTTCCTTAAGGTTCTCGCTGAATCAGTATGTAGTGCTCTCAGGGTAATCATTGGTAAAAGACCTTCTAAAGACTTAATTTCAACCTTGTATGTTATTAGGGGCCTAAAAATGTAAAGTGTACTTTCAGGTGTGCATGAAAGTTGGCTACCAGGATCATGTTGGAAAATATGTAGGCCTACAGCTCAGTTATGGAAATTAGGTTGTCAATATAGGAACTATAACTGAAAAGAATGTCTAAAGGAGAACCAAGTGCCCATTCTAAACTGCATTGCTTTTAGTAAAAAAAAAAAAAAACCTTGTAATTTTCCTATAGAAAAGCAAAAGTAGGACTGTTGACAATTATACATCAGGTAAGACATGGAAATTTGATATGCAGTTAAGGGCTTCAAATATAAGCCAAGACTTTACTTTTCCTGTGCATGTTGTGTTTAGGCCCAGATTCTGTTGAGTGCTGGGGTTTTCTGAAGGTTTGGATGCATTTTATGTGAGGTAGCAGCTAAACCAGCTACTGTGTTTGAGATTTAATACTTGCTGCATGAGGTGTAAAACATTGTTCCCAATGAAGCACTGCATATGGGGTCCAATTTGAGTATTATGCACAGACTGTCAAATATGAGGTTCAAACTAAAACCTATGAGCCAGAGACTTCTATAGCTAGACTATGCACAAGATGAAGTCTGCCAATTCACATAGACAGCTGTTTAAGGGGAGAAAGAAAAGGTTCACATGTAGTGCAACCCAAATCAGACCATGTATTACAATTAAAATGCCCCAGAGCCCATTTTAGTCTTAAACCTTCACTCAGGGTCAGTTTTAGTCACCTTTGCATTAGAAGTGTAGACTGCAACACAATTTTTCCTTTTAAGTTGGAATATAGTCACAACCAGGGCAACATTTCAAGACAAAGTCAGTGAGTTATTTTAAAAATGTTTTATTTGAATTTAGTTCAGAAGTATCGGTCCCAGTGACACATGTTTGAAGTTGTCCACATCTGGAACACTGCGCCTGTGACCTGTGGAAGACAGACATTTTACAAAGTCAAATTGCATATAAACCGAGCCACTGAAAGTCATGTTTAATGTGTGAAAAGTCTTACAACTTCATACTGTACCTCTCAGGTTGCTCTGGTTTTCACATTGCACATTACAATCACTGATCTGACTTCTGGCATCACAGATGATGGCATCACAGTGGATGAAGAGCTACAAGACATTGACAGAAATTTATAGCCATAAGTCCCATTCAAAGTTGGGCCATTTTAATATTTATCCCATTTGATATTACCTGGCCACTCAAGTTATTCTGGTCTTTAGCAAAGGCAAACATCTGGACTTCGAAGCGCTTGACCTGACTGGGATAGGGTACTCTGGCATCAGCCCAAACAGGATGCAAGATCACCTGGTATGGGTCCACTGGGTTAGGACAGCTGGAACAGAAGGGTTTGAGATACAAGTCTGAGGGGATTTCAACTTATCCACTAAACTAAGCCCATGACAATCACAAGACATTACCCATTAATGATAAGATTCCATCTGGGTTGGGATTGCCGGTCTTCATTTGATGTTGCCCAGCAGTAGTCCAGCCCAAGTGCCACATGAGGGTCTGTGGGCCCCATCAGACCCACCTCAAAATACAATGGCTGTGCAAGGAACCTGACCATAGGCTTTCCCTGGTGAAATTTGCTGTAAGAATTGTCTAGAAGACATTTTAGACAGGTTAGAAAAGGTTTATAGAAGTTTTGCCCATGTGCAAATTTGGCCATCAAGATGTTGCCACATTCAGTTTGAGACATCAAGTCCTTACCTGTAGCAAGTGCCAGGACAACTTGCAGCTCGCCTCTTGCAAGTTCAGCATAAGGTTCACTCTTGCGAGGACTGCCGTGGAAGGCTACAGCATGGTCCATGTTGATGTCATAGTAACAAGAAACTTTCAGCCTACGGAGACAAATATGGTTTGTCCAAATGATAGGGTCTTCAATAATTCATTCTTGCAACACCACACTGTCAGGCAAGGTAGGAAAATCTCAGAAACTCACTCATATTCAGGTTCATTCTTGTCTGCCCTTTCAAGTTCATCTGGCAGAGAGATTTCATTCTCATATATCATGCTATTGGCCAAAAACTAGAACAAAAAGGAGAGTTTAATTTACCTTGCCTTCTCAGGCCAGTTATTAGTCTACTTTGGGAAAGCAGTTGCATGCTACCTTTCTAGTTGTGCCACAGGTGTTGCCAGAGAAGACAAAATAAGCATAGCGGTCATCACTGTAGGAAGGACCACAGGTGGGATCACTGAGTGTGAGCTGACTGGGGTTCAGACTGGGAACAGTCTCCAGTTTGATAGCCAGGGCTGTCATGCTTCCGTCAGGGAAACACTCTGAAAACAAGACTTATGTTAGTATGTAGACATATCTTTAATTTCTCAAAAAAAAAAGACAAGACAAACCAGTCAGTGTTGAGAGGAAGTTGCAAGTCAGGGACAAGTCGTTGATTGTTCTGGAAGTTTCTGAATCCTTCAGAGTGATATCAAGTCTGCCCCTGAGGGAGGATGCCTCAACAGCCTGAAATATTTAGTAATATTTAAAGTCTTTAGAAGCCACTACAAGTACTGTTAGTCTGTATGCATTTTGACATACCTCATAGGCAACATCTGGGGCTCTAAAGGGCACTGTAAAACTGAAGTGCGTCCTATTCTCTTGGAGGTTGTACTGCTGAGCCAGTCTCTCAGACATAACTTGGTTTCCCACCATGGTCTGGAAGTTGGCACCATGTGTTCCATATGCCACAATGACATAGAAGTTTGAATAATCACATTCACCACTGACCGTGGGTGGAACTACAGAGGGGGGAAAGCCAAATTACATGTTTACCATGTGCTCATTGCATGTTAGCCTTTAGGCTGCATACATTAGCAAGATTTTTGCAGATATTTATACAAACCTATGTCTACTAGTCTTGCTTCCAGATAAGCAGAGTGGGAATATGGTGCAAACTCTGGCAGGACCACCAAGTTTAGAGTCAGGCGAAGAACATAAATTGTAATCCCCTGGTCCTTCTGTTGGTGCAGATTGAAGTTAACCATCCATAACAGAATAGCCATTTCTAACCCAATAAAGACTTACCATTTTTGCAACAGCACGATCCATGAAGGGTACGTCGATGGTGATGACCTTAAAGTTGCCAGACATTTGCTCATGGATCTCAATGCCTCTGATACTGCACTCTTGCAGAGAAAGAACTTCGTCAGAGAAGGCGATGTTCTGTACTACCACGTCAGAGATGAAGGAGCCAAACTGCACCTTAAATAGCTTCTCTTCTGGGCGAGTATCTAAAGCAAGAGGAAAAATTTAGGATGTTTGTAGTGCATTTGATATTCAAATTTCAAGAGGAGACTTACTGTCAATAACTTGTGTAGGTTGGGCCTGCAAGGGTGTTGTGATGGGAAAGAGAACTTTGTATTTTGTGTCCTCATGACGAGTTTCTTCAGCCCAGATCAACTCAACCATTGGCTCAATTGTGTAAGTGGTGAAGTACCTTCCATCTTGAATATGACTCTGCAAGAGTATCATGCAGGCATATAAACCATTTCAATCTTAATCATGTGACACTGAATTAAAAAAAGAAAATAAAGTTCACCTTAAAGTAGCCACCCGGTGCACCAACAGGAATTTCAACAATGATGTTCATTTCATTGACAGTAATTGAGTATCGTCGAGCAGCAATCTCAGCACTGTCAAGTCTCCGGCCATCAACACCCAGATGCACTTCTAATAGTTGGAACTTGTTGCCAGAAATTAGTGGTGAGATTCTCCGGGGCAGGTACCAGCCGATCACATTGGTTGAAAAGTCAACACTACCTGTAAATTGAGGTACAGCAAGTAGTAACCAGTGATTATATTTGAAGGGCTATAGGCAGTTCTGAGATCATGAACTGGCTGTTTCCAGCCCATGGCAAGCTAAACTGTACAGGCAGTTAAAATTTACTGCTGACAAGTGAAGCACTTGTACAACCCTTGCAAGAAAGAAAATGCATTTATGCCCATTTTTGTTGGATGCATTTCACCAATTGTGGTGAGGCAACTGGACACCAAGACTAGAAACCTCAAGCTGTCCATTACATGAATGTTTTGCCCCATGACAGACAGTGCAAACACTAGCAAATGTTCTTACCTTCAAGTACTGGGCAGGCAGCTGTTGCATCAATTTGAGTTGCAAACCACTTCTTTTCAATGACCAAGGAGGCTTTGAGGACAGTCATTAGCACCCCTGCGACCTATGAGGGGGATGGCATCATAGGACACTTTACATTAATGGTTTTATTTGGCAAAATATTCATGCCTACTGCAGCAGTAAGACACTTCCAGTGGAAGTAACTGTGCCAATTGGAATCAAGACAAATAATCTCTAAAGGCAGACCAGTCATTTGAGCCAAAGTTACAGTTTACTGGCACTAAAGTTGGCTTTACTGATGAGAAAATTAGGCTTGTTCAAACAGACCCACCTGTTGAGTGTAGGTTTCTGGTGTAGCCAGTGGACTTCTGAGAACCAGCCTTGAAAGTGTGTTGGCTATTCCATAGCCTCTTTGCCGGGCCTCTGTCACCTTCATAACCTTCTCCTCAGGAGTGAAGAACACAAGTGTTGTGATTCTGGACTCAGTGTCCATTGGTTTCTGCAAGTCAAAAATATTACATTATACCCCAGTGTTTCCAGATCATTTAAGTTCATGATGTACCCATTAGCTCATCCAACCTCAGCAGAACGGCGAGACATCTGTCCTGAGATGTAGTGTTCAGGGACGACAAAGTCAGCTGGAAGAGCTCTTTTCACTGACACCTAGAAATGAGGCAACATGCAAGCAATGAGCCTTCTTTCTGCAGAAGAATAAAGCCACTCGTGTAGACTCTTGCAGCATTAACTTGCCTCCATGTAGTTCTGGTTGCAGATAATTTCTCTGGAAGCCCAGGCAGGGTAACGGCAGGTCAAAACCACTGGCTCATCCTCAAACTTATGGTTCTCACTCAGACGGAGGTTCAGGGTTGTTGTGAATGCAGCATCTCCCTAAAGATGCAGACAAATTTTAACCGATGCCATATTAAGACAACACTACCTGCAAATGTACACATTTTCCCGGGCCTGTTACCTCACTAATAGCAAAGCAGTTTTGAATGGAGGCATAAATTATGGCATTGTCCAGATGGTCCATCCTCATGCTGAAGCCACACTGAGATGCCAAACTTGTGGTAAGGGGGATCATGGAGTTGTCTATAAGAGAGAATTAGGCCAGTTCACATGTGTTGTACAAGAACACCTAGCTGTATTTGCTACAATGCCTGTCAGAGACTGAGTGCAGAGTCAACTTACTGACAACAGCAGCTACATCAACAACAGTTCCTCCAAGAGGGCCAACATGTACACGCATGACATTCCCCAGGCATGTTGATTTGATATCTGGGATTAGAGGGTGACAATGAGAGGATAGTATTGCTTTGAGAGAAAATATATGAACAGTAGAAAAGCAAAGCACTCACCTATGGGCTTCTTTTGAGCCCTTGTGTCCACAACAGCAAGCAGGAGAATAAGCCATCTGAAAGAGATTGAAGAAGTTGCAAACATTTGAAAACAACCAAAACCAACAATGTTCAGCACAAGAAATTGCAAGAGCACAAACCCAAATCCAAATCCAAATAATTGGCCCATGGTAGAAGAGGTGAGGAACCAGACAACCTGCTGAAGCTATGGTTCTCTCAGGTTTTAAGGGACTTTGTGGTGGGCGTACTTAATCTACAGGCCAATCGTTTTGTAGCTGGAACAGCCACACACAGGTGGATTCTATTGCAGCCAGATTGGGATAATTGTGAGTGTGTTGTAACGTGGCCTGGACAACATGGAAGAGACTGATTGCACTATCAGTGTTTCTCAGTTCCGGTCCAGTGGCAGCTCTGCCCTGCATGTTTTAGATGTTTCCCACTTCTATCACACCTGATTCAAATGATGAACTCCTCACCAAGCTTTGCAGAAGCCATGTACCATCATTTGTATTGGAGCAGGGACCAACTTTATATATAAAACTACACTTAATGCATTATTTATATCTTTTTAGTATATATCTAAATATGTACTTTAAAAAAAAAAGTTTAAAATGTACAGTCTTCTTCAAATACATAGGTAAAAATAAATAATTGTACTAAAGCAAACAAAAAATAACTACCATATAGGATAAAAATATATATTCAGATGTACAAAATATAAGCCATATTGTCAAAGTGTTGCATGAGTTGCAAACAAAAAAGTAAAAATAAATTAATGATCATATTTTATAGCTTTATAGTCAGTGGAGAATATTGTTTTGTGCAGATTTTCACAGACCTTCACCTCAAAAAATGTGAATCTGTTGCCGCATAAACTTTATGACAAGTGCAGAGAAAGTCCTACAGGGACAAAAAAAAAGGTTTAAACACATCTTGGAAACAAGCGACCTAGGGAATTACAGTATTTTCAATCAGTTTGGTGTGACAATAAATAAACCAATGATAAAACAAGCCCAAATTTGTCACATATTTAGAGAACCTGCTCCCATGATAAATATTTTATTTGGCTTGTGTTGCAGCCTGACGGGAGTTGGCAGTGAGCCTGCCAGCAGTGCTTTCTCACGGGGGACTGAAACGCCAGTGTTTTTACTTCACTCTTTGCTGTATACTTCGCATACAGTCAGTGTTTGCAGCCGATTCAAACAAATAAGTGTATTTTTTTTATTATTTCAAATATTAAACATGCATTTAAATAATACCTTTCTGAAAAATAAAAACTGAAGGTTGTCTGAGAATATTCGGCTGCGACTATCATCGTGCATGTGATTAATTACTGCAAATGAAACTTAAAAAAAAATGTAAAAGCGACTATGTAATATTACATTTCTCGCATGGGTTTCCTAGAATCGCGCAGCCTCGACTCCCTCTCCTCCTCCTCCTCCTCCTCCCCCCTCGCCCCTCCCTGTTCCCTGTATAAGGGAACGAGCTGTCCGCTGTCCCGCCTCCATCTCCTCTTGTCCCGTCAGTGAAGCTGCAGCACCTCGCTCCTTCTACCGACCTGCTATTTTTTTTTTTTTTTTTTTTTTTTTTTACATTATTTATTTATTTATTTATTTTTTAAAGCAGCAGAACAATATGAAAACTGAACCACCCGGATAAAAGTTATTTTCATGGAAAGAAAAACTCCATGTACTGGTAGGTCAAACCTCTACACCCTTTTTATTATATCCGTATAATTTAAAAGTTATAGGGAAAAAAAAAGTATGTGTAAGTAAGCAGCATGCAGACGACCCTGGATGCCTTGTAGAATAAAGAATTAATACACTAGAAACCAGTGTTTGTCTTTCACAATAATGCATGGGTTCAGTTTTAACTTGTTGCCTCTCATTTCCTCTGTAATCCGCTCTGTAATTTGATTCTTGTGATGATAATCCTATACTTGAGCCGTTCAAGAAGTGACAGTCGGCTACCTCACGCCTCTTCACTAACTGGAGCACAAGCCATTTCCTGTGTGTGCTGTATTGATTTTTTTTCCCTCTTCGGTGGACTAATGTGTTAAAGTGCAGTCAGATATGTCTTGATAGATGTCCTTCCATATAAATGTACCACCCATAATGCTCATCAGCGTTTGTGTTCTCTTGTCATGAAAAAAATCTATAAAACTGACTTAATATCTCGCCGTGATATTCCCTAAATGTGTCATCAGGACCATGGGGTATGGGCAAATCCTCCACCGGCGTGGAAATGAGGAGGACCAGGTCCACCTCAACGTGGGAGGGGTGCGTCATGAGGTGGATCCGGACAAGCTGCTCCGATTCCCCCACACGCGTCTGGCTCGTCTGCTGCTCTGCCAGAGCGAGGCGGCGATCCTGGAGCTGTGCGACGACTACAGCCCGGCCGAGCGGGAGTACTACTTCGACAGGAATCCCCGGGTTTTCCTCTGCGTGCTCAACTTCTACAACACGGGGCGGATCCACATGATGGAGGAGCTGTGCATCTTCTCCTTCAGCCAGGAGATAGAGTACTGGGGCATCCAGGAGCTCTACCTGAGCCCCTGCTGCGGCAACTGGTTCCACGAGAGGAAGGAGTACATTGAAGATAGGGACTGGGACGTCAGGAGTGACGACCAGCAGCAGCCGAGCTTTGACTCTTCCTTCGAGGAGCTGTCGGCCCTCGATAAAGACCTGGCCAAGTTCAAAGGTGCCTGGTGCGGGGAGGTCCGGAGCTACATTTGGCTCCGGATGGAGGACCCGGGTCACTCGCGGGGCTCGAAGGTCATCGCCGTGGCTTCTCTCAGCGTGGTGTTGACCTCTATCGTTGCCATGTGTGTCCACAGCATGCCTGAGTTTCAGCTTGTGGACAACAACGACAGACCCATCGAGAACCCCGTCCTGGCCATCCTGGAGGAGATCTGCATCACCTGGTTTTCCGCCGAGTTCATCATCAGGCTGATCGTGGCACCCTCTTGCAAGAAGTTCCTTGGAAACCCCCTGAACATCATCGACGTTGTCTCCATCTTACCGTTTTACGTCACTCTCGCTCTGGAGACAGCTGACGAGGAGGCGGCGGAGGAGAACGAGGACCTGCAAAACGTGGGGAAAGTGGTGCAAGTCCTGCGCCTCATGAGGGTTTTCCGCATCCTCAAACTGGCCCGGCACTCCGTCGGGCTGCGAGCGCTGGGCGCCACCGTCCGCCACAGCTACCACGAGGTGGGCCTGCTCCTCCTCTTCCTCTCGGTGGGGATCTCCATCTTTTCCGCCCTCATCTACTTCGCCGAGAAGGAAGGCAAGGACAGCGATTTGGAGACCATCCCTTCGGGCTGGTGGTGGGCCACCATCACCATGACGACGGTTGGCTACGGTGACACCTGCCCGGTGACGCTGGCGGGGAAGATAGTGGCCACCCTGTGCATCGTCTGCGGACTGTTGGTGGTGGCTCTGCCCATTACCATCATCTTCAATAAATTTTCAAAGTATTATCAGAGAAACAAAGCCATGGAGGAGAAGGGTATCACTAAACCTCCGAGACAAGACCCAGACCTCCCGTATTATAACATCAGAGACTTGTTCACAGGGAGCGTGTATCCTTTGTTAGGAGTCCTCGCCTTCAGGAACAGTGCGAGCAGCGGAGGAGACGATACAGACGCCTCCAGTCTCCAGGACATAGAGGTGTATGATAACGACACTTGTGATGGGGCAACAAAACGAGATACCTGACTATTGCTTCCTTTATGACTGCAAGTCACTCCGTGTCCCTCAGGGCAGAACGCTCCATCACTGACCCTGCCTCCCTGCACCGTCTTCCTCCTGCAATTTGACAGAGAAATATCACAGCCATAAAGGTTCTTCTTTTTTTTCCTACAAGGGAGGAAAAGCTTGTGAAATATAGTCACTGTCGCTAAAACCCAGAAGCCTAAAGGGAATTATCTGAGCCTTACTCAGAGGTTTGAAAGCCCATTTTCTGCCTGAGAAAACAGCAATGATGCATGTGGAGGCCATAATGTTAATGTTTTTCAGAGTAATGTCCTGTATTGATTCGTCTGCTTGCTGAAAGTTCAGCAAATTCAAAAGTGTAGAATGACAGCAACACTGTCGGATGTTTAAAAGAAAAAAACGGTATCGTAGACCTCTGAGTCGACTGTTGCTGCACAGTCTGCATGAGCAAAAAGTAAATGCATTTTTGAAAGACTAATAGAAATAGTTGTTTAGAATTATGCAACGTTATTGACGCTGATGAAGAGAGACACGTTTCTTCTAGAGCACTGCGGAAAGTGCTGATATGACAGGTTATTGTTATTATGTTTTTGCTTTTGGACGTTTGTGCTGGCATGCTGGGTGACTCTTGGGAGTAAATTTTGTTGACATGAAATAAAAACCGACTCAGTGAATCAGAAGAAATATACTTCTCATTTGTGACAGGGCATACAGCAAATTGTGCGGCTCACTCATTCAGATGTGGTTTCCCTGTTCAGGGTCTTTACGCTCAGGGAAAAGGGTGTGCGCAGCAATGACTCTAAAACTCAACATAGAAATGCTTAACCCTGTAAAAATCCTTAACCGTGTTTTCTTTTTGGTGATGAAAGGCACAGATGATGCAGATGAAACTTCCTTTACCTATTCAGTCTTTGCAGCTTCTGAAAGTATTGATTTCCTGTCCCTTGTTATCATGTCGGGTTGGGTGAGCTGCGTTCCTACCAGAGCGAAAGATGTTAAAAAAAAATGCTTCTCTCTGCAGGAGACTTTCAGGAGGTCACGCAGTTCACCAGTAGCATCTTCTCTATGATATATTTATTACTGGATTCAAAGTCATCTACTGTCGGAATTTGACAATTAAAACCTGTTAGTTAATGGATGTAAACGGATGAGGAGTTGATTGGTTGTTTGCTTCTTTCGGAAATTCTACCTCACAGCATATGTGTCTAACTGCAGCCCGAGCCTCATGGATAATATAATAATATTCTGATTATTCAATGAGTTTCGATTTCTGAGCTTCCTGTATCGGGTTTGCATCACATGGGTAATTAGCATATTGCTTAGTGAACACTTTCTGCTTTTGTTAGTTACCATTTATTGTAATGCCAAGCACAGAGTACTGGTACAGGCAAGCATTGATTATCTTTATGTAATGTACTAGATACATGTGTGAAGAGTTCATGCTGTCAAATGCATCACACCTCAAAGTGTACAGAGGTAAATCTCAGAGGTCACCAGACGAATGGGGAGATGACAAGTTTTTTCTGACTTTTCTCTAATTTTAGCTCTTTATCGCTGAAATCTTCAGGTTTCTAAAAATCCTTCGAAAAAATCATCCTGAAATACATTTTCAGTTTTCATTCGTAATTGAAAGATGTTGAAAGCGGCGAAAGCACACATTCGGTGCAGCATGTAAGGTGAGAAATCAGTATCGGTGCAAAGTAACATCAATTGATTTCATCTCAGATAAAATTGAGTTTAAAGACTCTGGGGGCAAATGTGTGCGAACAAGCGATCTCTGCCTTTGTGTTGAAGAATTCATTGTGGGAGACAGAGATGAACGTCCAGCACCTGCGGCAACAGATGATGAGCGTTCCTCACCATTACTCCCAGACACACGGCTGTGCGCATGGGTTCTGTGGATTTCAATGTTCTGACGCTTTTCCGACAGCAAAACAAAGAACAGAGAAACAGAGAAAGTTTCAGATTAGATTTCTACTACATTTAAAATCACAGATGGGTGACAAATTATAGGAAACACGTTATATGTGTCATGTGTAACAAATAATTCCAGCCATTTGCCCCAGACAGTAAAAATTAATTCTGTCAACTTTTCAAATTATATTTAAATAAAATTTCTATTGTCCTATATAAAAATATCTACACTGTTATTTGCAAAGACATATTTAACATTGTTTAATTGCTTAAATACTTGCACCTTTTCTTAAGTTTTTTTATATGCTTTGTATTACCAAATGATGTTGACAGCACCCAAATCCTTTGTTTGTAATTGATTTTTGCATAAAAAAGAATTGTTTATGCTTAGATGTTTATTCCAATGTCATCAAAACCAGAATATGCTGGAGTCAGTCTGTGAAATACCCACTATGTAAAATCCCCAAACGCACATAAAAATACAGAGTAAGTTAGTTTCTGAGGCTCTGTGCAAAATATTCGGTCATTTATAGTTTCCAGCGTGTAAATGCAGGAAAATATTGACCATTGCACAGAGTGGGTGGTCACTTTTGGCGGCCCAAACCTTGTTTATGCCCTCAGGGTCCCCCGGCAGGCATCAAACACTTTCAGTAATGGAAACATGATGTTTTTCTGTTTCTCCTCTCTCTTATTCAGGATTTTTATTTCATGTGCCTCCTGTATGTAAGGAAAAAACAAGAGAAATGTTAACCCCTCTCTCTTAATCATATACAACAGTGGCCTTTCTTATATGTTCAGGACATGAAAGGGCTTCTTTAGCTTGTTGTGACTTTAAAGGGGGAAAAAATGGCAATTGCCTGTAAAGGTTACAGTCAGTGTGTCAGCACAAATGTCACTATTGCAGTTTTCCATTCTGCATGAGGAGAGCTGAACTTCTCCTTCAGGCTTTTTTTTTTTTAATGAAACAACAACCTTCATTATTATGGCTGAGGTGAAGCTTACCAGTGCATCCGCTTGGTTAAATTTAGTCTTAATTCACGGTTGATTGGATGTGATGGACCATTAAAACGCCCGGATAAAAGGTGTCGCTGAACATCTTAATTTTCGCCAGAAACTCTTGTCGTCAGTTTCACGGATGGGAAACAAAAACAAATCGATAAAACATCCGTTTTATTGACGTTCAATTCGATTTCCCAGCTTCAGCTTTTTGTTTCTGGAGATTTATATATACGTGATCTCTGTCCTGAGCTCTGAAGCTGATGTGATGTGAGTTGTTTTGTCTGCAGAACAGAGACGGTGCAGTCCAGTCAGGAGGGGATACTTCTGCGGAGTGGACGTTAATGTTAAATGAAAGTCACTGCAGAGGTTGAGGGAGAGAGCTGAAACAGGACAGGCATCGATGTGTGCAGTTCAGTCAAGCTTTTCCTTACCTTTAAAAAAAATCTGATATTCGTTTCGATGCATGAACTTGAGGTCTTTGTCCCTCTACCTCACACCGAAGGAAAAGGTCAGTATAGTGATGAATTTGCAAAAGGTAAAGGGGAGGGAAATTCTGCTGAAACATGTTACACCAGCTCTAGATCAAAGTTAGCCTGGTTATAAAGTAAGAGCATAACGCTTAAATTACAATGGCTTCTAATGAAGAGGTCTGTTGTTCATCAAAAAGTGGCAATTACATGGGGTGTCAAATATAACCCAACGGCCTGTGTTTCAACATTTTCTCAACCTAATGACCCGATTTTAAAGAAAAACGCGTTGTTCGCACCGTTGAACGACGCTAATGAGACGGAACACGATTCTGTGTCCTGAAAAACTGGTGTTTTTTTTTTCCCCCGCTTTTCCTCAAGTGAATAAAAGAGTTTTTAAAATGATGTTTCTTCTATTTCCATTAGCTTTTAGATGTAAGCTCGTTTGTAATGTTCTGCTCAAAGTCATTACATGGTACTGTTCACTACAGAGCACTGGCAGATCACTCTCACACAGCCATTACCAGCAGTAGTTTCAGCTGAGGTCAGATACGACAAAGGAACCACTTTGTTTATATTCGGTTCCTGCTCCCCCCCCCCACTCGTGCAGGTTTATACTGAGGCCGGATGGACATTGTCAATAATGTTTCAAACTGACATTTGTTGAGTTGTTTTGGCTGTGCGACAAATAAATCTGCTCCATTTCAATCAGGAATACAAGCCTTTTTTCTGCGTAGACCGTGCAGTGTGCGCTGCAGTTGCTCTTTGTTCAGATTCTCAGCCTTGTATGCTCTTTCCAGATTCAGAACGACTTTTCCATCACAAACTAATGGAAAGCTCTAAACATACACAGTATTTGTTTATCTAATGCCCCAAAAGAACATAGCATGGACCAGTGCCACATGCCACTATATTTAGTGTCTTAAGCTACTTTGGGCATTTGTGGTCCTGCAAATATAACTCAACAGGAAAACACCCACAACAATACAATACAAACATCAATAGAGGAAGACTGTGGACATGTGCAGATAGGTTTAGCAATTATGATGATGATGATTATGCAACAGTAATCATCTTTTTTTTTACAATGTGATCCCACCAGAATTTGAATCTATAATTTGTCTGTTTTATCTGAACAGTACAAACCCAAATATATTCAATTTACAATTACATACGTTAGGTTACAATAGGCTGGAGCCATTGAATGATTGTAAAATGTTTCCTTGTAATAATTGAATTTTAAAAATGTTATTTATTCTTTTACTATTCAGTTCATCAAATAATGGTATTCACACTTACGTGACCAAAACTGTATTTAAAAAAACAGCAGTGGTGGGATCCTGTTGGCTTCCTATACCAATCTTGACGATTGTAGAACCTGCACAACAAATTAAAAAAAGATCATGCATTAAACAATATCACTGACTTGCAGTCAGTGTAGGCAGTGCCTCACCAAAGCTAAAAAAGACAAATTACATGATAAGATATATTGATCATTTTTTCATATCCATAAAGAATACTTTTATTTTCATAATTAATTGAAAGATTACACATATGACTAGGGCGACACGGTGGCGCAGGGGTTATTGCTGTTGCTTCACAGCAAGAAGGTCGCAGGTTCAAGACCTCCTTGGTCCTGGGTCTGGGACCTTTCTGTGTGGAGTTTGCATGTTCTCCCCATGTCTGCGTGGGTTTTCACCGCGTACTCTGGCTTCCTCCCACAGTCCAAAAACATGCTGAGGAAATTGGAGACTCTAAATTGCCCGTAGGTGTGAGTGTGTGAGTGAATGGTGTGTGTGCCCCACGATTGGCTGGCGACCATCTGGGGTGTATCCCTGCCTCTCGCCGTAACGTGCTGGGATAGGCTCCAGCAGACCCCTGTGACCCTAACGAGGAATAAGCAGGTATAGAAAATGACTGACACATATGACTAAAGACTGTTTTCTGTTTTCTTTAATCAGAGACACGTACGTTTTTTTACCTTGACACGCTTCAGCCAAGACTTGAGGTGTGGCCGACCTGTCAAAAGTGACAGGAGGGTCACACCTCCGTCCCACCAGCTGATAAAGCATGTCACACAAACTACATCCTGTGACCTTCTGAGAAGATGGGAGTTACTGTCGAAACACGTCATTGTAATAAATATCTCTTCATAATATGAATGAAGACGCAATGAATCTCATGCAAGGATCACACATACTTCAGTAAAACCTTTCAGCACAGTTTTAATAGTAATATGCTGCTTCAAGCACCTGCTTGCTCACATACTATCAGTATATTGACTGCCCCACTAGGAAAAATAAGATACTTTCTCTTCTCTTTGCTCTCAGACGGGGCTTAGCCCCTCCACAGAGCGCAGAAGTGAGACAGCAATAATAACACTATTAACATACTATAAATCCAATAAAAGCTCGGCGAGTTGCAAATGGAAACGGTGCATGTGTTTAGTTGCAGCTGGAAAGTGAGATCTGATCACAAGTAGTCGCCCGAGATGCGTCTGAAGACACATTAGAACGCCATGTGTGAACAGATGCACTAAGAGCTGTCCCCTTTGCTGCACACCACTCTCCCCACAGGGACCAATCCCGAGGCAGATGCTATCTGTGCCTTTGTCTGCACTAAGGTCAAACTTTTTTTTTTTTTATAGTTTTGCACGTAATTTTATTTTTTTCTGTGTGGGAACTTCATTTGTGGACAGGCAAACACAACATTCTTTTAACAGTAAATATTCCACAGTAAATGCATGAGAATTATAAATAGTAAAAGGCTTTAAAAAAATGCATTAGTTGGGGGAGAGGGGTAGAAGGGTGGGTGGGGAGAACATAGTTTTAGTTGGGGAAAAGGTCAATAGGCGGGAGCCTGGAGGTGTGGTGGGGCTTTAGTGTGTGTTCAATAGGCTAATGGATGCTGGCACAAAGGTGGACATGGCTTTTAAGGGTAGGGAACCAAATCTCCTCCCTGGGGGTAACAGGTCATGCTGGTTGTCGAGCTTGTGGGTGGAGTCAGATGCTATGAGTCTCTTTTTCCTGCTTGTTTTTCAAATAGGACTGTGAGAGTTGTCAGGAATCATTTCCCACAACATTTCCTACCACAACAACTCTCTCTCTTTCTTTATTGTCGTTCATTTTGTTGTATAGATCTACAGTGTATGAACTTGCTGCAAGCTAGATGGGTCCATTGATTACATCTGACTGGCTGACATTGCAGTAGGCCTTAGGCATAGTTGTTGATTTATAGGCAAACTAATGTAGACAAGCCTATATTTTGTCTATCCATGCGTAATATGAACTGGGGCTGCTGCGTTCATTTAATATAGACATATGCCACATCCATCGGTCACTGCCTACGAAGCCAAAGTTTTCACTCTTACAACACAGAATGGTCAATATTCTGTGAAGGGTCAAAATGTTCCTTTCTGTAATGTTTTATTATATATACCAATACGACAGATGTATTTTATCGCTAAAACATCCATCCATCCATTTTCTATACCTATTTATTGCCTAACTAGGATCACCGGGGTCTGCTGGAACTAATTCCAACCTACTAGAGGCAGGGATACACCCCAGACAGGTCTCCATTCTACCGTGGGGCACACACACCATTCACTCACTCACTCATACCAACAGACAATTTAGAGTCTCCAATTAACCTCAGCAAGTCCTTGTGACCTTCTTGCTGTGAGGCAATGGTGCTGCCCACTGCCCTGCTGTGCCACCCCATTTCTAAAACATGTTCAATACATTTGAACTTGAAAATGATATAATCAGCTTCTAATGAGGGCCGACACTGGATGATGAAAACTCATTTCTCCTCATTTCAAACTGTTACATTTTACACATAAATACAAAGATAAAACTTTACTGAATTCTTCAATGTGCTTCTGAACGAATTCTATCTATTCCAAGAAAAATCTACAAACTCACCTTCAACTCCCCTTGTGACTGATCCCATTTATATCAGCATTTCAATTAGCCTCTTTGGCCATGCCTATTATCCACCATTAGTCTTGCCCTAGGAAAACCCCAGCAATTATGAAGGCAGTGATAATCAAATAATCCAGTGTCCCATGTGTACCCTGGTATCCCTCTCAGTGGGGGTGGTAGGCAGCCTGACCTCAGCGCTCTGCTCTCAACGCAACTCCAGTTTACCACTCAGCAGCTCGCGCTCCACAGGGACCTGCGGCACTTGCCTTTGCAGACAGATTCAATTCCTGCTTGTTTGGACAGGTTACATGAGGTTACAATTTGAACACTGCAAGGTTGAAGCAAAGTTTAAAACATCTTAGCACACAAGAAAAAAAACTCACATCTACAGAACAATTGTGTTGGGTACCTAACACTGTACTAAACAATGCATTATGCAGATTTCCAAGTATATATTATATTCTGCAATACTGGAATGGAACGTCTTTGCTGCAAAGGCTTTGCACAATTTAAAGTTTAAAAATGACATACTATTCTACTCACCAAGCTGTCCTACAACTCTGTTATTGATCTGGATCCATTTAAGTGTCTCAAATGTCCAACCCCATTTTTTCTTTCTGTTTTTCTTTTTAAATGGCCCTATTCTGACCAATTTTAGGCTTCAAAATTACTTTAAGGATGAAAGATACTTAATGGCTCTAGAATTGCTTGTATCTTATTTATCAAATGGGTGTTTCCCGGTCTCCATGGGTACCTCTGTGTCCTCATCTGTTCCACTTTTGTATGGCGTGCCCCAAGGCTCATTTCTTGACCCGATTCTTTTCTTCATTGTTATGCTTACTTTAGGCCAGAAAATTAGTGGTTTCAGTTGTTTATCTCATCTCTGACATTCCGCAACTGCTTATCTGGAATAAAGGATTGAATGTCACTCAAGATTCTTCATCTAGATTCGTCAAATTCTGAGCTTCTCATTATTAGCGCTGAAATTAGCGCTGCTATGAATCTTAGCATTATACTTGATCGGAAACTCTAATGTCAATAAGATGGTTCAATTCAATATCCTTCAACACCGAACTATTGCAAAGACCTGCATTATTATCATCTTGTTCCTAGCATGTGTCATTCACACTTTCATTTACTTCCAGCTTGATTATCCTAACGCTCTTTTCACCTGCAAGCTGAAAAGAGCTACTTTGGAGCATCTTCAGCGTGTTTAAAATGTTGTAGCTGGACTGTTAACTAGAGGTGGTCAAATATTTCACATTACTCCCATGTTAGCCTTACTACATTGGCTGCCAGTGAAGTTCAGGATCGATTTTGAAATTCTTTTAATCACTTGTAAGGCACTTCATAGCTTGGCTCCTGCCAACATTTCCAAGCTCCTAAGTCCTTACACTACAGAACGGCCACTTAGGTCATCAAATCAAAACCTGTTGGATGTTTTTCATGAACCGGACTAAAAACCAATGGTGGTTGTGCTTTCACTAGCCTGGCACATAAATTCTGAAATGCCCCCTCCCATTAGAGCAGAAATCTGTTGACTGTTTTAAAAAAAAAAAAAAAAAACTTTATTCATTCGCCACCAAAGACAAGATACATATTCCAAACACCAAACCTCCTGCCTGAGATAACTCTTGTGGATGAAAATGGCCTAAATATATATAAGTATATATAAAGTAAGGCCTAAGTATATATAAATGTAGAACATCTATTTGTTTCTGCTTTTATAGGTTGGCCTTTTAATAACGTAATTAGGCTGGTTCAGGGTGGGGATTGGCCACTATATTCTCTGTTTTGTTGTGTAGAAAGTTATAGCTAGACAACAACTGATCTACTGGCAGGCATTTGCTTGATTTTTGAACCTTTAAGGTCTGTCTGGCAGGGTCAGTTTATCCATTATTTTTGAGCTTTGGACTAATAAAACATTACCTCAAAGACATTTCCAGTGGCAGGTTTCCTTTTTCGGTCTGGCCCAACCGTCTCCTGTCCAGTTTCTCTCTTCTTTCCCTCCTCTTCCTCCCTTCTTCTGATTCATTAGAGCCCCGCTGCCCTCTTTTACTGCCTCCATTAAATCCTTGCTCTCTCCATCGCAACTCTCCATGGGTAGCGAATACATCAGTTCATCATCCGAGCTAAGAGCTGCAGCCATGTACTCAACATTTTTCATCCGACCCACTTTATCTTTATTCAGGCCCTGCCCAGCTCAGCTCAGCTCTCTGTCACCCTGAAACACATTAATGAGATGTAAATACAATTTATGTAATACTTGTGAGCCAATGATTAACAGTGGGAGAAATACGGAACGTCTGAAACTCTTTTAACAAGTGCATTAAGCCTGCTTTCCTTGTAAATGCTGAGGATATTGAAATAAATAACATATTAAAAAGACACCATTTGATCAATGTGCAAAGCTGACATGAGTGTCCCATAAACATTCATCTAGAGTGAGCGTAATCTGTTATTAACAAGTAAATTTAAACTGTTGGATGTGACTTGGGGTGGGGAATCAGTACAGATACTGTACATATACATATACAGAACCCTTGCAGTTAAAACATTGTTAATAATTGCATAGTTTTATTATTTTCATCCTATAACAATAAAACTATAATCTCCATGCATAGTTTCATGGGTCCATGCATCCATAAAATCCATTAGTGCTGAGCCTGAAATCTACTGCATTTTTCTTTGTATTATTGCAATCATATTAACTGAGTGTGTCATATCATGAATGCACTATGTAATTGTGTCCATTCAGCATTTCATTCCAGCTTCACATGATCTATAAGAACCTACAGCTTCGTCCAATTTCATTTCCGTTCTTACATGGCTAGTTTTAATGCAACCTGGTTTCATTTCTCGCCAATCAGCTCTTTAAAGTTGCTAAGATATGCATTTGTCATCGCGGCAGCATCTTTGTTGAACACCCGCAAAGAGATTTTAACGACCCTAACTAGGAAGCGCCTGTGAAGAGATGGATAGTAACATTCAGCTCATAAAGTTAATGGATGATGTGAATGACCACTGGCCTCAGTTCCCTGGTGAAGTGCTTTAGAAATGAAAAAGGAGACACACACGTAACAGGTAACAAATCGCATTTTAAATATGGGCTCTTAACGGGTGCTTTTTATGGGGTGAAAAATTAAAGGAGAAACCATTATAAAGTGCAAGGAAGGTGGCCAGGATGAGTCCAAGTGCCCCCAGTACGAACAATATTCCGAGACATTTCATCAAGCAAATAAAATGTCTGCCGGAATCAGTCTGTGAAATACCCAAAATCTTTAGAACTACCATTGGATTTCTGAACAGTCAGTCATTTTCTATACCTGCTTATTCATCACTAGAGGAGAGGCAGGGATCGTCTATCGTGGGGCGCACACACACATACACACACCATTCACTCACACACATGGGCAATTTGGAGTCTCCAATTACCCTCAACATGTTTTTGGACTCTGGTAGGAAGCTGGAGAACCTGGAAAAACCCACACAGACAGCCTGACAGGACTTGAATCTGCAACTTTCTTGCTGTGAGGCAACAGTAAAATCCACTGCACCGCTTTGTTGCCCGATTTCTGAACAAAGCGCTCTAAAATGATGTTCTATGGTATGTTGTGTTTATTTTCTCTGATGTATCTGTGTTGTTTTTATCTGATGGCTGTGTGTGGTACTGCCTTCTCTATAACAAATTGCCCCTTGGGGATAATAAAGTTGTTTTTTTGTACCTTGACCCAGACCGTGTAAAATGCCCAAACTTTCGTATCTTATAAAAAAATATATATATACATGTTGGTTTCTGAAAATATTTATAGTTTTCAGTGTGAAAAAGCAGACATCAAACTGAATTCTCAAGCTAATTTATTCAGATTCCTTTCATTTGTCACCTGTATGAATCAATCTATCTTTAATGGTGAAAAACTATCAGATACATGTGTTGCGCCATCCCACTGACCGCAGTAATGTGGTGGCGAATGAAGAAATGCCTCCTCCATTACCTCCAAAACTGGTTTCTTTCATGTCAAACTTTGGGTCAGGTTGACCTCTGCCTCACAGCCACGCTGCATCTCGCTCTCTCGCTTTGAGTCTAATTTACTGCTGGCTTCTGATTCGCTGACTGTTACAGTATGACACAGGATCGCTCAAGGTCGCTTCGCTCATATCAGATTTCAGTGCATCAGTATCAGTTACAACCAGTGTTGCTTTGCCTCGTCGATTTGACATTAAAGTGGAAATTGACTTTGGTGTGCCGTGAGACCAAAAGCACTTAAAGCACCGAGGACATTATTCAGTGAGTAATTGGCCATTGCATCGCGGGGCATTATCGTGCCCCGGTGATTGCTTTCATTAGCCTGAGATGACCTTGTGGATAATTGATTTGTGAATTTTATTTCTTTCAGGATGATTTAAGCAAGCACACATCATATTTGGAGAGGTGAAAGTCGATTGCAGTGACTGCGCGCCATGCGTAATTTGTAATTCTGCTCATTTCGTGCGCTTTCACTTAGTATTTTTAATCATTAACCACAAGATGACTGAAAACAGCATTTGAACCAAAGCCCAACCATCCATCAGTCAGCCCCTCTTTTGCTCTGATGAGCTATTAAATTATTTTTTTGGAGCACTTGCCAAAGTGGTTAATCAATTTTTATCAAGATATATCCCGTAACCGAGATTAGAAAACTTTTCCACTGTCGTCAGCAGACTATTTAGTTCAATTTTATTGATTAATTTGATCAATTTGTATTTGTTTATGTTGTCATATTGTCTTTAGCTCTTCAGTAAAACCTAAAAATTCCACAAACGCGAACAAGGATGACCCTGATTTCCCTTTCGTCTCATATATTATTTGGAGGAAAACATCATCAATTTTTTATTGCATTTATTCAGCAAGGTAGCAGGCTAGAAGAAAAAAAACGCCACCACTTCGTCCTCGTGACATTAATGGTGTATTACATAACATGTTTCCAAAATTTACATCCCTGCAGAGAATGAGCAGCATCTGTTTGTTGGAGTACAGATATGGACGTTATTGGAGTTGTCACTTCATTTTAAATAAGAGCCCAAAGAGTTGAACAAGAGTGTCTCTGCGTAATGAACAGCGACAGTGTATTTACCTGAATATGTAAACAGAGAAAGCACTTCTCAGGGCCGAGCGAGCGTCTCGCCTAATCACACACGAGGCGCAAAATGTGGCCGCTGAGCAGAGACTGAAACAACAGCTTTCAGTGCATCCATTTAGACAATAGGTCTGATTTAGATCATTCACCAGGCACCAGAGAAAACATTCCTATCGATCTCAAGTACAATAAAATGCAACTAAAAGAGAATTCATGTGGTGCCGTCTTCATTTCTGCTGTCAAAACAAAGAAATGAGCACCTAATAAACCTAAATCAGAGACTCAGAGACAAATAATGCAATTAAAAGTGAAAAACGCTAAAATCCATTATTATATCCATATTTTTTTTTATTGATTTTGGCCCAAGGTGCTTGTAAATAAGCCCCACGCAGCAAAATAATGGAGCGACCAACAGTTATGTTATAAAGTTGTACCTCGATGAGCTGAATATGTTGATGTTGTCCTTGAAATACTGAAGTTATGTAAGAAATAGGAATGTTTGCTTCCCAAAAGTTAGGCGAGAAAACTCTGTTGTGTAAATTCTGAGGCGACATCCCGTTGTTCAGTGAAAGAAACACACTGTGTTTTATGGATTAAAGCACTTCGAGTCACAATAAAGATGGAGCTGGAATTCAATTCAATTGCCTTTTATTGTCATTGCCATGTTAATGAAATTTCCATTGCAACCCCTGTGTAATAAGATAAAAATAATAAAAAAGGAAAGAGCATGCAACAAACAAATATAAATATAATAAGGAAAGATGAAGAGTATGTACATGAGAACTGTAATATATGCATAAGAACTGTACAATATACACTGAGGTGCAGTCAACTATTTAATGGACAAAAGTGCAGTGTACAGCAGCTTAAAGTTTATTTTCCTGCAGGTCAGGGGGTGATAGCTTTGACAGCTCTGGGGAATATTTCTTACCAGAAAACAGAAACAAGAACTGGAGCTGCAGAGTTTCAGCCAAACAAGGCAAAAATAAGGAAGGTGTAGTGTATTGTCCATTCCTATATGTAAGATGAGATACCATATGGGATGTACAGTAGATCCTATGACATCTAATGTCATGTAACATTGGGGGTCTGTATTAGCATCTGGTCAAAAGGCCTAAAACCCAGGTCAAAGGTTAAAAGCCATATGATGTGCCTATCTAGATAACCTCAAGGACACAGGATCTAATGGTGGGTTGGCTTTTAGTGGGAAAAAAAAGTGTATAAGAGGGTTTGATGTGGCCGGACAGGGAGAGATCTGCAATTTGGCCCCAAATCTGCTCTCAGATCAGGCAGGTTTTTATAATAAAATGCTTTTTCTGCAAGAGACATGTCAGGCGATGACTTCTTTCATCAGCACATCAAGAAACGACAAATCTACAAGCTGTTAAAGGAATGATTTAACATTTTAGGAAACGTCATTTTTGCAGAGAGCTAGGTGAGAGGGTTGATATCATTCTCTGTCTGATAATTAAGAAACTACAGCTATGAGCTTTCCCTTGGTACAAAGACTGAATAAGCAGGAAACATCCAGCCTGACTCAAACTGTTTGATGATCGAATTGGGTAGTTTGGATCTGTAATGAACTTTAATTATAATAATGAATTACAATATACAGAAAGGTTGCTATTTCTAAGGTCTCGGTAACAATAATCTGCACAAAAAGAGGAAAATATATTGCAATGATCATTTTCATTTTTCAAATTTTTTTTAATTTGAAAATGCATCTTGACTTGAATTTTAATGCATAAAGTAGGTGTGAGGAAAATAAATCTTTGACAAAGAGAACAAGGAGTATTTTTAAAGGACGAATAATAAAGCCTCTTTCTTGCCTTTTTCCGTATGTATGAAAGTGCACCATTCCTAGTAATTGGAAAGTATTGATTTTTCCATCGCAAATGAATGAATGTAACTAAACTGTCAACAGTTATTCTAAATAAGCGCGTAGCTCCATTTTCAAGACTTGTGCTATCGTGGAATGTGATTGCAATTTACACAAAATGAAAAGCTCACATAATCTAATGATGACTTAATGCTAAAGACTTGCTGATACTTTCAATAATAATGATGAAGACACTCAAAAATTGAGGAAACCCCGCTGAGAAACACAGCTCTCTGTGCATCTTGTTCACTAATGGAACCCTGGCCTCACGCCTGGATCGATCACAAAACCGAAATGCTGGACAATTCTTGATTTCCACAAATCAGAACCGTTCCTGCAGGTCACATCCTGGGCTGATGTAGGCTGACACTCCATCATGTTTGGACACACAAGGGTTTCTTAATCAGAGCAGTGGCGGTGGCAGTGGTGGAGGTGGAGGTTAGGGGGGGGGGATAGGTGCAGGGCCGGCGGACGCAGGGCGCACAGAGACAACAGTGAATCACTGAGATAAATCCGAGCATCGCAGCCTCTACATCACCTCCCCTCCGAGAGGGGAAGGCTGCACGTTGATGACTTTATGATGGATGACAGATTCAGAATCCATCAGATGCGGTGATGGATAACAGCGAGATGGAACAGGACATTGACCGAGCTCAAAAACTGTCGGCTCAGGCGTTTGTGGGAGACGTCGCCGCTCGCAGGGAAGCATGCTGATGCGTTTTTATTTTGCGTGATATATCATGCTGCAAATATCGTTAAAATTGGATAAAACAGATGTAACTGTAAAATAAAATCCCAGGAGTGGTCCGCTTAAATGTTTATTCATAGTCCTTCGTCCCAAACTTGATTTACAAGAGTGATGTAGTGGAGCTGTATACTCATCCGAGCTACTATAGCTGCTAAATCCACAGACATGGCATGACTGTTTTATGAATACATTTATCAAGCGGGTTGAAGTTATGGCCTTAAGCTCAAACAAGATAAGTTAATGATTTTTGTAAAGTTAAATGGATGATAAATCCATGACAACCATCACTTGGAGGAGCAAGTTTACTTTAATGGCACATACATTAAATACCACGACTAATAGACTTCACTCATAGCAGAGGACTTAGTACCACCAGGCTACATGTGCAATACTTTAGCTTTGAACTCATGTTGAAAATTCTGGAATAATGTGCAATTTCAGTGCTTTTACTGGTTTTATAAACTGTATGGTTTGGAATAATGTCCAATAAGTGGGAATATGATTTATTCCAAATCATCCTGTTGGAATATTTCAGTCAAGTCCAAAATGTCTGATGACAAAATGCTTATACAATTTAAAAGATAGTAATTATAATCATATTTCTAAGTCATGGTGTGTGCATTTTCTTATTTAAGAAATAATGCTAAAACTGTGTCACTGCCACTATTAAACATGTTTATTTAACATGTTTAACATGTTAATTTTCCGTTTTTCTACCGATCAAAACCATAGCCTCGTATTGCAGCATACAATAAATAATGTCCTTGTATGTATAGAGTGTTAAATCATGTGACTCCCCGGAGGATGAGCCAAAAGCTTGTGTTCCCTCCTGGGAAGATTGGCAGGAGTCAGGAAATGAGGGCTCAATGGAGAGCACTTTAAGAATGCACTGAGTGCATTTGGCTGGGCTGCCCCACCTCTTTCACTCGTGGATCAAATTTGAATTTCAGCAAGCTGCTTATTTTGCAAAGTCAAGACAAAGGGGTCATCTCTGGTAATAGACAGAAACTTGTTTGGGGGGGGATGAGTGCAATCAGAGGAGCTCTGCTTACTTAATATAGCTGCTGCAGTCATTCAGATCTTACAGTTCAAATGTGTCAGGCTTGGTTAAGTTCTCATTCCTTCATCCTTCACACATGGTGGTTACATAGTGTGATTTAAATGTCATGTAGCCTTCTCCTTACATTGCAATAGGGCAAGGTACCTCAACGATCTCCATTTCTAGCCTGAGGGTGGCTTAAGACTTCCTGTGAGTAAGGTTAACAAAAAAAAAGTTCACTCAAAAGCACAGACAACAGACACAAAAAATATGTTCCATCAAAATGAGCAGATCTCATAAAAACATGCCGGTGTCAATCACCAGCGCCTTGTATTTCCCAGGCGACGCCAACCTGCTGCACTGCTGAGCAATGGGCTGTGGGCTTGTCGACGGCTATTTGCATAAACGTGAGAGACAACCACTGCTGACTGCAGCAATACAGACCGATGGATTTAATTCCAGTAAGTGAGTGAGCGAGTTGAGATAGTGTTGCAGCTGGCTCCTCTGAGTTCACGGCACTGGACTTACTGTAAAGTGCTGTGGGTTGACAGACAGTGATATGAATTTGATAAGCAATCAAAGTGAGAGGTGTCGACCGGGCGAGAGGTCAGCGCGATGGATTGCACGCCTCAAGGCCAAAGACCTCATGCTGAGGCTGAGCTGAGGCGTTTGTCATCTATACGGCCTCTATAGTCGTTAAATGGCGTGATCTTTCCATCAAGGACGTCCTGGATGTAAGCAACGCAGGGGGGAGATCACGTGCGCTACCGCAGAGGGCCTTCAGATGAGGTCAAAGGGAAACGGCTCCTGTGTTTCATAATGTGCAACAAACTGAGTGACAAGTCTTCCACTTCAAATGGTTAAATAAATTTAAACGTATTCTGGAAGGGTTTTAGTACACTGATCAAATCAAGTGTCCACAAAACAACTATGTATAATATCAATCAATCAATCAATCAGTCTTTATTTGTCACATGCGATCGCAGTGTGATAGTAGTTTCTCCTCTGAAGGTTCAGTGCTGACCTGGTGTGTCCGGTACCTTCTTCCTAACCGCAGCAGGTAGAAAAGTCTAGTACCTTTATTTCCCCCTGGACTATCCACGGAGCATCATTACTTCTGCTACTGCTGCAAAAATAAAAATCCAGAAAGACCCTGAGCGGTTAACGTATGAACATGCTATGAACCGCGGTGTCCTTCAGTGTAGGAACGACACTGACCTGTCGCCTCATGGGTCACGCCAAGAAACTGATCGGTTTTATAGCTGAGTGGCGGAACATAAATAATCGTTCATCCTACATTTCTGCTTTGCATCAGAATTAAAGCTTGGCCCTGCTGAAGGGGATCCATCTATCTTCTCGTTTGTTTTCTGGACATTTAGTGCTATTGATCCAGTGTTTTTTCCCTTCTTTCCATCACTCCAGACTAGTCTACGTCAGTCAGTCTATCTAACCTATTTCACTGTGTCCACGTAGCTGGGGTATTTAGCAGGGGGAGGACATCTGACCTGCAATATACGCCGCTACTGCCTCATCACAATACAGGCAGCGGGACAAGGGGACACTTTGTCCCCCCAAAAATGAGAAAGGAAGAAGGCAGACACACAGGTGCAAAAAGTCCTCTCAGTGATCTGAAACTGGACTTTACACTGTCAGCTGCATATCACTGGAAACAGTAAATTCATAACATTGACAAAGTGTCAGGAATGAGCAGCCGTGCATGTAGACTCACAATTGAAGCATCTTTCTCAGTCTCAGAATTATTAGAAAACATTGATTTTGTGTCTTCTTCTCTCTTCGCAGATTGTTTTAAATCCGTTTGAAGTTTGCTGGGATCTAAAAGTACAAATCAAAAAGCTGCCTCCCAAAAAACATCCAGTTATACTAAAATTATTGTGTGTTTTCTCACCTGTTGAGGAAAGCAATCTTGTCTCGGATCAATTCACTAATAGGTCCAGTATTTCAGTTTCAGTGGCGATTCTTCTCTTGGCTTCTGCTTTGACGATGCCTTAAGGTTTGACTCCCACTGTAGGATATTGATGCATTGACTTATTACAATTGAATCCAAAATGCCACATTGCAGCCAACAGCTCAGCATGCCAACTTACTTAATCTAACAGTCTCTAGAAAACAAAAACAACTTTGTAATAATGATAATGTGAAATTTCAACATTTTTAAAACAAAACGTAATGAAAATACCGTCCTAAGCTGTTTGTCACATTCTTTTCTTTTCATTCCTGCCTAATGCTTGAATACAGTAATGAAAATATGCAATAGCGCATAGAAAAGCCAGTCTACACTTTAGTTTACCAGGGCATCTGTCTATTTACCAATCCTTTCTTGTTGCTTTGCCACCACCTGCTGGATCAGTGGAGCTGGAAGCGGTTAATATTGTGGTAGTGGATATGCTGTATAGTGCCAGAGTGGTCAGAAAAAAGTTATAGATCAAATTTAAAACGGTGACAAATTAATTTTATTTTAAATATTAATATTATAATTGCATGTTATTCATGTATTATGATATTGCAGATGTTCTTGGGATGTTCCAGTGCACATAAATGGTTTCTAACCCAACTTGTAGTTCAAACATATGAGTGTGTGTCTAAATGTAATGTCTGACTTTTTTTTTTTTAAAAGGTTCAACCTCAACCTTTATTTCTGTCTTACCTGTATATAAACTAAGCAACCAAACAGGATCATTTTGGGATACTGGTCTTACATTTTTGCCTTTCTTACAAAACTAGACCATGTACCTACATGCCCTCTGCCCTTCAGTGCTATGCTTCCATAAAACACTTTATAGATATGCAAATGGAATCGGGCCAACATTTCATAATGCTCTCAAGATCAGGTTCCTCAACATAATTCATAAGCTCTTTATATAAATCTAAACTCAGCCATCAACTGCTGTGCCTGCTGGGACAATGTCTAATTATGATTATGAAACCCTGTTATGTAGCAGGGAGTCATTCATCTTATCTGATATTTTTTTTTCTCGTCAATGACATTATACTGTTAGTTTGAGTTGTAATGCAGCGTTGTTGTTTTAAGGGTAACCCGGATCACACACACAGGAGGGACCTTTACTATCAGATCAGTCATTTACCTCCTTGGATTTAGTGTCGGCCATCGTTCCCTCTGGCCTTTCTAGGAATTAATCTTCTCTCTATAACACAATCTTTGAACCAGTGGAAACATACAGCAATTACATTGATTTCCCCCCATGATATGTCATATTTATATTTCTCTCCATGCTGTGTTTCTAGCAATGCCTTTGGCTATGGGGTAGTGCAGCTGTGCTCTTTTACCACGTGGATGTTTTTGTGATTTGGTTCCTGGCCTTCAAATGTTTGATAGTTGTTTCTTTGAGGCAGAAGTTGAGATGTAGAGGACATTTTTTAATCTCTGACAAATATGAAACGGTGAGTTCAATTAAAAAAATCAATATTTAGCTCATTGTTACAGGGGCATTAGTAGCACAGGGTGGACAGGGTCATGGTGGTGCTCAAGCCTTTCCCCCAGTGTGCTTTGGGTAAAAGGCAAGGAAGCAGCATTTGTTCGACTGCTGTCCATTGACAGGGATTTAATTCCAGGGATTTTGAATCTGAGCTTTATGTCTTTGGACAGTTACAGGAAACCCACAGGGCCACAGGGCTGTAATGAGATCATTGAGGTATGAATGTATGTGTATATATTAAAGGTGGGACATTAAAGTTAATTACGATTAAAAAATGGACTTCATGGCAAAAATGTATTCATACAAGAATCTTGCAAAGGGCATATTGCTGTAGAGATGTGCTGTAAAATTATAATTGTAATAATATATGCATATTTTTCATCATCATTTTTCTCCCTATCAAATACTGATGCCTGCTGCACTGGTCTTCCTTATTTCAAATAAAAAACATTCTTCGGCTACATATATTTGGATCTTTCTTTATTCAAATTGTATGTTTTTTCTGATAAATTGAGCTTCAAACTGTTTAAAACTATCTCGAAGGAAAATTTACTGGGGTTTTTTATTTTGCTTGGAACTCTTGGACATGTGAAACCTACCTGTGTGCCCAGGGGAGCTGAGGAATTAAGTCTTTTAACTCTTGTTTTCCAGTACTGACGATTGGCTGTAAAAGTGGCTTCCCACCACCTGTGTTAAAATGAAACTATAACTTTCCCTCCTGTTCCCGTAGATACGCTGCTGACGTCCACCGGTTTGACGTCAGTCAAAGGACCAGTCGGCCAGGATCAGATGTGGCTGTAACCCTTTTGCCTTGTGGGTTCCTGTTGTTGCGCATCACTCCAGTAAAACCCTAGAGAAAAACATGATTTATATGCCCCAGTCCACATCATGGTTACCATGGCAACAGGACTGACCAATGACAGCTTGTCACAAAGCTGGAGTTGACAACCTATATTATAAAGAGGTCCAGTGGTCCGATATGTATGAATGTCATTCAAAAAAAGACGGAGCAACTACATTTAAAACCTATTTACCCTTTATTGTGGAAGAATAACGTATGATAATATATTGTATTTTAAATATAAAAGTTATTATGAATAATTATTTTTTGACAGCGATGTGTTGAATTACTATATTTGCAATTGTTTTTTTTATATATTTTTACACAAGCTAGAGTCAGTCCTTATAAAAAAGGTGACTGATAAGGTGAGATTTCATAAATCAGCATTTTCATTGTAAGTATTCTTTTTTATTATTAATTTTTCCTCTCACCTGCTTGCACGTATGATCACTTGCTTTTATTATGTTTGAATTAATAAAAAATAAGTATGTATGGGTTGGGATCTGAACTGATAATGACTCAAATGTCAATGTCTTTCAGCATCATGAAGTTCAGGGACCACGTGAAGCAGTGAAGTCAGCAGATTTCCCTCATGCTCTTTATCTCGACTACAAGGAGCTGTGTGTTGTGTGTGCTAATCAGCTAAGTTGAGCAGCAGCAGGATTGCAAATGAGTCAATAGTCAGGGTCCAAGTCATCAATGTGAATGGAAGACACAAAGAAGTGCACAATGTTCTTCTCTGATCTCAGAGCTATGTGCCTTACATGTCATCTCCTGCACTTAAATGGTGACCTACAAAGACATTTTACTGTGGTAAATCTGTCTTTCATAGTAGAAACATGTTTTGTTTTGTCACTATTTAATGCAAAAATAGATTTCATGAATGGAGAGTATAGCCTGGTAAAGTGACATATCAGTCAATATTCCCTTTATCCGTTCAGACCATAATCTTCATCTGTGAGTAAAGATCCTGCAGCAAACTGGACCACTGGCTCCACCTGCTGGTTCAAGCATGTCTTGCAATCTTACATTTACCACGCGGCTGGAAAAATGAAGAAGCATGTCCTCACAACAGCAGAGATTTTAATAAACTTTTCAATTCACAAGTCATATTGCAGCTGACATGATTAGTTATTTTTTTTTTACCAAAATCATTGCAAAATGCAGTATCATAAATATATGGAAATTTCATATATACTTTTTTGTACATTTTTCATTTGAAAGGTCCCTTAGTTGCAAATAAAAAAAAAAAAAAGTGTACAACCAACCTAAAAATCAGATGGAAATCTGCAACATCCGGCACAGTGCTTTCCTCAGAAAAAAAAAAAAGATTTAAATACAAGCTCTATTCCATTAATAATAAAAAAAAAGCCTGCTACCATAAAGTGAAACATTGCTTTGATCTTGATATTGCTGAACAGACGTCCCGATTATCTTGTGAAATATCCACAGTCCAGGCGATGAAAACGTGTAATATTTTCACATGTACTCAATTAAATAAAAAGGATATAAAAAAAGACAATATTAGCAAAAAAAAAAAGCAGAAGCGTACAGTATAAGTGCATTTACAAAAAAATAAACTTCCTCTGAATATTTAAAAGATACAAAAGAAAACGTGTGAAAACGTGGAGTGAGACGTCCCGGCCGACGGCTGTAAAGCTGGGTAACGGTAACGCGGAGCCAACGTCAGCCGGGGAAGGAGTGTGAAGGGTTAACAGGAAGACTTATTGTGGGGCAGGGCATCTTTTTTTCCATCCCCTCCCTCCGTCTTTTTTAGATTCTATGTATACCTTCTATTTACCCATCAATCCGTCTTCTGGCCGCGTCTCAGTGCCAGTCTTCGTCCTTGTCATCTTCTCCGTCGGTTGAGTCTTCCTGGCTGCTGACATCTGCCTGATCCGTCACTCCGTTTCCGCCTTGATGAGCCGCCGCTGCCGCCGCCTTCCTGGCTCTGGCGGCGGCCTGCTCCTCTTGCTCCTTCTGCCGCAGCGCCGCCGCCTTCTTCTCCTGCTCGGCGTGACTCTTCATGTGGGCGCTCCGACTCTTCACTTTATAAAAGACCCTAAAAAACAAGACGATGCAACGTTGGACGCAGTAGCAGCTGCTTGGAATCATGCGACACTACATGTAAACAATAGAAAATGCCTGAACACGCTGAATTTTAAGCCAAGAATCTATGAAAATAACAACTCATCCCCTCATATTTTCGGGCCTATTTTGGTTCATGAGAGGCCTCTGATCGATCCCAGCATGTATCAGCTGCATATTACAGGCTACATGAAGAAAAATGCATAATACTAAGTTTGTGATGTGGCCTGGAAGTAATTCACTTTTGTGCCCTGGCACTAACGCAACTTAAAATGCCATGAGGATGGTAAATGAGTTAAAGCAGCCAGTCAGGGCATCACTTTGCAGGAAAAAAGCAATTTTAAGAAAGTAAAAAGAGAAAGTTTCCATTAAAATAATAATAATCTAAATTGTCTAAATTATTAAAAGTATTTAATTTCATTTCATTTTGGATTCATTTCCTAGAAATTGCCTTTTTTAATTACTTAATATTCCTTTTTTTCAGTGCAGGCTTCAAAAACCATTCATAAGAAATTAACTAGTAGAGAATGATTTAATTAATGAAAACAGGGTTCTTTAAATTGGATAGGTTGCAGAAATGCAAAATGGAAAAAAAATGGAGGAAACACTTCTTTCCCCTTCGATAGTATTTATGATCCTACCTGAATGATTTGAAAACGAATGATGAAACACTGTCGCAAGAATTTGTGATGCAATTAGAAGACAATTTACCGTTCTTCACTTTTTCATGAAATCAATCAGTCCTCAATGTACAGTTTCAGTTGAACTTTCTGCAGTCTAAGGATGAGTCAGCAATTTTCGAAACATCACTAAGTCAGCAAATCCTTCCTAAGTTCTACCTGTAACTATTAGACGCTACGAATTCACTAAAGAGGAGTTTCACCATCAAACATAGGAAATGCTTTGATTTGTGTGCAGGGGAACATTTGTAGCATTCAAAATCACATGTAAACAGGAAGTCACTGTAGCATCACGAGTTGTAGCAGGAATGTCAAGTCAACATCTTTTTTTAATCGGTTAGCAATGGAACAGATATGCATGTAAACAACTAAACCATGTGGAGAGTTGTGTCTGCGTGGTACATGCAGGCGGACATATAAATAGGAATAATCTCGGGGATCTTTTGGCCGTACCTGCCGCATTTCTTGCATGGAAATATTGCGTCAGGATCGTGTGGCGGCTTCGCCGGGACCGCTCTGCTCTTCTTCGCTGCTGGTTCAGCCCGAGAACTGTGAGGCGCCGCCGGGTGGTGAGACTCCTTATTCACGCTGGCCGGCTCCTTGAGCATCAGCACCGTTCCTGCCTGCGACATCGAACATAAAGAGGAGCATGTTTGCCGCCTTACGCGTCAAAACCAAAAACACACAAAACACTGAACAAATGCTGCAGTCACAGAAATGAAGCAGAAGCAAAGACAAACACAAAAGAAAAATCCTAAAAATACCCCAAAACCCCACAAAAAACGCCTAAAACAACTTCAGGAGAGAAATGCAGTGTTGCAAAGAAACATGACGCTCTGCTTGTGGTGCGCCCTGCACCATTCAGACCCGAGTGAAAAAAATGCGAACTGTCGAGCTTTAAAATAAAATCAAAGTGATCAATTTCACATCCAATTATCCCCCCCGGGTACATGAGCAGAGCGTCATGTTTCCGTGGCAACGGAGGCGGAAGTGAACTTTGCAGCGTTTCTCTCTTGCATTTCATTTGTGGGATTGTTGAGTCTTTGCTTCTGCTTGGTTCCTGTGAACGCAGCAGTTTTTGTTGCATTTGTTTCACGTGCTTGTGCATTTTTGGTTTTGCATCCATTTGAGCCAAACTTTCTTTAAATCATTAAAAGAAAACACGGTTGGAGGAAAGCTGCGGTCTTGTAGGACCCACAACCAAACTTACATAGTCGTGAGCTTGTAGTGACTGAGCAACCCTCGCCTGGTGGGTGCTCTCCTGGCTGTGGTCATAGGAGACGTCCTTCCTGTCCTCCCCGACCTCCTCTATTTTAATCGCTTTTGACTGCTGTGAACTCTGATGAATCACACGCCAGAAAAATAAAAAAATACAAGATTACAAAACCCTTCTGATTTTCAACACACTTGAGGATGTGAAATGATCCCTCGTAACAGAAGTGCATTTCAAAAATAAAATTCAAAAGTGCAGCTTCCTGGAAAATTCTGCCCTACCTTAATGTCCACCACAGCTTCAGTGTGCTTATCCACCGGTGAATTGGGAGGGCCGAAGGTCAAGATGCCGCTCCGGCCGATCTTCACCTGTTTCTTGTACGTGTAGTAGAACTCTACACACTGAGCCACACTCTTGGTCCGCACCTTCAACAAATCAAAAAAGAAGAAAAGAAAAAAAACAAGCTTGAGATGAACGTTTTTTTTTTTTTTCCTTTTTCCCTCCAAAGTAAAGACCACATTTTCCATGAATCCAGTCACATCCTGTCACAAAGAATGTGGCTTGTTTGGTCTAATTTTCTTCTCTTTGGTTACATTAAGATTTTGATATGTTGAAAGCAGAGCCTCCTCTTCCTGTTTGCAAAAGCACATGTTCCAATGCATATGAATCTGGCAGGGGCTGGTTAACAGCAGAAAAACTTTATTCAGATGATCTTGTTAACAGTAATTACACTATATAATATATAAGTAATTTCCTCTATATATATTCTCATCAATTGTGCTGGATAAGAACAATCATTAAAACAGTGGGGGTAAATGGAGCAGCGGTTACCAGTTGCTGCACCAGAAAGAAGTCCTTCCTGTAGGCAGAGATCCCTTTGTTGAAGTAGCGTTTCTCCTCTGCCGTCCATCTGTCGGAGCCTGTGAGCAAATCGGATGAAGAAGTGACGACAATTTGGCGCATGCTTACGCAAGAGAATGAGGCAACGTTTATGAAGAGGATAGAAAGGGGGGGAAAAAAAGAGCGGAGGAGCGGTCGGTCGATACTCACCTGAGTAGTGATAGCCTGCCAGGTGGTGGCCTTTGGGGAAAACTGGGTCCTGAAGCATCAAACGGCTCAGCATCTCCTTCAAAATCAATAGGATTGATCACGGTGAGGACAGAGGGACTATGTTTCTCAACCGAGGCATCAAATAAGATTACTTCTAACAGTCCTGTGTAGGAAAAACTGCAATTTGCCACTGTCATTTGAAGGGGGTTGATTTAATTAATGGATGGGTTCACAAGGTTTGGGCTAATTAAAACAGGTTTTGCTCGCTGTAATTAATCCTTCCCGTTCACACAGACCATTAGACATCATGAAGGACAAAATCCTCCTTATTTTGAGCACAAACGTAATTAAAAGCATATTCGAAGATTATTTGAGGCTTCAGTTATCTGACATCCATCTTCCACAGTTACATTTTCTTGTAAAAAACAGTTTTGTTGTTCAGCCCAGGTGGATTGATAGCAATAAAAAGAGGGAATTTGGCAGTAAAATGACTAGCGCTGAAAGATATTGACTCGTTCTGGACAGCTGACGTGTGTAATTGCCCTGTTGCACACAGAAGGAAGGTTGTGGATTTTGTTCTGCATCGCTTACACTACGCTGCACACGCTAACACTAAAACGGAATTAGGGAGAGAGAATTTAACGGGTAGTGTCAACAGAAGGAATAACTACAGCAAGAAAAACCTGTTCCAGTGGCGGCTCCTGACGATCGTTCTCTGACGGGCCCGGACAACTTTTTTAAAGAACTAATTCGCCGGAACCTTTAAAACAAACAGGACGCTGAGGTGACGGCGAGCCGCTGTACTCACAAGGAAATCGCCTCCGCTTTCATGTAGACAGTGTAAAACCAGCTCCTGGTTGGTGCCTCCGCCGCTGAGCACGCTGGAACAGGCCATGCTCATCAAATCCTCCACTACAAAAGGCAAAAAGAGTGGAGAGGCTGTGACATAGAGGGTCGCACAAAGAGAAAAAAAAAGCGAGCCGGTCAACAACATGCTGGATGAGATACTGACTGCTCTCTTGGTCGCCGTGTTTAAGGCGAGCGTCGTCCAGCGGCAGCCAAACTAGATCAGCCTTGTGGAGGTCAAGCTGAGAGGAAGGCTGATCTTTCATCTCTGGAATTTCTGCTTGGTAGTTGTGCCCAATGTTGATACGCCTGGACAGTAAAACAAAAATTTAATTAATTAAATAATAATTAAAAAAACAAAAAAAAAACAGATGCAGCGTTGTGGTGAAGAAATTAGGGGTTTTATCAAACTTATCGTGTAACTCACGGTTCGAGGCTAACGGGCGTGGCATCGACGATCATAGGCAGTTCAGGAGGCGGGATTTCTATACTTGCTGGGGAAAAAATTGAAAAGAAATAAAAGCTCTTAGACGTCATAGCGTTGGTAGAATAACAACGTGCGACGGGTCAGAAAGCGGAACTCACCGGAGCGCAAGAGGCTCCGCGACGCCGTCTTGGGCGTGACCGGCGGCGGCGGCAGGATCTGGTTGCTCACGGCGATGTTGGTCAGGAAGGTGGAGAAGTAGAGTCCCGAGCCCTCGCGCACGGGGGACAGGATGGGCGGCGGCGTGTACGGCGGCAGGGCCAGCGGGTTGTCCGGCAGCCGCACGGGCGATCGCAGGTTGCTCTGGTAGGAGGTGATGCTGGAGTACAGGGGGGGCGGGATGAAGGTGGAGGGCTTCGGGGGAGGGATGATGAGGGGCTCCGGGCGAGGCCGACGCTTGAATTTGGATTTCCCGTCCTCGTCCAGGCCCGAGTCGTTCTCGCCGTCCTAGACGGGGGGGAGAGGATTCAATGTGAAAATAGTCTGCTCTCTGTTCCCAGAGTCAGGACTAAACACAGAGAAGCAGCGTTCACTTTCTATCCCCCACACATCTGGAACAAACTCCCAGAGAACTGCAGGTCTGCTGCAACTCTCACTAAACCAAGTCAAAGCTGAAGAATTTTCCGTATTATTTTCCACTGCACTGAAACTGGTATCATTTTTTAAATTTTCGATTATTTCCCTTTTAACCCCCTATGGTCCATGGACGTGCGCATCCTAATTACATGATTTTGAGAAGACGTCATTGCAACAAGACGTGCCCTCGCTGGTGTCGGTTTTCAGTTCATGTCGAGAGTACTGATCTCAAACTGTGTTGATAGGCCAGGTAAATCCAGAGTGATGATAAATTATTAACGCCATGATTTTTCAGAATATTTCCGTCTGCATTCTGTACACGTTCGGTGCAGGAAGAGACGGGAAAAGAAGACGAGAAACAGGCGTAGGTGCCGGCAGTCGGAAAGTCGTTCATTTCCTATACCCGCTTATTCCTCATTAGGGTCGCAGGGGTCGGCTGGAGCCAATCCCAGCGCATTACAGGGGAGAGGCAGGGATACACCCCAGATGGCCGCCAGCCTATCGCGGGGCATGCATTTGGTTGCCAGAGGAAAAAAAAGAAAAGTTGTGGGAGTTTTGTGGCGATAGAGAGGCAGTGATGAAAAATAAAGCCCAGACTTGAATTACATTGTTGTTGCTGTATAAAAGCCTGCACACTAAGTCACATTACTCCGCTGCTGAATCATTAATTACAAACCCACACGTCCACAACGGTAGCTCGGGAGTTTAGACTGTTGTTGAGTCACATCCTCGGTGGATGTTTTCCGTGATAAAATCTCAGCGGCAGCCTCCTCCACGTGTTGCTCATGTATTTGCGTAGGTTTTAAAATTGTCATCGCCGACAATCCGCCACAGACCTGCATTTTACAGGGTCTTGGGGTAGTTGCTCCATGTGGTCTGCGTCTGAATAAACATCTGCAGACCTTCGCGAATGGTTCGCCGCGGCGTGTACAAACTAGAGGCATACGAGGACGTGATTACAGGTCGCCATAAATACACTCTTTCAACATTCCTCGCTACCGCCGATTTCACCCCGGCTGAAAACAACCCAACAATCAAACGCCGACATCATTCCCCCCCCCCCCCGGATGGAACTGACCTGGCCGTAACTTTCCGTCATGGAGTTTCTGAGCGATCGCCGGCGGGCCACGATGACGGACGGCTTGCGGTCCGTCTGCCCCGCGTGGCGCTCGGCCTGGCCCAGGCGCCCGTGGGGCCAGGCGCCCTGAGGATCCATCTGGGTGCGGTGCACCGGCACGGACACGGGGATGACGAGAGGCACCATGGTGGCCTGCCGGCCCGTAGAACCGTCTTCCTGCTCGGGAAAAAAAAGAGAGAGAGAGAGAAAGAGAAATGAGATTGGAGTTTTTAAAAAAAATGGGAAACTTGGGGAAGTAGCAGGGGGGAAAAAAGGGATAAGGATATAAAAAGAGGAAGACCTGTGGGTGCACATAGAGGCTAGGACTTATTTAACTACAATATGAAATAAATTCATATACTGTATTTTACACTACTCCCAATAAATTATGGATGCTGTGAGAGACCCAGTGGATTTCATACATATTTAAGGTAATGTTTCTTCTCATTCATTATTAGCAATATCAAAAGGGAACTTTTACTCATTTCATTAAAATTCACACCGAATAAGAAAAGGACTCAATAAAATTCAAGTAGTAAAGTAAGTAAATAATAATATCCCTAACTTATTGTGGGTAGTGTATATTAAATGACATTAAGGGTGTAATTACATATCTTTTTTTTCCCTGGCCTAACGAAAAGTCAAATAATTGTGAAAATTTCAGAGAAATGTCCTATAACACAAAGTTTACAATGATATAAAACAGAGAAAAACAGCAAATACTCACATTTAAGATGCTTGAACACAGGGATATTTGGATATTTTTTTTAGCTCATCATAACTGATACTCTTTAGCTTCCAGTTGATTAATGGATAACAGAAATAATCAACTAACTGTCTCAGCTGTAGGCTACATATACTACCATTCATAAGTTTGGGGTCACTGGGTTCTTCCCCAGTGAAGATAACTTTAAACTAATCAGAAATACACTCTATACATTGCTGATGTAATAAATGACTAGTCTAGCGGCAAATGTTTGGTTTTGGATGCAATATCTCCATAGATTTACAGAGGCCCATTTCCAGCAACTATCACTCCAGTGTTCTAATGATACAATGAGTTTGCTCCAGAAGGCTGATGTACTACAATTTTCTACTCATTTTACAACTAGTCTATTTTAGTGTAGTCTAATTTTAGTGGTAAATAAAAGTGTGGCTTTTCATGGAAAATGGAACAATTTCAACGGTAGTGTAACAGTGTAACAAGAGCTTATTATAGGCTGCTTTGCTTTAAGTTTTTGAGAAGGCAGTATATATTTCCATTTCCACGCCAACAGGAAGGAAAACCCTGAAAGCCTACAGCGCTGTCTGCCCAAATTAAATACCTGTAATGACTATTGCCAAATATCTCAACAGAATGAACGGATGGCTCATCCCTGGCGTTTCTGATCAAGCTGATCCCGATTTTTTTTTTTTATAGGTGGCAGTGAAAATTATCAATCAAATGTTTCATCATGAATGGTGACGCTTGAATTTTCTCTCCCAACGCTGAACACAACACAATGTGCAGCAGCTGTGGCGATATTAAACCTGTTTGGTGTGTGTGGGGGGGTGGGGGGGGGGGGGGCAGCACAGGAGTGTAACCGTGCCGAGTGACGCCTGGCCCCTCCCTGGCTGTGCTGAATGACTGGGAGAGAGCCTGAGGAATGTGGAGGTGTGCAGACACGCAGCTCCTCCGAAGGTACATCAGCATGCACACTCTGCACAAAAACATATGACAGATCTTGCAACCCCCCCCCCACCAGTGCAGAGTACTAAACATTTCTGTGCTGACACAGAAAAAAAAGCTTGTTTTTTGTTAAGCGTTTGTTTAAAAAAAAAAAAAAAAGGCTGCTCTGGAGAAAATAAAGAAGCCGTTTCCAGCGGGTGTGCCGCTCAAGAATGTAAACGTCATAAATCCTGCACAACGAGCATAAAGGCATCAACCACTGTTAAAAACAGAGAGCGATCTTTAAAGATCCAGAAGGGGGACTGGTCCGATAAGAGCCGTTTTTAGATCGTGCCATTATCTGGAAGCGTAGCGACGTGTGTAACATGACTATGACTGTGTATGTTGCTGACGCTCGACGGCTGCAGGAATCAAAGTAAAAAAACGGCCTGAGAAAAGGATTTTTTTTTTTAAAAAACCATAGGGAAGTTCTGGTCAGACGCTGCGTTTGTTCCTCTTTGTGCGGCTGCCTGCCAACTTCGCCAGATGAGAGATTTTGTTCCCGGACGCGCGGTTCCGCTGCCTTTCTGCCTCAAGTGAGCTGAGCCTGAAAAGCATTATAATATATATTATAATGCTATATATATATATATATATAAAATTGTCATAAACTAAAAAAAACCTGATACTGGTTAAGAAGGGGGGCAGGTTTCTTGCTTGCAGCCGTCCCGAGAACCCGCTCGTTCAAACGACGCGACACTCGACTTCCTCAAGTCAAATCGGAGGGGATGAAAAGTTTAAAGACAGACAGATAAATAGGAAACCGACTACCATGCTGGGGTGGTAAGAAGTGATTTCTTTTAACCTTGATTATTTTAGCAGGCAGCGATTCCATTTCCGACGCCTTCTGGGCGAGGGTCTCCAGGTTGATCTCCTTGGACGCCCTCCTTTTCCTGCGGGTGCTCTGGATGACTCCCCCCGTCGCCCCCTGGCTCTGCCCTTCCTTCGCGGCCTGGGCGCCCACTACTCCATTCTGGTTCGGCGGGGGCTCCTTGGGTGCCTGGGACCAGATGTTGGTCGGGGGCGGGCCCAGCGGCGACTGTCCGTCTCTGGAGAGGCGGCGTGAGCGTCGAGGGGCAGCAGCAGCAGCCGCCGCCGCGTCTGTCGCCTCTGCAGGGTGTGCGGCAACCTTTTCATGGCACGTGCCGGCTGCGGCTGATGAATCAGAGCCCCGTACTTCTGCTTCCTGCTGCGACTCCGCCGATTGGACGTCATCCTTTTTGGGCTCGGCCTCAGGTGGCTGATAGGCTACGAAGTTCTGAGTCTGCTGCTGCTGCTTCTGTTGCGCTTGGAGCTGCGCAGTTTCTTGCTGCGCCACGTTTTGCTGCAGCTGCGGCATCTGCTGCATTTGCTGCTGCTGCCGGCCCTGCACCTGCTGCTGGTGATACTGAATCTGCTGCTGCATCTGCTGCTGCATCTGCTGCTGCTGGATTTGCTGCTGCTGCAAATGCTGCTGCTGCTGCAGCTGAAGATGATGCTGTTGCTGCAACTGTTGCTGCTGCTGCTGCTGTTGCTGATGATGATGCATTTGCTGCTGCTGTTGCATGTGGTGCAGCATCTGCTGCTGCTGCTGTTTGGGCTGCTCGCCGTACGCCAGGTTGGGCATCGCCTTGTTGCCTGGGAACACAGAGTAGTATCCGGGAGGAAACTGCTGCTTCCCAGGCCTGAACGTGGTCTGGAAGGGCTGCAGCATGGGGCCCTGCAGGGTGTGGGGGGCCACGTGGGGCTGGCCCTGGAGCTCCACGCCCTTGTGGCCATGCTGGTACGCCTGCAGCTGGGCCTGGTGCATCGCCGCCGCGTGCTGCTCCCATTCCAGCCCCCTTCCCTGAGCCTGGGCGGCGGCGTCCCTGTACACCTCGACGGGGCCCTGCAGCTGGTTCTCCCCTCCCATCGGCAGGGCGACGCCCTGGTGGACCCCTTTGTGGAACGGCATCTGACCCCGGACGTTCACCCCGCCCATGTAGGAGCCGAAGTTCTGGCCCCAGGCGGCCGCGGGGGCTTCCTGAGTCCAGCCGGGGGCCTGTATGGAGTCCTGGTGCATCCACTTCACCGGGGCGGCCTGCTGGTAGTGCGGCAGACCCTGGGGGCCTTTCTCGGGGGGATAGACGCCAGAGCCACCGGCGGAGTCGCCGTGGCTTGAATCCAAAGCCGGGGGTCCCATACCGTAATAGACCTCCCCCGAATGCTGCACGGGCTCTTTCATGGCCGCGGGCCGGTGCTTGCCGCTCTTGTCTGGAGCGACTTGAGGAGGAAGACTCATAGTAACGCTACGAAAACGCTGGAGTCAAGAGCTCTCAAATCCTGAGGTGTCGCCTCCGTAGTGGTCGAAAACGTCTTTTGTTTGATTGTGTAAACAGAGGTAATTTTTTCAAGGGGGGGGAGGAGGAAATATAAATCCCAAAGGAAAGTGCCGGGTGGGGGAGCATGCAACCCTCCTTCCACAATCAAAACTGAGGTTTGCTGTCCATTCTTCTCGTCCTCTTTGCAGAGCCTGGACCTTATGAGAGAAATGAAGGGTTAGAAAGTTTACTTTTTTCTCAACCCCCCCTCCCTCTCTGTATACAAGCACACACAGTTTGCAAGTCGCCTTTCACTCGTCTACAGCCAAAGAGGAAATTGAGGCCTACACAAGTCAAATTGCCCAGTTGAGAGAAGTGGAAAGCAGTCAGAGAGCATGCCTGTACAAGTGAGCGCTGGGAAAGGCAGAAAGCTATATTTCCACATATAGTCCAGCGGTGTGCAGGAAAAGGAGGTTAGAAGGTGACGTTTAAGGCGGCTGCTGTGTAGCTGCCATTTGGCATAACAAGAAATACAGGAAACGGGGCTAATCACCCGAAGCGACAGCCAATGATGTTATGCTTAACATCTGTAATAAGGAAGCGTCTGAGTGATATTGGGCAACACAGCAAATCAGAGAGCGTTAGTTAAAACAGACCTTATCAACGGTGCATGGAGCTCTCCATGGCCAGCTCCATGGAGTCACTTTGGTTTCGATCAAAGTCGACTGCATGCAGCAGCTCCATGACGGAATTGTGCGCAACAAATGTCATAACTGACAACTTTCCCTCGAGTCTAGCGGCGCACAATATGGCGAACAGGCGAGTTTTTTTTTTTTTTTTTTTTTTTTTACAATCCCGTAAAAGCATAATCCACAATCCCGACGGACTGGAAAAGGCTCTTTTGCGCCGTGGCGACGCCGCGGCTGCACACAGTGAAGCGTCGAGCAGCGCACTTCCAGGAAAACATGCCCGCAACTTTCTCCCCGCACGTCAACGAGCAGCGAAGCCCGAAACCACCGCACACGAGAACTGAAGAAGAGTGAAAAACTCCGCCGTGCAGCGGTCTGCACTGGGATTTCCGCACAGTTGTGTGTGTGTGTGTTTTTTTTCTTGGCGTTACAGAGCTGCGCAGACGCTAAAAAAAAAAAAAAAAAGTTGCTATTTCGGTAACGTGACGTTAAAGCGCTGAAAAACTGCGCAAACACGCAGAAAGTTGTGTTGCACCCCGGAGTGGTGCGCCTCACCCCAAAACAGCTCAACTCACATCCTGTTATCCAATCCCATAGTCTGGCCACGCCCATCGCTGTATCCGTGTACGTTTGTTTCGTTGACCCGGTCGAGCCGGAAAGCGGAGTCTTCACTCAGCACTCGGGACATAGTGTTATTTCAGGTTTATTGACCTTTGGCGTATTTTTTTTAAGAATGCTTATCAATCAGTCAATCAATCAATAAAAGTTTAATTATAAGCAATTCAAAGTGCTTTACAAGTTGTCGAAGGAACGCACAGGATCGTAAACAGGGATTAGGAGACAATCCGAACACATTAGAAGAAAAATTAAAAAGTAAAATAAAATATACTTTAAAATAAGACGGCAGTAAATGAGAAATAAATGGGAAAATACATGATGTAAGAAATTTCAGAGATTAATAAATACAAATAAAACACTTAAAATTGAATTTTATAGTATGTTTCCAAAACGTAACCCCAATCATTAATTATAAATATTTTATATATACACTTTTTTTGAATAGATTAAAAATTAGAAAAGGAAAAAATGAAACATTTTTGATGTTTTCTGAAAAAAAACATTTGTGAATAAAATAAAAACAACTTTGTCACAATAACATTAACAGTCAGTTTCTACTAATTTACATGTGTGATATGGAAACCTGAATTGTCCAGGTTTCCATATCACTGGACAATTCTTAAACAGAATGGACTTTACAGTGCAGTAGGAGACATCGTTAGACCAGAAGTTAAACACCTTAAATGGAAATATGGATTTTGTTTAATAAAGGAGAAGGAGTGAATGCCATTTCCAGGATTAAAAATGGATAAGGAAAATCCATATCAGATTATTAGTCAAAGTAGAGTATTGTTTAGGTAAAATGCTCCATGAAATGGAAGTTAGAGCATGTTTGTGACTTATTTCCCACATAAACTAAATGTGAACAATTAAAATAAAGATTTAAATCAAACCTTCACATTTATTTGGAGCACAGGAAAGTGGGCGGGGCTTATTTTATACATATATCCCAGATTTTTTCTAACTAAGTTGTTGGATGAATTTTTGTGATTTTGATGTAAAAGACTTTTGTACTTGTTCTTGTACTTGTGAATTTAAGTTTCTCTATGTCTTGTTTATGAATTGAAGATGGTTCTATAAGCTTTGGGGCACTGTTTGAAGCCCCAGTAGTTATATGTATATGTATGTGTTATGTGTCTGAAAAGTAATAAAGATGTTGTTGGACAACTTTTTTAAATGTATTTATTTTTCTTACATATATTTGTTATATACCAAGAGATAAATTAACAATTCATACAGGGGCACATGATTAAAACTGGGAAATATTAATATATTATATAATATGATTCCATTTCATGGGGCTCTAAAATCTGTAACTTCTGTTCAAAGATGAGCTTTTAATTCGTATATACCCCTGGGAAGTTTAATCAGTAATAATGCATCATATTTTACTTGTTAAATTTTGTGAGCAAAATCTACCTACAACTCAATCAGGAACATTCATCTATCAGGTATGCTAAATGTCTCCCTCTGAAATAGATGCATAGTTATTTAAATAGAAACCCAATCAATATTCTTCGTATCTAATCCTAATCAACCTCCCCCTCCTCGGGGCCCTTCCAGTTAGTTTCCTACCTTGGGTAAAGGTAAAGTCCGCCCCTGCTCCTCCGATGGGACAGCTTTCATCTTTTCGACAACCGTCATGATCATGATCGATCAACGTGATTGGTGATGCAGCAGCAGCAGCAACAGCAGCAGCAGCGGGGATGCGGTGTTCCTGCTCGTATTGATGCGGGGAGTTTGCGGATCAGTCAGGGGAGGCCAGCCTCGTGACGTCACGGCCGTGAGAGGGAGCAGCGGGGGGAGGAGGAGGGAGGGAGGAGGAGTAGGGGGAACAGCGGCAGCGGCAGCATCCTAGACTCCCCTCCGGTAGCGGCTAGCAGGCTACACGGAGATCCCCCCCCAGCCCGCTATGGTCCATCACCATCACAACAGCTGAATGACCTGGCTAGCTAAGGGCAGACCGGAAGGAGCATGGAGGCCGTTCGGAGATTCACGCTAACCGGGACCGCGGCGGTGCAGCGAGGCGCGGTAAGCGGCGAACGGGAGGATTTCTGCAGCTTTCCCGTTCTGTAAACGCGGCTAGTTGAGTTAGTTAGCTCGTCGGCTTGGACCACCGGAGCGAACACGGCGAGATTTAGCTCCGCGGCGGCTAACGCCACGCGAACGGCCGGTTTACGGTGGTTTATGAGCAGCAATGTCCCGGTGGTAATATTCCACAGTGATGTGTTTTGGCACAGAGTCAAGGAAACCAGACAAAGCTAGCTGCGAGCATCGTTAGCATCGAGCTAACCTCGCCTGGACCGGAGCTTTCAATCCGCCCACTCCATCCAGTGCAGCTAATCTTTATTTCTGTTGTAATCAACCTGTGTCTCTGGCACCATAATCAGCAGCGGTGGAAGTAATTAACTACATAGAGTATTTAGAGATTCCTGCGTGTTTATTCATACTTAGGCTTCACTACATGTTTTCACAGGGAAATGCACTTTCTAACGTTAGTCCGCTCCATTTATTTGACAGCTTCTAATTACTTTTTACAATCAGATTTGACATAATGGATAATGAGCTTTTAAAAATATAACACATTGTTGAAGATAAAATCAGTGGATTCCAACCTTTTTGACCTTTGATGTCTTACAAACAGCAGACTGTAGTCGGATCACATTTCACATATGAGTTGTTAACAGCTCCACCAAATCTAATCTAAACCTCTCACATGATTTTATCTCAGTAATAAATATTCAAATGATCCAGTGTCCTTCACCAAAAACAGATTAAAGGAAAAAAGTCCATAAAGTGAAAACAGATTTGTATATCTGAATTTTGTTTCTTCTTATCTGGTTTAGTTTAGAACCATTGGACTTAACCAGTTAATAGTATATAGAATACTTGAAGCTCCTCCTCCAGCAGCTACACCAGTAACATGCTTTAACATTGAGGCTTCAGTATTAATAATCCGATGGCCTCGTTAATAATATATCAGAGGAAAGACAATACTTTTAGTTTAACCCTTAATGTACCAAGTACATTTTTGCTACTGGTTTTGTACTTAAGTATGATTTTTCATGCAGGATTTGTTCTTGTAATAGCTGATTTTTACATTACTGTATCAGTACTTTTTAAGGATCTGAGTACTTCTTCCACCTCTGATAATCAGTAACAAATAATGGTTCCACTTTTTTCAGTAAGCAGCATGCAGGATATAGTGCTTGTCAAAGAGAAAATGTATGAATCTGAAAATCTGTTCCTTGTTCTCAGTGAGGGGCTTGCGTCACTGATGCCAGGTGCAGGCTGTAGCTGAGAGTGCTCAGGATGAGTGGGGCTGGAGAGCACACAGACATCCTGTCAGTGACAGACGTGGTCAGAGACAGATGGAAAGTGGTAAGATTGTCACCGGGAGGAAGAGAAATCGCTGAATTGCACACACATTTTTCTAGGGTGATCTCTGATCTTCTTTTTTTTGCTTTTGCTGTCTCTCCGTTTGTGCTTTTGCACAGATGAGGAAAATAGGTGGCGGTGGGTTTGGGGAGATCTACGAGGTTTTGGATCAGCTGAGCCAGGCCACTGTCGCCTTGAAGGTGGAGTCTGCTCAGCAACCCAAACAAGTGCTGAAGATGGAGGTGGCTGTCCTGAAGAAGCTGCAGGGTAAGTGATGACTTAACTTGAAATCATTGTAGAATTTATATATTTAGTTTTTTGATTTGATTGAACAAGCTATTTAAAAATGTCACCTCTGGAAAATTGTGATAGCAATTTTTCACAATTTACTGATATTTTATAAATAAAGACAGTCAGATTTTGCAATGAATACAATGTAGAACCTGTTAAAACATACAGTGAATAGATGTGGTGTCACAGCTTATATATATGTTTTACATATACGTTTGTGGAACTGCGTGCAATAGTAAATAGGATACGTTTGCACATACTGTTTGTATTTATGTAACACTGACCATGAGAAATATAAAAATATGAGTAATGCAAATTCTTATCAACCGTCAGGCCAATCTAATCGAGTGATGTAGTAAATTACATGACTCACTGTGAGTTTACAGAAGGGAGGATTCACAAACTTTAACATGAAGTTTTATAACGATACAGGTTTATTTCCTTCACAGGCAAAGACCACGTTTGCCGATTTGTGGGCTGTGGCCGCAACGATCGCTTCAACTATGTGGTGATGGAGCTCCAGGTAGGATTTATTTGCCTATGTTTTTTTTTTTTTCCTCCTGACATTATATCTCTCTCTACCGTGGATGTGAAAAGCAATGTTGGTTTCCTCTTTAAAGGGAAGGAATCTGGCAGATTTGCGTAGAACCATGACCCGCGGAACCTTTTCTGTCTCCACGACTTTGAGACTTGGCAAGCAGATCCTAGAGGCCATCGAAAGCATCCATTCTGTGGGCTTCCTGCACCGCGACATTAAACCGGTAACATGACCTGGAGATAGTGTGTGAACTATTGTTATTGTTTTGTACACCAAAATAGTCTACGTCAAACTTCAGTGGCACGTTATATGACCGATATCTGGACGTGTTTCTGCTTCTTTGCTGTCAAAATTGCAGTCTAACTTTGCAATGGGGAGACTAGCCAGTACCTGCAGATGCTGCTATATGCTCGACTTTGGTTTGGCGCGTCAGTTCACCAACTCCAGCCAGGAAGTCCGTCCAGTAAGTGCTGTGTTTGCTCTGTATAATAGAATAGTTTATTGCCATTTGTACAGGTTAAAGACAAGTTTAAACAAGTACATTGGAATTCTTGTGCGTGTCCCTGAGTCATTTGTAGCTAAAAAAAATCATAACTTACAAAAGTAGAAAAACACAAAGAGACAGAAGAACGTATTACATACAATAAGCTATATACAAAAAAATTATAAAATATGTAGGTGCAAGAGTTGCCATTTTACAGAAATTATATTACAAAATCTATTAGTCATATTACAAAAATATTACAAAACAGTTGCACAATTATAAATAAATAGGTATAATATATAATAAAAGTATAAAATAAAGGTATAATAAGTAGGCTGTTTTAAAACCATGTTTACAACTGTTAGAGGTATACTGTGCTACAAATAAGTGTTGTTACGGACCCAAAATGAAACACATTAAACTACTTGTGTGTGATATTAATGCTGTTTTACCCAAAAGAATATAGCACTAGGGAGTCATCCAGGTGAAATTCTAATAATGTTAAAACTACACAAATTCACACAGTTTACACCAAATCAAACATTAAATCATGTGACTTTGACAACTCTCACATGACTGCTGTGTGATCTCAACAACCCTCGTGACACCAAATGTGTCAATGTCCTCATAAATATTGAACCCTACCAGTTGAACATAAAACAGTCAATCTCGTTTCCTACATACATATTCCATACATAACATATTATTCATCAATATCTCAGAATGTTATTTTGGACCTGTAAACTTGGTGATAAGGATGAAGAGTGTGTTATCTGTGTTTCATTGATCCCAGTTTATATTCTTTCCCTATCTCTGTTCCCTTTCAGCCTCGTCCCGTGGCAGGCTTTAGAGGAACTGTGCGATATGCTTCAATCAATGCTCATAAAAATAAGGTAAGTGGGGACCGGGCACATGTTCCCACATGGACAATCTCAGACAGTAAAGTTCTATTCTGTCCTATTTAATCGTTTAAATTGCTCAAAATCATGTTTCTGAATCTGCAGGAAATGGGTCGTCATGACGACCTGTGGTCCCTATTCTACATGCTGGTTGAATTCACGGTTGGCCAGCTTCCCTGGAGGAAAATCAAAGACAAAGTATGTGTTTCAACCACTTACTTATTGAAGATTGTTAATTTACAGGATGCTTCTGCTCCAACAACTATTCTCCTTTCTTCCACCAGGAACAAGTAGGAAATCTAAAAGAGACATACGACCACCGACTGATGCTTAAGCACCTTCCCTCCGAGTTTAGCACTTTCCTGGACCACATCTTGACCTTGGATTACTTCACTAAGCCTGACTATCAGGTTAGCCGGACTCTCGTTTGGTATATTTATGCACACACTGTGTTTATTCCCGTCCTGGCCGCCAAAACGCTGACGCGCGTGGTTTCTCTTGTGACAGCTCCTGATGTCAGTGTTCGAGAATTCTATGAAAAGCCACAACGTGCTGGAGAATGACCCGTACGACTGGGAGAAGTGCGACTCAGAGGATCTGCTGACCATCACTGGCACAGCTACCACGCAGCAGCTCACCCGCCTCACTCCAGCCTATTTGGGGTATTTACATTTAAAAAAGCTCTATCGTCGCCACCATAAAGCCTTGTTTTTTTTTAAACTTCCTTCAGCTCGTGGCAGTTTCACTTTTGCTATTCCAACTTCCTTCACACTCTGGTGGACATGTGTTCACTGTGTAGCAAGCATTTTTTTTTTTGCTACAAATTTGCACTGTCAGTGATCCCTGAGAAATTGCCGCTCTAAATTGAGCTGCAGGGTGACCTTATCTCTCCTCCACAGCATGGCCAACGCTTCAGTGCTGCCAGGCGAGCTGCAGCGGGAGAACACTGAGGATGTCCTGCAAGGGGAGCGCCTCAGCGACGCTGACAACTGCCCCCCGATCCCCACGCCGACCACACCTGGCGGAGACGTATGGGAGGAGATGGACCGCAACCGCAACCATAAACACACCCAGCCGGTGATCAGGAAGGTCAGGGCGATGGAGCTTACTGCTCATTGTGATGTTTTTACCCACTGCTGTAACGTTTTTATTTTCCTGCTGTGTCGGTAGATTGATTGTTTAGCTGCAATGCAGCAGACCTTATGCACAAAATGTCCCCAAAGTCAATCTATCATCAATACTTCACAGAGGAGTTTAACATAAATCTAAGGCTGCATTCAGACTGCAGCCTTCATTAACTGAAACTTTTTTTTTTTTTTTATTGCCCCAATGCGACCCATATCTGATCTTTTAATGACAGTCTGAATGACAAAGATTCTTTTTTTTTTTCAAATGCATCACAAAGATCTCCGCCTTAAAACTAATATGCTGCACATGTGTTGGCTCCAGTAGGACGGCAAGTTTAAAACTGCTGGATACTCACCGCTAGCATCCATGTTTACTTTTTTAAACACTGAGCATAATCACTGCATAGATGTATACATGTGTATATGGGTGTTTTTTTAAATACAACTTTAATAACAAACTTTCAATATACATTAAGCAATAGGAGTATATATGTGTATTGTGTGTCCTCTAATGTGCATGCGAGACACTTTTGGTGCTTTTAAATTTTACACATACGATCGCATAAAAGTCGTGTTTAATTGGAAATGTAAAAAGCTTTTACAAAAAAATCGGAATTAAGCAATAATCCCTGCAGTCTGAATGTAGCCTATGTTTAGGACTGCATTAAGCTTAAATAGAATTGCTTATTTTTACATCTACCCCTCTGGCCTCGAATATAATCCTCCCCAAGGAGCTTTTCTCCTCACCATTTCTCTGCCCCCATTTACAAGACGTTTTCAGTTTTTTCAGCCTTGTTGTCATTCATTGCATTCAGGTGGTGAGTGAGGACGAGCACAGTCAGAACCAGGGGAACCAGAGCCCCAACACCGGCTCCATACAGAGCTCTCCTAGACGGGTGCGATCAGAGACCGTGTTCTTGGAACGGGCCGCGCCGCTGCTCCGGAGGATAAGACACAGTCAGAGCTTGGCGTTTGAAAAAAGACTCACACCCGAACCCAAGCCCACCATCGAACGCTTCCTCGAGGCCTAGTTCGTACTTTCTATGAATCCAGACGCAATCCGCAAAAATGATTTTTCTCTGCACCTGACACGAACTCCCTCTGACACTAACGGTATCTTGTTTCAGCTTAGGCAAACAGCGTCCTGTCCTCTTTCAGCTGGGGGAAAAATCGATTCCCGAGAGGGGACACGGTCAGCAGGCACCGCCCTGCAACGAGGAGCGCTCCGGCACAGCAACCCCCGACCCCGAGGAGGGTGCGGCGAGCAGCGGTTTCATCGCCGTCAACCTCAGTCCTGTACCACAGGAGGGAGACTCCCAGGAGTGGGTGATGCTGGAGCTGGAGCAAGGCAGCGGTTCCGGAGCCACCAAGCCTCCAGCGGAAGCCGCTCACGAGGACCATCCGGGGACGTGCACGTCTGGAGAGACTGATGCGCAGGATGGCCAGTCTCAGGCGGTGCCCAGCAGCCCTGTGCTGTCGCAGATGAGCATGCCCGGCACGTGGTTGCTGGGCCACAGGAGGCTGCCAGGGATGCTGGGGCAAATGCCCTTAGTCATCATGGGAAGACCCCAGATGGACCAGGTAGGTGTCACCAAGCATTGCTTTGTACTTGATCTTAGAGCAGCTTTTTAAGAAGAAACTTATCTTTACTAAGTAAAATGAGCTGAATTTTTAGACATTGTTAATTACTGTAATTTCCATACTTTATTCTGCATTTTTTTTTCACATGCATTGAACTCCTGCAGCTTATATAACAATGCGGCTAATCTATCGATTTTTACAGCTAACAGCCACGAGGGGCACTCTAGCAGGAAGCGCAATAGGTTCACGCCAAGGAAGACGGCTGGTTATTATTACCTCCTATTAGCCAAGGAGCTTATGTTTTCGCCGACGTTTCTCTGATAGTTAGCAAGATAACTCAAAACTCCGGGTCGGATTTTTGTCAAACATTCAATGAATGTTCGGAATGATACCATGAACAGATGATTTAATTTTGGTAATGATTCTGAAAAATGTCCTGGTTTCTGGATCACTTTGAATATTCTGTTTGGTAACATTACGGTAAATGGACCTTTCAAACAGGCGTTCATTTGGGCCAAATGTTTGATGGAGGTCTGTGCTCTGAGTACTTTTCTATTATTTAAGCAGCCGTGTTACTGCAGGTTTACTGCAATGGCACTTTTCGGAAAAATGCATTTTCCATATTTACCGTATGGAAGAGAGGGGTGTGGTTTGGGCACAAAATGGCGGTAAAGACCGTCGCATGGGTTTATTTGGTGATTTTATTGATTTACGATAACGTGCCTCCCCTTGGCAGTGAGAGCCACTGAAATGCTGATGGAAGGACTGTGGGAGACACATGAAAGAGATTTATTTCCTCATCAAATGCTGTTACGTTTGTTTTCTGCTAAATCACTGCCAGGACTTAGGGCTGGGATAGCACTGTTAATTATTATTTGTGCTTATTGTTAGCCAGGGAGTTTCTTTCTATCCTAACAATCCCTTCTGTGGTAGCACAAACCGTACATACACCAATTAAACATTTTTAAAAATCTTTCAGTGTAATGTAAATATCTCGTTGCAGCATGGACACCTGCAGCTTATAGTCAGGTGCAGCCTGTATGTGTACACATTTGTTTTTCATTCTAAATTTAGTTGGTGCGGCTTAAATTCAGGTGCGCTCAATAGTCTGGAAATTACAGTAATATCTTTATTTTTTTAAATAAAAATAAGATGGAAGCTCATTTTATCTCTCTTTATGATATTGCAATGGTTTATTTTCATGCTCTCCATTAATCACTGAATTGTTTTCAGTCCTCCAGCTGTGAGCCAGCGTCTCCTGTACAGGAGAAGAGTGCTGTGATACCACTGGAGGCCCCGTCAGGTAAATCCGATGAACTTCCTGGGGAACTCTTAAAGGATGGAGGGAAGTTGAACTTAGCTCCAGTTCCAATCCAGGCCAAACACCCCACCGCTCATCTGACCGCGGATAGAGACCCGGAGAGCGATTCTGGTCTGCCCGACCGTTCCTCCGAGCCCAATCAGCAGCCCCAGGCTGACACGATGGGCGGCGCTATGGAGAGCACCGTGACCGTCTCCTCCTCCCCGCCCCCGGCCCTGCTCAGGCGAAGAGACTCTCCCTCGTCCCCGAGACTGAGCCGAATACCGATACGGGAAGCCGGCGCCCTGCTGGAGTCTCCGAGCAGGGACTTCAACGCGGAGCGGCGCCACCGCTGGAGCAGCCCGGTCCCCGGCTCGCCCACCCACTCCCCGTCTCCGTCGCTGTCCTGTGACAACCTGCCTTGCGCTTTGCCGAGAGACAGAGAAGACCCTCTTTCTCTGTCCTACTCGTCAGGCAGCAAAAGCAAGATCCCGCGACCCGTGAGCGCCACCTTCGTACCCGAGAAACTGACTAGCAAGTTTCTGCCTCGACCACCTCCTGGGAAACCGCCCGTCCGCCCATGCGTGGACAACAGGTACGAGATTTGTTCACTAGAGGTGTTGGGAAATACTGACGTTCAATTTCACTGGTTTTATTAGATCCAGCGATCTGTGGTTGGATTTGTGGTTGATTCGGTTACAACAAACATTCCTTGAACAGCTTCTTTGTCAGAAAGACAATAATTGAATCTGTTCATATTGACTCCTGCTTTATTAAATAAATAATAGATGGAAGGGCTTTTCCTGATCATAAATACGCCATCATAATCATCCCGTTTTTTTGTTTCTTCTCCAGACGGCGGCGGTTAAGAGTACGTGCCAGCAGCACTAGCGACGCAGACTTCCTCGCCAGCCTGACCCAGCTGATGCAGGACCGCGGCGGGATGCTCTTCAGCCCTCCCCCCCGCAGCTCCTCCTCTTCCCTGCAGCGCTCGCTGAGCTCCTCTCCCTCCCGCCAGGAGCTCCGCGAGAGCAGGGCACTCCCGGGACGCAGCCGCTCCCCATCCAGCTTCTCCGGGTCACCTCCCCGCCACGCTCACCCGCAAGACAGGTCCGGCCTGCAGGGTCAGTGGGGCCACAGCTCCAGGGGGCGGGGCCTGATCCATGAGGTTAAAGGCTCCGGCAAAGTGAGCCGATGACTGTATTCGTCACAAGTGACTGATCCGGGCGGTGCAACCGTAGCGAGGAGCTGTCTCACATCCAGTCCCTGATAGCATGTGTAAATACAGTATTTACTCAAGGGAATGTACTGTATGTAATGTAAAATGTATGATAAATTGTATTTATTTATTTATTCATTTGTTGGATGTGTATCTCAAAAATACTTGACAATGTGGCTTGATACCTACAGTTGAAAAGAAGAGGTTTGGAAACCTTGCGATTGCCAACTCTTTACCTCTCATTTCACTCCTCTCTTAACTCCATATAGGCCTAATATGAGACCAAAAAGACAATGTTACTTGAGGGATGTAAAAATGATGCTAACTGTAGATATGTACCATTAGGAAAATGGTATACACTAAGAAAAACCCATGTACTCGCTCTAAGAATAGTAAATAACACTACAAGCAGTATACCAACATCAGCATTCATAAACAAGCAGGGCATGCAGTCCCATGTTGACCTTACTTTTGTCAAACTGCTAGATGAACTATAGTATGTACCAATGAATTGCTCATTTTGGCATATCAGTGTTAGAAGTGTGCTTTCTTTCTTTGCTAGGAAATATTTGTCATGCAAAAGGAATACACGTATTAGAATGTACACTCATACTTGAGTATTGTAAAAGTGCATGAGTATCATTGAAATTTTGTTTTTTTTATTCATTTGTACAATCAGCTAAAAGTATTTTTATCAAACTGCTTCTGATCAAAATACATCATTATGTAGACCAGCAAAGATGTGTTTTTTTTATTTCTTACATCAAGAAATAAGAGGAAATTATGTTTTTCATTATGTCTGATTGTTGTAACTTATTTGTTTTACACTTAAAAATATATAAGAGAATAAATGCTAGAACTAAAATATATATATATATATTACTGCCTGGCTACACATGCTGTAGTTTTCACTGTGTGGGGTCAGTTAACCTAAATTACAGAAGAAAAGCATACAATAATGTGTCACTGAGCAGTTTTAATCAAAAACTAGATCCAGGTAATAGGTTATGGTTACAGTTAAACAGTGACCTAACTTTCAATCAAATGACTGGTGAAGTTTATAAAACTGAAGTCATACTGTGACATTTCCCCTGCGAACAATCACTTGTCAAATTCTGTGAAGCCGCTGCCGCTTTCTGACAAACATCCCTGTCAACGCACGAGAGGCTTGCTGTCGAGCTGGTGACGGAAAGTAACAGATGACAGCATGACAATGAAGCTTCTTCCTGCTCTTTTTGCATACGTGCATTTTTTTTTTTTTTATTGTAGTCACTTGCACTTAAAATGTGAAAGGCTGTGTGTAGCCACCAGTTTGACAGCAGTAAATGACAGGATGTTGGAGAATGTGTTAATAAGGACCAAGACGTACACAATCTAGATGTTCTTCTCATAAGAGAAGTACTTTGAATAAAGTCAGAATTAATCATCTTTGGACTTTCTTTCTACACAGACTCTCACAGACGAGGAGTGTGATATATTACATAATATTAGTATAGCAGATACAGGTAGGATGTGAATCTTGCTACACCAAATGGAAAGGTGGTGAGATTGTAAGAAGTGGCAATCATGAACCCACATGGATAAACATCCCACCACTGAATATTTTGTTGGCAATGACTACTTTTCTTGGGCATGAAACCATATTTAGCCATACAAATAACCACTTAAATCGCATAAACAGGAAGTGATTATGCTGTTTTTTTATCTTTGAGTTTGTAACCTTAGATATGAGTCATCAAAATACGTAGGGTAATCAAATAGAATAAAAAAGTAGTTAAAAAAATGTTTATTTACAGTACACAGTCAAATGACAATACAAAATTTATATTGTGTCATGTCTTTGTTCATAAAAAGTTATATTTCCTCACACAACAGCTTACATTAGTCCACCAACAGCCACATATTTAAAATAAGTACTTAAAGACGTGCATAAAATTCTGATGATAAAATATATAGGGACCAGAGGCAGCCAGCTCATTGGCATTGTGACAGTTGATCTACAAATGTGAACAACCTGCAGGTTTGGTGTGGTTTTGAGTACTAGAAGAGAGGAGCAGACTGTCTGGGATCATCCGGCAACACACTGATGGAGTCCTCTGCCTTTCCGCACAGCATGCAAAGCATAGTGTACTCCTGGACAGTACAAAACAAACATGGATGAATGAACAAATTAGACCGTGACAACCACTAAACACGACCTCTGAAATCTGATGCATTTTCCGCATAAAAGATCTCATTAGCAATTCAAATTAAACAAATACAGGGGTTTGTACTTACCTGATATTCATCGACAACAGAGAAAGTATATTCATGTCTGGCGACAACGTGGTCACAGTTTTTACAAACATCTGGAAAGACAAATGTACATAGTGTGTCAGATTTAAACGTGCTGTGGATGTGTATGCGTCTATAGCAGAGAAGCATATTATTAGAGCTGAAAATGACATTTAACAGAAAACTAATTGGCAAGATATTTTATCACTGATTAATTGTTCAAATCTTTTTTTTTCTAATAAAAAATTCTCTGTTGGCAGATTCGCAAATGTGACGTTTGGCAGCTTTTCTTCGTCTTATATCATGGAAAAGCAGCAATGATTAGCCAATTGGCTGATTAGTTGATCAATTGTGTAAGTCATTTATCAAGCAAAACCATTTGATGGTTTCAGCTTCTTCCTCCCTTTTCCCTGCTGTTCATACTGGATAATAAAATACTCCCTTCAAATGTGTGTTCACTGTAAGTCACACAGTCACTTTGTGCAAAAATGCATTTAAAACTTTATCAAATTTATTCAGCAGTCTGGGTTAGTCATATCAAGTAGATATTTGTCATATTTAGTTTTTTTTAGCATCAAACTTCCTCTTTCTTTCCTGCATTGGTAGTATAGCAACAAAAAGAGAGACGTTGACTCTAAAAGATTGCTAAATTTGCTGAAGCTGAATTTTCATTTTAACTACTGGAAATACATTATTGCACTGATGGAGGGATCTCCTAATGGTCAGTGTGAACAGGAGGGTTGATTTTAGCAATAAAAATCTATTTCGGTGTTTACTTGGACACCTGACTATTGTGTTTAAACAGGAGGAAAAAAACTGTGAACCCGTCCTTTAACGGAGAAACGGACCAAGAAACGGTAACTCCATCCGGTTCATCTGGCCTTGGTTTAATTGTGAGAGTGCTGGTGTTCTTTCCCAGCTGTAACACGAGCACAGTATTAGGTCAGTAAGCATGAGTTACGGTCGTATGTGACAATCTCCTCTCCGTCCTCATCCTCCGTGGATTTATTACTGATCAGCACGAAGTCCCGCTGGTGGCAGCTGGCACAGCCCAGGTAGTTGATCAGATAAGAGCCATTCTCCAGACAAGTGTTCCCCTGAGCAGGAAAAAACACAAGGACACACGAATAGCTGACATGATACCCTTCAGAATGTGAGCGCATACAATAACATTAATTAACCACACAATATGTGTCATACTCAAGGCCCGGGGGCCAAATCTGGCCCAGCACCTCATTTTCTGTTTTCCCCTCAAGAGCTTGCACAGACTTGTGTGATTTATTGAGAGATGGTAAAGTGAATAAATGTTAAATGAACTTAACGGACACACACTGTTCACGTTGCCTTTCTTGACTTTGTTAAATCCAAATCTTTTCTTAATTGCCCACAAAGGTTGTTTAAAAACAGGAATGTATCAGTTTTTTTTTATTTCCCTTTGTTGAAGTACATATGTTACTTTCTTGTACTTTCTATTCTTTAATATTTAGCATAACGACACAAAATCATAGATTCCAATTACAGTCCATTACATCAACTAAATTGTTAACAGTGGTCATCAGCAGATTCTTGTATGAGTCTCTAGATATCTGTGATGATTTCCACTGTTTTGCTGCAGCATTTCTAATAATTAGACACTAACAACTATAATAACTCTTAGCAAATTGTTACCAGCACTAGTATGAATGGAGAGGCAATTATCTAATGTAATAATATATATATGATCTTTACAATTGGCCCTTTGAGGGAAACCATAACGCTGATGTGGCCCGGGATGAAATTGAGTTTGACGCCGCTGAGCTGCACCATCACTCCACTGGTCACGTAACGTTACATTTCCTGGTACACGAAGTTCAAATATAATGTGTCCAGATATCCGTAACTTACCCGGTCAGGGTATTCTTTTTGCACGCAGCCGTTACACATCTTAACGTACACACAGTTTAAACAGTCACTTGGTGATAAAACACTGTAAACAGCCTTTCTTTAGTATCAGGAAGTCCTCTTCCGTATAGAACGACGTAGAAGAAGAAGAAATAAGCGTGTAGGGCGTGAGGTGGAGAGCTACGCTCGCTGGCCCCGCCCCTTCCGGCGTCACCTCTAACTCAGGATTGGTTGACGTATCTTACGCAGGAAAACATGGCGGTTAACAGCGGTTGAGTCTTGTTGCCATGTGAAATTCGTGCGGTAATTGCGCTCTTTTGACAACATTGGTATTAAATATAATATTTAGCTCAGCGTAGACCGTTAACAGTTGACTTAACGGTATGCGACTGTTTGTTAACGTCGTATTACAGTCACTTTTTATCGTACGTGTTCACCTTTTCTTTCTGGAGCTCATCTGACAAACCACGTTGTGCTGTTGTTAAATTGTTTACTTATTTATATTGGTTATACCTTCACAGTAATGCATGTATAACGTCAATAATGGTAAAATGGTAATGGTATATTAATTGTATAGTTAGTTATACTCAACGATGCTACGTGGAGAAACCTGATGGAGGCGTTTCTCTCGTGAGTGTGAACATTTGTTTTTACATAACGTTATCTAACGTTGCATGTTTTATTTCACATCTTCAGAAATGGCAAAGGTTCAAACTCCACGTGAGCATTTAGGTAAGGCTTCCGTGAAGCACGTGAAGAAGAGCAAATCACAGTCCAGACCATACCCGAAGCAGCATTACTGTGTTTTGTGTCGGAAGTCATATTTTAACGATGTAAGTGGCTCTCGTTTTACCTCGATATTTCAATGAATAGTATTATATGATTCTTTACATGCAGTCCTCACAAATGATCTATAATCTTGAAAATGTCTCTCAACTTTAGGAAGGCCAGGAGCATATGCATAGCATGCTGCATCACAGAGAGCTGGAATCAGCACTGGGCAAGTGAGTAATATTTGTCAATTACACAGATGTTCATTTGTTCAGGACCTGGGGGCGGGGAAGCTAGACTGCTGGTACTAAACTTAAATAAAACATTTAACATATGATCGGTTTGAATACTTTTGTTAAATAAGAGCTTTGCAAAACAAAACAAAAAAAAACATTCATACTCCTTAAAAGCAAGGTATTTGTACTGAAACTCTGGTATCGTGGTGGTATAATTTCTATAATGAAATTCATATTTTACCCAATAGAGCTGCAAAGATTTGTTGATTAATCAATCTGTTGTCAACTATTACATGTATCACCAACTATTCTGATAATCGATTTGAGTCATTTTTAAGAAAATGTCCATATACTCTGGTTCCAGCTAATTAAATCAGATAATTTTCTGATTTCTTTAATCTTCTACAATACTAATCAGATGATCTTTGGGTTGTGGAATGTCGGTCTGAACCAAACTATTAGTCATTAGCTGCAGCCCTTTTACAAAACCCCTGTATTTGTTTTTGTTGCACTGATATGACATAATTATGAACATGCAACAATTGAGCACTCACCATTCTTTGTTTTGAATTTAAAATAAATTAAAAAGGGCCTAAAGCAGGAATTGTGTCATTCGCTCTGACAAAAATTTATGTCTTTCTATTAACAGAGATTCATCTCATGACTGCCAGGCGTGTAAAGCATCCTCCATGAACTTAAATGAGTACGCCTTGCACATCTCCACTGCTCAACACAAAGATAATTTGAAGAGGTTGATATCCAGCAATGTGAAGCATCGTCCGCTGGCTAATACTCTGAGCGCAGAATCCTGGAGACGAATCCTGGAGAGGAACAAGGAAAAAAGGAAGGAGGAGTAAGATTATCATCTGTTATCCACACAATATGATGATATTAGATGATTAATATTTAATTATTTAATTCTTTCCATGATGTAATACATTATTGTTGTTTTATGGCTGAGTTTAACTCAAACTCAGTGGTAGCCACTGTGTTTAACTCTACTGTAGTTGTGTAATGCAACCCTATGATTTTTCACAGGAGGAAAATAATGAATAAGAAGAAAAAGAAAATGAAGCAGGTAGCTGCAAAACAGCAATTGGAATCCACAGCCAAAGTGAAGTCCAAAGTGAAACGTCAAAAAGCAGAAAACAAAGCATACATAAAGGCGCAGAAACAGATGCAACAAACCAACCAGAAAGGAAACGTATATGCTGTTGTTCAAAACAAGGAGAACAAAGTCTCCGGTCTGCAAATACAGATTCACCAATCTGAGTCAACTCTGCAGAGTCACAACAGAAGATCTGTTTGTGTGCCAGGACAGTCCACAAATAAAACTGTGCATCACCCCTACCCTGAGGACCACCCGAGGAATGACGATGACAAGAAGGTCAAAACTGAGAAGAAAAATACGCAAACGTCGCCAAAAAAACCCTCCTGCACTGACATTAACCGTGACTATTACAACGGTCAGTATGATAAAGAATTCACCAGTGATCACCTCCCTCAGAGCGGTGCTATCATCTTCGATCACGATGAAGATGAGGGCACAGAAGATCCCCAGCCAGGACCAGAGCAGGCCGCATGTTCTGCTAATGCTAACACATCTGCTAATGCTGCGCCCTTACGAGACGTGGACGTCAGTTCAATGCTGAGGCAAATCAGAAGGGCGCTGGGCGTGAGAGAGCCGTGCAGAGCAGACCGTGAGGCCCGGAAGCAACAAGCTGGAATTGGGAAAGCGAACCCGGCGGGTGGCTCCTTGAAGGAAACTGCACTTGACATCACCTCTGCGTCTGTGCAGTCTCCACAGGCCAGCGACGATGGTTCTGCTAAGCAGGCGACTTCTGAAGCAACGCAAGGACCGACTCTGCCTTGGGAGAGGAGCTGTGACTCAAATGGATCATCGATCCGCAGCGAGTTCACGCAGCCTTGGGGAGAATCCGCCATTTCAGCTCTCGACAGACTGACTTTGCCCAACATGAACGTCACGAGCAGGGTTCGAATCGCCCGCCTGTCAGGTAAAGTCCAGAGGGAGATCCAGGATGGACTTAAACCAATGAAATGGAGACCAGAGAAGCGCAAACGCAAGCCCAGGTGAGTTGAACCTATGCAATGCCTCCTCTTCACAGTGGCAACTGTATGCCAGACAGAAATACAAAAGAAAGTCCTGCACAAGAAAGAAAAACGGGCACTGAATATACCAGACTTTTTTGTTTTCTTTTGCCATTTTTTTTTTTCATTCGTTTTTTACCAGGATGCAGCATTTGTGTTTGGAGTCTATCGATATCAAAAAGCAAATGTTTTTATTGCAAATGTTGGAAGTGCAGGCGAGAGAAAAACAGTCAACAGTAATTTTCCGTAAATGACACATGACACATATTCCGGACTGTATGTACCGACTTTTCTTTTTCTTTTACCTGTTTTTTCTTTCGGTTTTGTACCAGACTTTTTTTTTTGTCCAGTTATCAAAGAGAAAACATTTTTATTGAAAATGTTGAAATGTTGAACTTGGCTTTAGCCTCTTTTCTCTCAAACCAAAACTTTCCTCTCTAGGCATTGTCCCGTTGTCCATTTTGCCAAAACATACTCATCTGCTCTTTTTTTTTTAATTATGTGTGGATACAGGTTCGGCATTGAGCTGGGAAACCCTTTCTCTGGTCAAGAAGGCCCGGGGCCGACGGAGGACTCTGACCTGCCGCTTTCAGAGGGCTTCCACTGGGAGTCGCTTACAGCCACTGCTCCAAATCCCCATCTTCCTCCACACCAGAACCCAACAGATACCGAGACTCGGTCCAGTTCTTGGACGCAGGCGGCTGTGGGGCAGCCCGGTCCATCACAGGAGTACAACAGTCAGACAGTAGCAGCAGCAGCGGTGTCTGTGAAAGTGGAACCAAATATGGAGGAGGAGGAGGAAAGAGATTTTAGAGCCAACAAGAGGAAACACAAATTTGTGAGTAGTGGTATAATTATAGGGCATAGTTTACTGCTGTTGTCGCTGAAGTGTCCCAGGAAGTTTTAATTATATTGACTACTGTATCACGTGTTCTTACAGAACGAGGACCCTCCTGATACACAGCCAGGCAGAAAAAAGAAAACAAAGACAAACAAGGGTAATTCAGAGATATTGTGTTATTATGAAGAATCTTTATGCTTTTATCAATCGCAAGAACTGCTGACCTCTGTTTCGACTTATCAGTTGATCTTCTCATCTTTAGACCAGGGCCCAATGGACCAGCTGCTGGCGGTGTCTCTGAGGGAGGAGGAACTGAGCCACTCGCTGCACGACGTAGACAAATCTCTGATTGAGGCCCGCAGCGCACTGCAAGCTGCCTACACAAAAGTCCAGCAACTCCTGTTACTGAGACAGCAGGTATGAAAATACATAAATAAATCCGTTTGACATAATCGATCAGAAGAATCTTTCCGTGGGATTACAATGAATTGTTCTTCCCGCTGTTTTAGTTTACAGCTGAGGTCAACAGTCTGAGAGCCCAGAGGATTGAGATCCTGCAGGGGATGCAAGGTACGGTGCTTTAAATCCCCAAGCTTTAAATGCTTCACAAGGCAACAGAAAATGTTTAACTTTTCCTTTCTCGATCTTTTCCAGAAGGGTACTGCAGAACATCTAACATGGTAGAAAAAGCCACCACTTCGTCGTCAGGGGCAGGCGATGCCGCGCGATCTTCCTCCATTCCTCCCTCTAGCGTCTTTGCCACCGCCTCCGGTCAGCTGCCGCCTTCCACAAACCCAACGTCTTCCATCAGCCAACCTCCTCCAACCCCCCTGGCCCCGCCAGCCGTCTCGATAAAGCCAGCACCTTCAGTTCCCTTGTTTCCCTCTGATCTGGTTCTTCTGTCATCTCCACACTTGGCCACTTCCATAACCGCCGGTGTCTCTTCCAAACAAGCGAGGGCAGGGTGCTCCACATCGGCGAGTACGCCGCCTTCTGCCGAGTCTTCCTGCAAGCAGCAGGAGCAGGTGGAAAGTGTAAAAAGAAAAAGTTCAACATGCCAAGAAGCACCGCTTGCAGGAAATGACTCTGTGGAGGGGGTGGAAGGAAATATCAGCAACGAACAAGTAAAAGAAAAAGATTTACCTGCGGAGAAATCAGATTGTGTTCCAGAAAAAGCTAAAAATGCATCTGCTGCAGCAGCAGGGGACGACGACGGGGGGAACGAGAGCGACGACTCTGTGGAAATGATCAAGTCCTCCGACCCGGTGATCATCAATATCGACGAGTCCGATAACGAGAACTCGCCTAAGAAAAATGTTCCGGTTCAACTAGAGCCCGCTCAGAATTCCGTCAGTTCTTCAAGCACACAGACTTCTCAGCAGAGCATCGATAGGTGAGCTGTCGCCGTGGGATCATGTCGGGAATAGAATCATCAACATTACAGGGATGCTGTAGAGATTTGGGGGGAAAATGTGACCAAATTTGCTCTCTTGCTTCCTCAGCAAATGTCAGCCAGTGCAGGAGACCAGTACTCCACCAGGTGTGTATGTACCTTTGATTTAAATGTGAATGTCAAAGAAAATTATGTGAGATGGACAGGCGTTGTGCTGAAATGACTGTTGTTATTTCAGAGTCTGTTCAGTTGGACGAGGACAAGGAACCATCCGTTGGAGCGTTTGTGAAACACGAAGGCCCCGTCCACGGCCTGCAAGTCCACGAGGGCCTCCTGTACACATGCTCAGGGGACAACACCGCACGAGCCTACAGCCTGGTGGTATGTCCACAATTTAAACCCATTTTTGTCAAACATTGTCTTCTCTCATTGCAAAACCTCAACTCTTAATAAGTGTTTTTGGTACAATAAGTCTTGAGTATTGATTAGATTTATCTTATTGCAATGGCAGATAACTTAACTAATTGTAGCGACACTTGAGATTTCAATTTTTGCAGTGCAGACAAATCAATCCATCAATCACAATATTACATTTTGAATCTCACCAGCCTGATTGTTTATACACTTTTTTTTTATAATAGCTGTTATTTCATTCTCTGTATCCAGACACGGGAGTGCCAGGCAGTGTTCGAGGGCCACACAAACAAAGTCAACTGTCTGCTGGTGTCTTCGCCCCCGAACATGCCGGCACGTCTCTACACCGGCTCCAGTGACCAGACTATCTGCTGTTACAGCATAAAGGTAGAAAAATGCTATTTGTATGTTACTTTTGAGCCCTTATCGGATAGGAAATCAATATAGTGGTTGATGTTACACATTTTCTACTTATTTCACATACCCAAGTATGAGGTGGTTTGCATTCATTGATGTTGTTTTCTTTTTATTGTAGTCTAAGAAGTGTCTGGAGCAGATCTCTCTACCAGATAGAGTGTTGTGTTTGCACATAGCCTGGAACATTCTGTATGCCGGGCTCGCCAATGGATCAGTGGCCAGCCATGATCTAAAGGTGAGTGAAAACCTTCTCATCTAATACTCACCGCCAGAGTACGACGGCAGAATTTGAATCATGAAGTTTATGAAGAAAGAGCATTCAGTCGAAGCTGCAGATTTGCACATCACTCGGCTAAGCTTCCTCCTATTTGTGATTTATTTTTGTCACAATTTATGCTCATTACATGTTATTTGCAGCAAGAATAACTGATGCCAATGCCATTGCTATTGCTGCTTCCATTATTAAACCAGTCTCATGGAGTATAGATCTTCTCATTGAGTTAGTAGCATCTGACATGCCTGGGCTGGTCTGCTTGACAATCTAACCAGGGCAGTAGCTTGGAATCATGTTCATACTCGCCCATCATATGATTAACCAAGGATGGCTGATTGTACTCTCTACAATCTGCTTGCTTGCAGGCTCTTTCCATTTAGTTTCTATTTTCTTTTGTCATGAGTAAAGAAAATATAATGGAGTAAAAATGAAAGTTGGCAGAAGTATAAAGTACTGTAACAAAGTATTAAGGTAACGTCACTGTTTCCCACATATAGACCAATCTGTGGCCTCACATGGATTCTGCCTCTTTTTTTTTTGAGAGCGTAAGAGAAAGATCAACAGCTGCATATATATGTATCAATGGGGTTACACTTACAATGTTGATATATAGCTGCAGTTGTAAAGAACCTGCCTTTATTGCATTAGTGTATTTTGTCCCACCAGCCTTCATGTGAAAGTTAATAATAGCCCAGCCTAACATTTACAATTAATAAGCATTTCCCACTAGTCTGTATACAATGCATGAACAGCTACTCATGGAGATGCCTAGTTAATACTATCCTGTAAAGCTTTGTGCAAGTTATTCATCCATCCATTATAAAAACTAACCTTTAACATCAATTTTGGTGAGTAACTGTCAACATGAAACTCTTTAGTCCATGGAGGAGCTTAGCACCACATAATGCTACTTGGTCTGTGGGAAACACTGAGTAACCTGAGGAGGCCAACATCTGAACAGTTTATTTTAGTGTGAGGACAGCATGACTTTTTTTACAGGTGTTGACCCACTGACCTAGTGTCCAACTTAGATGTAATTTAATTATTCGCCATGATAGTAAGCGGAATGTTTTTTGTTGGCGGAAGGAGACAAAATCATTTACTGACATTTTATAAACCCAACAACTCATCGATTAATCAAGAATATAATCATCACAACAGTCAATAATGAAAATAGTTTGTTTTATTTCAAACAATATCGCATTTACGTCAACCGTGTCGTTATCTCTTTCGCTAGACCCTGAAACAGCTGGACGTCTTGGAGTGTCACGGCCCGCGTGGCGTCAGCTGCCTGGGTACAGCCCAGGAAGGCGCCCGCCGGGTGCTGCTGGTCGGCTCCTATGACAGCACCATCAGTGTACGGGACGCCAAGAGCGGCCTGCTGCTGCGCACGCTGGAGGGTCACACCAAAACTGTGCTCTGTATGAAGGTCAGGATGTGGTTTTATTTGCACACTAAAAGCAGATACAAAAAAGCAGAGTTTGTTTATGAATTGTGCAAAACTAATAGTAAAAAAAAATCAAAGGAAAAAAGGCTATTTGTTGTAGTTAAAGCATAATTAAATAACATAATTAGCTATAATCCATTCTACTGAATTCCTCTGATCCTGCCAGGTGGTGAATGACCTGGTGTTCAGCGGCTCCAGTGACACATCTGTTCACGCTCACAATATCCATGTAAGTGCTACATCTTGCAGTAATCTTTGCCAGCGTCCGTTTTGATTTGTTCCCCCCCTGCTCATACCATCACCGATAATCCTGCCTTCATTCACAGACTGGCGAGTTGGTTCGCATCTACAAGGGTCACGGCCACGCCGTCACATCCATCGTCATCTTGGGGAAAGTGATGGTGACAGCCTGTCTGGATAAACTGATTCGAGTTTTTGAGCTACAGGTACAACTGTTAGACCGATTTATGACTTGAACAGTTGACTTCACTTTTATAAAACATTATACTTTATTTACACTTTCTAATTTGTATGGTCAGAAAAAATCAGTAAGTTCATCAATTTAAAAGATGATAAATGTGACTTTCCGGAACCTACAGAGTCTGTATTCTTACATATCAACACCATTTATGTTTGTTCTAGTCCCATGACCGCCTGCAGGTGTATGGCGGACATAGTGATATGGTGATGTGCATGGCTGTCCATAAGAGTGTAGTAAGTGAACGAAAACTGGCTTCACCAAATTTGTTTTGAACCTAAATCTGCAGGACAAAAGTTCCTTCATAGAATCTGCATGTTATAATTAGTAATGTGGCTGAATTCTGTTCATTCGTCCAGATCTACACCGGTTGCTATGATGGAAGCGTTCAAGCAGTGAAGCTCAACTTGATGAAGAACCTCCGCTGCTGGGTAAGCACCCGGCTTTATGATATTACAAGAACAGCTTGAGGTTTTCAGTCTGATCAGAGCGTTCATGTCCTTTTCATCCATTTTATTTGTCTTGTGCCCTAACATTCGTCTGTGGGTGACCTTTGCCCTCTGTGCAGTGGCAAAATTGCTCTCTGATTTTCGGCATGGCGGAGCACCTGAAGCAGCACCTGGTCCGAGACCACACCAACCCCAATCTGCAGACAGTCAAATGCCGCTGGAAAGGCTGTGATTCTTTCTTTGCCACACAGCAGGAAGTTAGACAGGTAAAGTGATGCCATTAGTTTAATAGCTAATTCACTCACTACTAGCTTTGTTGTCAGTCAAAGTAAAGCCAAAGTTCTTCTAATAATTTTTATTTCGATGCATTGGGAACACTGCATTTTATATCCTGCATCATAATGTGGAGAAAGATGTGTCAAATTTTTAATTACTTTACAGAAAATGAGGGAAAAACAAGTATGTTCAAAGAAATAGCAGTGTGTGCATTTTTTTTTTTTTACGAACTCAAATATTTACTGTATAAACTGAAAAAACCCTCTTGGGCTGACATCAGAAATGTCGTTTCTGAGGCAAAACCAAGAACTTCAGAGGAATTATGAAGTTGAAATATCTGTCCATAGGGATCAGAATTTGCTCGAGTCCATGCAACACAGATGTGAAGCATTTCTCAAGAAACTGTGGTTATACAACTGAATATTACTTTAGTGATTCGCAGGAATATTTTTCAGTTCATACACTACATATTTGAATTTGTAAAGAAAAATGCAGACACTGCCATTTCTTTGAACAGCTCAATATTCATTTTATAAAAAATTATGTAAAGTAATTAAAAATTTGACCATTTTTTTCCTTATATTTTGATTTAGGATATAAAATGCTGTGTTCCCAATGCATCGAAATAATAATTATAATAAGAACTCACGTTTTTAAATGCCCTGCTATTATATTGATCACTACTTTATGTCCGGTGTGGGTCTTCAGTCTTATGTTGTTTTTTTTTGTTTCCTGCAGGAACTTCCCAAACACATGCAGAGCCACATAGAGAAAGACAGTAAGATGGAGCCTTAACGAGAGCGGAGGTGAAGTGTGGCTGCAGATCAGGCTGAAGTTCACAGCTTCGGAAGTTTGTGTCAGGACTTTTCGTTTTTTTGGACCTCTGTTCATTTCTAAGGGGAGTCGTTCCTGTTTCTCTAGCTTTTGAGTTCCTCTCTGGCCTTGGACATACTCTGAACTGTTTTGTTTAAAGAGTGATCATTAGATCATAAGACAAAACTTGTTATCGATCCTTTAAACTCTTCTCATAAAGGGATTTAGAATTGCATTGTTTTACTAGTCAAGATGTAAAAAAAAAAACAACAAATACAAATGGTTGAGCTCCGTTCTATATCTCGTTCAGACTTAACACTCAATGTTTTAACAGTTCTGCTTTTAACCAGTTTCATCAATTATCAGCAATGCATTTTTGTTTGATGAGTAAAAGTATTGATTTATATAATATCTCTTGGTCAACATGTTTTTGTCATCACTCTGAATACATGACATAAAGCTTTGGTCATCACACAATGCAGCACTGGCACAAACACCTTTTAACGCAACTGATACTGTGAATTTCCATAAATATCCATCTGGATTAGATTTGTATTTGTAATTGGATTTAATGCAACTACGTTTTTATATTTTTCTGAATCTGTCAAGTAATGTCAGAGGAAAAAAGATCGTTTTAAGAGCTTTTTCATTTCATTATTTTATGATTCTAAAAATTGAATTTATTATTAGTTTTATAGTTATTCAAAGCTACTTAAGTTCACTCCTCTACTACTATTCCTATGTCAAAATGTCCAAAAAGTATCAAACTGTCAAAATTGAAGATGAAGATAAATAATTAATTTGCAAAATAAATTATTTATCTTTATAAATAAGAATTTGCAGCTCATTCTGATTGCTTTTAGTGTCAGGCTCGCTGTATTTGGATCAGAATATATTTCAGATTTCAGCCTTTCATCATATAACAATGATGTGTTATTTTTCCTGACTTCATGCTTTGAGACACTATATCAGAATCACAAACTGAAGAACTTTGAATTCTTCTTCTTTTTCGTCTTTGCTCATTTAAAAGTTCAAATTTCCCAGATAAATCTCCTAAATATTGGCCCTTTCAATTCTAAAACTCATCTTTTTCCATTATTGGATAAAGTGAACAGAGAGTAAGTTGTATTAGAGTCATGCCTTTAATTTTTGTATGTTTTACTGTATATACATGTGTATTCCATACCTGTTGTATGTGTACAGTAGTAAAATTCTATAAATGACAGTGATCGCCTGCATTTTAAAAACTCAAATTCGGTCAACTTGCTCATATTCCCACATTAATTTATTTTTTTTTAGCTTTGCTATACTAACATCATTTACAACATAAACACTTTTGCAGCAAACATCAACTCTCAACAGAGAAAAGTGATGACTTTTCACAAATCAACCGTAATGTTTGATTGAGTTTGAGTCTAAACCATCAAAATTTAAGTGATTTTAAAAAAAAAAAGTAAAACCAGAGCAGTGATTTTGTTGAAATCACAAAATCTGTTCAAAGTTACACTTTCGCTCATTGGCGCCTGAGGACGGTAGAACATTAAGAAGCTGTCGGGGAGCGTTGTGACAGCGTTGGTTTCACCATCTGTTTGCGGCTACATCGGGGGTCAAGAAGGTGACTTAAGAATACATGGTCAGCTGCAGCCACTGGAAAGAGAAGAAGAAAGACAAATATGACTTACTGTGGTGAATAAAGTGAATTTACCACAGTATTCACTGAGTGATCAGAACACAACAAAACATTCCTATTATATATCCATATTTAGGAAACAGAATGAAGTCTAATGCAAAAGCCTCAAAATGTAATTTCAATGGAAACTGACCGTTTTTAGTAAGAAGTGATTATATTTTAATGGTCACTGACTATAATCATGTTTTAGTGACACAACAATCATGTTCTAAAGCAAGGACTAACTCATAATATCATGTTCTCTGACCTCCAGGACATTGAGCTTGATAATTCCATCTCCATCTTTGTCAAAGGCATTGAAAGCTCCTGCAAGAGACACAGCAGGTCAAACTTTATTTTATTCTTCATACAAACCTCAAGTTCAGCAGTGGGACCTAGAAGTTAAACAAATTCAGTACTATAATATTTAGGAACACCTGCATCCATTGATCTGCGATCAGTACTTACTGAACATGCCCTCTAGCCGCACAAAACAGCAGATGTAACTGTCAAAGTCGATGTTGAGTTTTTCGTCTGCGTAGCGCATGGCTATGATGTCATATAACTGTTTGTTGAGGTGAAACCCTTCGTGTGGAGAAGATGAAACAGAAATCAGGTGACGGGATGGAACAAAATTGGCTAAAAACAAAGAAAATAGCTAGTGGGTTGAGATATGGCCGTCATGCCACTCACCTGCATCATTAACAGCATTCCTCATCTCAAAACTACTGATGGAAGACGATTTGTTTTTATCATAATTTAAGAAGATCAGCTGCAAACACAAGCATCAAAACTAAATTATTCTTTCTTTTTTAATAATAAGCAGTAAGACCTAAAGGTAAAAAAGTGTAAGTAAATGTTAATGTTAAAATAAGCAGCTCAAAAAATATCCCCATCCTACCTGCCACGCTTTAATCTTTTTCCACAAGTGTTTGAACTCTTGCAGATTCAGTTTTCCTGTCCCATCAGTCTGAAAATGGTTCAGTTATAAAAAAAAATAACACAGTGTTGCTTATTATGCTTCTGTTTAAAGTTTAAAGTGTTTAAAAGTAATACCCTCAGAAATCCAAGTTTTGTTTCCCAATAGTCTGTATTCATTCAGACAATTTTCAGTGTTAGCAGCTGTAAAATGTGCCACAAAAATCACTTTAACCCTTTTGTTACAATGTACAGCTGATTCAAAGTTTTATTTAAGCTGCTACCTTCTATAAAAAGATAACATTCCATATCTAAGATGACATATTATGTAAAGATTTTCCGAGTATTTTGGAGGAAATACAGAATAATTATCTGTTCACTCAGTTCAACATCATGTTTTTTGTGTTTCAATTTCAGTGCAATGTTTTTATTGAAAATAATTGATATCTTGTAATATTGTGACTATAAATCAACTTCTTTATGTTTTTAGAATGAAGTTTGAGTTTTTAATTTTATATACATACATACAAAACACATGAAGTACACTTGAGTGAACAAATAAATATATCTATAGAATAAAGATGGAATCCCTAAATATGAACAAAAACGCTTAGTAAAAAAATCCTAACTGATCTTATCATAATCCATGCATGAGAGGGTTAACTTCCTATAAATAAATGCATGTACTGTAGCTGATTGACAACACTTCTGGTTGGAGTTTCTTCGATTCAAACCAAAAACCAGGTATAATGGAGGCTGCTCTGCCCACTTCACACAAACAGAAAGTCGCTTCATCTCACTGAAAGGATACATCCATCAAGGCGATCATACTCCGACACGTCTCCAGGCTGAAACCCTCTGTCTTTATTTGACTATCTGTTGGAAACCACAGTTTGGTTATGAGTGATCAGCACCTGAGCCTAAAAAATGATCTTCCCAGTGTCCTTACGTTTAGAGAGCACGTTCTTCATTATGGTTTTCAGTTCATTGGCACAGATCTGCATGTCCTGATGGATTGAGGGACAATATTTTACACATGAGCGGAACATAAATTACTTCAAGAGCTCGATGTCTGTTCAGTGCTGCCCTCACTCACATCGCCAGCAATCTGTTTGTAAATGACTCTGAACTGTTTTTCCTCTTCAGTCTCCTCCTCGGGTTGGAAGTGTTTTTTCTGGGGGACAGATAAGAAAGAAAAAATCATTAGTGAATAGAGATATTAGGACCAAAAAGACACTGTCAAAATCTTATGAGGAATTTGCTAAGTTTACCTCCCAGTATTTTCAAAATGAAAGTATCTTCATCCTGCTACGTACAATAGGACATGATAACTTAATAATTAAAATGTAATAGGCCAATAACTTATAATTGGCCCATAACATAATAAAAGTCCTGAACTGATAAGCTAATAACTTCTTAATAATGTAATAACCTATTACATTATTGGCTCAGTTATTATATTTGCAAAAAAAATCACCAGAGCAATAATGTAATAACCAACCAAGTTAATAACTGGCCAAACGTTATTACATTATCATTTCAATACTTTTATTATGTTATTGGACAGTTATTACATTACTTGCCTATTATATTATAAATAGGTCACAATATTACGTTATTGGCTGCTTTAGAGTGATTTTTTAAGTAAGTTAAGTTAAAGTAAGTTTTAAGTGATTTTACAATATTAAATGAATATTGATTTCAGTATTCATTTTGTGAGAAATGGTCTTTGTTTATGGGAAAAAATGTTTAAAATTCCCCACTGTACTATAGGCTACTATACATGTCACTCTTTTTTAATGTCATTTTTCTAGTGGATGCGTTTTGTTGTGTATTTGATGTTGATGCTGATGAAGATCAGATGACCACCTCAGACACAGCTTCTTCTTATAAAAAAAAAAAGGACAATGCCAAAAAAAGTAGAAGACACCTTGGAGAGCCTCAGCCGGGATTGGCTGCTAAAGAGCAAAGTGCTAAGTGTTAAGTGCTCTACCCCTACACCACTGCAACACACCAAATGTAACTTTCTTAACCTCTGACCTGGGTCTTACGCCTTTTGTCCAGAAATAATACAAACACACAACACCAGTCTTACAAGATCTATATCTCACATACATGTTTACCAAGGCATTACAAGACAGGAGTAGACTATACTCTATACTTTACATGCTGTTCTTGAGTCTGCACCTCTAGACATTCTGGAGCCTGTACATCTGCTCAAACTCTACCTATCTGCTCAATCTGACCTTGTGGCATCTGTGTGTCTTTGTTCTTACCTTGGTTATAGGCTACTTATGCTATCCAAATGTGCACTATCACTTCAAACAAGTAAAGTTCTTTAACTTAGATTTATGCAAATTAAGAGGTTGAAAATACGCTACAATTTCCATATATTGCCGGAGGAGCAGCATATAAGAAGAAGACCATTTGACACATAGAAAACAGGTGCATCTGAGCCATTTGAGATCAGTTGGCTGTTAATTGTTTTATTCCCAGCGATGTCATCTGACCCGGTCAAGATTGCATTTCATAGCTGTCAGTTTGTAGAAATTACGACAGGGCAAGGGTCACGTTAAGCTATTTGCCATGTGGCATCAGTAAGTGTTCTGGCTCAATAATGACAGTCGATCTCTGCGCACAAACACACACAAGAAAAATACCTTTGGTTTCTTCTTCTTTTCCCCCCGAATGCCATCATGTTCGATTTCTTTGTTGGCGCGTGCTCTGTCTGACACAAATACAATAGGCTGGCATGTGGGTAATGGAAGTGGATGTCAAGGAGAGAGAGAGAGAGAGAGAGAGAGAGAGAGAGAGAGAGAGAGAGAGATCATCCATAGTTATTCCATTAGTCACAATCCATAATGGTGCATACTGTCCTTGGCAACGTTGCTAAAAGCCAACATATGTGGTGAAGGTGAGCAGTGAGAGAGTTTAAAAGCAATCTAGCGATGCTACTGCTACATGCATGCATTACCTTTTCTTTCTTTTTCTTGTCTTGCTGATGGCCAATAAGACAAGGAAGAACAGAAAGATGAAAACAGATGAAATGGAGGAAAACACTCGAATATGGAATTCTGTTAGTTAGTGAACGTGTAATACTGTGTGTATCATTAAAGGACAGAGAGAGGACTGATGAATGAAGATGTATGATGATATGAAGGCTACACAATTGGGATATGTAATATATCAAATTCATATTGACATTTCAATGTGAAAGTGTGTTTTTGCTGATATTTTACACACACCTTTAGGAAACAAGATGATGAGACAAGTCGTGTGAATGGAAATGGAAATCTTGACATCAAAAGTAAACTTTTGTCTCTGTTTCAACACTACAGTATCAATTCAGAAGCAATAAAATAGGCTTTGATGTTACCAACCTGCGTTTGATTCGTCTCGATCGTGTTCTCCGCCTCCCTGTGAGGAAAAAACTGAGGCATTAGTTTTCCTGACATCTATTTTTGATGACACTTAAAAGGCTTTTGCTATATTTAGTGACTTCACTGCAAACAATTCCCATAAAATCAGTTGCACCATGAAATATGACCGGTGGCTGCCAACCAAATTATGATGCTTACTCAGAGGTGCTCCTGTTTTCGGAGAAGACCCTAAGAAGGAACTCGCCGTCTAGATGCTGTTCAAAGGTCGTGGGGAGGATGACGTACTCTCCTGGAGGCAGACGGAAACGCTCCGTTACCTCCCGCAGGTTAATGTATGTCTTGCATTTGGCTTTGGAGGCTGTGAACAAGAAGAAGTCCTTCTGCAGATGCTTATTCTGTCCACGCAACTGTGGATGGGGAAAAAAAAGTAGTGTGGAATCAGTGAGGACCTAAACATGAGATTCCAAGTAAGTGGAAGTGAACATATTGAAAAGATGTAAAAGATTCACTAATTGTTTATTCATTAGGACTGAAGAGTCACTTGATTAGTCCATCATCAGAAAATCAATCAACATATCAACAAAAATTATAATAGTCATTGAATCATTTATGTAAGTTATGGAGTGAAAAGTACTACTACATTAGTTGAAAATCCTGTCCTTGGTGAACTTGTGAAAGTATTTTGGCCTACTGTGTTTTGGTGTTAACATTATTACAAGAGCCTGAACTACTATGCAATACTACTACTATATCCAACAAACACACACAAGCGTGCGCACACACACGCACACTTCAGTAAAATAACGACCTGTTCCCCGATGGCCATACCTCCTTCGGCACCTGCAGAGAGAAAAAGACGTGAATTATGATATGAGCTGCTGTGTTTATGGATGCTGAAGCAGAGCTCGCTGGTTTAGAGTCATGTGATCACTACCTCATAGATGGAAAATCCGATGGTGAGGAATCTGGGTCCTTGTTGCCGCTGCATCCTTCGACCTTTCTGCATCAGAGCCACGACCAGAGTGCAGCCCGCCTTCCCGTCCTCTGCATCCTCGTCCTCCTCATACAGCTGCAATCGATACTGAGGGTTTGTCCAGAACGTGTCTGCAAAAACACAAAGGACTAAATCAGCCATAAGGAGTCACATGACCTGAGTGAAGATACATCGCAGATAACATACGGGTGTGGGCCACTTTAGGCAACTATCCGGTGCTGTAGGCATTTTTCTGGCCAAGACTAAAGAGAAGTGAACCTAAACTGACCCATTTAGTAAATGCTACATTTGGCCTAAATATCACAAAATTAATATAGACCAGTTTTAGCCAAAATATGGCAAGTTAGCAATGACCAATCCGGATGTTAGCCTTAAGTGGCCCACATATAACATGATGGGGTCTATACTTTTAGTGTGACCCTTGCCTGGTTTATTGAGCCGACCTGAGTACTATGAGTGACAGGCTGATATTCAGCAGTTGTGTAGTTCTTGTGCAGCATTACTGCCATGTGTACAGTGAAAACATGAGCATTGAAGGAGAGAAATGGTAGGCTAACTTAGCAGTTCCCCCATTTATGAATGAAAGTCTGGTCTTCATCGAAGAAAGGACAAATTATATTGTCTCTTGGTAAACATGTTTGTGCAAATTCTCATTTGTTCACATAGCAACAGACCCAATGTTTTCTTGTCTTTTAAAGGAATAAAAGTTGCTACAAATTACAAAAAAAAAAAAAAAAGATGAGGACTACCTGGGAAGTTCCTGCAGCCGCCGGCAGAGCTGCCTCTTACCCAGCGACCCTCATTGACTGACACCGTCCAGCTGTGTCTCTCATCACCCTGCAGCGTGTCAGGGGTCAGGTTACACATCTCTAACTTAGTGAAGTGCTTCTTGAAATCATCAAAGGACATCCTGGACGGGAACAGGGAAAAAGGAACCTTAAAGGAACCTTAACGAGACACCACAGATTTGTTTCATCTGTCTATGAAAAATAGGAACATTTCATGGAACTCTTCAGATTGAATCACTTTTCCCTATAGCCTGAATACTATAATGCTGATACAATTAATATGTTTATTTATTTGCACTCAATGTGACACTAAATCAACTCTTGTGCAACTCAATCATTTTGCAGTGTACTACTCTACAAACTGCATCTGTGTTGACATTTATTTTTTGGGGGATTTCAAAAGTTCATAATGCTTTTGTTGTTAGCACAGCTGAGGCTGACGGCCATTGGTTTTAGAAGCGTCCCAATGAACTGCATGGGTTAAGCAAAGATTGTCACCTGTTGTGATGACTGAATGCATATCATAGTGCTTCTATTACATTAAAGATGCCTTGTTACTCACCAGAACTCACTTGTCTCCACAGTCTGCTTTTTCAAGTTGTTCTTGTCTGCGATGGAAATGGTCGACCAGTCCTCTGAACTGTGGAGAGATGAAGCCATACAGCATGAACATAAAAGCTGCTTTAACACACAGGAGAAGGAGTAGCATGCATGGAAATGATCAGTCACATTGGTGTCTGCAAATATATCAGTTTTTTAAGCATCAGAACAATAGACTGTCAGCTAAGTCATCAATCTTTTATAATACAGTGTTTTTAACCCTCTTGCATAACGTTGCCATATAGCAACAATTACTTTGGCTCACTATTTCTAAAAAGCGGTAATATAAAATCTATGTTTTACTGTTTTGCTGTAAAAATCAAGACTTTTACTTTGAAGGACAAAATAAAAATTACATCATATGAGCAGGAAATACTGTTTTCACTCCTTTTTACATTGACTGACAAAAATCCTTTGAACCTCCAGGGCACATTTGTTACAGCGAGTCCGAATATGTGCATTCTGGGACAAAATTAGAAAGAGCCCTATACGGCATTATAATAAGATGATTGAAATAAACAGAATGATTAGCAAATATCAGGGCAGTTTCAGGACAAAATGTTTTCTTGGGGTCAGATCTTACTTTGGATTCCAGGGTCCCCTCCAGAGCACCGTACCCCAGGGGTTGCGCAAGCGAATCAGACGTATTTTGGTGTCCTTTTCAACCCTGTCACACTAAAGACAGAAGCATCCTATTAGTGTCACTCAAAGGGCATTTCCTTATAATGAACACCAGAGCTTCAGAGTGCATATTTTACCGTACCTCCTCCAGGGCTATGATGGAGTAGGCGTGACCAAGGATCAGCCCCTGTTCAGACCGAGACTCCATTTCAGATGGTGAAAGGATCTAAGTGATACAACACGAGCAAAATCCTGAATGGCTGTTAAGGATATATATCACATTTTACACCCGAATACAACATCTTGAAAAGATTCAAATATTCAAGCTCATCTGGTTTTCACTAGTAGTTTTTTTTCAGTTTTTACGGTGTTTACAGTGTTATGTTGCTATGCAACAAGTTCCTCTAATGTCATTTCATGTTTTCTGTGGACTTTTTCTTCCCTCTTTTTCACGACCACTCACATCTATGGAGCAGCCCATCAGGGACCCTCTCTCCAGGGCCTTCCTCATGATGTTGTAGAGGTCTGTGGGTGCCTCGGACAACTCGTAGAACTCCGTAACGCCCCCTGTGAAATCCTCCATGGCTTCCAAAGTGTTGCCCCCTTTCAGTGCCTCATAGGACCCGTGCAACCTGAGAAAGGGGTCAAGTCATTCCCGTTAATGCATTAACATATCTGTTCTCTAAGCCTGGCTTTTCACAGTGTCTGCAGCTAGTTTGTGAAACATGATGGCAAGAGAGTCGTCACGGAATGATCCCGCACTCGTCCACTTAGCAGTGGACATTCATAGACTATGCTTACTTAGCATAGGCTTTCTCCAAAAGGGCGCTCCAGAACTCGTTTTTCCGGAAAGATTTGGTGAAGACCAGCCTGTTGTTGCAGGTGGGGATGCGGTCGTCCACGACCACATCGACCCACTCACCATAACGCCAGAACTGAGTTAAAAGAGACAGAACAGAAACAGGAAATCAGGGATCAGACAAAGGAGCAACAAAGTGCCTTTTAGATATTTATTCATAGCTGTACGATTTTTTTAAATATTTATTTATTTTATTTTCATCAGGTGTTAAAATAACTTGACTGATATGTAATTTTTGAGGCTTTTACCATAATTTATATCTAAGAGTTAAAAAAAACAAACAACAGAACATATAAATGTTTTTAATTAACATAAATCAATTGTTTGCATCTAGAAAAACAGAATATCATCTGTTGAAACTTATGTGTTAGCCAGTGTGCATTCAGACACCAATAAGTGTTATGTTAGTTAGAACTATTTCTATTGTTTGCAGGTGTGAAAGCAGACCACGCTGGAGTCTATATGATAATTAGTACACATTTTATTGCCTAGTGTGGACCAAATAATCAAGCTAGTTGTGTGGAAGTGGCCTTATTCCCTACTGCCTTTACACTGTTATTACCAGCTTTCAGCTTGGTGTTAGCTGTTACATTTTAAGTTATATCCAAATTTAGTCTTTATGCCTATGTTAGATTCTTTATTATATATAAATATATAAATATATATATATATATATATATATATATATATATATATATATATAGAGAGAGAGAGAGAGAGAGAGAGAGAGAGAGAGAGAGAGAGAGAGAGAGAGATTTTATTATTAGGTGCTTTGTTGTTGCAGAATCACACACATACACACATCTTCAATCCTCAATAAATAAACTAAGTGAGAACATCTGGATTCATGCATTTTACCTGATGCCCCCCCAAGCAAGCGATTTAGACCAGTACATGTTTTTCATGTCATGTCATGTACATGTCATGTTTTTCGCATACTGAAGGTTAAGTGCAAATATATATTGATGAAATATATCCGTAATAAGATACTATTTGCTGATATAGTAGCAGCTCAAATGATTATTTAGAATATAATCGCCTCGCATGTGAACTTAAAACTTCAGTTGTGTAACGCACAAATGTCATTTTAAAACCTGGAAATGGAAGATGCCGGCATAGTTTTCGGTGAAGCTCTGGTCTCGGGGAATCACTCTGTACAGCAGCTTCTCGTTCAGTGTCAGACAGGCGATGGCAGCCAGCAGCCAACAGTCACCTGTCAACAGCAGACTCATGAGCTATGAAAATGTTGGATCCAAGCACAGCACGTCATTAAGTAAAGCAAATGCCACTAATTGAAGCCACATAGCTGCAAGACTCTAAACTAAGGGTCTCATGGTCATTGCAGCAGTATATATGTCTGGTTCTGGTTTCCATCCCACATAGTTTGGCTTAAATCCATGCTGTGTATATGGTTGTGACGGATAGTTTCTGTTGCTGTCATAGCTGTCATAAAAACAGAATTTGAAAACATAATCTACGTGACTTTTTATAGAATGTCTCTTAAAGTTAGTTTCTTTTTTTTACTTCTAATGTCAGAATCAATTCAACTTCAATTTCCCTGAGGGTACCTACCAAAGGGATCCAAAATATCTAGAAACCTTTTTTTCTATTATATTCCTATTAATACTCTAGACTTCTGAGCATATAGGTTTTAGCTTTTAAAAACGGTCTTATCTTGGGAGTCATTTGTCCACATTAGAGTTCCTGGAAAATTCTGGAAAATCAGAGAGGGGATGACCAGTATGTATCAAACACCCAAAAAAACCCACAAAATTTCTCAGTTTCATATTCCTATGTTTCATGATGCATTTGAGTTCCTTTAAACCACTTATTTGAAAGCAGAAACAGCTCCAAAAAAAAAAAAAAAATTACCCAATTCTCCCTGGCAGATGTCTGTCCTGGTGGCTCCATCCACGATGAAATGGGGGTTTTCACAAATTTCCTGTCATAGAAAACTGAGATTATTGACTTGGCAGGTTGTGAAATCAGTGTCACCCCCATGTTAGTGATGAATTTCACATGTTTTTTTTCTATTTATGAAATAACAAGAACATTCAAACTCTACAACAATATTTGGTTAAACATCTGTATTCTGCATTTTATATTTCTCACTATTATCAATATGAGGACTTGACTTTGCAAACTTTAACTCAGCTGGATGCATTTCTGTGGCTGAGTCGCGGCTGGGACCATGAAGCCCCCTTCTGAATTCGCAAAATCTTTATTCGGAAGCAGCTGTCGGGAGCGTCCCGGTCATGACCTGGTCAGGCCTCTTAACAAGCACTCTGAAGCACTCGCCTCATACCGACTGATCTCTGTCACCGCAACATGATTTGACCGCTTATTAAACTTACTGGAACTTATCAACAAAATCCAACCAGCTGTAAAACAACACACAGTAATCACAGGATTTGATTATTCTTATCAGCTATTTGATTTCAGTCATGTGGCAGGATTACATGGTTTTCCACATCAGTGGTTTCCAAACTACTATATAATATTATTGACTTATTGTACCTTTTTAATGGCTGCATTAAGGCCAATCCTTCATTTAAGCAATCTAAATCTTGAAATTCACATAATTCATACACAAGGCAAAACCAGAACATGTTTAGAGGGATCACAATAGACATTGTATTTTTTATTTATTTAAAACAATTTTCCTGCATTTCTACACCACAAACCTCTCGGATTGAATCAGGAAACAGCCACCTGCACTAGTCTTGATGGGTTAGATTTAGGGTAGAACAGTATATAATTTGCTGGATCAGGACAGGAAATGATTACCAGAATAAATAGCTATTTCAAATTTGTAACTATATGCATAAAAATACATTATGAAGGCTAAAATGGTAGCGTGTTGCAGGAGGTCATCTCTCAAGGTTAATTGAGGACATACGACTTCTATGAATTAAATACCTGTACAACGCTTCAAAATATGATCAGGATAAATGTGATTAAACGTTATAAATCTGATGGCTGCTACTCTTAATACTCACAAAATCTAAAAATTGCAACAAAGTACAAACAATTTAACTCTCACTCCTGCCTGTGAAGAGACAGAGAGAGAGAGAGAATATGCTGCTATCTCTTGTCTTTCCGTGGGCTGTCAAGAGTCGTCTTTTCACGCCACGATGTTATCAGCTATACAATTGTTCTTCACTGTGTGAGAAAATGAACATGTGACATAAAACTTGGCAGCACTGGTGTCTGTCTCCTATATGCTTTACATGCAGAGGACTGATGGAAGTTAAGATTCCAACGTACATGTCGGGTTTCGATCACATCCCATTTCATTCTTTATGGTAACGTTAGTTTGTAAAAAGGATGTATGATAATGATGATGATAATTTGTATTGTACATGTACACTACATATTGTACACTTGGCAATATGCCAGCAAGATATTCCGCAAGGTACCAGATAAAGGAGTGGAAGAAGCTAATGAACATTGATGTAAACCATGCAGGTTTTTAAGGAAAATCTGCTTTGCAAATCTGTAATTAGGAAGGAAATACATGCTTGTTAGACCTTAAAGACAGACTCGATATTAACTTCTGTTTGCTCGCATGAAAACTCCCCAGGGTATATTTAAGGTTTTATTTTAGGGGCGTCCCAGCAGTTATGTAGTTTCTCAAATCTTGGCCAGGCTGTTCAAATGCAGTCTCATGTTCCTAATTTAGGTCTTACACTACCGCTGACCCTTAGATAGGATATCACTAATCTCAGCTAAATGGCTAAAGCTACATTTCTCATCAACCAATAAGAAGCTATCAGGTTTAAACATTTTTATTACACAAGAGAAGATATATTTGCTTCTGAAATGTAGAAGAGTCAAAGTATAAAGAAGTTAGCAGTCGATTATGTGGAATAACACAGGCAGAGCAGCAGCAGTTAATCAGTTAATCAATCAACCAAAAATTACCCGCAAAATATTTCGTTTTAACAGATTATTTTTGTGGCATTTTGCATTTATTATAATTTAAAGTAGAAATGAAAGGGGGGAAGAAAGTAGGGGAGTGACATGCACGAAAGGTCGTGCCACCTTATTCAAACTGGGACACCACAAACTTTTTCTTTTTAGTAAATGCAAAACAGCAGATTTGATTTTTTTTTTTTGGTCATGGACAATGTTAAACTGAATATCTTTCAGTTTTTGATAATGGAAATAACCCAGAGTTGCAGCCCTAAACTCAAGGACTTCAAAACTGCACTTCCAACACCACTACTCATGTTTCTGAACATTTTTTGAAGTATAAATTAAATGCATTTTTTACATTGTTGCTACATTTACTCCAGTCAATCACAGGCAGGGGTTTGTGTCATTTGTCTTCATTTCTGTGTCTGCGTTTATTCGTGTGTCGTTGTGTTGGCGGGTACTGTGAAGGACGTGTGTTTCATCAGCTGTCATCGAGGATGAGGGTGCATTTGGCATCGAACGTACCGTGTTGGAAGACCATCAAACCTTTGCAGACTTTATCAGAAATACATGAAACTCTGCAGCCAACGCCGTCGCTACCGTGTTTCCCGGCAGTGACAGGACGCGTCCTGTTGTGAGAGTCAGCTGTCTGTGATTGTAGAAGGCGTTAACTCAGAGCTATGCTACCAAACATGCGGCCATATCAACCTGACACCGCACCCAGCTGTTGTGGTGGAAGTGATGAAATACACAGGGATTTTAGATAAGAGCTTTTGTAAACATGATAGACTCTTTTGATTCTCTGATTCGACTTTAAAGGCCCTGACGACAAAAGACTGCCACTCACCGTGGGACGTTTCCACTCAAACTTCATGGGACATTTCTGACTGTAGTAGAGCGAGGAGTCGTCTGCGGGGAACAGGGGGTCTTCAAACAGCACGTTCTTGCTCACGTATTTGTCTCGCAGCTGCAAGAAAGTCTTAAGACGCTTGGCGTCCTTCACAGCCTCGTTCCTGCTTAGGATCGCAGAATAGATGGAGTTGGTCCCAGTGAGCGGGTGATCACTTTTCTCGTCAGGCCCGAGTGATGCCTGCGTCTCGTAAAGCACCTTCAGCTTCGTTTCTTCAACAACGGGCACTAGGTTGTCCCCCATCGTGTTAGTCTTTGGTATTCCTGTTTCAGAGACAGTTAGAAAGTGAGGGGGAAAAAAACAACCTCGCTGGCCTTCCTTATTTGCAGAAATGAAGTATGAACTTGCAAAACAGCCCCAAAGAAATTTCCTGTGTCGCCAAAGATTACTTTTAGTTCCTGTATTTGCTGGAAAAAAAAAAAAACTGCCACCGCTCAATGAGCAGTCACCAACCAAACTCTCACACCGATACTCACAAGTTCACTGTTGTGTCACTGGTGCTGGGCCTAAATATAGGCCTATTTGAAGGAGGAGGGGGGGCGTCTCGAGAGAAAGAGAGAGAGAGAGAGAGAGAGAGAGAGACCCTGACCAACATTTTAAACTCATAATGTGAGTCTGAACTTAACTACATGCCTGAGATGATGTATTTGGAGGAAAGATATTCAGAAAAATATATGGTGAAGTCTATAAACCAGATGGCCAGTGTGATCATGTCTGCAGTGACAAAGCTCTGCAGGAAAATAACACATCTAGTTGATACTCATCATAAATATTATAATTCTTTATAATTTAACTTATATGTACTGTTTTACACCAATTTCAACCAGGCCCGTAGCTGCTGAGACCACTGACATCACGTCATGTTTCTGGAAATGTGGAATCTTTCATCACATGAGGAGGAGTTTACATTTAGTGAATTAAAACTTTACACACTGTTAATATCCCGGTCTTTCCAAATATCCTTGTAATTGGTCTTTATATACATTTCTGAACCACAAACCTAATTTTATTCAGAAATACCCCATCACTCATTATGCTTTGCCCCAGTGGGATACATTGGGCTGCATTGCCCATTGGCATCCCAGCATGCTCTGTGCAGCGAAGTCAGCATGAACAGACTAGATCTAATATTTCCTAGTGGATGCAATGCATCTTTATATGATTTGGTTTTGACTGTAAGGCTAGTTATAACATTTTAAACTAAATAGATTGAAATTGAACTGCAAAACATATAAAAAAAAGTTTAATTGATAGTTTGAACTTAGTATTGTCCACCGCAATTACACCTGGCATAGAGAAGCCTTTGAAACAACATTTTGGGGGATAACATTTACATAAAATATATTTTAAATAAATTAATCATTACAACATTGAACATTAATGTGAAATTGTGTGTGTGTTTTTTTAAATACTCAGAAGGTTGTACATAGTTTGGTTGGTAGGTTTCGGTGTTTGGGTTTTGATTTATTTCCCCTAGTCTTGGGCCAAACATCTAAAGTAGGGGTGTCAAACATATGGCCCAGGTCCAGAACGGCTGCCAAATGGTTAAATCCAGCGCCTGGATGACTCTGTGCAGTGTAAAAAAAAAAGTGGACACAGAGTTTTGAATTTTCTAGAAAAAAAATCGACATGAAAAAAATAAGGAATTTGGAGGTGTTATTTATACAGGAGGTTATATTAGATCAGTTTGACTGCTCTGGCCCACATGAAATCCAACTGGTCTGTATGTGACCAATGAACTAAAATTAGTTTGACACCTCTATAGTATCAACGATTGACAACTAGTGTTAAAACACACTCCCTTCTAAATCACTGCCTTATCAATGGTTTGTTGTGGCTGACGGACTCAGCCTCTTATCAAAAGTCGATATCCAGTTGGCCTGACCATCTGTCAATCTAAGCCCATATCAAATAAGAAAAGGTGGATGTTGACTGCCTGGTTGCCAGGTTTGAAAGAAATGTGGCTTCCTGTTTCAATTTCAATCAGAGTGGAGAGGACGTTTGACAACACGGTTTGATTAGACTGACTTTAGTGACGCTCGTTTCTCGTTGTTGTAACTGTTATTGTTGTTATTATTACTTAAACATTACCTATATATCTTATATGACTGATGTATAAGAACATATCTTGTTGCACGTAAAAATGGGGATCACACGAACCCGACATGGCAGCCGCTGGTGGCTCTGACGTCACGGGGCTCGTAGTGCAGTGTGCATCTGGAAGTTGTCGCCATCATATCAGGCTAAATGTTAACCTAGCTGAAGTCGAAAATATAAAGTCGCGTCTGCCTTTGGCCTCCGTTTCCGTTTCTTCCGTCGAATTTCTCCGCGACGCGGTGATGTCGTGTCACGGTAAACGCGTGTAGGACGCCGCGCTGCCGTAGTTAGCAGGGCTGGGGTCTTAGAGAAGCAGCGGCTAAAGGGGCGGTGGGCTGCTAACCAGCTAGCGTAAAACACTAATGTTATATACGTTACACGTTAATCTGAATAACGCTGGTGAGGTCAGCGCCGGTACCGGTTGTTTCTGCGACTGTCTCCCGTAGCGAAGCCGTTAGCCGGGCCTAGCCGCGGAGCTAGCTGCGACTCCGCTTGAGGAAACAAGAAGACTGAAAGCTAAGCTAACCAGGCTAACATTAAACAACAAGCTGCTGCTGGTCTGCTGAACTGGAGCTGGCATCGTCACATTTCCCGTCTTTAACACGTATGTACAACCACCTGTGTTGTTTGATGCGGCTTGTTTTGGCCTTTTCCTGACGACAGCTAACAAGTTAACATCAGCTAACTACTGTTGGCGCAGCTGATAAATGTTACACTCAGTTTAGAGGATACACGCCATGAACACAGCGGCTCGTTTTAAAGTCTCATTTGATTTCCTAGTAGCTGTATTTAACACGTGATCAGCCCGTGTTACGGTCTGTGGGGTTAACGTTGTTGTGTGTGTGTATGTATGTGTGTGTGTTGGGGGGTCCCACAGCAGGCTGCCGGGCCTGACCACCGAGAAGATGTCTGAGGGAGAGAACAAGCAGGCCCCGGACACTGCCCAGGAGGGCAAGCCGGAGTCCATGGCTGCTGCAGCCGCAGGTCAAGTGTCATCGGTGTCTCCCCCCGTCTCCATGGTGACCCAGCCTCCGGCCACCGCAGCCACAGAAGATGAGGAAGAGGAAAGTGAGGATGAGTCAGAGATTCTGGAGGAGAGTCCGTGTGGCCGCTGGCAGAAACGCAGAGAAGAGGTAGTGGATTTTTCCTTCATCTATTGAGTTACTCTCCTTTCATCAACCTGTATGCAGTTTGAGATCCTCCTACCTGTATGTAATGCAAGAAAGAGGCCTCAGACAGAGAGAAACCTACCCCAGATTCTCAAACATGAAATTCAATATCTTCATTTAAATCTCCCTGAAAAACACTCCTTATTTGATATATTTGTATTTGTTTATCGTAATGTATACATGACTGTGTCTGGCATTGTTTATTGTATCATAGCCTCTGCTCCTTTAAATGTCTGCCTTTCAAAGCATTGTTAATACTTTATTATTCTGTGTCTGTGGGGGAGTCAGGTTTACCTTTTTATTATGGTATGGATAACGCCTGATGCATTGTTTTATTTGTCCTCTTAAGGTAAATCAGCGCAACGTCCCTGGGATTGATAATGCCTACTTGGCCATGGACACCGAGGAGGGAGTTGAGGTGGTGTGGAATGAGGTCATGTTCTCGGAAAGGAAAAATTTCAAACTGCAGGAGGTGGGTGCCTTGATAGTCCGATGAAATACAATATGTTCGATATGAGGATGATATCAGCAGGTGGACAAAAATGCCTCGCCGCGGTTCTAAGGATTGTGTATTTTTGTGTTTCTGCTCGGTTTTGTTCTTTAATGTGATCTTGCTAACAATTTGGAAGCCTTTCTGGTTTTCACTCCCCCTGTGGTTTTAATCTTCTTAGCAAGTGCTTGGACTTGTTGCTGCCAGCAGCAGCATAACAAAGTTCACAATGTTCCTGAGTACTTACAGAAGCTCATTTAAGACCTTAAACAAACTAAAAGTATTGGTATCTAAGGCTCTTAATATCGTTTTACTTCCTCCTTCTTAGTTCTGAAATAAATAGCATGAAATTTGGTGTGTAATTCTGTTTTTGGCTGCCGCTTGATGCCCTTAAGCAATGCATGTAACCCACAACTGGGGTAGTTTGAGTTGCTTAGTCATCAGTTATTTTAAAGGCAGCTTTCAAAGTGAATATGACATTTAGCAAAATGAGGTGTGAAGTGGAGAGAGAACCAGAATAACGTTTAATGAACTCTTAGTTCCAACATCTGAACTTGCACTTACACGACACTGTCCGCAGTTTATCAGTAGTTTAAATATGTGAAATTATGTTTTGCTAATTAATTTCTTCTGTTCCCCCACAGGATAAAGTCAATGCAGTCTTTGACAACTTGATCCAGCTGGAGCATTTAAACATTGTGAAGTTCCACAAGTACTGGGCGGATGTGAAAGAGAACAGAGCGAGGGTATGAGACTGTCTCTTGGATGCATCTTTTTTTGCCTATATAAAGGCTGTCATTCTTAACTGTCTATAACACTTTTCTGTCTGCAGGTCATTTTCATCACTGAGTACATGTCCTCGGGAAGTCTCAAACAGTTTTTGAAAAAGACAAAGAAAAACCACAAGACCATGAATGAAAAGGTTTGAAAGCAACATCATTGTTTGACTTTTAAATTACATTCTCAAGTTGCAAGCAGGTGATACAAATTCTATTTAGCCTGTTTTTTTTTTTTTGTCATGTGTTGTTTGACCTTTTATCATTGACTTCCTTTTTGTTTTCTGTCAGGCCTGGAAGCGGTGGTGCACACAGATACTGTCGGCTCTCAGGTTAGTTAAACAAAAAGTTCATTCTCTTTATTTATTCACTATTGATCAGTGAATAAAGTGGCCTGAGACTTTACCCAAGTTATAGACCAAGCTGAAACATTTTGAAGCCACTGTTGGTAATCAGCTGTATTAAAGAGGTCTGTTCATTTTGAATAATGTGAAAGGGACATTCATTTTGAAAACCACCAGTCGCTGCAGGCGGTCGACAAATACTTAGTCTGGCAAGACAAGGCACCTTTCAACAACGAGGCAACTCATAAAAATAGCGACTAACAGGAAGGTCTTTATTCTTGCTTTAAAGAGCTGAGTTAAAGCAAATGTGCAGTTTTCTGGGCTAATGTTCTAGATATTCAGAGCATTAACAGTGATTGCTGCTTCTCTGTGTTTAGTTTTGACTCTGGGGACAGAAAGCAGACCTGTCCCAGGCGATGTAAGAGGTCTGCACCTTATATAACATGGCTGCATTTAATAAACTATTTTCCACTATGTCTCCTTTCACCAGCTACTTGCACTCGTGTGAACCTCCGATCATACACGGCAACTTGACCTGTGACACCATCTTTATCCAGCACAACGGCCTCATCAAGATCGGCTCAGGTAGAGTCATTTACAGCAGAAACGATATTTAAGAAAATAATAATAGGACAAAGCACTTTAGGATTTTATACCGTATTTACATTTTTTTAAGCTCCTGATTCGTTGACTATTAATACACGTATGGTAATATTTTCCCCAAAATTTCAGTTGCTCCAGACACCATTAACAACCATGTAAAAACCTGTCGGGAAGAGCAGAAGAGCCTCCACTTTTTCGCACCAGAGTATGGAGGTAAGATCCTGACATTGTGTCATTTGTCTGAGACACAATCATGGTGTGAGACGGTGCTTTTGTGATATTGATCCGCTGATGTCTGCTTTCAGCTGTTGCCAGTGTCACCACAGCTGTGGATATCTATTCCTTCGGAATGTGCGCCTTAGAGGTGAGAGCATGCCTTTTTCTGGTCTGAGCTGTTAAGTCACATTCTGACTCATTCCTTAATTTGTGGCATTTAACAAAACACAATGAGAATGCAGTTTGACTGAATAGCATCTTCACAGTATTAGTTCACTGGTAATGCACTCTGGATGACAGACAAATAACACTGGATTCTTAACAGGCAGTGGTTGTTAGCTTTTTATGGCAGTCGCAGAAACCCAAATCAGAATGCAAGACAGAAAATGTGGATATATATATATATATATATATGTGTGTGTGTATATATATATATGTGTATGATGATTACCATCAGGTCTGCAGTAATGACCAAATTCTCCAGAATAAGTTTTGAAACAGGTGAATGGCTTTTGTTGACTGAAGATTTGTGTTTGTATATATAAAACAATACAAATGTACACCTTCCTTTGTCTAATCGCGTCATCAGATGGCTGTGTTGGAAATCCAGAGTAATGGAGATTCGTCTTACGTGTCCCAAGAAGCCATAAACAGTGCCATTCAGTCCCTGGAGGACCCATTACAACGGGTGAGCAAGGAGAGGGCAACATGTTCAAAGCCCGGGCGAATCTTTGACAAAAAGCGAGATCCATAACCTCATGTTATCCCCCATCCCCACCACTCTTTCAGGAATTTATCCAGAAGTGTCTGGAGGTGGACCCTAGTAAGCGACCCACAGCCAAGGAGCTGTTGTTTCACCAGGCCTTGTTTGAGGTGCCTTTACTCAAGCTGCTGGCTGCACACTGCATCGTCAGCCACCAGCGTAAGTGAAGCTACAACAAAGAGAGACACGCACACACAGAAAAACTACAGCACCATAGCAATAAATAAAGTAATGTTGCATGAATCTAAGCTGGTTAATAAAGCTAAGGTCATGTATTTTTGGAATTTTAAAGATAAGTAGGCCTCTTACTCATCCCAAAGATGATTGACTTTTAATTTGTTTCTCCTCATAAAACCATAAAACAAAGGTATCTGGTAGAAATACTCACAACCCCAGTCATTCATTTATATACACACACACACATATGATGGCAATACTCTCTGTGTCCTTGCAGATATGATCCCAGAAAATGCTTTAGAAGAGATGACAAAGAACATGGACCCTAACTTAGTGATTGTTGAAGCCAAGGAGGGAGTTCAGATGAAGTAAGTAAGAGTATCATCCCTTATCAGAAACCACATTATAGACAATAAGAGGAGGGACATTTTGGTAATGTTTATGTGCTCTTCTGTCTTTACATTATCATGCTTATATTTATATTACGCATACATACACTATAAATTAATTTTATTGGAACATTGTGATGAGAATAGATGTTATCTCTGCTTCATAATCATAATATTCTGCCATAGTTTTCATATTTGCCTGGTTTAAAAGGTTGCATTACAGTTAAGTGATACCATTTCTGAACATCTCTGACAGTCCTAGGGGAGCAAAATGGGAAACGACTTGTCTTCGTTGCATATTCAGCAAGAGTAACAGTTTGTCATTTGCTTCAGGCTCTCTCAGTTTCCTGCTCTTGAGCTGGACAAATTCCTGGAAGATGTCAGGTAAGGGAACAGTTATTCTAAAACTGGGAACATGCAACTAGACATATATTATTAAACTATATTACCACCACTGAAATGCCCTTAACTCTCTTGTCATATCTAATTCAGGCTGACATTGGGATGTTCCAGTTGTGTGTAGTTAATTAAATGCACAGTCTGTAAATTGTGAAGTACATAATATCACAAAGTGAATTCACAAATACCATCTGATGTTAAACGTACAGCAGCAAAAACATAAAATCATTTGCCAAGTTGAAGATGCACTGCTTTGTTTTTTTTCCATTGGTATATCAGGAACGGGATCTATCCTCTGACAGCGTTTGGGATGCCCTGTCACCATCAACCTCAGCAGGAAGCAGTGAAGTCACCCATTGTGCCCCCCTCAGTCAAAACCCCCACCCCTGAACCCGCAGAGCTCGAGACCAGGAAGGTAAGAACCGGGACGTAGGGGGGCATCTTTTTTTGTTTCCATTTCATGAACTCATCATGATCCAAACATGTAACTGTTGTAATGTGTAACTCCACAGGTCCTCCAGATGCAGTGTAATATTGAGCCTGTTGACGAGGGCTCCAAGCATCATGTAAGGCTCCATTCTGAACGTCTCTCCTGCTTCTGGATGTCATTTGTAAAAAAGCTCTGTTTTGATCATTTTTGTATTTTTCTCCTTTTAGTTGACCTTGCTGCTGAAACTTGAGGATAAATTAAACAGGCACTTGAGCTGTGATTTACTACCAAGTGAGTACTATTATTTCTTGAAGATCGCTTGATGATCCATAGAATGCAAATGTGTGAATTGTTTATACACAATTGCTGGTACACTTGGCTTTGATCATTCACTTCACTTCATTCAAGTTTCAAATCTTATTTAGTTATATTTTTATTTACTTCTTTTTCATCAGCAACAAATAGCAGACAGACAAAGGTATCTCTCCTGTGAGCATAGTAATTAGTAGATAATTTCGCTGCTGAAGATCCAAATGTTTACCTCAGGAGGTGGAATATTGGACTAAATATCCAGAAAGAGGCTAAATATTTATGGTGTGCATATACCTCATCTCTGACGGTAGATCATGAGATACAAACAAAATTAGGTGGTTGATGATATTGACATCACTGCCTGTTTCCCCACTAAGCCCTTTCTCTATTAGCCTCATCACATCAAGTGTTCTGACTGCCGTGTGTTTTGTTTAGATGAGAATGTGCATGAACTGGCTGTGGAGCTTGTTCAACTCGGTTTCATCAGTGAGGTAAGTGACATTCATCGTTACCCCCGATGACCCGGACACGAATTCATGCTTCTTTAACTTCGCCGTCTCTCAACCTCAGGGCGATCAGCCACGACTCGCATCCGTTCTTGAAGAGGCCTTCTCAAAGTTCTACAGCCGGAACGGTTCCCTGAATCCGGTGACGGTCTCCTCGTAGCAGAGGACTCATCAGGCCTTCTGCCAGCCCTCCTCGTCCTCTACGACGGGACTAGCTTATTCTTTTTATTTTTATTTTATTTTTTTTGCTCCATCTGAGTTACTGGAAAGCTTTGAGGACGGACGAGAAAGCCTTGGTCTGATTGCAGATCTACAGCCTGTCCTTGTATCTTCTGGTGGGAAACAACCACTAAGTGGTTGTTGCTTTCTATCTTTTTTTTTGTTGTTGTTGTTGTCCTCCCACCCAATACAGCCATCTGCTTCTCTTTTAAAAGAGGAAATCATAGTTGCAACTTGAAGGAAAATACCAATGTTTTCACTTTTTGGCTTATTTCTTTCTGTTCTAATGTAGCGAATAAATGGTAGACGTAAGCAAAACGAAATTGGATAACAGCAGTATTTTCCTTAAGTCAGTATTAAAACTGTATTTTAAACATTTTTACTTAAAACTGTTAAATAGTTGTCTGTATGAAAAAAGAAAAACAAACCTCTTTGTCCCGGCATACTGAAGTGTGTATAATGGTGTTGTTAGGTCAAGTCTGGTTGTCTGGTCCTTTTAAAATTCTCAAGCAGTGAGTGAGACATCTTCCTACCTTGTATCGGTTTTTGAAGACTCTTGAATGCATCGGGCAAGTAACGCAACGAATGCAACATCACTTTTACTTAAAAATTCTGTAATTATACAACATAGTCATGAAATGCGCAGCCGCAACACAAGCTGAAGAGTAAAAGCTACAGATAAAATATTGAAAATCAACCTATTTATTTGTGTATTGAGTGTGTACTGTACTTCACTTCCAGCACTAAGGCCGGTGGTTGTTAAATGTATGCTTTTTACTGGCTACTTTTTCTTTAAATCATACTATTATTTTCTATGAAAAGGGGTGTTGTCACTTGACTGTGGTCCAACTTCTACTGTGGGTTCTTTTTTTTTTATTATTATTTTAAAAGTAGCCTATTGCAGCACATACTGATTAGGGCTAGTTTAATGAAAGGTTGTCCTTAGGTGGCATTTTACACACAATAGGTTAGTTTCAGTTTTGTTTTGTCAACAGGTTTGGTGAATGCATGTATGCTTCTGTGAATCTAAATGGAAACAGATGCACACAAGCTTGCTTCATGAGTTACGTTCCCATTTATTCCATGGTGCAGATAGATCCCAATTTATCATGTAGTGACCTTTCCAGAAGTTTTGGTCAACTTCAGGACTGATGCTTTAACATCTTGTCGCTGTGAATTATTGGTTTCCTTCATGGCTGAAGTATTTTTGCATGATAACAACTAAAACATGCTGCCACCACTTAGATATTCATCTATTGGCTCAGACCACCCTTATCTGTTAACTGTTTGGGGATATCTCGGCTAGTTTGCACTACTGTATTCTTTTTATATAATTTGACTCCTGTTGGAAATGTCCTGTGGCCTCTGGCATCTTCACACCAACAGGAGAAATTGGTTGATTTGGAAATGGCGTCATTAAAAATGAAATAAATTCAGCGATTCAAGTATTGTTTACTCAACGCTGTGACTACCTTCTGCAAGGGTCTGTCAATACAGCTAGATACAAGCGTGGGACTGCCTGGCATGCTTGTGACCATCTTGTACACTGTATGCTGGACACTGTGCTCTCGTTTCTGCAATGCATTTACCCCCTTTTTTCACTTCCTGAAATAAAAATGTACACTATCAGCACTTCACGGCTTTGTTTTTTTGTTTGTCACAAGTTCAGGAAACGGTTAAACAAAAAAGATGTGTTAGAGTGGAAAAGAATCCACAATGTAAAGTGAACGGTCACTTTATTTGCTTCATTTGGTTTTTGATGTTGTGTGAATGACAGTCTGAACCTTTGCTACCGTATAGCTGTGTTTCTCAAAGTGGGGATCGAGGACTCCCAGGGGACCTTGAGTTTGAGTTAATTTTCACTATAATTCCGTCCACAAGTAAAATAATGACAATGTATGGCCATAATTAAAATAAATTCTTAAAAAAATATTTTCACTTTGCACACAATTTCATTTAATTTCATATCTTATTCTATATATTATATGCTGACTTTGAAATGCAGAGAGAAATAGGGGGGATTCATTATTTAATATATATAAATAAATACTTTTAACAAATAAAATTAAAAATCAAATAAATGCAGCATTTATGTGCAAAATGAAAACATACACAATTTTAATGAATTAAATGGTAGATTATATATGTCCATTTACTGTCAAATGAATTTATTCATTGTTCAGACAGTTTTGTTCTTCCATAATTTTGACCATGTATTTCCTATATTTCCTGGTATAAAACATCTAATATCAGATGTGGTCTGTGGTCTAGCTTTTATGAATTTAAGGGTCTTTGACCACAGCTGTGTAGTATCTTTTTTTCTCTTTCTTTTTTTTGACCATAAATATGGTTGTAACCAGGCTCCAGAAAGTTCTATTGATATTTGGTTGAACAGTAAGGTGTCACAAGGACTTTAAATGCTGTGAAAATTATTTTTTATTCTTTTGTTTTAAATGATTTTGAAAACCATTATACCAAAACTGCTACTTTAAGCAAGAAAGTGTTTCTCAACAACTTTTGATGTAGTTTCATCTTTACAATGAAACAAAAGTGGGATTTTTGGTGAGTTTCAATAACAAAAGACACACAAACGAGACAAAATTCAATTGTTTAAATTATTTATACAAAAAAATCCTGTTGTATCATGATGATCTACGCTCAGAGCATCATTTGTTTGAATTATCAATTATTTGTTCAAAATTTTAAGAAACGGTAGCCCTTGTACAATATTCATGTACATACTCAAAGTCACAATGTGTGCTCGAATAACAGTTGAATAAAACACGTTTCATGCTGACAAACACATTGCCGTACAAAATTACAGCAGTATAATAAAAGTACAGCAAGACTAAAAAATATGTTTGTTTTTTTTTTAATATAAAACACCCTAGAAACACACCCTAAATAAAAGGCTACCAAAATGGCGACATCCAGTTCATGAGTGTTTTTCAGCTGTGTGGGTATTTTTCAATTCTGTACATCGTGTGTAAAAAATAAGGAACAAAAAGACTACAAAACAGTACAGAGCACTTCAATTCAAACACATTACTCTTTCACATTAAATTTGTGTTTTACTTCCCAGTTTGAAAGTAATGTACACTATATAGGCACAGTAATTAAATTCATGAACCATGTTTGGTCAACACCATTCCTTGTTAATCAGAGCTCCACTTTGACTCTTGGGCTAATTATCACTCAGGCCGACTAATTAAACAGCTATTTTTAATAGTTTCCCCTCTATTTTTTTATTATTATTTTTTTTTTTTTCTGAAAGTTTGCCATAGCGGAGCAGAGAGCTGCCAAATAGACATGTGGCTGATGTGCACCTTTAACTTTAATTAGTTCACTCCAACAATAAAACATCACCACAAATTGATTTTTTTTTTTTTAAGGATCTCCCGGATTTAACCGGGAAGGTTCGAACAAAGACGACATCTGTTGAGTCGAGGCGTCTGAAACTCTTGACGGATGTCATTCCAAACAGCCTTAAATCCTAGATTTGAATGAGTTCCCTGTCTGAACTAAAGACGTTCATATAAAATGTAAGCATAATTCAAATAGTCTCAGTCCACTATTTACAGACACAGACAAGAACATATCGTTGCATACTTGCCTTAAAAATTTAGACTATGACAGTGTTATCAGTAAATTATTATATTTATGCTTTGAGAGAGTTGCGTATAGAATATTGCTTGGACCTATTATTATTGTTTTATCAAATAAAGGTATATTTTTTAAAATCATTTGATTTAATTCAACGATAATCATTAATTAATCATTAATTAATCAACACAACTAACTAGAGCTTGGAGATAATTCAATATTATAATTTATCATCTCTCTATAAATATATTGAGGTGTCATGTCTAATTGTATAATTTTTTTTTCACCAAAATCTGTTGCATTGTTACATCTTAAATAATCAGAGCGGGTATTTTTTAAACAATAGTCTCTTCCCGCAGACAAATTTGACAAATCACTGTAGGAAATGCACAGATAAATAATAAAATGAATGACAGCTGAATTCCAGCTGCTGAAATAGAGCCATTATGACATTTTATTAGACGTTAGAACGTTTTACTTTACTTTTTTTAGACAAAATTTAAAGTTTACCGCTTAAGTTTGAACGCTTTAGTGAATATCGCAGCCGATCAAACTACTTCTATTCTCTAAAATATTACAGTTTTGTACGATAATACAAATACATGATATCGAATGCTTTGCTTTATTTTCATGTCAAGAACGACTTTTTAAAACTACAGTGAGTAACTGGTGGGAGGCTTCAAACTGAGCAAGATACAGGTGTTTGTAAAATTCCAGAAAATAACTTTGAAAATCAATGAATCAAGTAAATTGGACCAGTGAGTTACTGCTTACTGATCTGACGGCATAATAAGCCTGAAGATGAGAATGTTTGGACCCAGCTGTTTAGAAAACACTTTATTTTTTTGTTCACTTCCCTTTTATTTCTTTCCAAGTATAGAAATGTCCATATCCAGCATTGGATTATTATTTCTGCAAATATGCATTTTTTTTTTTTTTAGTTTTTTTAAATTGCAGAGATGTTGTGCTTTTCTGTGTTTGCATCCCAACTAGATGGTTTATGCCGGAAGTACGGATGTAACTTTACATTTAAAAAAAAACACCTACAGCAACTCTGCATATCTGATATCTTATTTTGGAGTGAAACTCTTTGACCCTTTGACGCAAGAGGAAACAGGAAATCTTACAGAATGATGTCAGGTTAGCACCAACAGTGCAGGAAATAAAAGGCATCCGACTCGTGGAGGATCATTCTGGTGCCGCTCACGGCTGGAAGTGGATGTGACTTCACGCTGTCATTTAGCTCTGTGACATGATCCGTTGACGACCCCCTTTCCCCCGCCCGCGTTACGGCGGCAGGGTCTGACGGAAGTGTCGGCCTCCTTTTTATTTCTTCAGACACTGGTACATGAGCGCTCGTGGGTTCAGCATGTAGCGCTCGGAGTTGAGCAGCTTGGTGAGATACTGTGGCACCGGAGGACGGGGAGCCATGTAGGACACGCCGGGGCTCACGGCCATCACCTCCGCGATCTTCTGCTTCATCTCGCTGATCTCCCTGTCCTGCTTCATCACTTTATCTGTCAGGAACACAAAGGGAAACGTTTCATCTTCGGGAAAAAGTTTCAGTCACAAAACAAAGTAGTAAAAGGGAAGGAAAAACTTACATAAGCAACAACCCATGTACTTTTTAACCTGTTAAAATCCCCCAAAACCCCTGATACGTGGCAGCATTGAGTTTTATTCATAAATCACATGAGAAAACTTCAGCTACAACCTTAATAAAGTATTTTATCTGTAGTAAAACACACTGTTACTGTTACAGCATCAATGCATATAATCAATATCCACATCTTCAATACAATAACAAAATAGTTTGATATAATATCAGTAGCAGGGCTGCAACTAACCACTATGTTAACATTGTATTTAGATTTGAGCTGTTTGTGATGAATGAATTAATCCTTTATAATCAAATTTTTAAACATTTTACAGATGTTACAACATGAGTGAATCTGTTTCCTCTCTTGCAATTTTTGGGGGATTTAGTGTGTTTTTTGATATTTGCAGCATTTTTTTAAAGTTCTTGATAATGGACTCTTTAATCATTTCAGCTCTTGGATGATTTGTAGGAAACCTGTTTTGCGAAAGATCAAAATCTCTTAATTCAGAAACCACTGCAACTTTTAATTATGAATTTGCCCTTTCAGGAGTTTGCTTTTAAGGAGTCCGTTAAAAATATTATATTGTATTATATTTAAAATATTATTCCTTCAAATATTACAAAATTACACCCATGATTTCAGAGAATAGCGTTCACTGTTGCTCAATGTCACAGGACAAGCGTCAAAGCGCTTTATGACCACATGGTGGTGCTGTCAAACACAGATTCCCACCAACAACTTAAAGGTGTTTCATGTCGTAACTCTATAAAAAGGATTTGAATTTATTAGCAAGTTCTTTTTAGATATCACTTAATCTAACAGATGATTTAAAAAAAAAAAAAACCCTGTAAAAAGCAGTATTCTTGTTCGTTGGAGGCAGTATAAAGGAGTCACACATGCCAGATGTGACAAATAAAAAAACAAATAATTTAAATTAGGTTCCAAGAGAAAAAATTTGGGACCTTGAGCAATTTCCAGCTGTCTGCGGGCGTCGCCCAGAGCCGAGAACAGATCCAGTTTGATGCGAGTCTCTGCGCTCAGGTTGTACTCCAGATGCTGAGCCTTCTCCTGCATGGCCGACAGAGTGGACAGCAGCATGTCCGTCTCTTTCTCCACACAGCGGTACTTTCCCAGAGCCTGAGTCCAAAAAAAAAACACACACACCAACGGTAAGAACATGCGTAAAGGTGATATCGACCACCTAAGGGATTCAGTAGTTTGGTTTCCTAAGTATTTTTTAGTCAGTAGTTAGAATTTAGTCAGTGTTTCACCTTTTCTTTTTCTCAAACGCTATTATGGAAACGTGTGTACGTTCGTTCACTTAGGAAACCAATGAGATATTCTATGGGGAGTGGTTGGGTGATTCTTTCTGTGTTAACACTAACTACCATGATCCTGTACGTTCTCAAAGCAGTGCAATGTTCTCAGCATGCTTCATGGAGAGTACGCCATTCAAATTCCACACAGCACAACAATGTACACACATCTGATGTCGGAAATAAAAAAACAAACAAAACAAAACAGCCATACACTGCAAACCGACGTGATGACAGAGTGCAATATGTTGAATTCAGGCCAAAAAAAAAAAAAAACTACATGTCCCAGATTTTTTTTTTTTTTTTACAAACACAAAGAAATACAGACATGAAATCAGAAACAGAAACAGCAAGAACCACTGAACGACCAACCAAGAACTGGACCACTGGAGACTCACAAGACACTGAAAACTCACAGGTTCATTCCCAAGTAGAGTAGAAAAAAGATACCTCAACATCACTCTCTAGATCTACCACACGACTCTCTTTCACTTGATACTCCAGCTGTAGTTGTTTGTACTCTGTCTCTAGGTCTTTTACTCTTTTCCTTAACATTTGGGTTTCAGAGTGCTCCTGCCTGGTGTAGGAGACGGGAGAAAATAACAGTTTTGAGCGGAAACAGAGCGGTTTCATCTGAAATGAAGACCAGTTCACACAGAAAGACATGTTTCATTGGCAGAAAGTTGTTTAGAAAGTCGCTCGTGATTTTTTTTAAATACATTACACACTCTGAAGATGCTTAAGGAGGATGCAAGGAAACATGGCTTCTCCACGAAGCCACTTCAGTAGTATTGAAGGAAACGTAAGGCGTCTGCTGTGACGTACCTGTTGGTCAGACTCCGCGCTGCGTTCGCTGCCTCCTCCACTTTCTGAGCCTGAAGCTCAGCCAGCTGTTTCTCGGCAGAGAGTCTGGCCTCTGTCTCTGCTCTGGTTTTCTTCTCCAGCATCGCACTGGTCTGTTTGTCCCTCTGCTTGGTTTTGGTCAGACACAGAATCCTGACGGGAACGAAATAAAGTCACATTCAAACAGATCAGCATGAGATGTTTAACATGTTTCAATTTCTACTGATTAGTTAATCTAACTAATCTACTTTTCCAAGTATACATTTTTGTGGATCCACATTTTGATCTTTACTATTATCGCGTACACAAGAAGAAGAAGGCAATGTGATTATTATATGGGATAATGCCAAAAAATGCCAGAAATGGCATGTGGTCTAACCAGAAAGTTTAACTCTTAAAAGGGTTTTTAAAAATTAACAACACATGCTATCAACTAGTTTTATATTTTAAGTGGATTAAATACTTAATATTTATCATTTTTATTTGTTTCTGTTACACCATTTGACATTTTGTGTCAGAAAAAGTTGCACAATCGTGTTTTTTGTAAAAAAAAAAAAAAAATACAAATGGACTTTTAAATGGCATGAAAACCAATATCAATACCATTATTTATCACTGACCCATATACGTAAAGCAGTATTTAAAAAGCAGGAGCAAATTCAACTCAATTCATGTTTATCTATATATGATCCATTGAGGATCATGAATAGGTTCAACTAGTTCTTATATTTACAGATGAGCATTGTGGATGAGAACTGAGCCATGATCTCTCAATATGATATTACACTACTCACAATAAGGTGATTTCTTCTTTGGTCTGAATTTTAATGAAATAAGTAAAAGTTTCCTGTGATATTACTAATAGTTTCATTTTTCCAGTTTCATTAGTTTAATATTTATTACCCCAAAAATCTCTCTCGCAATATCGCTAAATTATTGTGAGTAGTGTAATAATAGTCTATCAGGATTAAAACATCTGTTCTGATGGTTTCAACATCCCTAATTCTGGTGTTGCTTTAAGCTGGCATCCGTTCCTCTCTCCCTTATTTATAGACTGATGTAATGTGCAAAACAGCCCCCAGGAGGAGCCAAAGACGAGCTTTCTCCGTGGGATTTTGGTGAGGCACTCACTTGCTCTGGAGCAGCATGTTGGACTGTCTGAGCAGGGAAACCTCTGGTCTGAGGCTCCTCTCGCTGTTGGTCAGGTTGCAGATGTGGCTGCGCAGCTCCTGCTCGCTCTGCCGGCTCACCTGCAGCTCGCCTTTCAGCCGCTTCAGCTCCTGCTCCAGCCTGAAAGATGAAAAAGGGATGGATGCACGGAGAGATTAGTGTATATATTTTGGGGGGATTTTTATGCCCTTTTCGACAATACATACAGCTCTGGAAAAAAAAAAAAACTAAGAAACCCCTCATTTTTTCTTCTGAAATCAGCATCTTTACATGTATTACAGCCATTCCATTCCAGCATCTGTTGAATTCCAACATATGCACACCTCATTCTGCTTAAAGAGGTAGCAGGAGTGGAATAAAGTCACCCAAGAACAATGGTAATGACTTGTGTAGAGCATGCAAAGACACATGAAAGCTATAATTAAAAATAAGAGTTATTGCACCAAATATTGATTCCTGAACTCTTCTTAAGTGTAAATATTAAGAAGAGTCCCCGTCCCCCCCCCCCCCCCCCCCCCCCCAATCAGCACTGATACCTATACTACCCTTCAAAGGTTTGGGGTCACCCAATTAATTTGGTGTTGTCCATGAAAAGTCACACTTTAATTTACCACCATGAGATGTAAAATTAATAGAAAATATAGTCAAGACATAGGTTAGAAATAATGATTTGCCACCTCACAAATGTGATGGTCCAGATACTCACCCTGCTCAAAGGAAGGTCAGTTTTCTAGCTTTTCTAACCAGCTAACATGATTGCACAAGGGTTTTCTAATCATCCATTTGCCAATGATCAAACACATTGTTCCATGAGAACACTGGACTGATAGTTGCTGGAAATGGGCCTCTATGCACCTATGTAGATATTGCACCAAAAACCAAACATTTGCAGCTAGAATAGTCATTTACCACATTAGCAATGTATGGAGTGTATTTTTGATTAGTTTAAAGTTACCTTCATTGAAAAAAAAAGTGCTTTTTTTTCTGGTGTATCTTAACTGAACTGGTGACTTACTTGCTCATCTGTTCGGCGTGGTGGTTCTGAGCTGCTGTGATGCTCTTGTCTGTCGCGTCCCGGTTGGGGCTGACTGTTTTTGAGCTGGATCTCTGCTTCTTCTCTGTCCTGCCAGCGGGCGGTGAAGGAGTGTTCGTGCCGCCTCTGTGGGCTTTCGGAGAGGAGCTCTTAGCCGTCCGCGAGGCTTTGCTGCCCTGCTCCTCCTGAGGTAGATTTTCTGGGACGGTTGAGGACTCCGGTCCCGCCGGCCCGCTGTAGAGCTGGTCTCTGGACTCGCCGGCGGCGGGTTTGGACGACGGCGTCCGCCGGTTGGGGTCGGCCGGCTTCACCTCCTGCGTCCCCTTCTCTGTCGCTCTGTCCTCGCTGCGGATCTGGAGGCAGTCCACAGTGTGCGACTCGTCATGAGCGACGACAGCACCGTTCTGGCACTGATACTGACTCGATTCAGGCTTTATCTTCCATTTTGAATCTGCAAGTATGGACAGAAATAAAAAACAGATCAATACAAAAAACAAAGGTCAAGGTCAAAGTGAACTTTGTTATCAATCACAGGGGTGATTGTTTCCCCAACCCCAAATACACAAATTAACATTCAATATTTATCACACAGAAATCAACAATAATTAATCACAATAAATAAGCAGATAATAGACAAGCATACAAATATATATATACAGCTCTGGAAAAAAATAAAAGACCATTGCAAAATTATTAGTTTTTCAGATTTTACTACTTATAGGCATGTGTTTGGGCCAAAGGAACATATTTGTTTGAGCCTATAAACTACTGACAATATTTCCCCAAAATTTCAAATAGAATTATGATGATTTAGAGCACTGATTTGCAGAAAATGTTTTCAGACCCCAAACAATACAAACAAACAAGATCAAATTCATTTTAAAACAATATAATACTAATGTTTACACTTAAGAAGTGTTCAGAAATCCTTATTTGGCGGAATAAGCCTTATTTTTCATCACAGCTTTCATGCATGATTTCTACAAGTCTACAAGTCTGTATTCCACTCCTGGTTCCTCTTTAAGCAGAATGAGGTCTGCACGTGTTGGAATTCAACAGACACTGGAATATAATGGCTGTAACACATGTAGAGATGCTGATTTCAGAAAAAAAAATATGCAGGGTTCAATATGAAAGTGCATATTTAACATAAACCGCACATCCGGACCTCTATCAGGACCTTGACCATCACTGTCTTGTAATTCAAATTTTGCAGCTAGCTTTAGGCTGCAAAAACAATCACGCTTTGCTTCGTTTACTCTGCACAGCAGTGGGAAAATATTCAGCCTGTTGTATTTCGAGTATGGAAGCATCCACATATCTGGGCATTTGGCTACATGATAATCTCTCATTTAACATCTCATTCACTTGCTTTGACTCACAAAGAAGGTGAGAATTAAACTTTAGGAAACAGATTGACAATTGTCCAGTTAACTACAACATCAGTCTTAGATTATGGTGATATTGTATAATGCGTGCATGCAGATGACCATAGTTCACTACATGATATTACAGGGCCTGGCTTTAGGAGTCATCACGGTGAAGTCTATCTGAATGTGGGTTTGTCTCCTCTCAATTACAGAAGGAAAACACACCCCCTCCTTTTTGCTGATAAGGCTTTGTTGGCCAAGCTAACCTCCTACCTCACTTCTCGTCTAAAACACTAATCCATCGGTCATCAAACGCCCTCGCAGGAATTTATAATCCTTGAAACTCCCTCAGATCAATACCGAACACGGCAAATTAGCTTTTATCTGCTTTTCACCAAATATATGGAGCATGTTACAAGAGGTATTGAAACCGGTCAGGATTGCCTCAGTGGATTATTTTAAGCATCTACTAGATCACTAGATCAGCTGTAGGGGGTTTACAATGTGTGTGTGTGTGTGTGTGTTTTTTTTCAGTTGTGCCACTTATCACTTCAGCTGGTCGTCCTTTGTTGAATCGAATAACTGAATTCCTTTAACTTCGACCCTGGAGCAGAACACAAAAGCTTTTACGGCATATAGATTCTTGTCTATATGGTTATAATCTCAGGGCATTGCTGTAAAAGGAGCTTCCTGTTCAGTCATTATCTCCTCAACAAATAATGGTTCTATAAAAAAAGATGACGTCTTCTTTAAAAATGCCTCCTACATCAAGTGACTTCTCAGTTTTTGAGCAGTTAATGAATGGTTGTGTCTTACTTTTTTGTTATGAATCTGTATCTATTTTTGTGGTGACCTGCCATCTACACATAATACCGGTACTATGTAAATAATGCACTTTACCCCCCTCCCCTCAGTTCGGCTGCTCAGGTTATAAGAACTGATTCAAAATCAGTTTCTGATTCAAATCACGTTTCTCTAAATCAGCAGGAACAGGTCGATGAACTTTGGAAAACTACACTGCTGTGGTCCAAGGAAGGAATATAATATTGTATATGGTAACCATTGCTTTGTCAAATAAAAGAAAAAAAAATAGATAATGTTATTGATGCAATAATGTAATAATAATATGTTCATATCAGTAAGTTAACATTTTAGGGTCGCTGGTGGCCTTAGGATTTAAGACAATGGACATGTATATTTAACTGCTGTTCTCAACTCATCAATTCCATTAATGGATCTTTACTTCATTTCTTATTTCCCTCACTGCATTGAAAGCCTCCAAAAATCACCACAAATATGTCATAATCCTTCCTAACGCCTTGTGTCTGCTAATTTTGCTTTTAGCATTAAGTTACAAACCCAGACAGAAATAGTGCCTCAAATAACATTTTAAACTCCTTGAGCCCGGAGACAAAGAATGGCTACGAACAATAAATAAATCAAAACCAAGCAGCGGGTTGTGGGAGCAGAAGAAGCCACAAAGTGTAAAGGAATCGATGGTGCAGGTTCACCGACTTACTGCTGCTGCCATCTGTGCCGTTCTTGGGATAAACCTGCAGGCCCGGGGGGAGGGAGTGCTGCAGGAGGTGCATGTGGAAGTCGTTCTCACTCTGCACTGCTTTCTGTATGCGCAGCTTGAAGATGTTGGTGAAGTAGCAGGTGGCATCGAAGCCCAGATACACTACAGGATATCCAATGCTGCACCCACCGGGACGGAGAATCAGGAGAAAATGCATCAGTTAATAGTCACTGAAGACGCAGTTACTCTCTTGAGAAAATGAAGCATATTTGACCATTTTTACCTCACACTTACACCCACTGTTAACCAGCCACCGGGTGAGAAAAATGCTTCTATTTTTAAAACTTGTCCTTTTAATCCTTTAATTTCAACCCCACATGTGATTCCGCTCAAGTCGAGATTTGTTTTATCCATTTATTGATTTTTTTTATTTATATGCACAGCACCTTGTGGCAGCTGTGGTTGCTGTTAAAGTGCTGTATAAATAAATTTGACTTGAGTTGAGGAAGCTGAAGCTGCTCAAGGCAGATTTCGACATCCTAAATGAAGAAATGACGCAAATCCACATACCAGTGAGCAGCAAAAAGATGAGATAAGTTTGCATGAGAGGTTTTAAGGTCTTTGAGTCGCAGCGACGCCTCTGTGTACACGAGAAGGATCCACAGGGAAACCGTCGATATGCAGACGCCCTTCTCTGAGGAGAAATTGGCAATAATCAGAACACTGTAATATTTAATCGGGTTAAATCGCTGCTGATTCAGTTAAACGGGTCACGGGGTTTTGGATTAAACGGCAAGAAAACAGGCAACGTGTATGCTCACCTGTGTGCCAGATGTAATTGAATAATACATAGGTGCTCGCCACAAAGAACAGCCAGTGCAAAGGAACGAAAATTAAACAAAAGATGTCAAGGGTGAAGGCCGCACAGACGAAAACGACACAAATGACCTGCAAAAAAACAAAGAAAACATTGATTTCAGTTAAGATGCACCGGATCGATTCCGCACATCCACAGCTCCCCAGCACATTACACAGGATTATCATCATCTGGGCCACGGCTCAGCCAATGAAAAACGGCACAGCGGGAGCTCTCACCAGCCCGTGGCAGTGGAAAGTCGTGTAAACACTCCCGAAGAACAGCCAGCACGGCCACAAGTACTCCAGCCTGAATTCCAGGATGAAATCCGCCAGCAGCACCAGCGTCCACATTACCATAAACTTCAGAAAGGTGTAGACGCTGCAAAAAAAAAAAAAAAAAGAAGAAGAAGAAAATAGAAAGAAAAAGCCTTTGTTAAACATCAAAACACCAGCAGGATGATGTATTCACCTCAGACTAATGGGAAACAAATGCGCCTTCATCGGCTGCGTTTCCACTAAACACAGTCATTTCTGAACCCAAAACACCAGACTGGAGATTGGATACACAAGGCTAAAACCTATAATTGAGCAGCTGCGTCTTAAAAGGGAAAAGAAAAGCTGTCGATCCTTCTAAGTAGGGGCAATAAAGAACAATGACTGTTCCCGCGTTGGTTTTATCACAAGGCGACCATGAGTCAAACAGGAGCTGTGGTTTGCTCCTTTGTTCTGCTCATACATAGGCTGCTATCACATCACCCCTTCTTTGTTTGGTAACCATGGCAATATTTCATCTGGAGGAGAGAGGGAGCACCAGCAGCAGCAGCATCCTATCGCACATACTTTAAATCCTCCCTTTGTTGTTGCTGCTAGAATGCATTTCAATTTAACTTACCAGATTTTTATTATTATTATTATTATTATTATTACAGCTGCCAAGTTATAAGATTTCATGAATTCTTAACACAAAGTTCATGTATATTTTAATTGATCTCACGTGTATTCCCACACAACAAAGAGCTCAATTTAATATTTGGCATATCTAGAACATTTTTAAGAAAAATACAAAGAAAACATAAACGAAGATAGCTTTTATATATATGTATATATGTTTAATTTTTTTTTAATAAATAAATTCCTGTGTTGCCCGTTTGAAACAATGCACTATTAAAACATCCTGGGGCACAGCTTTGCTTGTCTGGGCTGTCTAGACGCTTTATTACATTTATTTATTTATTTTTTAAGATGAAATACTTCCCAGCATATGCTAAATATCTCTATATTCTATATTAGAAGCTGCTGTATTTGATGAGAGCGCAGCAGACGGTGATGAATCAGCCGGATGAGACGCAGCAGGCCGACGCTAACTTACAGCCGCCGCCGCCGCCGCGTTCTCTCTCTCTGTAAACAATGTTCGCCTCAACTAAGTCGCGGCGCGTCTTTCACGCTTTAACGCTCGGATCTCGGAGCACGGAGAACGGGGAAGACGCGGCGGAGGTGACGGGATGCGGGGCAGACAGGTGAGCGGGATGACGACGGCGGAAAATTTACACAAAGACGAGCAACACAACAAAAGCTCAACCACCACCCCCTCCTCCTCCTCCTCCTCCTCCATCATCCATCCATCCATCCGCCGCGGCGCTGTTAGTCTACCTCTCAGACAGCTTCTCTGTTATTTTCAGTTTCTTCATTTTCCGGAGCCTGCTCGCGTCCACATAGCGTTTCTTCATCTTCTGGCTCGTGCGCCCGACCCGCTGTCGATTCTCACACCGCGGCAGCGGCAGCGGCGGCGGCGGCGGCGGCGAAGAGAAAGAGCGCGAGGAATTACCATAAAATCCCCTCCTTGTGGAAGAGGATGCTCGGTTCAACCTGTGATGATGATGATGGTGATGATGTCTGGGAACAAATACAAGGGGGAACCGAGCGGCTTCTGCGCACGCGCGGCGGATTTGCACCTACAAGTGTTCATCGCAGGATGGGAGCAGATCGACGGAGAGATACCGCGCTCGGTGCAGCGCAGTGGGTCTCAACGTGGGGTCCGGGGACCCCCAAGGGGTCCTTGAAGGGGTGCCAGGGGGTCCCCAGAATAAAGGGGAAATATGTATTTTTGTTATAATAGAAAATAATTACACAATGACAGAATTGAAGGATTGAAACTGACAGAATTAAAAGCGAATTACTTTAATTTCCCATTAACATATTTATTTCCTATTAGTTTCCCTTTGCACGTGAATTTATTTAATTTAATAAAAGAATAAATAAAAGGAAGATCAAAATGGGGCACGTATGTGCAATGAGAAAATAATGCACCCATAAATTCAATCAATTTATTAATAAAATGGAAATTTTAATTAATCATTTACATATTCCTTCATGTACTGAGGCAGTGGTTTTTGGTCATGGCAGTTTCAGTCCATAATCCATAATATAAAACATTTAAAGCAAAAAATCGTATTAGATGGTATCCATGGTCCAATTTTTATGAGTTTAAGAGTCATTTGATATGAAAAATGTTGAGAACCACTAGTGTTTAGGATTCAAGTTTTCAATCAAATTACCAACACCTTTACAAAAGATGCTCTATAGTAAATGCAAGTATATGAGTCTATTTTATTAATGTAACAGTCTGTGTATTTCAGTGGTGTATCAAGTACCTGCTTGCTACACTTAAACTGTAAAATTACAGATATCTTACCATAAAATGACTTTGGTAGAAGTTATAATATAGAAAATATTATAATATTACTTGAGTATCTAATATTTACTATAGGATACTTAAGTATCAAAAGTAATGTTCTGATATGAATTGTACTTGTAAGTTTTTTAAAGTAAAAGTACAACTAAATTATTGTTATTTTATGTTATTTTAGAAATGAATAAGAATTGTGAGAATAATGAAGCTTATTCTCAGTGTTTCTGCATCACTGGAGGTTTCAGGTTTCCACATCACACTTGAGTAAACTGAATATTGAACCAGAATATCTGCACAGCACTGATAGGACGGGAGGCCCATGAACCAAGAATAATCACAGCATCATTCAGAACAATGAAACCAAAGATCAAGATTCATATGATCCTATGACAAATTCTAGGACAGACATCAGAACATTCTGGAAAAATACTCAGAGATAGACGTTGCCATCCTTATGACAGGCTTGTGTAAGTGGATCTCCTTACTGTATATGTCAACCTTGATGACTTCACACTTTCAACAGTGTGAAAAGTGCTCGTGAACCTCATGAAAAATAGCTGGACTGACCTATAAAACGATACATGAAGGTCATCAAACAGTTTGAGATCAAGACCCATGGTCAGACAGGGCTGCCAATTATCTACATTCTCGTTTCTACCCATCGACTCTGTAATGAGAAAAGAAACTGAACAAAAAAAAGAACAGACTGAACTTTGTGGTTTGTGGTTTATTAATTTTCTCTCCAAATAGTTATTTTAGGGAGTTTTTCCTATCCTTGTACTGTACAGATTTTAAAGCCCCCTGAGGCCCATTTGTGATTTGTAATATTGGGCTAAACAAATAAGACTTGACTGTCAAGGACACCGGAAAAGAAAAGTGTTTAGTAAATCTTATCAGTATTCCCCGTGTTAGTTTAACTTTTTACTGTTTCCTGTTATCACAGTTTGATTTAGATAGCTCATCCACTCTAATAATGCACCTTCTCTTCATAACCTTGTCCCGAGAAGGAGAACAAGTACATATTGTACGGCCCGTAATTACCAAGAGCAAGATGTACAATACAGTAAACGCAGAACTGCAACTTTTGAGTTTTATAATATATTTGCACATCTATTAAAAAGGAAAACCTGGATCGAAATACGTTTTTAGAACCTTTACTTAGTACCTAATTAAAGCACCTTTGGTCAACCTCTGTCAGGTTGGATAGAGACGATGCATGGACAGACAGGTCTCACCAGAGATGCTTGACTTCAAGTCATTGTGCTGGCTGGGTCACTGAAGGTCATCCACAGTCCCTTAGACACTCCAGAGTTGTCTTAGCCGTGTCTTTAGGGTCATTGTCCTGTTGGAAGGTGAAGCTTTGACACAGTCTGAGGTCCTGAATGCTCTGGACCAGGTTCTTTAAAGACATCTCTGTATTAACCAGCTTTCACTAAACCCTGGTGAGGTTCCCTCCAGATATGACACTTAGAATTCAGACCAAACAGTTCAATCTTAGTTTAATCAGACCAGAGAATCTAGTTTCTCACAATCTGAGGGTCCTTTACATGTTTTTTTTTTTGCCAACTCCTAGCATGCTTCCCTGTGTCTTTCATTGACGAGAGGCTTCTCTGTCATAAATCGTTGGAGTGATGGCTGGAGTTTTTCCTATCTCCACACAGAATCTTTGAAACTCAGCCAGAGTTGCTATCGGGTTCTTGGTCACCTCTCTTACCAAGGCCCTTCTCTGCTGATTGCTCAGTTTGACTGGGTAGCTCTAGGAAGTGTCTGGGTGGTTCCAAACTTCTCCCATGTAACTAGAAAAGCACTCTGAGAGCTCTGATATTGTGACTCCCACCCAACATTGTTGTTGTTGACATAATGTGTGTGTATGACTGACTGAACTGTACAATGAGTATTCTGGTTCCGCTCCACAAGGGGGAGTTGTTGATTTTGTGTGGGGTCGGGTTTGTTGGTGACGTCACTCCCAAATGTAGAGGTGTGTGTTGGCTCGCAGCCAGATGGACATTGAGCAGTATTGTGTTTTGCCATCATTGAATAAATATGCCTAAAAGGCTGAAGAGATTTATTTGCCTCGCCTACTTTCCTAAGTTGCACTATTCTTCCGCTGTATGTTGGTACACCTGCCAACAGGTTATGGGCCCAGGAACGGCGAAATAGTTGCAACGGAAGAAAGTCCGGCGTCGAGCACGTGAGCGCGTTAGCTAGTAAGCTAAAAGTGTGGTAGCTAGTTTAGCGCGGTGAAACCGGGGACCTGAACGAAGCAAGAAGAATGGCAAACCACAACAAGACAAAGTGGCCAACGTTCGACGGTAGAGCCGAAGAATATGAACTCTGGGAAGAACGGATGCTTTGTTGCATGCACCGTGTTGGATTAAAAGAGACTATTCTGAACGAGCCAGGCGGACCACTGACTGTGGAGGAACAAGCCGCGTACGACAAGCTAAATGCGGATGCATACTGCGCGTTGGCTCCACTGCTGGACAACGTGAGTTTGGGACTGATATTCAGAGAGACTAAAAACAAGGGACGTGAGAGTCTGGAAGTGCTGAGAGAGCACTACATTGGCAAAGGTAGGCCAAGAATTGTTTCCATGTACATAACGTTGACCTCGCTGAAGAAAGCGGACACAGAGACTGTAACCGAGTACATTATCCGGGCAGAACAGATCATTACGGCACTCAAAGGTGCTGGTGAAGCGCCTAGTGAGGGACTAATGATGGCCATGATTATGAGAGGCCTTCCAGAAAGGTACAAGCCGTTTACGATGATGGTAACACATGGTTCAGCGGACGTGAAACTGGCTGAGTTCAAGGCGAAACTACGCAACTTCGAGGCTTCGGAGGATGCAGAGCCAGTAGCTGAGGAGGCGGGAGAAAGGGTGCTAAAGGCCCGCGCAGCACCGAAGAAAAAGAACAGCGGATCTTCGCCCGACATGGCGTGTTGGCGATGCGGAGAAAAGGGACATCGAAAAGACGAATGCACAAAGAAAGTTTGGTGCAATTCCTGCAAAAGCACAAGCCACACGGACAAAGCGTGCAGAAAGAAAGGGCGTGCACAAGGCTCCAGGTGCGCTCGCGCTCAAGATGGCAGCGGCGGCGGTCGTGCAGCCAGTCGAGGTGGACAGATCGAAGCGCGGGGACCAGCGGGAGACGATGCGACGTTCTGGGTCGAGGCGCAGGACACCTGCAAGCCAACGCAGGTGCGCCAGATCGACAGAGGAGGGCTGATCGTGGACACCGGGGCATCGTCCCACATCCTCAATGACAGGAGCCGGTTCAAGACATTCGACAGCTCATTCAAATCGGAGAGGCACAGCATGGAGCTGGCCGACGGGAAGCGGACGTTCGGGTTGGCTCAAGGCAGAGGAGATGCACAAGTGTGTCTCATTGACAGCGAAGGGAACCGACGTACAGTGACCCTGAAGGACGCCCTGTACATCCCTTCATTCCCTCAAGAATTGTTTTCAGTGAAGTGTGCCACTACAAATGGTGCCAAGGTATTCTTCGAGGAAGGTAAAAATGTAATTGTGAGTGAAAATGGCTTAAGGTTTAACATTGAAGTGTGTAACAGAATGTACTACTTACAAACCGACTGTGATGAAAATGATGTGTGCAATGTTAGCCATGATCTCCAAACCTGGCACGAAATTATGGGTCATTGTAATTATGATGACATACTGAAACTACAGGATGTAACCGTAGGCATGCACATAAAAGGTGCAAAGCGTAAGCCTGAAAAGGAGTGTCATGTATGCATAAAGGGGAAGTTTACTCAGACGAGAAACAGAAATGCAACTGACAAGGTGAAAAAGCCACTTGAGATGGTGAATACAGACCTAGCAGGTCCAGTGACTAATGAGTCAATTGATGGTTACAAGTACATGCAGTCTTTTACAGATGTGTGCACAGGAGTAGTTTTCACATACTTTCTCAAAGCAAAAAGTGATGCCATACAGGCTACTGAAAGGTTCCTGGCGGATGTAGCGCCTTATGGCACTGTGAAGTGTATCCGGTCAGATAATGGGACAGAGTTTACAAACAGAGAGTTTCAGACACTACTAAGAAAGAACAAAATAAGACACGAGACGTCCTGTCCTTACTCACCACACCAGAATGGGATAGCTGAGAGGGAAGGGCGCACTCTCTTCGAGATGGCTAGGTGTAAGCTCATTGATAGCAACTTGCCCAAGAGTTTATGGCATTATGCGGTTCAGGAAGCAGCCTACACTAGGAACAGATGCTTTAATAAGCACATTGGCACAACACCCTACACAGCACTGACAGGGAAGAAGTGTGATTTAGCGAAAATGCACAAATTCGGGTCAGAGTGTTACGCGTACCTACAAGACAAGGGTAAACTAGATCCCAGGTCTGAGAAGGGGCTCTTCGTAGGGCACGACAAGGGTAGCCCAGCCTTTCTAGTTTACTACCCCAATAAGGGAAAAGTGCAGAAGCACAGATTGGTTAAGTTTATCACAAAGACCACAACTGAGCAAGAGACTCAGACACAGGGAGTAGGATTTAACCCCACTGTAAATGATGAGGAGACTGAAGCATCTCAATCCAGTGCTGCCAGCACAGATGTAGCGACTGGCAGTCCACAATCTCCAGAAAGTGATGGTGAGGAGCACCACATGGTGACACCACAGGCCCAAAGCAGTGGGAGATACCCCACTAGAGAGCGCAAGCCCCCGAGTTATCTGAATGATTACACTCAGGAAGACAGTGGTGAAGATGATAGTTCGCTCACTACTGTAGACTATTGCTACCGAGCAGTGTGTGGTATGCCACTTACCTTTAAGGATGCTATGGCATCACCACAATCCTTTAAATGGAAGAGGGCAATGGACGAAGAGATGCAGTCACTAGAGGAAAACCAGACCTTTACCTTGACCAAATTGCCAGAGGGCAGAAAGACAGTGGGAGGTAGGTGGGTATACTCCATTAAGGAGGATAGTGATGGAAATGAACAGTACAAGGCCAGATTTGTGGCTAAAGGATATAGCCAGAGGGCGGGGATAGATTATGGTGAGACATTTTCCCCCACGGCCAATCTAACCAGTGTACGGGTAGTCATGCAGAAGGCAGCCCAGGAGAATTTGGTACTACACCAAATGGATGTAAAGACAGCGTATTTACACGCGCCCATAGACAGAGACATCTATATGGATCAACCTGAGGGTTATGAAAAAGTTGGAGAGAATTTAGTGTGTAAGCTTGAAAAATCTCTCTATGGCCTGAAGCAATCGGGAAGAAATTGGAATGACATGTTACACCAATGCTTGATAAATGACAATTTTACACAGAACCCAGCGGACCATTGTGTCTACACAAAGGAGTCTAAGCAGGCAGGGAAAGTGATTATTGTAATCTGGGTAGATGATCTCATCATCGCAGCGAACAACATGACGAGTCTAAAACAGGTGAAAGCAATGTTTTCAACAAAGTTTAAAATGAAGGACCTAGGCAGATTGAAAAATTTCCTAGGCATAGACTTCAGTCAATCTGATGAGTGCGTGACAATGTCACAAAAGAGGTATGTTGAAAAGATCCTCAACCGTTTTGATATGCAAGAGTGCAGAACACGTGAGACACCATGTGAACAGAAGTTAGATTACTCTGAGGATGCACCAAAGATGACTGATGTGCGGAAGTACAGAGAAGCAGTAGGTAGTCTCATCTATCTAGCTAGCTGTACGAGACCCGATATAAGTTTTGTGGTAGGCAAGCTATCGCAACATTTTGCGAACCCCACAGATGAAAACTGGATGACAGTGAAACATGTACTGCGTTATCTAAGAGGTACTACTGACAAGCAGCTGACTTTTAGGAAGAGCAGCGATGGTTTAGGCCTTCGGGCATACAGTGACGCAGATTGGGGGTCAGACACAAGCGACAGACGGAGCACGTCTGGCTACTGTGTGAGCATGAGTGAAAACAGCTCACTGGTATCTTGGAGGAGTAAAAAGCAACCAACGGTAGCTTTATCCACATGTGAAGCCGAGTACATGGCTCTAGCTCTAACAATACAGGAGTGTATCTATCTAGAGCAGTTACTGAAAGGTATTGACAACTACGAGTATGGTCAAACTGTTGTACATGAGGACAACCAGGGGACTATTGCACTTGTGAAAAACCCTGTGTGTCGACAAAGGTGCAAACATGTAGATATCAAGTATCATTTCATAAGGTCAACCATTAAAGATGGGAAGATGACACTTGTTTATTGTCCGACAGATGAGATGATTGCAGATGCTATGACCAAACCAGTTACAAAAGTTAAACTGATGAGATTTTCAGGAATGATGTTTGGTGTAAGTGTGTGATCATCATTTGTATGTAAATATGTTAAGTACATAGAAGTGTACTAAAGTGTTTTGACATCTGTCATTTATTTTTGAGTTTTGTTAAAAGCTGTACAGTATACAGTCATTCATAAGTGGGAGTGTTGACATAATGTGTGTGTATGACTGACTGAACTGTACAATGAGTATTCTGGTTCCGCTCCACAAGGGGGAGTTGTTGATTTTGTGTGGGGTCGGGTTTGTTGGTGACGTCACTCCCAAATGTAGAGGTGTGTGTTGGCTCGCAGCCAGATGGACATTGAGCAGTATTGTGTTTTGCCATCATTGAATAAATATGCCTAAAAGGCTGAAGAGATTTATTTGCCTCGCCTACTTTCCTAAGTTGCACTATTCTTCCGCTGTATGTTGGTACACCTGCCAACAGTTGTCCTATACTTATACACACATGATCATGGTATGAAAAGCAGGCGTAGTCAAAGTCCTCTCTTAGTATATTGTGCAAAGAAAACAAGCTATGCATGTGCAATTTATTACTAGGTAGCTCCAAACAATGGCACCGGTTTGAAGGTCCATCTACTGCAATGATATCAAACAACGAATTGAAAGTGATCCAGAAACTAGGATTTCTCCAATATCAATACCAAAATGTAAAGCGGTTCATTGCACCATTCCCAACATTATCTGAAAGATATGAAGATATATTATCTGAGATATTTTGCTAACAATCAGGCAAACATTCAGTCAGGCGAACACTGGCGAAAACATAACCTCCTTGGTGGAGGTAATGATAGAGGCCACTGTGCTCTTTGGAAGCTTCAGTACAGCAGAAATGTTTTTGTAGCTTTCCTCAGATCTGTGCAGACAGTTTCTTTGACATCATGGCTTGTTTTTTGAGCTCATTATCAACTCTGATACCTTATAGGTTTGGGCTTTTGCAAATCATGTCCACTCATGTGAATCAGGTGGAATCCATTCAAGGTGCAGAAACATCTCAACTACTTATAGTAGGTCTATGTGATAGTTTAGTGTTTTCCTTATTAATACATTTACAAAAAACAAATTCTAAAATTGTGTTTGAGTGTAGATTAATGAAGGAAAATGAATTTGAGCATTTTTAGCATAAGAATGCACCATAACCAAATGTGAAAAAAGTTAATTAGTCTGCACGTTTCTGATTGTGATCAAGTACATTTCACAGGTGCCAAAATCACCAAATGCTAACTTCAGATTGGTGACTCTGATAAGTACGGTGCCCTTGGGTTTGTGTGTTTATTTCTCACGTGTCAGTGTTGTTCTTTGTATATAAATGACACCAGTGCCTATTACAGATTTGCAGTCCTGGATTAAACCATGACAATGTTCTCTTTGACCTTCTTGTGTGCTTTGGGTCTCTTCGCTGCTCATCAGGTGCCATGCACCTCGGCAGATGATGCTCAGCCTTTGTCAGTAAGTAAAACGAGTCTTCTCTAATGTGCAGAAAGTAGATAGTTGTTGGGACATATTAATAAAATCTAGCTGTAACGTTTGTTTTTCTCTAACCTGTATTTTCTCTCATTTCCCAACATCAAACCTGAAGCAGGGTAAGTGTTTGTAATGATTATTAATCTTCATTTAATTCATTCTGACATATTGAGCAGCTTCTGTTACTCACCAAACTTCACATAATCTCTTTTGCTTCTGGTTTCTTTTCTCTGTTTAATTAGGCATCAGCCTGGACTCTTATTCAGACCAGGTTGAGATTGTGAACCAACATAACGACCTCAGAAGAAATGTCCAACCTACAGCTAGCAACATGCTGAAAATGGTAAAATCATGTTAATGCATTAAAAGAAATCATTTCATAGTCTTGAAAGCATGATGCGCTTCACTGGAGGTCAGTGAAAAGATTTAATTCCGAGCGTGAACTGTCACATGAGTCAGCTTATTAGTGCTCGGTTTGATATGGCACACGCTCCCTCGTGATATGGCACACGCTGCCCTCATGCAGCATATCAATCATATAAACCAGTACCAGCGGACCGCAGGTGGTGATTTAACAGCACTCCTGTCCTCTGCTCTCCACAGTCCTGGAACAGTGAGGCTGCAGCCAGCGCTCAGAGATGGGCCAACACCTGCGCCTTGGACCACAGCCCCGACAACACTAGAATGATGGGAAGTACGTTCCTCATTCCGGCTGCCTTTCTTTTTCGACCTTGCAAAAACCCAACCGCAGTTACATTCGTTCACAGTCGGAAATCACAAATGATCTGTTTTTTTTCATTTCATTTGTTCTTCTTATTTTAATTCATGACATTCATAAGAACCTGACACAGTTAAATGATTTGTCACACACAATCATCTGGGAAGTCTCCTTGAACTGTTTGGAAAAGGGCAGCGTTATCAAAAAAAAAAATTCTTGGCAGGTTATTTGATGAAGCTCCTGTGTATCACGGGCTGAGCGAGACGCCGTCTTGTGATCATGGGATGATGGCTGACGCTAATCGGTCCAAACCACTGTGGGTTGAACACTAAATGATATCTTGAAGCCTCACAAAATGGATTCCCGATAAGTTTCACAATCCAGCTGCCCCGCAGGGTTAAAAGAACAGCATGCAGCGGCTAGGAAGTCTGAAATATCTCATGTGCCGGTTCTCCTCTGACTGCAGATACTCTCTGTGGAGAGAACATCTACAGCTCTAGCTGGAAGAACCCCTGGAGCAACATCATCCAGTCCTGGTACGACGAGGTGAAGGACTGGCGCTACGGAGTGGGATCTGTGAACGGACGGGTTGTGGGACACTACACACAGGTGCACTTTGATTCCACAACACCGTAGTATTATCCACAATTTGTGTGCATACGTCATGTGGATGCTGTGGAAAGAAATAAAAAATATATATACATAGCAATACACAAATTAAAGCCACTAGCTCTCGTCACCTTCATAGCATAATTGACTTAATTTTTAGGAAATCATCTATATTTATTGTTATTTTTTATTGATATTTTAACAGTACATTCAACCAAATGTGGGAACAAATATTCAGAATTGACCCATCATCAATTGTCTTATGAATAAAAAGACATTTTTCTCTTACATAAATGTGAACTATATGTATTATACCTTGAAGCAAAAAGGTCATTTGGGTTTTAAAAGCACAGTTCATAATCATTTTAAATGACTGAAATTACATTTAGGGTCTAAAAAACTGAAGAAATATAGCTGCTTCTTCCTCTCTGTCATTTTGCTTCTATCAAAACTGCCTAAGTCAAATGAATGCCTTATGTTAGATAGTGTTATGGGATTCTAAAAATGGTTGTGATCGGCCAACGACATAGGAAGAAAGACAGGAGGATGCAGCAGTGGTAGGAGAGTAAAGTTATGCATATATCTCTATTTGGCCATAAAAATAATGCAATTACGCTACGAGGCTGATAGTTTGATATCTCCTGTGCTCAGATTGTTTGGTACAGGTCCAACGAGATTGGCTGTGCTGTGGCGCACTGTCCCAACTCCAGTTATAAGTACTTCTTCGTCTGCCACTACTGCCCGACGTAAGAATAAAGCATTTTCTCCCTCTCCTTTTTTCTCCAGATTATATATTCCAGTTAATATTTAACTCTCTGACCTATTACAGTGGAAACTTCAACTACGACTACGCTCACCCATACAAGGCAGGACCCTCCTGTGCCGACTGCCCCAACGCCTGCGACAACAAGCTGTGCAGTAAGTAGCGAATATTGATGCCGCAAGGTGTGAGCTCCCCGTCTATTTTAATGAATGACAGCGGCAGAGCCGAGGTTAGATTAGAGACTTACGCTAACATTCGTATATGTTCAGGAAGTGCAGGGACAATTTAACTTCCTAATATTAGATATAGCTACTCATGTTTTCCCACGTTGATCTCAGCTGTGAAATGGGTCCCATCCATTTAGATTTAACTTTATCTTACTATGAGATAATTACTACCCCCAGAACATATTCAAGAAGCAGATATGCAACTTTTTTTGATAATGCATGGTACAATGTATTTTGATTGTTAACTGATCTAAGCTAAAAGCATTCAGCTGCCAGTATGAATGATTTTTGCAAGAAAAACGTACTGTTAAATGTTCATTTGGGCACATGACTTTTCTATTATTTGTTCATGCATTGTTTTTTTCTGTATCCTCAATCCCCCTCTCTGTCTCCCTCTCTCTCACAGCCAACCCCTGTCCCTACAAGGATGCATGGACCAACTGTCCAGACCTGAAGCAGCAGTGGGGCTGCAGCAACCAGGACGTGGCTTCCAAGTGTCAGGCCTCCTGCAAGTGTGCAAACAAGATCTATTAAATGCCTGCCCACGCACGCTCTGACTCATCAGTCAGTCTCAATAAAGATCTGCATCGTTACGACTTGTCTTCACTCTGCGTGTACTCTTCTTACAAGCCCATACCCCGCCTCCCAGAATTCGACCTCTTGCTGCAGTTAGGAAATAAATAAGTACATCCTGCTGGTTTAATCCATCAGACTGTTTGACCTGTTCAGTAATCAGCAGAGATTATAGAGGAAATTTACTTTGGCAAACTGCCTCTCTAGGCAAAAACAGGTGCCATTTGACTGTACAGTGTGTGTAAGATAAGCTGGAGTTGTAATTGTTTTTTTAAATATTGGCATTCACTGAACAAAAATGACGCTTGGTCAAAAAATTGCGTGTGCTAAGCGTTTTACAGTAAAATGCTTTTATACTGGTTGGAATGCGCGTTTAAATTTCTCAGCGGTGCCTCACCCTCCCCGTCTTCCACTGGCACCTCAGCTTCATCTGATCTCTCAGAGAAGGCAGAGTGTAGTTATCCAACGGAGCCTTTGGCATTAAAGTAAACAAGCAATTAGAGAGAGAGACTGCTTTTCTTCATAATTTGTTGACGTTACTTGCAGAGGTTTAAGGCGGACTCATTCTCGGGTTACATAGGATGTTAGAAAAATATGCCGTTTTACAACCACCTTAAATATTTAGTTGGTCAAATGACATTTTTTCCCCCAGTTGGACAAATATGATGAACTGGTGACTGTTCATCTCGCCAGCCAACGTTTACCTAATACAAGTGTTTTGCTGCTTGCTCAGTCAATGTTAGCCTAACACCAACAAGCGTAGACAAAATTCTGGTTATGAAAAGCTATATTACTGAATAACTTTCAAATCAAGTGGCATTCCTTTTCTTCATCCCCTCCTTCCAATTTAACTGCTGCTGGTGGAACTCACCTATGTCCACAGACGCTATAATATACTTTAGAACGTGTAGGTAGGCTGATCCTGTCTGCTGCTTATTTGAAGTAGAATAAGTGCCGTACAATCAGCAGCTCTATTCCTAAGCTATCATCTGGTGGTTGGCTCCAAATTAGCATATAAAGCATGATTTTTGCAGTTAAAAAGGTAATAATTCAAATATTTTGAAAGTGAAGGGAGGGCATGAACAGGATGAGGAGTTGGAAACACCTCAGTCCCCAGGAAATTATACTCCCTAGCTTGTACATTGAACTACAATCAGCATAAGTGAGGGTCATTTACAGCTAAGTAATATATAAGAATGAAAATATCCGAGGCAGCAGAAGAAAAGTGTCCTTCCAGCGTATCTTCCATCAGATAGACTCACCTCATGCAGTTGTGAAGGCTCGAATACATTTTTGTTTTAGACATTTTGCAATAGTTAGTCTGAGATATAATGTAGCCCCAAGAGTTACCTTTTAGTTTATAATAACTTAATATAATAAATGGACGAAAGTCCACCTAGAAACCAAAGACAACATGCAGTGTAGTAGTATTCAGACCCCCTTCATTTTTTTCATTCTATTATATTGCAGCCATTTGCTAAAATCATTTAAGTTCCATTTTTCCTCATTAATTTACACACAATTTAACAAAAAGGGAAATATTTAAGGGTATCTGAATATTTTCTGTGCCCACTGTAAATAAAGAGGCAACCAACTATGGAATCAACGTCCAAAAAAATATAATTGGAATAATTATATAATATATATAATTAAAATATAAATAGTACAAGCAAGACAATAGTTCTACAGAAAAAACAATAGTAGCTAGAGTTTTAGACAGTTTAAATAAAGACATTTAAATAGCCACATTACTAGTACACGTACTAGCTCTTGCCCCAGGAATTTACATATAAAGAATAAAAATAGGTCAACCAGGGAAAATTCCAAAGGCAATTTCCTAGTCTCATTCAGGAAAAAAGTCTTTGGAGAGGCAGGGTTTCATTTCGTGCCTCCCAGTCTCAGAATACAATACCAAGTGTGATGCGTGATCTGCCTACCTTGAGCTAATTTATAAAACATCTAAAAACAATTATTATTTTTAAAATGTCTCCCAAAATTAAACACAGCACTCAAAGTTATTCGAAGTTATGACTCGAAGTTATTAAGCTTGAATCTAATTGCTTTAGCAGTTACTTGTAATTATTAAACAGGTGAAAAAAGGGAATTACAATAGACAAGATGACATGAAATCGTTAACTATCATTTACATCTGTGTGAGTGAGAAGGGTCTAATTGACATTTTGGGTTAAATGGAGATCTACAAATGAAAGCTCTTCCTACTGCTAAAAGAACTAAATTAACTATTGTTCAATTTAGAAAACCAAAGTTTATTTGTTTGATGTTATCAAGATTTGATTTAGATAGCACGTCCACTTCTTTCTAATGATGCATACCTCCTCCTGACCTTGCTTCAAGAAGTACATTGTCAAGGACAGACTTTACAGCCTGTTATCACTGTTTGATGGAGCTGTTAACGACTCATAGACATTTTAAACGTGACCCTGACTGCACATTCCTTTCTGTGAGACGTCAAAAGCCAAGAATTCCATCTTTAACAGTGTGTTGTATTTACGAGCCTGTTAAATGATCTGTTGTGTCAAATCTTCATCCTAAGATTAACCAAAGCTGTCAAATAAATGTCGAGGAGTAGGAGGTACCATCTCTCTCTCTCTCTCTGCACTGTGTGAATGGTGTGGTCCTCATATGTACATGTAGTCAATCCTCTTCTCAGGTCTCCATGGTGATAAATGTTGAGGCCCTATCTGTTTTTGCATCTGGAAGTTGCTCAAAGTCCTCTTGGACATTGTTTTTACTATCCTGTTTGTCCATTGTGTAGTTCGGTCATTTTTATTTTCTTTGGGGTATTCTGCACATCATTTATTGCATTTTTTGTCTGGCTTGGTGGAGGGATCCTTGAATTTGTTTTTCCCCATTAAATAACTTTTTTTTTACTTATACGACTCATGGGGCAAAGGATAGAGGATGTTGTAATTTCGTGATTTATAATATTGGGCTATACACTCAAAATTGACTCAACTGTCAAGGACACCAGAAGAGGAAATCTTAATCAGTGTTGCTAATATTAGTTTAACTTTTTACTGACTTGACGAATGTTATCGTGGTTTGATTTAAATGACGACAAAGTCAAAGTCAAAGTGTTTGTATTTGTCAAAAGCAGCGTAAAACAGGGTCATTCTGAGCAGTGAAATGCTTGACAAAACAAACTCACTTTGGTAACACTTTGCTTAAATGGTTCATAACACTGTCATAATCACTATATGATTATTAATGATTATTGTCATTATCATTAATGAAGGATTATGAGGTCATTCGGTAAATTCGGTAAAGTCACTTTTATTGCAAAGTTGAACATGACATAGCAGACAATACTGTCAAACTTTAAAAAACTATTGAGCATATATCTTACATTGACTTTAAACTGTCATATATGGTTTGTTTTGTCATTAGCTGTCACAGGACCATTATGATTGTGTCCTAAATGTTGTGCTTTTCATTATGATGTCATAAGATCAACAGTTTGTTTTATTAAGCTGGACAACAAGGTCTGCTATGTCAAGTTTATGACAGTTTCAACTTTGCATCAAAAGTGAAATAACTTACAGAATGACACCTGTTCATAACAGGTGTTCTTGTCATGATTATAACAGTGTTATGACCTTCACCTCCTGAAAAATGTCTCAACAATGAACTAACTTAGAAAAGAGGTGTCTTTTTTACTTACAGCCAAAGGCTCCATGTCCTCTACCAAGGTGCAAGGCACCTGAAGAGCATCAAGAGGCCTAACGTAGGTGAAGGATCCAGGACTGTGAGCCTGTGAGAGCTGCAGGTGTCATTTATATCCACTGACACGTGAGAACCTAAGGGTGCCCTACATATCAGGAGCATGACCATGCTGAAGATTGCGTTTAGTAAGCCTGTGTTTGTGTATACGTGTGACTCTTCGTGATAAGGCCATACGGTCACATGGATGCGACTCTTTATGTGGCCTTTCCCAGTTATGTTCCCGCTTTCGTTCAAATCACGTCCTTCCCTGCAAATTCCCCTTAATGTCGCTGGGCTTTGAGGTGGGAAAGTGATAGAGCAGATTTCCCAGAAAATCGATTCTGGTTTTACGGTCACACATGACCCCTTCCAGAAAAATTGCTGGAACGTCTCTGGGAGAGGCTGCGTGTGTGAATGAGGCTTAGCTTGTCTTTTAACGTCTCTTATAACATTCCGTGAGCCGTGATTCCGTGTTCTCCAGGTCCCCAGAGGACCCCGCCCTGTGTTTAGTATGTTCACAAACAACAGCTATAAGTTAGGGAAAGTCCTAACATTGACTTTTGATACAGCATCATTACTGAACTTGCAGATGTGGACTGAGACAGAGTCTATGTATGTATCAGTGTTCCAATCCGATTTAGCATAGAACATCTGGGGTTTCAAAACAGTCCTGAGGGATAGAGGTGGATCTTTCACTTCAGTGTTGAGGCCATTTTCCTGTTTTAAAAGTTGCCTCTGGATTGGGAAGAGAAGAATGGAGATGTGATTTACCTTAGTGCCACGTTGGTCAAGTGTCTGGTCACCACTGGTTGGAAAGTTAATGTGTTGGTGATATTTAAGCAAAACCTTTCCTTTCCTCATATTAGCCCTATTGTCATCAACAACAGTCAAAGCTGCCTCAGGGTGAATGTTACACGTCAGTGAGGTAACCGATGCAGACCCTACCACCTCCGCATTTCTGTCCAGTCAGGTCTCAGTAAATGATAGCATGCTGCAGTCCTGCTGGAAGTTGATCTGTGCAAGTCCCAAATTGAGCTTTTGATGCTAAAGTGCCTGATGGAGACATTACATCTCATCCAAAAGCTCCATGGAGTACAGACACATTTGTCATTTTTCTTCTTCCGCCAATGTCAAACCTAAGGCTGCTCAGACAAAGGAACGCCAGGAAGTATTCCAATATATTGGGAAAAAGACTAAATTTTGCTTGTCCGTTATACTGTATGAGCAGTGCAGTGTTTCAGTCATTCAATTTCTATACCCACTTAGTCCTCATTAGGGCCATTGGGGTCTGTTGGAGCCAGAGCATTAAAGACAAGAGATACACCCCAGACGGTCCCCAGCCTATCATGGGGCAACATTCACTCACACCTATGGGCAATTTAGAGTCTCCAATTAACCTCAGCATGCTTTTGGACTGTGGGGGGAAACTGGAGAACACCCACACAGACAAGGGGAGAACATGCAAACTCCACACAGAAAGTTCCCAGACCAAGATCTTAACCTGGGACCTTTTTGCTGTGAGGCAACAGTGCTACCCACCATGTCACCCAAGTGCAGTATGCACAGAAAGAAAAACGTTGCAAATAATAATACACAAACAAACTAGCACATCTATTCTATGTAATAATGCAAACCTCCTTCTTATTACTTTGTCCCTAGAAGGGGAACAAGAGCTAATTGTTTGACCTGTTATCACGAAGAGCCCAGATGTATCCAATCAGTAAACTTGACGTTTAACAGGTGCCAGGATCACTATACGCTATCTTCAGCCTGGTCGTTCTTTGATAAGCAGGGTGCCCTTGGGTTAGTGTATATTACTCACGTGACAGTATGGTTCAGTGTATATAAATGACTCGTTTGGCTCTCAACAGGATCACAGTCCTGGATTCATCTAAGACTATGTACACCTTTACCTTCCTGTGTGCCTTGGGCATCTTGGCTGCTCTTCAGGTGCCTTGCACCTTGGCAGAGCAACCAGTAAGTAAAGAATCTTCTCTAATGTGCAGATAAGTTAGTCGCTAGTTATCGATAACTATTCAATAAGTATGTTTTTATGAATATTTATTATTAATTATGAATTTTGTCAAATTGTTTATTAGTACTTTTAATGTGCAGAATTCTAACCTGTATTTTATCTTATTTCTATACATCAAACCTGAAGCAAGGTAAGTATTTGTTATGAATTAATTAATCTTCAATTAATTCATTCTTCTTATTCTGAACATTCTAAACAGCTTACCAAAACCTCAACCTAATCTCCCACATTTTTGATTCCCTTGTTCATTTAGGCATGGTCCTGGCCTCTTATTCTGACCAGAATGAGATTGTGAACAAACACAACGACCTGAGAAGAAATGTTCAGCCTACCGCTAGTAACATGCTGAAAATGGTAAAAAAAAAAAAATGTGTTAATGCATTAAAAAAATCATTTCATAGTCTTGAAAGTGCTTCACTGGAGGTCAGCGAAAAGATTTAATTCTGAGCATGAACTGTCACATGAGTGGGTTTATTAGTGCTCGGTTTGAAATGGCACACGCTCCCTCGTGCAGCATATCAATAGTGGTCCACAGGTACTGATTTAACAGCCGGTCTCTTCTCTGCTCCCCACAGTCCTGGAGCAGTGAGGCTGAAGCCAACGCTCAGAGATGGGCCAGTGGCTGCTCCATGAATCACAGCCCTCAAAGCTCCAGAACCATCAGTAGTAAGTTCCTTATTATGCACTGCAAAAACCCAGCCATGCTGTCACATCAATTCACAGGGTTGATCGGTATAGATATTTATTTAACCATTGTTATGCTTTAAATTCCAAATAAATCAGTTTTAAAACTCAAAAATTCTCAGCAGTGCTATGTCCACCATATGTAGTTAGTGGCAGAACAACTCAACCTTTTATTTAATGAATAAATAAAATATGTGATGAAAGAAAAAGTCACGGCAGGTTTTACTTTACTGTTCTCATATAGCAGTGACCAAGGCCTCCATTATATCAACAATGGATGACATAACTAGCCGGTGTCTGATATTAATTCACTGGCAGAGTCAATATTAAAAGTTTACAGCATTTTTGACAAAATTCATTGATCTTTCACCAACCCCAGTCTATTCCCCTCTATGTATGTAATGTATAGTTTTATCGAAAAATCCTCTTTCACACAAAAAGCTGAGAAAACTGTAATAATCCTTTTCTAATAACTGAATACTGAGTAGAAGGAGTGAGTGATATCGTCAATTTGACCCTCATGTAAATGTCGTTATGAGAGATTGGGGAGAGATTTCCTGACATAAGAACAGTGTGCAGTGGAGAGGATAAACTTAACGATCACAAGACTGAAATATCTCTCTTCTCCTCTTTGTCTGCAGCTAGCGGCTGCGGAGAGAACCTGTACATGTCCAGCAGGAAGGACAGCTGGAGCGACGCCATCCAGTCCTGGTACGATGAGGTGAAGGACTATCGCTACGGAGTGGGATCTGTGAACGGAAAAGTGGTCGGACACTACACGCAGGTGCGTTTTTAACACTGGCGCTACCCGCAACTTCTGCTTCATATGTCAGTTCTAATACACAAAATAATACAAATGTGCTTGAAAGCGATCCTTTCTGTTCTCAGCTTGTTTGGTACAGGTCTAACCAGATCGGCTGTGCCGTGGCCTACTGTCCCAACTCCATGTACAAGTACTTCTACGTCTGCCAGTACTGCCCACCGTAAGATCTTTTTTTCTGAATATATTTTCTTCATTAAAATATAAAGTCTATAGCATATTTCCTTAATGTTTAATAGAATATTTAGTGAATTTGCACATGTTTGTAAAGTGCTTATTTTACTCACGGCGTATCCGTGACATGTTTAGGCTGATATCCAGCAGGAGTCTTTATGCTGTTAATATTTAATGCCCTGGCCTACATTACAGCGGAAACTTCCAGTACAAACACCCCTACAAGTCCGGACCCTCCTGCGGTGATTGCCCCAACGCCTGCGACAACAAGCTGTGCAGTAAGTAGTGAAATAGTAGTTTAAACAGATGAAACGTTGTGGTCCGACACTTCTAACTACAATCTGACAATGTTTTTTTTTTTGCTTGTTTTTTGTCCTCAACCTCTCTCTCTCTCTGTGTCTCCCTCAGCCAACCCCTGCCCCTACTCCGATAAGTACAGCAACTGTTCCGACCTGAAGAAGCAGTGGGGCTGCAGCGGCCAAGTGGCCGATTGGTGTCAGGCCTCCTGCAAGTGCACCACTCAGATCATTTAAATGCTGCACAGGCTCTGACTCATCAGTCAGTTTCAATAAAGATCTGTATCATCAATAAGTTGTCCTTCCTTCTCTGGTTCCTCTTCTTACAAACGCACTTCCATTTGACCTCTTCCTGCAGTTCGGAAGTAAATAAGTACATGTTGCTGGTTTAATCCATCAGGCTGTTTAACCTGTAGAGTAATCAGCAGAGATTAAAGAGGAAATTTACTTTGGCAAACTGCCTGTCTGGACAAACACAGGTGCCATTTGATTGTACAGTATGTGTAAGATAAGATGAAGTTGTTTTTTTCAGACATCAGACATGAGTTTGAGTTTATTTATCCAAAACAGGGACAATACATTTTAATGAACATAGATTTGCAAATATGCAGGATTATAGTTGGCTAAATTCCATCCTTAGTCTCCATTAATTAATTAAGAGAATTAGAAAATAAAAGAAAATATTAGAAAAGAATAAGATAAGAAGAATAAGATTTAAAAAGATTAGAGAATTACAAAAAAAAAAGAATTGTGAAAAAGTGGCTTGACTCTTTCTGAAAGGAACTACACACTACACACACTTACCTCTAGAACCTGCTCTGGTTGATTTTTTCTCAAGGAGAAGATGCTTTGCAATGGAAGATTTTGTAAATCAAGATGGCGTCAGTGTGTTTAACAGTGTTTTCCCAGCTTAGGCGCTATAAACTGTTTTAATTGGCTTTGTGACATAATCATAGTGTCAAAATACAATTTTGCTGATTCAAGAATTAGATTGTTTCTAATAAAGCTAAAGTTGGACGAATTGAACTTAATTCTATTTATTTATCTATATCTCTTTTTTTTTTATTGGACATCAACGTTATTTTAAAGCTGTTTGTTTTATTTTTATGTGTAAAAGAGGTAAAAAAAAAAAAACATTGCATCAGATTTTTGGTTTACAAGATAAGTTTTAACATTCAGGCTATTTTTATATGTTTAATATATTATATATAATCATTAATACTAAGCGTAAAGGTCTGGAGTGTTTTTGTATGTGAAATTTAAAACGTCAACTTGTCTATAGCCAATGTGAGCTCTTTACTCGTCAGTCTCAACATTTCAGATGCTTAGTTTAGCCAGTTCCTTCATTCAAATAGTCACATAGCCGTGTAAATATCAAGTCACAGATAATCCTGAGAATGTTTGTGTTGAGTTTAGAGTTGTGTAAGACTCAACTACAGTGAACTCTTATGTTAAAATGGTTCAATCCATGAACAGCTGGAGCAAAGAGCTCCAGATTAAAAAGCTTTGCAGTAGAATTATTGGCTACTTGTAAATGTCAAAACTGAAGAAAAGAGTGTTACAATGGCCTAGATGATATGAAATTAAACTGAATGATCAAAATTTCTGACGTCCACATTAGTGTGGATTTAATAGACTTGACCGCCTAAACTGAGGCCAAGTGTTATGCACTAGTCTCGGGGTGCCTGAACATCAAGCTGCAGGTTGAGTCTGAACCTCGTAAGTGTTTGTAATTAATATTCATCCTCACTACGTTCATTGGACCTCAGCAGCTTCCATTGTTTCCCAAACTTGACACAATCTCCTATAATTCTTTTTTTTGTTGTAGACTCAAATGTATCCTCTTCCTCCACCTCTTAGATTAGATTGTGAACAAACATAATGCCCTGAGAAGAGATGTCCAGCCTATTACCCCATTCAACTTCTTTGGTCTATTATTGCACCTGTTACTTTGTGAGGCATTATGAGCCAAGCAAGCACACAGCACTGGGATGATGTGGTTTAGACAGTTGGTCTACATGTGCTGATTTACTTCTGTCCTCTGATCCACACAGTCCTGGAGCAGTGAGGCTGCAGCCAACGCTAAGGAACAGACCGACAGCTGCGCTACGGTTCACAGCCCTAAAGATGCCAGAAAGATCAGCTGCAAGTTCCTTATTACACCTTTCTTTTTAAACCTTGAAATAACTCAAACCAATAACAGGTTCGACTTTGATATAGAGTTATCTGACAAGAAATCACAGAGAGCACAGTATCATTGTGAGAGCATGAAGTCAAATCATCCAAAAAAAATTCAGAATAGAATAAAGGGTTAACAGCTGTGAAGGCTCTTTGTCCACTGTATATATGTAATAGCAGGAAATCTCTTGTCATGGCAACTTATACAGATTTGTACATTATCTAGTCATTGTGTGATGTTCATTCATGCGATCTCTCTCGCATGCTCCTGCAGCTAGTGGCTGTGGGGAGAACCTGTACATGTCCAGCAGGAAGAACAGCTGGAGCGATGCCATCCAGTCATGGTATAATGAGGTGAAGGTCTTCCGTTATGAAGTGGGATCTGTGAACGGAAAAACGGTCGGGCACTCCACACAGGTGCACCTTTAACATTTTAGTAGTACCCATGATATGTGTGTCATATGTCAGTTAATTAATCACAAATTCAGTCAAAAATCATAAATTAATTAATGAAAATTTTAAAAAAGCCACTTCCTCTTGATGATTTTACTTTGTATCTTTTGGTCAGGTTGTTTGGTACAAATCTAACCAGGTTGACCCACTGTCCCAACTTCAGATGCAAGTACTTTTTTCATGATTTTTCCATTGAAATTGCAAGTCTTGCATATTTTGTGAACACATAAATGACTCTTTATGCATTGATTGAGATATTAACATGCTATTATAATGAAAAAGATGCAACAAACATCATTAGAAGCATTGTGTTTTACATATATATTCTACCAAAGTGGGTACAACATAAATGCCTGCAGCCATTAATATCCATGACATGATTAGGCTGATTTTCATTGATAATCATTATAGTGGAAAGTACAGAAAACAGATCCTCCATCCCTACAGGAAAGAACCCTCCTGTGGTGACTGCCCCAATACCTGCTAAGACAAACTGAGCAGTAAGTAGCAAATATCGATGCTGCAAAGTGTGACCTTCTCCTCTAGTTTTGAGACTGAGTGCGGCAGAGTTTTAAGTATTAAAGTCAGCATGCACATGTTAAATATTATCTGAAACTGGATGATTTGATTTTTAGTTTAGTTATAATTAGATTACTTTAATCTCAGTGCATGGAGCCACCACCTGTAAGCACAGATGGGGGGGAAGTATATAAAAAAATAGAACAATCACTTATTTTATTCATTTATGATCATGACATTTTGGGTCTTTGTATAAAAAATGTATATATTTTCTTAGAAAGTATAGATACCACTCAGCTTCTTCAGTTTCCTTTCTTCCAACGTTGCTTTTCTACTGCATTTTAATCTAATTAGTAAGAGTGAAGCAATGTTTGGGCCTCATCCACTGAGATGCGGTGGAGCTGCAGCAACGGCAGCATAGCCAGTTGGTGTCAGGCCTCCTGGCAGCGCTCGTCTGAGATCATCTAACCTGTCGACACGGGTGCAGTTTCAATAAACATCTGCATCAGAAATATTTATGTCCATTCCGTGTCCCGCCTTCTCACTCGCATGAAACAACCTCTTAAAACGTGAACTCTCCCTGCAGTTTGGAAATAATAAGTATTGGAGCCCCGGTATAATCCCTCAGGCTGTTTGACATGTTCAGCAATCAGCAGAGATTAAAGAGGAAATTTACTTTGGCAAAGTGCCTTTCTAGACAAACACTTCCACCAGGGGGAGGTTCCCATTGACTAGTGTGTAATCTGTAAACTCACAAAGAGGAAAGAGAGTGCAGTTGATAGGGTGGACTTGGCAGAAGTGAAGAGGAAAAATTTAATTCGACAGTGTTTCCCCTAAACCTGAGCCAAGACACATCCACAGTTTGAAGCAGCATCTTTATGGAATATTTTGTCAAGATTTAAAAATCGTACGTCTTATTTCAACTAATTTACGACCAAGGTCAACATAAAAAAACTGATAGTGCACAGAAGTACATTTTGGGAATAGTGGATGCTGTTAAATGCAATAATCAAAGCTGCAATGACTCCACAGGAAGCTGAAAAGGTAACTTCCTTTTCAATATGACAGCAACTGACCATTCCTATTTTGAAGGAAGCGGGGAGAGGTAAGGGGGCGGGAAACGGCTACTTGTGGCCTGAAAGAACTGGCGTGCAAACTCTGAAACTAGCCGTTGTCGATCTAAAATATACAGTTGTGTTCAAAATAACAGCAGTGTGTTTAAAAAAATGTGAGCCAATTCTTATTTTACAGAAAATGAAGAAAAATAATCATTAGACTGGTCAAAAAATAGCAGTCTGTCTGTATTTTTTCTTTGCACACCTAAATATTTGCTGTATATCAGTTTGCCTATATCTAAATACTTGAAGAGGTCATGCTGCCCTTGAAATGTGAGTTTCAACAGGACAACAACCCCAAACACACCAGTAAACCAGCAGCAAAAACAAGAAATTCACAGGAATTATGAGGCTCAAATACCTGTTCAAAGGTGCCAGAAGTTGGTCGATTCAGATGTCGATGGTGATGCAGATGTGAAACAGCTCTCAGAAACCATGGTGATACAAATAAATATGACTTCAGTGATTCACAGGAATGCTAAATCCTTTAGTGTATACAATAAATATTTGAGTTTGAAAAGAAAAACCCAGACTCTGCTATTTCTAACGGCCTAACATTCATTATTTTTCATTTTCTGTAAAATAATTTAAAAAATTTACATATTTTTTCTTGACATTTTGATTTTGATTTGATTTATGATGTAAAATGCAGTGTCCCTGATGCAGCAAATTATTCATACAAATTATTATAAGGATTTTGTCTTGTTATATTATTATAACACTATTATGCTGTTATAACACAACTGTAAAGAAACACAATTCACCTCTACTCTAAAAAAATACCTCTCACCTCTACTCAGTCTCTCTTGTCCCGCTGCCTCATCCCACATCCTACGAGCTGCTTGTTACCGTGAAAATATTTCTGTGCTTTTTTTTTTTTTTACCTCAGAAATATTTGGAATCCAGGACTGCATCTTCAACTTTAACTCGTATTTCTCCTTCAGGGCATCTAGACATAGTCATTTGAAGTTGTGGTTATTGGTGGTGGAATCTGCCCTCCTGTGACCCGCAGGACTTCCTTCGGGGTTATGGAGTGTGCCGCTCCTCAGGGGGTCAGCCACACGCAATCCGGCTGCTCAGCGGGATCCTGGTTCAAGCGAGGCTGTGTTTGTATGAGTTACCCTCATGCGGTCTACATTGGAGAAGCACAGATGGATCTACAGCCTCGGCTGGTTGGAATAGATCCAGGCTGGATCTGCTTGGGTTTTTTTGTTTGTTTTTTAATCTATTTTTTATAAGAATGTAATGTGTTTCCACTTTTGCTTTTAGAAGAGGTTGTTTTCATTTCGGTTTATAAAATAATCTGTTGCCACTTTCGACTTCCTATTGCTGCATTGTTACACACACTGCTATTGTGTAGAAATTAGCTCCCTTCCATGTGATAACAAGCCGCTTTCATTGAAAACAAACACATGGACTGAATTTCTGTAACCTTTGCATGCGTGCCAGAGGAGACCCACTCTTCATGCCATCACATATGGAAGAGCGTGCAGACATGATGGAGGTGAAGAATATGAAGCTGCTATGTGACACTGCTATGTGATCTTCATGAGGGTGAGTTACTTGCAGGGCCGTGCGGAGACCTTCGGAGGGGCAAGTGCTCAATGTTAAAATGGAACAAGAGTTTGACACATACCCCATAATATAACTGGCTGAATTGTAGCAACCCATATTCATGACAAATGTGATCACAACATACACGACTGCAACTGATATGTATGGTAGGGACAGTGCAAAGGAAAAGTAGACTGTTGTTTTAGACCGATGTTTTTCCTGATGGCTGCATTGAACAGCTGAGCAGATTCCATGCATTAAACACACAAACATAAACCTTCCATACCTTTTCTCTTGATTCACAATATACCCTCAATCAACTATAATTCCAAATCATAATTGCCAATAATAAAATAAAACTAATATAGAAGTTATAGACAGTTTTTTATATAATTATGCGTATTATATTCCATTTTCTATACCTGCTTATTCCTCATTAGGGTCGCAGGGGTCTGCTGGAGCCAATCCCAGCACGTTACGGCGAGAGGCAGGGATACACCCCAGATGGTCGCCAGCCAATCGTGGGGCACACACACCATTCACTCACACACTCACACCTACGGGCAATTTAGAGTCACCAATTAACCTCAGCATGTTTTTGGACTGTGGGAGGAAGCCGGAGTACCCGGTGAAAACCCACGCAGACACAGGGAGAACATGCAAACTCCACACAGAAAGGTCCCAGACCCAGGACCAAGGAGGTCTTGAACCTGCGACCTTCTTGCTGTGAGGCAACAGCGCTAACCCCTGCACCACCGTGTCTATATTTAATTTGTCTGTGTATATTAAATTTATATATACACATATATATAACCTTGTTAAGGCATATTACAGTTAAATTATTAAATTATATATTAATTATATAAAAATTAGTATTATTATTATTATCTAAATTAGTATTTCATTGTTGAATTCTATTTTTGAAGGGCTACAGGGAGGCTTTGACACACACAAACTTAAAAAAAAAACAAAAAACACTTTAACAAAAGGGCAAAGGGGCAGGTGCTCAAGCCCCCACCCTCCCCCCACCCTCCCCCCCTTGCATTTGCCTGGTTAGTTGACATAGTAAAAGAACTAAAGTGAGCGGAAGAAGTGTGTACCCTCCAGCAGAGGGTGGTCCAGTGATAGCAGACGTCCACCGGCTCGGCTCGATAAGGCCGATAAGCATGGCCGTACCATCGTCTTATCAACTCCAGCAGCGAGTCCCTGGGCCAGAAAACAGTTATGATTTTGTCGTTGGTTTGTCTTCCTGAGCTGTAGATTGTGTAACAACACAGCAGATATAATGACCGTGTTCTCCATTGTTAAAGCTGTGGTAGATTTTTATACAACAATCAACAATATGACCTAGTGAAGGACCTGCTGCAGGAATCGCTCTCTGCAATTATCACACCCAAAGCTTGTTAAAATCAGATAGGACATGTTAACACATTATGAAATGTACCATACAGCCTTCTTCTGCATGTCTGGCTAAAAAGAAGGTAATCAAGTGCAGATGATACATTTCCCTCGCTATCTCTTTGAATTAAGCAAAGTTAGAAACGAGGGTGACGAGAAAGACAGAGGAGACAATGATCGAAGGAGTTGGTGAAAACATAGCAGGGCTTTTTCATGGCAAGAGAGGGAAAAAAAAGGCAGGAAGGCATTCGGAGATCAGTTGCATCAGTCTGTCCAGACGAAAGACATGTTCATTTAGTCTGAGCTGTTATCTCCCCGCATCTAGGTCCCTTTGGACAAGAAACAGGATGCTGATAAAAAAAAAAAAAAGAAGAGAGCTGACTCCATTTGAAAACTAACCAAGGATCTCAAGGCTCAGTGCAGCAAACTGGACTTGACTCTTTGCACTAGAGTGACTTTAAATGTGAAATTAAACACTGCATGACACTGAGTCAACTAATAGCTGCCTGTGTGTTAAAACTGCATGAGAAACAGACAGGAGGATTTCACTGGACAAACTGGAAATTATCACAATTATTGCGCTACAAAAACGAGTGCTCAAAGATTTAGAGCTTATTATGCATTGTGCAATATGTAGTTCTGACGGAGCGATCTGATTGGTCGACTGTTAGACAGTTACCCCACACTCAAATGGGCAAGAATGAATGAAATGAAGAATTCCACATCACAATAATGATTATTGTTCTGCTGATTTACGGTAATTTAGACAGTAAAAAGGCTGATGAACAAAAAGTTGCCAAAAAATGAGTTGTTACTGTCTTATGAATCAGTAAATTATAGATTAATGCTCATGAAGACAACATAACCCCATTTCAGCCTCATTGCTCTTTTTCATGTAAATATATATATATATATATATATATATATATATATATATATATATATATATATATATATATACAGTCATTTTGTGTCTTTTGTCAGTGTGGCAGTAGTGTCATCAAAAGCAAGGGCAATATGATGTAATATTGCTTAAATTACATTATTATTATCTGGTCAAAACCCTTCTCCTACCCACTAATGTGGATCGAAAATAGACCACGAAACAACATGAGGGCTCGGCCTCACACGGCGAGTGTGTCACCTGTAGGAAGTGCAGCTCCTGCCCACTGAGTGCTACAGGAACATTCTAACACGCTGCTGATGAAAGCCGAGCGTGACGCTCGTGCAGCTTCCTTCCCTTCCAAGAGTGCTTTTTCACAGAATTTGCTAACAGGCCTCTCAGCTCACCTCTTAAGCTTTCATCACACACAAGGAGACATCTGAAATGGAAATACACTGACAGATCAATTCATTTCTAATGTGTTTCAGCTAGCTGGTTCTATATAACATCGTGCTTCCCTATATTGTCCTGAGAAGCTCATAACCTGTGGGCTGAGGTGCACAGTATGGGGGGGGGGGGTCTTTATGTGTCCAGTGCTTCCTAAAGCGCCTGTTAATGTGTCCATGGAGATTGTTTTATGGGCGAGCGTGCTGGCTACGAGTTCATCCGCTGGACAGAGATTTGAGTTCTCCCAGCACTCTCAGCTCAGACAGGCCTGGTTCACGTCAGCCATTAGCAACCGGGTGTTGTTCTTTCTCCGAGCCGGTGACTGCTTGATGGCTCTTCTAGCTCCAGGGTCCTCGGGCAAATGTACATTAAACAAACATTTGGAGAGGGGTCCCAAGGCACCAGCGGAGGAAATGGTTAAAGTGGGTGTAGGCATAACCCAAACAAAACGTATAGGCAAAACATTCGTTCAACCGCAACTCTGAGAGAAAATAAAGTCAGGAGCCATAGGGTCGAGACGTAATTTGAGGTTCGGAAGCGGCGTCCAAATTGGTTTTATTCAAGGGTGATAGAGGAGTAATGATACAGTCAAGGGTTCTAAAGAAAACAACAAATACACTACTTAATACATTAAAATAATAATAATTTACTAATCCTTTAAAGTCAATAATAAAACCAGATTTGATTGAATTATTTATGTCTTGTGTCCCATGTTGATTTGTTTTTTGGTTTATTATTCCTTTCTTTATTTCTCTACCCCGTTCTGATTAGTTGTTGCTGTAATTAATGTGTATTCTGTTATTCACTGCACATCTACAATGTGTGGAAAACATAGATTTGTAAATTATTATTAATTAATAGTTAATAAGTTGTACAATAAGTAAGATCTATTGCAGCTTTAGCCACATAGTTCAAACAGTCAAATGCATTATTCACAACACATATAAGGCCATATATAAAACTTTATTTAATCATCTATCAGGTATAATTTACAATGAATTGTGTCTTTTTGAAGGTGGTACAGGCAAAAAGAATCTTAACTAGTTTACAGTTTTACAATAGAAGCGATAGAATCTCTTATATAAAAAAGTAAAGCAGCTTTTTTTTTTTTACAGTCTTTATCTAAGTAAAACTAATCTGAAGTTTAGAATGTCTAAACAAGCACATGAAGATGAAGATGAGGAGCAAATACCAAATGAAAGGAAAGCAGCTTCTCTAATCTCTAGAGTAAATTGTTATCGCTCATACATCGATAAGACACAGGTAGAAAAAAAAATAATTTGTTCAGACGATGGTGGGTGGATGATTTATGCATAAATGCTAGATTTTTGCTTTACTACTGCTCAGCACAGGCCTGTGGGTTTTTAATCCATGCTGTTTTTTATTCCAACACACAGCAGTTCAAACAACCTACGCGACTTTTTTGTTGGTTGTTCTGTAACTCTGACATATTTTCACACGGTGCATTTGATTTATTCAACATTTTACTCATCATCATCATCATGATCTCTTCTTTCATTTATGTGCCCATGTGCTCTAAAAGTCAAAGACAAAGACTCTAACCCATGACGAATTTGGTTGCAATTTTCTTCAAATTTAAATTTTCTCAATTATTTGCACCGTTTATACACAGGAATTTAAAACTATTTTATTTTTTATTTAAAACAACCTCCCAGCCAGCAACCTACCTGCGGCAAACAGCGATTTATGTTTGCCTTTGATGTGCCTTTTACCGTTTCGTGCGAGGTCACCAACATCCTGGGTTTAGCACCACCCAAGACGATTGAAATATGCAAAGAAGTGCAAAACGAGCCAGGGAGGTTTTTTTCCCACCCTATAGCAGAAATGAAAACGTGTGCAGTTTCAATGGACTGGGCAATGGAAGACTACCCCTGGATATACAGTTACGCAACTGCAACATCTTGCAACGCTTTGGTTTCTCTTCAAAGAATAATAAATGGTTTCTGTGCCTTACCCAAACATCTATGTCATATTTAATATCGAGTATTTCCTGAAATATATTTCTGTACGAAATTCATGAAAACCAGCATCTGGGAAAAAAAAATCACTATGTGTATATCACGTATACAAAAGTGTCACACAAGGGAGGCCCCACCTTCACAGATATTGCATGAGAGTGCGTTATTTTCTCCAGAGTGCAGTTCTCACTGTACTTCTCTGGCTATTTTCCCCACTCTTTGGCCTTAATAATAAATAAGCCCCACGGGTCTTTACATCTGCTTATCGCCGCTGCCACGGTAATCTGACACAGACGTTTGCTGGGCCTGGCGGTTGCGCAGAAGATGGGGGCGAACATTCCTTTTTCTCATCCTGGTAAATCTGTTCACCATTAGCTGGTGTCAGACAGATGCAGGGACCAAATCCATGAGCTTCACTCAGGAATGGCTTGGTCATGTAGGGGTCAATCACGCACGGTTCATTATTTCAGCGGCAACCCAATGCATTACTGATACAGTGGTGATGTGACATGAGAGAAGATACTTTGAAAGGTCAAGAAACTTAAAGGGAGTATATATTACAATGAAAATGTCATTTTTATTGCCCAATCGTGTTTCATACGTTTTGTCATGACGGTAAAGCCGCAGATTACATTATATATGATGTTACAATGTGAGTTGTGTGACCAGGATGGAGCCACAGAAACAATAAGGTAAAGCAGACTTTGTGCATTTGTCTCAGCTTCATTAACAAAATGATGCTTTATTCATGAAATGCATTTTTTCCAAGTAAATTCCTCATATGTTTCCTATTATTTTCTATGGCAAGCCACATTGATGTCACAATATAGATAAATGGATGTGAGATATCCGACATCTGGCTTACTGGGGCGATCATTCATTTTTACTATCACACGCCAAAGTTTCAAGGGGAACATAAACGACAGAGTCGCACAGAGATTCATAGCAGGTAGTTATGTTCAGAGTTGCCTGATCAGGTCTGTGCTCACCACCGACTGCTACATGCTAAATGCTACACACCCATCCAGCACGTCCTCCACACCCTCACGTTTAGTGAAGTTCACGCCCATTCACCTTTTATCGGGTCCCAGCTAATGGGATTGACCGGCGACGCGGAAAAAAGACGAGGGGTCGAAAGTCATAAAAGTTGCTGGCTTGGTGGTTGGATTAGGAAGTTATGGGGAAATAATTGCTGCCATTTTGGCTCTTCCTTGCTGACAACGTTAGGTAAATATCTGTCGACACGCCCACAGCGATGAGTGTGAATGTCACGTGATGCATTTGCTGTCTTCACCATTCAGGCATCGGTTTATTCCATTTAAACCACCTGTTAGACATTAGAACCTCTGATGTCCCTTCAACTATTCTGTCTGGTTTCTATGAATCCTGAATCTATTTCATTGACATTTTATTTGCCAAAAGTTGCTCAGGCTTTGCTAAATCAATCTCTTCTTACAGCCTAGCTCTGTCCTCCAGCAGGCTGTTCTGAAGCTGGAATAAAACAGAATAGAATAGCTTTTATTGCCATTGCACAGGAGGTACAATGAAACCCAATGCACTCACATATGCTGCACAATAAATATACATATTACAATCCCATCCATAATGTCATGGAGTCATTAAGCATACCTTGTATATCTTGTATGCCTTTAAAAAAGAACATGCTGCATGCAGTCCAGGATATAAGTGCATTGCATAAAAAGTGTGCATTGCATGGATACAGTGCAGGTATTGACAGATGTTAGTGGTTAATTTTCGTGTAAGAGTTGAGTATGGTGATAGCTTTGGGATAGAATTCTTTTGTGATTCTTGTGCTGTCAATCCTCTGTTTTCCAGAGGATAAAACAGGGATGAAACAGGTGATTAGCAGGATGTGATGAGTCTTTAAAAATTGTTTTATGTTTTCTGCAAACACAGAGAGTTGAAGATGGAATCCAAGCTAAGTAGCTGTTGATTGGTGATGTTTTGTGCAGTTATATGTTTTTTATGCAGCTTCCTGTTTGTTGTCCATGACAGGATTTCTGATAAGCTATTTACGTCAACTTATGCCTTATTAAACACCTTATCCGATTGGCTGGAGGTGTGGCCCCCACCTTCAGCGCCAGCCAATCAGAATATGACCTAATAATTAATGTTAGTTGTGTTGCGTTTTAACCTGCAGTAATATCCGCAGCGGGAGATATAAGACATAGACTGTCCACGAAGTATCGCCTGATTCTGAATAAATAGAAGAAGAACCAGCTAGATTTGGTCAAACACCACTTTGGTACAATGTTTTATGATATCAGCATTTTTATTTGCTTGCAACCAAAGAGTCATTGTTGTGCAGTGTGTACATCCTTACTGAGTAGCAGCGCTCTTCCTCAGTTGTTATAGTAACCTGAGAATAACACATGAATCACTGAAGTCATCATTTGACCTTTTCTTTCTCAAGCCACAGTGTTATCCACTTATCTCTTGTATATCACAACATCTTCAGCATCCGCCACACAAGGCTCCTTAGACAATAAACAATTGTTGTGCAGATATACATCAGTGTATCCTCAGAACATTTACACAAACAGAGGTTCAAACTCCTTTAGAATGAGATTATTGTATTTAATTCTCACAACAACAGTTTATATAACATTTTAATACTATGAGCACCACACCAAATTTAATTTACTTTGATACAAGTTGTATTTTGGGTGACCCTTTCTCAAGGTTGAAATCAGCCAAACCACAGACATGAATAAACATGGTTTTAAATGATAGAAAATTAAATAAAAAGAAAGGATCACACACAAAAGTTGGAATCAGCGATGAAATGAAATGAAAACCTGCCTGGAGGTTCTGAAAGAGGATATTATCATTTAGTCTCTAGAGTTTGGTTTGTCCATTCTGGGCTACTGTAGAAACATGGTCCAAAATTTCTCAATCGAGGGTAATAGATACACAACAGTTGTTATTTTGATTGAAATATATGCTTATTAAAACATAGTTATGACTATTAAATTCCATTACTGCTACCTCATACACGCCTTATTGTGACCAGAACACTGAACTTTAAAATATAAACATATATAAAATATAATCACATCACCCTTGTGTACAACCCGACCATTCCTTGGTACGTTTTAAATCAACCATGCATTTCCTAATTTATGATGTTTTTTTTAATCACTGATAGGGCTTGAAGTGTGAAGCTGCCATGAGAAAAGCAAACACATGGTCTCCCATATACAGCGAAGGGAATCTATACTGTACATGTGGACAGTCCTTATGTAATTAACATGCCTCCTATAATAACTAACATGTGGGGAAACATTTAAACAGCTGTATAATTATACAACAGTCAGATCGAACATACTGTACGCTCTGTTTCATGCGGCTGCTGGAAATTCTTTCATATAATCAGTAAATTGCTTTTAATTAACATTTTTCAGGGGGAATTTATTGCTCTACTGAAACTCACATGACCCTTTTTTTGTTGTTGTTGTTTGCGCCAGATGCTGGCCGCTTTCTTTAATGTGTAAATACATTAAATACTGTAAAGGTTTAACAAGGCTCATTAATTATGTCATTTACACAAAGCTCCTCCTCCCAGTTTGCGTGACAAGTAATTTTCTCCTCTTTCCTCCCGTTTCGACTTCACCGATATGCCTCAAACCCCCAATCTCTCTACATCCTGTACATTGAAAGCTCACTCCCCATGTCGTTTAAGTCAGGATGTTTTTCGATTGCTTTTTTTACCCCCCCCCCTCCTCCCTCCTTCGTTTTCCTATTTCAGTGGGAAGTCCTGGGTTGTGGTCCAATCATTTTAGTTTTTATTAAGATTCGGTGATAACTTGGCAGGTTGATTGCCGCGTGGAGCCACATGAGGAAAGGGTGCGGCGAAGGCCCTCAATTAGGCTCCGTTTAAAGAAGCCGGCACTAGATAAAGCAATTACATCTCACTGCAGGGAGGCTCTTGTGTTAAAAAGGCAACAGGACATCAGGATGTGCTGAAGAGGAAGCCGCAGCGCCGGCTATCAAAGGCTTCCATCCAACAATAATATGACGGCACTTTATTTCACGAGGATTAAACTGTGGTAAATCAACAGCAGAGGGGTCCTTAAACGCATCTCCGATGCTGTTGCCGTGCTACTCGTGCAATTCGCTTGACATTTAAAAACTGGAAATAAATGAGTGACATTACGAGTTCAGCTCCAGCTCGTGCAGATCAAACAGAGACGAAATGTCAGAATTAAAATGGAATCCGGTTTTATCATAAAATTCATATTTGCAGCAGGGGCCCTGGGACCAGAATTTGCTCGCGTTATCTTTGTAATTGAGGAAACTAGAAAGTAAAGCAAAGACTTATCTTTCCATGTGTGAGCAAATAGAAGAAGTCCCACGACACTTAGTAACCAAAGTAACTGCCACCCCCTCGCCGCCCCTCTACAGCTGGCCTGTTACACATACTCCCTCAAATAGACCGCGTACTGTAGCTGTAAACAGTAAGCATCGGTTGAAACCAATTTTTAGACATCACAGGTCTTCGTGGAGTCAGTGTTATGTAATTCTACTTACCATATAGCACGTCTATTCTGCTAAAAATGTTTCATAAGTGCTCAAAATGCATCTCAGTGTTCTTCTATAACTCCAGACCTAGCACTCATACCAACCTTCCATTAACAGCCATATATGCACCTAAAACCTATGAATGGGCCTCATCACTGTACCTCCTGTTGTGGAAAATTACAGCTCTGGAAAAAAAAAATAAGAGACCACTGCATTTTTTTTTTCTGAAATCAGCATCTCTACATGTATTACAGCCATTCCATTCCAGCGTCTGTTGAATTCCAACAGATGTACACCTCATTCTGCTTAAAGAGGTAGCAGGAGTGGAATAAAATCACCCAAGAACAATGGTAAAGACTTGTGGAGAGCATGCCAAGACACATGAAAGCTGTGATTAAAAATAAGGGCTATTGCACCAAATATTGATTTCGGATATTTTTATATAATATTATTGATTTTGTTTACACTTCTTAAATGTAAACATTAGTATTATGTTGTTTTAAAATAAACGTGATCTTGTTTCTTTGCATTGTATGAGGTCTGAAATTATTGTCATTTTCTGCAAATAAATACTCTAAACTCTAAATTTGGAATTTGGGGGAAATGTTGCCCAAACTCATATTTCTGCCCAAACACATACGTATAAGTAGTAAAATCAGAAACAAACTGATTATTTCTCAGCAGTCTCTTATTTTTTTCCAGAGCTGTACATAGCTGCAATTTCTCTGTATCGCATTTTGCACAAGTAGTTTCTCTCCCACAGCTGTTGCACTGCACGCACGCTCCTCTGTCTGCACTCTGTTTAGACTGATATGTGCTGTGCACGCCACGGTAACACGAGAGGCACGCCGCTGAGCCCTGAGCACGCACACCTGTAATACATTGCTGTCAAACAGCGCTGCATATCGGCATCTGCAGTTGTGTGCAAAGCCTTTAAAGCGTACGGGGGGGTGGGGGGTGGGGAGGGGGGCTGCTGTAAGGAGGACATGTTCATGTTATGCAGATGCAAAACATTTCCCCTTAACTCATCCTTATCTGACAATTCATTCTTATAGGCTCCTGTTTTGCAATGAGATGTTTTGGCCTTCCTTAACTCGAGCCCAGACTGGCGAGATGCAAAACACTACAGGATGCTATATAGGGCAATAATTGCCCTGAACGTAAATAGCATGAAGGGCCACCGAAACCTAAACATAATGAGAGTTGGTTATTGTTCTTGATTGCTAGCGTCCAACGTGCTGATTAACCGTCCGCATAGGTTTTCCTCTGAATGGGCTTATCAGAGTGCGCAACTGTTCCCCACAGCCCGCGCCACAGGAAACGAGGGGTGGGGTGCGTTCATGAAGCGGGGGGGTGTGGTGAGCATGAAGCCCGAGGAGGGCGAGGAGGAGTGTCTGTACGCGATCGTCCTACGCATTCCAGTTTGAGCCCCCGTTGGGAATGAAATGCAGAGGCCTTTGCAGTATAGAAAAAAAAAAATCATGTTGGTACTGGTGATGATATTTTTACCCTGCTGGCACCACAGTAAGGTGATGTTTATCACTTGGGTACACAGTCGCAGGCCATAAAATTCTGCTGCCCACACACCAATCAGAGCTTTCTTGAATGAGGAGATTGTCTTCCCTTACAAAGCGACCGAGCTACATCCACGTCATGTTGCCGTTTGCTTTTAACATCCTTGTCTAAATCGCAGAGAACCTGGATTTTTATTGTCTTGTTGTCCTGGTAAGTTTTTATTTTCTTTTTCTCGTGTTTTCGTGCTTTCCTGTTTTTATACTGCAAATAATATTCCCTCTTGTGAGACAATAAAGATGTTCAGCAACATAAAAAATGATGGCAAAAACAGATGAGATTCAACCTTCACTTCCATCATTTACACAAACAACAAAACTATCTGTTCCTACAAACCAGAGATGAGCTAATGTTTTGTCAGTGGACTCACATTCATGCACCCAGGAGCATAGGTGTGGATTATATTGTAGTTTCTCGGCCCGGATCTGGAAGCAAATCTAATTGCAACCAGATCACATTCGAGCAACCCACTGCTATCATTGCACGTCAGCTGTCATCAAACAGCCGCCCACTTGTCAATGCAGCGAGCAAGGTAGTTGCGGAATGTAGGAGGTCCGCTCGATCTGTAAAATGCCTTGTTCAGATGTAGAGAGAAAGACGGGCACACGTATGTAGCCCTTTGAGGTCCGCACCAAGAAAAAAGCAATGGACAAAAACTAAACCAAGTGGTAGCGATGGCTCATTCAGGTTGAGTTAAGCTCAATGCATTATTCAATAAGATATAGTGACTCAAAGTGTGGTCTACCAAACGGTTACACAGAACCTTAAAGGTTAAGCATGACTGGACAGGGAAATATGCGCTCGGTTTACCTTTGAGAAAAAAAAAATGACACCACTGTGCTCGAAATGGAGGAAATCGGTGGCTACAACGTAGAGCTGGAATGTGAAACGCTGTATCAACAAAATTCCAGCAGGATAATTATAAAAGTCAAAATTTTTTTTAAAACACAACAGTAAGTCTCTACCTTACATAACGAAGATGTCAGATTCCCTGTTGATACAGAGATGTCATCGTGTAATGCACCTTTACTGGAACTTTAATATGGTGGAAATGAATTAAGTGGACCTCTAATATACCCCTGCCTTAGAGAATTGACCGTTTCCATTTCATTTTACCCAACTTGTTTTTGCCTCAAGCAAAATATCCCCAGTTTATCCACACACACATACACACATACACACGATATCTCATGATCTATTTGCCAGATTGATGTGAAAATTGCTTAGTAGATTTATGCTCCTAGGGGGAAAAACCCTTTTGATTTCAGTGACCCATTGGTATTTCCTGTAGGGCCATAGTATGGAAAACTGCATATTATCACAGTGCTGGTCAACCTCCAACAAAAGCAAGACTTTAAAGAATGTTGTTGAAAGTCTTAAAAATGTCAATTGATTTACTATAGTAAACAAAATAATACATGAGTAATTACATTTTCCAGTTTTTGAGGCATTGGGGGCAGTTATACAATAAATTCACCACTGCACATGATTCATACATTAAGCCTGGGTCCTTTGAAATGTGAAGAGACTTTCTTTTCACAGTCATGCTTCTCATCCTCAGCTTCAACAGCAACGCTGCTACTGAGCATCTGAAATGGACGACTTCTTTGGCCCTACCTAAGCGCTCTAATCCCTGCCGTCAATGGGCTTAAAAAGCTGCACTTTGCACAAGTGATAATATTGTGTAGAGCAGCAGAAGAAACAAACATTTTTGGATTTCCTTAGGAACTTTAACTCTTTCCGTTTGCCTATGCAAGGTTTTTAACCCTTTGACTTCAGCTGGTTCAAAGAAAAAAGGAATTTTGCAGCTGGGGATGCATATATATAACATCATCCATGTCTAATCCCTTTCTCCAGATACCTCAGGTAAAACATTCTTAGAGAGCAGAGTCATATCTTCTATCCAGCAGACAACGGAAAAAAAGGCAACTCAACACATTGGGGAGAAGAACAGTGTAGAAATTCTGTCACAACTGCGATAGCACTAGTGCTTGATCCCACATGTTCACACCTGTCAAAGTGTCCTTGAGTAAAACATCACAGGCTCACTTGCTCTGGCCCTGACCTCTGACCTCTGTGGACTTCTCAAACTCGTCATATTTCACGCGTCTTAAGTAATGTCCGTGTTATTTTTTAATCCATTTGAGAAAAAAAAAAATAAAGAATTTCCCTGACTGTGACAGCCTGAAGGCATATCTTTGCATTAACGGCGCTGCCTGGTTTTCATGCATTGAGCGTGAGACGCATCTGGCACCTTTCACACGCTCTCACGCCACACGTCCCGTTTTCTCACACAGTGAAAAAACAATTTCTTGACTGATAACTGATTGCGGTGTGAAAAGAGGACACTGGCAGCACGCAGACGGAGAAGAGGCAGCGGTAGGATCGAGAGTGAGTTACTATGGTTACGGGGGCCTTCCATCTCTGTTGCTCTAAAACTTTCTTGTGACTCGAAATAAAGTCTTTTTAAAATCTCATTCTTCCAAAATTGTTTGTACTTTGTTTGGTTTTGCGTTGTTTAAACATGAAGTCAGGAAAGCTGTTAATAGAATGAAATTCAATCTGTGTAATTTTAGATATATTAGAAACAACCTAACACTTGAATCAGCTCGGCTACATTCAATGCAATGATTGTGTCGCAATTGAAATAAAACAATATACAAACAATCTCTTAAAATTTTAGATTAAAAAGAAAACTCATATAATCTCTGCAGAAGAAATATGACTTACTGAGCTGTGGAATTTATATATATAAATAATAATAATAAATCCAAAAACAGGTCAACCAGGGCAAATTCCAGAGGTGATTGCCTAGTCCCATTCAGGAAAAGAGTCTTTGGACAGGCACAGTTTCATATTGTCCCTGGCAATCTTGGAATACAAGTGTGATGCGTGATCTGCCTACCTCCAGCTCATTTACTAAACATCTGAAAACACGGCTATTGGACAGTAAAGTTTCTCCCATAATCAAGCACAGCTCTCAATTTTACTTGTATTTCCTCTTATTAACATTTGTGTACTGACTGTATTATTGAGCTGTGGAAAACAGGCCAGAATTGTGACCTCATGTGATCTATGTATATGTGCATTGGGGCATTGAGCAAATCACTCAGCACTTTAAAATTCAATGAAATCGAAACATGCAATAACACCAGCACTGAGCACTTTGTAAATGTGTATTCATACGCATTATCCCCTTTTAAATGAATACATTCAAATTCATACTCACAACTACACCTCTGTGAACACTGGGCAATTTACACTGTTATTTTTATTTGAGGGTGCAGTATTTTTAACGTTTAGCTCCTGGCATTCTGAGCTCTTGAGGCAGCACAGATCTTCAGCTCTGAACCTGCAACAAGCTGGAAAAATGGTCTCCCAGTGGATTCTTAGAAGCCTTTAAAAATTTTTCAGGGCGTTTTTTTTTTTTCTTCTCATAAATCATTGAGGATCATTCCAAATATCGCCCATAAAATGTTCTGCAGAGCTCACGCATGAGCCATATGTGCGTTACCCCACCCAACAAAGATGGGATTATTTTACAGTTTTGATTAATGGGGGGGGAAGAGAACCTGGATTTTGTCTGTCACAACAACTGGCCTCTGTTTCTTATCAGGCACATACATATCTCTATATGGAAGAATCCTCCAAACCGAGGAATGCGGTGTTGATCCCTCGATTACCCAACAGAGTCACTCCACGAAAGAGAGAAGAGGGTCTGTATCACGCAGTGTGAAAAGAGGATCCTAATGAGGTGATACTGCTCTTCATAAGGAGTGATAAGAAGTTAATACTTTAGAGGATAGAGCACATAATAATGCATGTGGAGTTGTACCTTATGTTTATACACAAATATCATGGATTTCTCTATATAAATTCCACTTTCCTCTCATGGAAACTGACATTTATTTCTTATTACTGGTGAAAGTTTTCCTGGAGGAGCTTCATCAAAAAATACAATTACTAGATGTTTATATGAGTCACTTGACCTCAGTTTGACCTTTACCTCTGGTTGACTAAGGCTTGTAGGAATGTCCTGACACACAGAGCTGAAGAGGTGATCTATCGTCCGCCTCTGAACTCTCCCTGAGCCCGTTTTGCCATTACAGCAAGATTCATGTATGCGACAGACGGACCAAGTATCAAATGTGGAGTTAGTCAGGTTTCAAAGCGGCGCAGGATATATCAGAGTACGGCAGAGAAAGCTGCGTTGCGTAACGGCACGCGAGGGTCCGAGACAAAGGATGGAGCATATTTGGGCATGATGACTTGTTTATTTTCCACAAGCCGGCACTTTTCGGTGGGGTTGTGACTGAACACAGATAAATCACTTAATGGCTTTCCTGGAATGCAACGTTCACAGGGAGGCTAGATTAAAACCGATTTGATCTGCTAATGTTTTTCTTTTTTTTTTTTTTTTTCACTCTTGAGGCGCTTTAAAGTTTAAACTTTCTTTGATTCTGTGAGTCTAAATAAAGCGACGCGCTTTTGTCCAGCAGCACATGTGAGGCTCGTTTGAAGAAATTCCAATATAGTTTTTGGGCAAGAAAAGGAAAGAGAAGCCAATGATAACATCTCCGATATTTAACGTCACAGGCTAAAATCTTGCTGCGGGTCACCTGCCAAAACTACAACTAGGAAATGTGTTTCCATCCACCGGAAATTAGAAAAAAAAAGAGTTGAAATACAGCCAAAGAGGTTTTACACTTAGCTGAGGTGGAAAAGTGTGTCGATAAAAAATAAAATGTGAGGGTGAACGGACACAGCAACTAAATCATGACTCGGATGTAGCAGCATTTAATGTTCTGATGGAAACGATAACGTTACTGTCAGTTAATATAGTTTGCTAGCTTGTTAGCTTGGTTGCTAAAAGCACAAGAAGATCAAACAAGAGATATTTGAACTGTCTGTGAACCATGTCTTCAGCTGTGCAGCATCCTCCATTATGGATCCTCCAACATCCCCACAGCATGCAGCTGTTTTGCACACTGGACAATAGCGTTGTCCATTCTCTGTCCATAATTGCATATTTGTATTATATTTTACTGTCCATAGTTGCATATTTTTTAATTGTATTTACTATTTGTAGTCTTTATTTAATATATATGTTATACCAACATTTAAACCAAATTTCGTTCGTCATATCTACATGTGCTGAATGACAATAAAGAATCCTTGAATCCTTGATTTATGTTTCCTCATTTTTATTTCAGGTTTAAACGCTGGTGTGATCAGGCCTTTAGACGAATAGATTGACACTTTCTTGGCGAGTTTGATCACCACATTGATATTATCTTGATGCCCTAGTGTCATGTGTATAAAAATAATAATGACTTCACAGGCTGAAATGAGAAATGTGAGAAAGACGTTGGACCTGACAGCTTAAGATCCAAATTAATTATGAAATTATGATGTAATAATAGTAATAATGGTTCAGATGACAGGTCAGATAATGGCAGATTGGAGTTTCACTGTTATTTCTTATAGTCAGAAAGGAGCAACAATAACAGTTAAATCAAACAGCCACAGTTTACTTTGTGATTAATAGACTGGACCCCACCAAAACAGCCATGAGAAAGTTATGTTAGGAAGTATCTGTCGTGATTGAATGGTGGTGGTAGATAGACCACATATCCTCCTCCACTGTTTAAGTCTGTTAGCTTGTCTACAACAACATGAAAAGTCGTGAAAGCCCAGCGAAAAAGTCTCCCACCTGTCTGCCAACAGCTAGAGCCCGATTGAATAATGAGTCAGCGTGAGTGGATTAATTCTCGTGCTGCTGCGGAGTTTGATATCTCTCAACATTTGGAAGTAATTTCCCAAATGGGCTGGGAAAACAGTCCGCGCACTCGGCTCCAACACAAACACAAATGTGTTGCTGGCAGCGATTATCTACTCCACTCGTTCTTAAAGCTCCCGGCCCAATGAAGGACCTCTGGCCTGAGGTAATTGGGTCTCAGATTGTCGCCGTGCTCACTGTGGGAGCTGAGCACTGGATCAGAACCAACCACAGCCGTCAGCACGGACGGTTTCCAGTGGGGGAATATGCTGAGTTATGTATATTATCTAACCAGGACTCAAGATGAATATTCAATGTTAAGGGAACTGAACTCTGAAGTAACCCGATCACAGTGAGACATATACTGTCTGAGGAATCACAATGGGCAGCAATGGTTCGAACAACCAACCCTATTTCCTTATTTTCTTGAAATTACATTTATATTCTACACTCTGGACCTGGTTGAGGTTAGTGAAACATCTTGGTTTCGGTTCAATGTCGAAACACGTTGTGCTTCACATCACTGCTGACTTTTTGTATCCGACTTTGCATGTTGCAATGCACTGTTGTATGTTTCCTGTGTCTAACCACAACCATAAATAAAGCTTATTATAGCTAATGAAATTTAAAAAAAATATTTAAAAAATGCATTCACCAAATGCTCATAATATCATTATCAACATTTTTGTGACTTCTCATTATGTTTGAAAGAAAATTCTTTAAAGGTATAGCAGTAACGCATAGCTAATGGTACCAAATTTCATATTTTGCAGTGTGACTTTAACTCTCTACTCGTGTTACACTCCACTTCACAAATGACCATTTCCATGGTTTTATCCCAACAGTGAACACAGTAGCTCAGTTTGTTGTTTCTGGCTTCTAGTCCAAGTCTCTTTAAAATAAGTGACAAAAAGAAACTTAGGAAATTATGCAATTATACTGTATTTGTGGCTTCTTTTCGGCAAAAGTTATACTCACTTAACTTTAAATCGATCGATCATATTATTTTTCACTTACTCACATGATACCCATGATAAGAAAATCAAATTAAGGATTTTGCATATCTTTTCAGATAACTTCTGTTCCTTTACTTACTGCACTACATGCAGGACTTTTACTTGTACTTTTACTTTCAGAGTGTTTTGCTTCTTCTCTTAATTCTATAACTTATCTGAAAAATGCAGCTGCACCAGTCAAAGAACTGAACATTTGATATCAAGGGAAGAGCCTCACACAGAAAGAGGAGCATTAGTCACTGGAGTGATGTAACTGTAATTTTTATGAGGCAAATGCACACTTAAACAACAAATATATAATAATAAAAATAAATATATAGAGCGATCATTCAGTTTTAATACTTTAATCAATTATTATTATAGGTTAAACAGCATTACGTAACCTCTACTGTAGAATAAATCAGGAAGTCAACAAACAAAATTCTGACAGTGAAAAATGAGTAGGAATGAGCAGTCATTAAGTGTTTGTCTCATGTCCGCTCACTGAACGCCTGTCATTACATTGTGTTTTTCTTTGTCCCCTCGGACGCCCAGGGAGGAAACCCATCCCCGTAAGCAAAGCCCACAAGGGGGTTGTACACCATCCAGGCCCCCGATCTTCTGCTCTGTCATTGGTTGCCACGAAAACCTGCATCAGTTTAAAACCAGACCTTTCTTCCCTCCCTTCACACAGCTCGACCCTTAAAAAAGACGGCGAAGGGAGGGAGAGACAGAGCGAGCGTGTGTGTGTGTGTGACTGAGAGATAACCACAGTTGGTCTCAGGATGCCTGCGTACGCCACCAACATGAGGCTGAAGTTCCCCATCGTGGCCTTGACTTTGGAGATTATCACAATCATCCTGTTTGCACTGTTTGCGGTCTACGATGATGGAGTTCGCACCCACCAGGGCCCGTTCCACAATGAGACGATACACATAGAGAACGTGGTGTCTCTCTACCCCAGTAAGTGTACCTGGAGGGATGCTCTGCTGCTGGATGTCTGAATGTTAGCCTGCTATTCATGAGTTGAAGTTGATACTCTTAATAACTGGTAAACATTCAGCCAAAAAAAAGTTTTTAAAAATTCATCTAACTTCGTGACACTTCAACAATCCTGCAAAACTATAGATGGTGCAATGTGGAGGTCTGGTGATGCAAATTATATAATATTCTCTCAAGGAAGTGTTCTATTATTTTTTTAAGATTTAAAGACTTTTCACACAGCTTCACATTTTCTTTGTTTCTAGTCTTTGAACTTTGAAAGAAACTTGTCGCCGTCAAACCGAAAGCTTCGGCTTCACTAGTATAATGTGAACTCCCTTTTCATTTAATTAACCTGCGATCACTCGCCAACGGATTGGATTTTACCACAAGCGGGTCTGCTGAAGGCAATAAGTGGAGTCACGGGGTTTGTCTTCTCATCTGTCACAAGTCTATTCATACACTTGCAACTGAGGAGTCAATGGGATCCAGCGGGGAAAAGTGTCAGGTCTCATGTATCGGGGGGGGGTCACATGTGATTTACATTAATGTCTCAAATATTGGTCAAAGACAGACGGTCGATTAGGACAGAAAAGGACTTTTACTAGAATTTTTTGGAGCATTTGAAATCACCATTTTTAGAGTAAAAGAACTACATATGTCTTGCTTAAATGTGGAGTGGTTTTATCATTAAGGAGAATGTTTACATCCTCTGCTGCATTAAGATAGCTGTAACATTAAACTACCCATGATTGGGTGGGGCAGGTGTGAGCCAGAGATTAACGTGCAGTGTCCAGCATTAGACTGAGATATCTTCCACCTCAAATGTGATGCTTTAAAATTCTTTTTCAGAATTCATAACATTATTTTGCCCATTTTTTACTTTCTATTATACTAGGAAATAGCTAAAGGATCCTTCTTAGGATCTTTCTTATTGTGGTTGTCAAACACCTGCTTATATAGGTCGCATACTGGACTAATTCAGCTTTCAAAATAGTTATGATGTCACAAAATCCTCTCATAAAGCTGCATTTTATTTATTTTTCGGAAGACTCAGGTTTAAGGCGAATAGTAACTTGTGACGGACTGCACAGGGACATTGTCGCCATACGTTCGTGCAAAGTGCAAAACTATTTTAATGATGATGAATAAGCCGTGGCCATTTGAAATGTGGAGAAAAAAAGTGTACAAATTAGATAACATGGGTTGCATGCAAAGACACATCCGCTGTCCATAGCATACCAGACATGTGTCATTAGGGTTCAAAGCAACACAAACAAGCAGGGAAATCTGTTCTGGAGCCTAGTAAAAAAACAACGTTATATCTTCATGGGACAAATCAGTTCATTTACAAAAGAAAATGTAAATAACAGAAGTCAAGCGTGGCTGTCGGGTAAAGCGTAAGACTCTTGGAAAGCAATTTTACCTAAATTAGAAGACCATTTGCACAATGAAAACCTTTTTTTTCCCCTAGCATCGTAATTTTAATCATTTATCTTTTTGCACTGGATGCATCACTGTTCTGCAGACTGCAATAAAGTAGGTCCTGAGGGGATTCTCTCTCGGCTTGGCTCACCCTGTTCTTCAGAAGAGCGTTACAGAGCGTTTCTTCACATCTGGGCGTGGTGCCAGTCACTGCGGTTGCCTTCCAACTTTCGCTCTTCACCTTCACGGTGCTGCTCGCGAGAAGCCCCTACTACAAGGTGTTAGTCACCCAGCTGAGGACGGGTGGGTGTGAGTTATTCTGAAGGGGCAAACAGGTTTAAAATAGTGGTATTTATGTTTACTCCTTGTGGAGTCATTCAAATTCCAAAAAACATTCCAATGAGTGTGAAACTCTTTTTTAAAAAAATTATGGTTTTAAGTATTAATTTTAGAATTCTTAATAATTAAAGCAGCTTGCAACATCTTTAATCATAAGTCGTTCAACTGGTTAAGTTTGGTGAGGTTAAACAGAGAGCAGAGATAACATGCAAACCAAAAATGCAGCCCAATCTCCAGGGGAAACCGATGAGGTTGTACAATTCTGTAATCGACGGATATATTAAATGTCAACAGAGAGCCGGGACCATTGATTCAGCACCTTATGTCACCCACCCCTGCATCCGTATATAAAGTGGGGGTGGCGGGTGACAGACGGGTACAGAATCTCACATAGCTGACAAGCCAGAGGCAGCAGACGATGACGTTCCTCTTAAGTCTCGCTTTCCTTAGCAGGAGGTGGGTTGGTTGGGAGGGTGAATTAATGCTGTTTGGCACCAGTTAACCAGATATTTTCTACCATAACGTTGTACATTGATCCTTTAATCTAATTCATGGTCTTCCTCTAACCCTCACACCACATAAAACAGAGTATGAAAATATGCATGTAGCAAAAGATAAAAAAAACATTGATACGATACGTATGTCAAACGTTGACATTCAGTATATCTGCAGAAACATAAACTGTTGAGGTTTCACTCTGGCGACTGGTTGTGCCATTTCTACCTCGTAGCATTGGAACGCTTCTCTGTTTTAAACAGGTGCTCACTTTGTTTTCTGTGTAATGGGTAACAGCTGAAGTAAAACATAGATATGATATGTTTGACAGTAGTTGAGAGAAATGTAGTTGCGCTACATTCACATCAATGAGCATAGTTATAACTTCAATTTGTAAAATGCTAAAATGCTGGGGCTAGATATAAAATAAAATATATGGACTCTTAATCAAGAAGATTAAAACTCTGTAAATTGAATATTTAATCGCATTTAAAGGAATAGTACCCCATTGTTTGTAATTTTACTGTGCTCAATGCAATGTTTACCCAATGTCCCTATGCGATGGGAGTCGCCTTGGCACCAGTTCCGCAAGTGCAACACCACTTGTAAAAAAAAAAAAAAAAAAGCCACCTTCACAACAAACAAATAAGCACGAAAGCTAAGTTACCTTTCAAAATGTAGTTACCCACAGAACGAAGTTATCTGCCTTTTTCCAACTAGAAAAAAGGTGTCCTGTTGATATATATATATTTAGCTTCTGAAAAAAAATCACTCATTTTAATCAGGAATAACGCTGCTATACTTGCGATCTTTTAAAATGATTTGCAACTGGTTGCGAAAGGGGTTTGTCCAGGCAGTGTTACCGTCAAAGATGGCGGAAATGGCTGGACCCAACTGCACATGTGCGCCTCACATCGAGTAATGGTAGATGTGATACTAGTACAGCAGCTAGTTAGCTTAACTTAACATACATATTTAAACAAGGGGTGAAAAGCTCTATCCAAATATAACCTCTGAAGCTAAAGCCAACTTCCGGATCAGACCTCTAAAGTGACAGAATCAGGATATAGCTGCTTTCCCCTGTTTCCAGTCTTTATGCTAAGCTAAGCTAAGCGGCTGCTTGCAATAGCTTCATATTTAAATGTGGTATCAATCTTCATGCCTAACTTTCTGCAAGTAGACTCTAAAGTCTGTCTCCAAATGCTTCACAAACAGACTCCTTGACTTCTTGGGCAATCTTGAAACCCGCATTACGAATCAATCCAAAGTCCTTAAGGCATTCCTTCATATTTTGGTGGTTACATGCCATAGTCATGTGCTAACTATTCGTTATATCTCTAGTTTGCTTTATTTTAGAGAGGAATAATTTCCAGCAAGACAGGTCCACAGTAAGGGGCAGTGGTTTGTTAGCGTACGCCGCTCAACAGCCAACTTCCATTTAGAAATCCCCTGGCAATTGGTAGGTGGGGAGATCTTTGATCGCCTGATGTCGTTAACCTAAGGTACAAGCAGTTTCTCGATCCTGGCTAGCTTAAGCCTCATTATGGACAGGGGAAATGAAGCCCATTGTTTCACAACCTGTGCATAACTCCACGTATTTTCCACATAAGGGATTCATCATATCAAGCTCAAAGGCTTTTGTGAAATAGAGGTCCCACTTCCCGTCGCTATGATAACTCTTGAAGGGACAGCCCAGTTGCAAACCAATCTAAAAATGTACTTTCATTGCTAAGAATGTATTAAAAAGCACCAATTATAGATCATGTATCAAGGTTCCTTTGTGTAACAACAGAGTAACAGATGACTGAGCTAAATGGGTTTTTCCTCTGACATTTCATAAGCTTACACTTATTAAAATCATATGCACTTAATAGAAGCATGCAACAGAAGGCTGCAAACTCAATAGGAACTGCATGAGCATTTTTCCAGGAGCCCATTCCTTGCGTGATTGAATTGCTTTTCCAGCTAACAGGTCATGGTTGACAATACAGCCCCTGTGGAAGGAAATGACCCCTATGAACAGCAGTAACTGACCACTAAATCATTTAAACTTCAAAGTAAAAAGGATGCAACCGTGAAGAGAAAAGTAGTTGGAAACGGCAAATTCCTGATTTCCAGTTGAAGGTGGTGCATCATAAAAGTGTTTCATCTGATTTGATTTCATCCCAATATTTAGCTATAGCTTTAGTGTGTCTCTTGCAAAAAAAAACAGGGCCCTAGCACCAAATCAGCGGCGGAATTGACCTTCTTTCCCATGTGTCCAGTGTTCCAGGATGTCCACGTCATGATCTTCATCGGCTTCGGCTTCCTGATGACCTTCCTGAAGAGATATGGGTTCAGCAGCGTGGGCATCAACTTACTCCTGGCCGCCTTCGGCCTGCAGTGGGGCCTCCTCATGCAGGGCTTCTGGCACCTGGAGGATGGCAAGATCAAAGTCGGCATCGAAAAGTAGGTCTGCCGTGTCTGCACTTGATATTTTTAATAAGCCCCTGATTACGAATCATGCAGTTAAATATACATCACCAATCATTAGCTGCTCCGTTACCCAATGCCCTGTTAGATGTTGAAAAGCTCTCATGGACCAAAGCATAACTTGTGTTTCCCTAACGACCTGCTTTCTGCCCCATCCTGAAGAATGATCAATGCAGATTTCAGCACAGCTACCGTCCTGATCTCCTTCGGAGCCGTTCTGGGTAAAACCAGCCCGGTGCAGCTGCTCATCATGACCCTACTGGAGATCACCATCTTCTCCATCAATGAGCATCTGGTGATGAATATCTTCGAGGTGAGTACGCTAGGGCAGGATTTTAAAAAGTAGACAAATGTTGTATTCAGAAGATTAATTTGTATGGATGTTTAGTCCACAGAATTCTAAGTAACAGATTAATTTAGATTATTTTTGTTGCGGTTCCGATGTGATGTCAGAATAATGTCAGAGAAACTTTGTGAAATAATGAAATCAGCCTTCTGGTGTCAAACTCTGCGGATACATCTTTCTGCACAGTGAAGCACAAACATCAGCAACAAGTGAGAAGCATTTCTGAGTGGAAGGAAGCATTTGGAGGCAGAACAGACAGGAAAAAATTGGAAAGGAATCTGATTGGACCATTGAAAAGTGGATGTATCCTGACATGTGATCAGGCAGTGGCTAACATTCAACTTACTTTCTATTCTGGACGACTACTCGTCTTGATTGACAAGTGGATGTAATGATACTGTTGGTTGTAATTGGTCTGGGCAAGATGACAAATATGTTATTTTGTTTAGGGGAAGGAAATGTGATTGAATTATGGTATACAATTAAAGTTAAATAAGTGAAAAAATGACCAGGGACCTAAAAGGATTCAAGATTTTTGATATATGATAAATTAATAAATGTGTGTTGGCATGACTGGATTGTGTCGCCTTTTCTTTGACAGGCGAATGATGTCGGGGCGTCCATGGTCATCCATGCCTATGGCGCCTACTTTGGTCTGGCTGTGGCTCGAGTACTTTACCGACCAGGTTTAAGAAATGGACACGAGAACGAGGGCTCAGTTTATCACTCTGACATGTTTGCTATGATCGGTAAGAGCCTCCTGCACATGGACGCCATCTAGTGGCCACAATTAACCAATGCAAAAATAAATCCATAAAAGCCAAACTGCAGCTGTTTCTTTGTAACTCTTTCTTTTTTTTCTGCAGGAACCGTCTTCCTGTGGATGTTCTGGCCCAGTTTCAACTCAGCCATCGCCGCCGAGGGCACCGACCAGCTCACAGCCGTGGTCAACACCTACCTTTCCCTGGCCACCTGCGTGCTTTCTGCTTACGCCATCTCCAGCCTGGTGGAACACAAAGGAAAACTGGACATGGTCAGACATCTGTCTTTTAACATCCCACAGCAGCAATGTTTCACAAGTGATTGGACGAGACTCACCTTTTTTTTCCATTTCATGATGCAGGTGCACATCCAGAATGCCACTCTGGCTGGTGGTGTTGCCGTGGGAACATGTGCTGACATGAGCATTGGGCCATATGGCGCCATGCTGATCGGATTAGTGGCTGGTGTCATTTCTACCGTGGGCTTCAAGTACCTAAGTGTAAGTTGAATTTCAAAGTAAAGAGTGATAGTTTTAAGTTGAATTTTAAATTTTCAAATTTCTTCCTTTATAGCAAACAGAAAATCTTTGGGTTTTGAAATGTTGGCAGAATAAGACAGGACGTTTGAAAATGTCGCCGTATGTTTCCTGTGACATTTTGTGGCTTAATCAGGAACACAATCTGCACATATGATAATAAAACCATTACTTGCAGGAGATTTGATACTCAACACTTAAATGTTTATAAGCCAAGCCTTTCCATTTTAAAAGATGGAATCCTGCACATTTTGGTGATAAGGAGGCTGAAATTCATGCCACCTTAAGTTTTTTTTATTTTGTTTTTATCTAGATGAATAAATTACCCTTTCTCATCATCTTTAAAATGTCAATCTTTTGATTGTGACTACATTTTTTTCCCTACTCTGTAGCCAATCCTGTCATCCCACCTGGGCATCCAGGATACCTGCGGCGTCCACAATCTGCATGGCATGCCTGGCATCCTGGGCGGGTTGGCTGGTATCGTTGCCGTGGCAATGGGGAAAAAGCAATCGTAAGGGCCACTCACTGCAATGTTATGTTGTAGCTTCGAAAACGAAATCCAATTCTTCCACCTGTCGTCGGTTTGCAGCTCTCACGTTGCCGTTTCCCCTTCTCCTTCTCCTCCATAGAGGTAGTGCTGCCATGCAAGCTGCCGCCTTGGCCTCATCGCTCGGCATCGCTCTGGTTGGAGGTGGCGTTACAGGTGAGTGGAGATTGAAAAATCAGCCCATATGCGGCTTGGTATAGCAGATTCATGCCTGGGCTCAGGGTTTCTCATTATTTAGGCATTTTAAAAATGTCACATCCTGAACCGCCTCCGTTTCAAGAAGGATTTTTTATTTAGTCTCGATCACATAGATGAAAATATTTAATTAAAGTCAAATTGGAGTCTTTTTGTTTCATAATTATCATTTCATAGTTATAATTTTGTCAAGGAATAGTTGACCAGTATTTATAATTATTAACACTGAACAATTCCTTTTCCTCTTCAAGGTTTAATAATGAAGTTGCCATTCTGGGGACAGCCTCCAGACCAGAACTGCTTTGATGACTCTATTTTCTGGGAGGTATAAAAACCCTGATCCTCATAAATGTCATATAGACTAAATATTTTGGTTTGAAATATCAAGTATTTCATATCAGCCAATAATCATTTATGCCGTCCTCGTTTTATAAACCCATCCAGGTCCCCGCGGAGGAGGAGGACAACGAGGAGAGCTTGGCTCACGCCGATCACTCAAAGAACAAAGCTGAGGTTTAAAGATGTCAGCTAGAAAATCAGATTTGAGCAAGAAACCACTCATCAGTTTAGACTCGCCAACATATCGCAAAAAAAAGCCATATTTAAGGAATGTGAAAGGAGAACAGCGACCGTCAGGGATTTTATATTACACTGAAATTTTGTGATCAACAAATCGCACGAGTCATGAGCCACTAGTGGGTCACACCATAGCTTCACTGCTGAAATACTCATATAAGCTTTGTTTTTCTTTATTTCATTTTATATTACAAAAACATAAAAGCATGTTTTATGATATTAGTATAGTGTGTATTTTCCTTCCTACGTCCTTTTATTCTTCCTTACACCTGACATACATGTCTGTGCTGAGGCTTTAGGTCAAAGGCAGGAATCTAACCAGGCTCTGATCTGCTGCTTCTTGTTACCTCACCGGAGTTCAGCTTGGCTCTGACGTGGGTAGGGATAGTATCAGACTGCTCTTGTAACTAATGAACCTTTTAATGCACCACTTCTGAGCATTTTCTATCTGACTGAGGGTGGCCAGACAATTCCTCTAATGCATTTAGCATTTAGCTGTCACCAGGCAGGCTGTGGTTAATGTCTTTTTTTCCCCGTTTTCTATTTACATCCAACATATTCTTTTGTGTACATACAGTTTAGCACTTATCGACATGGTCAGTTTGATTAAAGCCCTGCACTGTCAAAGAAAAACAGGTACTGAATGTTTTCGGGTATCTTTAAAAGAAGAGTAAAAAAAAAGAACAGACTGGCCTTTATTTGAGGTGTAAATGATGTATAAATGATAGACCATTTTACGCATCGTCTCTCTAATATTGGCTTTTTATGCATTAGTTGGTCTATTTTCAATGTTTCTTCTTTTTTTTTTCCTGTAGGTGATTTACAGTTAAAGAACCGTTTTTCATTCTGAGTGTCTATCAAAGGATTAGACTTCACCCTGTCTCCTTGATATCTTTTAAATCTGCGCAGTATTGCAGTGCAGACAGATTTTTATTGTGTTGAACATCAAACATATGACTGCAGGGCTAGATGATACTGATTACCCATAGACTTAATCAATGATATTTTAGATCGTCTGATTATGTATGATGCCCAGTCCACTGGAACACATCAAGATTTTGTATTTTTATACAGTGGGCATGTGCACCTATTTGTATAATATACTAATACTGTCATAATAAATATGTTTTTCTACAATACCAGTGATTATGTGTGTTTTTGTTATTTTTTGGTGTATATTTTTTCATATATATATATATATATATATATATTATATATATATATATATATATTATATATATATATATATATATAGAGAGAGAGAGAGCAGTTATTATTGTAAGAGTCTTTAACAACATTTCTATACACAGTCAAATGTGTGTGTATCGGCTACTATTACAGACATGTTTAATTTAAATCCGAAACAAGTCAGACAGAGTTTCTAATTCTTTGATTTACATGAGTGAAGGAATATGATATTTTCCCATAATCATGATGATTTTGACCATCTCATCCATTTATTTTGCAAGGTCATCTTTGTATATTACAAACTGGTGAGGGTGAAATTGTGCGTCATTTTCTATTTTAATACATATTATACAGGATCAGCCAAAGTTGTAATTGTATCTCGAAATGAATAGGGGAGGTGGTAAATATCCTATGGTTATATGAGACAGAAATAACAGATTCAAGAGTATTTTAGTAGCATTTCTTTTGCTGAATAATAACTATTATTAATATTGGGGGTCTATCTGTGCAACCGTCTGGTATGATGTGATTGTCAATAATTGTCTGAATTCCGAATTGTCATGAAGCGTAGTGTATTGTGTTTCCTGTGCCAGCTCGTACCCAACAGAAGAAAATAAACAACTAAATTATAACAGCGGAGGCTTCACTTTATCTTTAGATAGATTTTTAAATATGTTTTTCACATAGGAAGGCTTAAGGGTTTTGTTGCCCTTCACTTAATTGTTAAGTGAAACAAACATGAGGAATAATTACAGCAAGAAAGAAAAGAAAGTACAGATACTCCAAATAAATACTGTAACAAAGTATTATACATTAGTTACATTACACTACTGGTTTTATTATAGTGGTATAATCCACCCAGGCTCTGTACACATGTCGTTTCCTCTGTTCGCCGCTAGGGGCGCTGTTGGCTGTTTCTCTGACTTGTTGTGGAGCGGAGTGAGCAGCCGCGGTGCACCCTGGGATACAAAATGCCTCCATCGAGTGCTCCCTAATGCTAACTTCAGCGAGATAACTGCTAATAAATATGCGCATTTCCCTTGTGGTGTTCGTATATTTCTCATATTCAACTGTATTGAGTCGCCGCCATGGTGAGTAACTCACTCAACTGATTCTTATACCGACCTTTTTTTTTACAGCTCAACACGTATTTCACCGTTAGCTCAGTAAACGAAACCCGATTGACGCTCAATACCGGAGAAGGATCGTTAATGACGATAAATCAGTGCTTTAACGATCAATAATTGTAAAGAAAGCCTCAGCTGTTAGTCCCGTGTCTGTTTTAATCGATTTGTTGAGACTGTCGCGTGAAGAGTAATCAGCTAATGATTCCTGCTGTTACATCGAGCTGCGAGTTACAAATTCTGCAGAAGTGGAAGAAATAATCAGATCGAGAAAAGTCCTACTAACGTTAAAGTAAAATTACAGGAGTTAAAATATAGGTTTGATCCTCTGATTGATAGGTTATTAATATCATTGTGCAAGTATCATGTTACTGTTGTAGCTGCTGTATTTTGAGCTACTTGATAGGCAATTAGCTATTTTTGTCCAGTGGTTCAGTTCAGATATAAATCAAATCTGTGTTCAGTTGTTGGACTTTTCTCACGAATCTTTGACTTGTTGGTAAAGTTGGGACTATTCTAACATTAAATGAAATATAACCATGTAGCACCTATGCAGCAGATAGATACGTAGGAGAAGCAAAAAAGCTGTACATGAGAAACTAATGAAGAACTCCTGCATCCTGTCGATCACTAGCAAAACATTGCATTTAATCAAATGAGGTTTCTGTCCTCAGACTTTCAGCATGTAGTTTTCGCAGGGAGGAAGGGGAGAACAAATTCGGTTTTGGATATATGTGGAGCAATCACATCTTTCTGTCTCACACGTCATCAATTAAAAACACAGAGAATAAATCTGTCTGGCAATTTTTCATGCTACAAAAAAGACAATTAATTACATAGTCTATACAAAGGTAGTGGGAAAAACAAATGAATAAAATACCCCCAAAATAGGAGAAGAAACACATAAATACAATAAATACAACATAGACAAAGCCTCAATAGAATAAGGTGCAGCCCAAACCATTAAATACAGATCATAAAAAAATGTTAAGAGCTGATTCATCATTCAAGCCTTTTAAAACAAGGATTAGTAGAATCCAAAAGTATTTATGATGTTTTAACAACAAATCATGATCACCTTCTCTCCGTGGTGGACTGACCATCTCAATGCTGCAAAAACGTAGAAAGGAGACGTCATGTCTTGTCATTAAAATGTGCAGCTACGCGATAATCGCAGCCATTTCTATGGCTGTAGATTTTGTTTTTGCTAATATACTGTTTGAATTTCTTGGTGGTTTTGTATCAAATGTGCATTCAAATAGTAACTGAAGCTGTCAAATACATAATTTCTCTCAGAAATTTCACAGAGTGGAGTATAGAGTAGCACACAACCTCAAAATTGTCCTTGAATGCAGTGATACTTACCGCATCTGCATTTCTTTTTTTTTTCTAGTCCACGAAACAGGAGTGTAGAGTATCCAGTTCCAGCTCCAGAAAATCTGAGAGGAGGAGATCAAGCAGCACAGGCAAGAAAACCTGAAACATAAACTCATCATCATATTGATAATAAAACTAGCTGTAGTGGCAACATGTGCAGTGTCACAGCCTCACTGTCTCTTCTGTTCATTTCCTCTGCTGTTAACGCTGATCAGTTTATAAACCAGAAATCACTTCACAATTTCGATTAGAATCTCCAAATCGTAGTGTTGTTGTTAACAAAGATGGCAGATACTGTAGGTACACTGTGTTATTTCTTGCTAACCCGGTTGGTCGGCTTTTGGCTCGGTTTTGTACTAATCTGTTGTCTATTTTTTCAGGACGAGAAAAAAGGAAGCGGAAACGCAGCCGTAGCAGATCTTCCTCGTCGTCCTCTTCCACTTCATCGTCATCTTCATCATCTTCATCCTCGTCGTCGTCGTCTTCTTCAGGCTCCTCGCACTCATCGAGCCGCAGTCGGAGTAGCTCCACAAGTAGTGGTAAGCATATTTTTTTAAAAGACTAAGGTTTATATTTTCCAATACAATCCACTTAAGAATTGTATTTTCTCATCATAACTAATATTTACTTTTAGTTATGATTCATTGCGCTTTATTGTTGTTTTTAGATTCCCGAAGTAAATCCAGAAAGCATTCTAAGAAAAGGAAAAAGGAGAAACAGCCCAAAAAAGTAATTTTCCGTTTGGTTTCATGCTTTGCAAATTTGAAGTGCTGATCTTTCTCAAATAAAATGAATACACAAAACTTGACTTATTTTGCATTCTGGAGCAGAAAGGGAAGAAAGAGAAGCGGCATAAACGTAAAAAGGAGAAGAAATCGAAAGGAGAAGAAAACTCTGGACCTGTTCAGATCTCCAAGGTAGAATAATGTGCAGATTGACAAAAAAGCCTTCTCTCACCTTTCTCCATCAGTGAATTATTCTGCTCACTCTTCTTTCTCTTCTTCCTTTTTTGTATTCTAATCTTAGTTTCTTTGTTTTCTTTCAGTATTTGAAGGAAAGGAAGAAAGGCAAGTACAGCATGATCTCAGGAAAGAAGATAAAGATGAAAGTAAAGAAGTCAAAGAAAGATAAACAGGTAAACTCCGTCTCTTAATGCTGTAAAGTGAGTGATTGTGCCTTTGCTGGTTTTAATGGGGTTTTTATGCATGTTTTCTTCCAGCGGGATAAAAACCGGGCAGAGCTCCTTGAGTTTTTGAACTCGACCGTGTGAAGCCACTGTGGACACCAGAGGCGGTGTCCCGGCTCGGAGTCGGCAGCAGAACTCAGGAAACAACAGGCCGGCTCAGGAGAATAAAAATGAAAGGGTTTCTGTGAAAGAGATGATGAATAGGACTTGTACCGACACATATGGAGTGAAGGAGCACGAGACCATGCGTTCAGACCAACTAGTCATATCGTCATCGTGCTCACATCAACATCGTCATATGTTGGCCACATGTTGGCCAGCTGTTGGCTCGTGAAACACGAAGAGTTAAAGAAAAAGGTTCTGTTGGAAAGACTGTTGACTTTGGTCCACAAACAAACATTGAGATGCCTTTTTTTCCTTGCTGCAATCGTTCCTCCGGTCCATGCTGACCGTTATTATATCATTTCATAATGCACAATGGAAGTCTGTGCAAAACAAATATTTACTTCACACGTGTGAGGCAAAAGATTAAGGGAAGGGTGGGACCAAGTGGCGGTAGCAAAATGCTGTGAAACAGAAATAAAATTATGTTTTTTAGTTTCGCCGCAGCAGTTTTAAAGCATCAACACAGGCGTGTTTGCTTTGCAGAGAGCTAAATAATCGAATAGAATAGTACATTTTTTGATGTCATATTTTTTTACTAAATTATCGAAATTAAAGTTTTTGACAGCCCTAATCTGAAGCTAATATGAAGCTTCAACTGTCCAATCGAGTTAAATTAAGTAGCTATCTTTCAGTGTTACAGTCCTTAGTGCTAAAGTCCCTCTTTTTGTTACTATACTTCCACTGCAGCTCAACAGAGAAACGCTGTCTGGGCAAACACAAAGAGGGTATTGTCTGCTAAAAAAGACTAAAAGTCACAGATATTTACTTGCTATGACTAACTCAAGGCTGCTGAAGTCTTTTATGAACCTCAGATACATTTCAAATGCATTTCAGCACAAAATGTGTGGATTTTGCCCCCCGACACTTATATTGGAAGCGTATGTTATAAAAATGTTTTAATATCCAGTATGAACAGGAGGAATTATTAAAGCAAGAAAAACGTTGGCACCCTGACTGGTTTTATTACAGACTTGGAAAGAGTTTGAACCCATCCTTTAATAATGCATCGTAGGAAGTTTCATAAGTCACTTGTGGTTTGAGCGTATGGTTAGCCCCTGTTTCCACCCGCCGACTGTGTCAGTTATTCATGATCACACAACATTCGCAACAGCCCGTAAGTGTATTTTTTTTTTTTTTTTTTTTGTAGAAAATTGACCATCGTGGTGCAGCAGTGTAATTTGCCTCGGGAACCGTTACAGCAGGACGAGAATCGGATGTGTCGTTTGATTTCTCGGTGTCATAGTCGGTTAATTTCCCAAATGATTTCCCCGTTTTGTCTTCAGCATCCTTCGTTTTATTACGTTCAAATTTAAAATGCAATCGCTGTTAGTCCCCTGTGTCAAACCAGCTGGAAGCTTTACATGGCTCGTCTTTGTGTACCGGTGAATTTTGCTGTGTAAAGACAAAGAAAAGAAAAGCGGCAATAAACTGGTGGATATTACTTTATATTGTTATTCTCAGAAGGATCTGGGAACATGTTGTGATCATTTTATTCCATCTCTTCTTTTTTCCAACACCTTCTGACAAACAGAAGGAAAGCTTTCAGCCTGCTGACCTTGGACGATGAATTATTGTGCAGAGACTTGCGTTGCTGTTGGGGGGGGGCAGTGTACGGAGAGACAACGTGACTCACTTTCCTCTGATAATTTATACAGAAATCACATGCAGATAAAAGATCTCACCATTTTGTGTGGTACAACAAAACAACCCCAATTCTCTTTGTCTGCCCCGCAACATCCAGGGGTTTAGAAACATATAAGATAAACATCCCCACCTTGCTACAATCAATACCCCTAGGTGCCAAAACGGCACAAAACATCTACAAAATGTAAAAGGAATCCAGTTTCCAGTGCTGAAAAACTTCTTGTCAAAGTGCAGGAGATCTGAGATCTACCCTTTCAGATTAAAAGGTCGAGCAGAAAACGGATTAAAAACTGAGTTAGTTTGATTTCCTCCTGAATCGCCAGGCGTAATGTGGAGGACACTCATCTGTCCGCTGTCCCGTAAACACACAGCATCAGACAACTTTACTGCTGGTGGCTCCTTTGTGTCTGAAGTCAGGCAAGCTCCACACCCTCTGCATCTTCTCCTCCTTCTCCATCCCCCTCTCCACGTCCTCCGACACGGTCCTGAGGTCGTTCAGCCCCGCCCCTTCCGCCGCCGAGGTCAGGCCCACCGTGCTGCCGAACGGGTTGATCCTGATCCGGGACCGGAAGTTCATGAGGGACATGCTCATGGCGCGTTTGTTGTTCCACTGGCGGGCGAGCCGCTGCGCCTCCTCCTCCTCCCTCAGGTTGTCCAGAGCCTCCATGACGGCGGAGCGGAAGAGGCCCGACACCTCCTGGGCCTCGGGCTCGTGGGCCCGCACCGTCTCACGAAACCTGCGGAGAGCCGAACACAAAACAAATCCCCCGGCTTTATAGAAGTGCAATACTAAATTGGGGGAATGACCCTTTAAAGAGAAAGATGTCATTTTCTGTACATGTGTTCCTTGAACAAAGGAGAGCTCTGACAGCTGCTGTTGTGCATCAATTTAGGTTCAAAGTAACTTTTGGATCAATAAAAGAGTTGGTCAGAGGGGAACAGTCCCAAAAAAAAAAAAAGTATATCTGCACACACGAATCATAGATTAAAATTAAAAATTGAAAATAAACATGAAACCATCTTATTGCCTGGGAACACACATGCATTTGCTGCAGGTGAAGAATCAACCCGAGTCCTGGAAATAAGGATTTTTTTTCTGCCAGCTTTGTTCCAGGTGTGGATCAGACATCCACATATAATGGTTGATGTTATAAAAGGTAACCGTGACGACCAGCCCCCCACCTGCCAGGAGGTTCCTCCCACCCACAATTACTCTCCCTCCTAACAAGAGGAGGCTCAGGCTCTAACGAGCCTTTACATAGAACATCTATTTTCAAACCTGTAATGATCCCAGTTCAGTAATGAATAGCCGTCTTTTCTCTGCTCTCAGCAGGATCTCGTTTCCCCATAAAAAAAGGTTCAGGGACACAAACGTGTTTGTGATGTGTGATGTTTGTGACGTATCGTATTTGTTATGTACTTCTGGGTCATCTTTCACCTTTGATTCATTAATTACATTGCTTACAATGAAGTGGCTATAATGTAATAAATAAAGTAAAATGGTCTCAAGTAAAATAAATGGGAATGTGGGCAAAATTCAAAATTTAAGGCAATTTAAGCAATTTAAAATCATCGTCTTATGTAATACTCATGCTATGTGAAATACTTGAACATTACTTACTGTTCATACAGGTGCTATTGTTTAATACTTGTTTAATAATTAATAATTAAGTCTTGAAAATTCATGATTTATAATTAATTGTTTTAGCTATAAGTTAATGATCAGATTTGATGAAAAGAAATTCAAAGTATTAGCTTTTTATTGATGTTCTTACTGCAAAACCTTAACATCCAATTATTTATTCAGCCTATATTTTACATTAAGATGATCCAAATGTTGATGTGAGCAAATACACCAGCATTGTCTCATAAAATATTTTTGCATATATATATAATACCGGTTTTGAAAAAGTGACAACTAACTGATCATTTTTATGTCTTTTACTTTTCTTTTTATTTATATACAATTACATTATTTTTCTTTATTATCCAATTGTTTTTTCAAGGTTACCTGAGCTTCACAGCCAATCTGACGACACAGGACGCCACAGATTTGTGAATCTGAATTTCCCCCATTGTGAGACAATAAAGGAAATCTTATCTTATCTCTTTGCAGCAAATTAAATCACAAAAACACCAGGTTTTCTCTGCTGAGCTCAACGCCACCTTCCATTTGCACTTCCCGCTTAGCACCTCACTCGCTGCCTGTGCACATTAACACCTATCAAACTGCTGAGGACACACGAGACCTCGGCGGCTTTCTGTGAGCGGATGCTAAAACGGGCTCAAGGTGTCTCTGCTGCAGATTAAAGGGCAGAGACATCAAAGCGGGACACTGTGGGATCGGTTTCTCTGACGTTTCCCTGCGTCTGCCAAAGACGGTGGTTAGTGTTTGTTGTGTCCTTTGGCAAAGTGTCTTGAAATCAAATGAACAGATTTCAAAGGAAATTAAAGGACCCGTTGAACTGGAGCCAAAGAACGAGTAATTATGTTTCATGGTGGTCTGGTTCTGATATTTCTTCCATTAGTGCTTTTTTTTGGGGGGGGAGCTATGAAATCAGTAGAGAATAGAGTGTATGTCAATGGTGCCATTGTCCAGAAAATGTATATTATATGTAACATGACACAGTATATTACATAAGTGTCATTTATATATATATATATATATATATATATATATATATATATATATATATATATATATATATACCTTACAAAAAAGATCAAATTGATCAGGTTTATTTTTCCGGAGATGTTTGGACAGTAAGACAACTGTCAGATTTCAGAAGGGAATTAATATTGAATTTTCATATGAGATGTCAAATCCAGATTAGTTTTTTTTTTATTTTTAAGGGACGGCTCTGAATTAGAAAGTCGTTGGGTACATCTCTTGGCTGATGCCATGGAGCCTTTCTGAGTTGTTTCATCAGCTCCAGGATTTGTCTCAATGAGATCATCACTACAGTCTGATCCTCTGCTGATCAGATGATGTAATGACTATTTTAACCAAGAAGTAAAAATATCGTACAGATAAAGTATTTATCTCTCCGTGAAACTGATTTATCAAAGCATATCATGATTTCAACCTAGTTTAACTATTTTCTGTACTATTGAGTAGTTTAATCCAACGGTTGGCAACCTAGGGATCGGACCCCTCCAAAGGGCCACAAGATGAATCTAAAGGGGTCCTGATTTGATGAATGACTTCGGAAAGAAGAACATTTTTGTTGATTTTTGCACTTCAATTGCTGCTAATGGCTTCTATCCATCATTTAACCCTCATGTATAAAATTATATCAGTTGAGTCACTAACATTTATGTCAGTCATCTTCTATACCTGCTTATTCCTCATTAGGGTCGCAGGGGTCTGCTGGAGCCTATCCCAGCACGTTACGGTGAGAGGCAGGGATACACCCCAGATGGTCGCCAGCCAATCGTGGGGCACACACACCATTCACTCACACACTCACACCTATGGGCAATTTAGAGTCTCCAATTAACCTCAGCATGTTTTTGGACTGTGTGAGGAAGTCAGAGTACCCGGTGAAAACCCACGCAGACACAGGGAGAACATGCAAACTCCACACAGAAAGGTCCCAGACCCAGGACCAAGGAGGTCTTGAACCTGCGACCTTCTTGCTGTGAGGCTAACATTTATGTAATATATGTATTATTTTCCATTTTTCTTTGCAGAAAATAGCATTTTAATGGATATTATTATTATTATTATTGCACAAATATTCCCATAAACAAAAATCTATTCATCCCATATACAAAATCTTTTTGGGGACTATTCTAGAGATGTAAGTGATTAAATAGATATATACTTATCAGGGTCAAAATCAGTATAATCTAAATAGAATGACCTCTTTCTGGTAGGATTTGTCTTCTCAGAAAGAAGGGGCAAGAAGTTGATGAAGTATAAGAGAGGAAGCACATGGTAAATTGCTTAAAATGTAAAAAGTTGTCTACTATCATGTCAGAAAAAAAGCTGTATGAGTAACATTTAGATCTTTTTACTTTAACAATAAAATGACAGTTATAGACTTAAAGGCTCATAGACTTTAATGTGTTAAATGGACTCTAACAGTCCACCTGTATTGTAAAAGCCATAAAGGGAAGTCACAACTCACATATTTAGTGATGCCACTGATATAACTCATATATTTAGTGGTTATATTTCATGAATTTGCCATTTTTTATTATGAAATCTGTATTGTAAATCTGTAAATGAGACTCCTGCTATAATCCTGCCCCTGTATTATTGGAGGATGTGGTTGGACCTGATGGTCTCCTTACTTGAGTATGACCAGGCCGCAGCAGGACGGGGGCACCTTGGAGCAGAGGTCCTCCAGGCCGAGCCGCTCCCCGGTGCTGATGCTGTAGGAGGAGCGCGGCGTGCTGGCCAGCCAGCTGTAGTCCACGCCGGTCTTGAGGCGCCGGTACTCGTTCTCCCGCTCCTTCTGCTGCCTCTCGGCCTCCTTCAGCTGCCAGCCGAACTCCAGCATCAGGGTGTCCGTGACCACCTCGGCCGGGTCACGCCGGGGGCTCCGGCTGTAGGGCTCGTTCCAGCTGAACCAGGAGGACATGACTCCCCCGTCCTCCTTCACGAGGGCCTGATGAGGCGAAGCAATCAGAGAGAGTCATCACGCCGAAATAAACTGACCTTGAATTAGACGAGAGCACGGAGTGCAGCGGCCGCTGTTGAGACGCTCGCGCAAATTAATTGCTTTTCGAGGCGGATTGTGTTTTTCCAAAGGCTGTGCATGATTAGGGCAAACATAAGGAGAATGCAAACTGCTTTGGCTTCAGAAGCACACTTTAATTATTTGACAATTGGTATTTGAGATCTGTTAGAAAAGGGGGCGGGTGTAGTGAACAAGTGAAATATTGTGTGGTTGATGAAATCTTTTCTTTTCAAGGTTGTCATTAATGAAGCTGCATCCTCTGAAGGCTGTTTCCACATCTGTTCATATTCCCCAAAGAGAGCAGCCCCCCCCATCATCATTATCATCATCATCATCATCGTCATCAGCCCATTCAGCTGCTCTTTGTTGCACAGGTGTCATATTCACACTCACAGATGCTGTATTCCATCCAAGTCTTTTGATTGTGTGGTACAAACACACACACACACACACACACACAAAACACTGATTAAAGGTTTTGGCTTAACGTTCACGAGGAGCTCTACAGGTTCACATGAAACATGATCGGCATGAAAAGTGCACTACATTACTTTACAACAATTTGGATTAAAAGTTTGAGTGAGTTTTTGTACAAACCTGCCAAGTACTCTTTAATTCTACCTTCTTAAAGGTGAAGGTTATGCGACATTAAATTGAATATCTCATTTGACCGACAAAACAAGCGATTTGAGGAACTGAGCCAAGTTTTAAGAAACTTGTTCATATTTCTGAAACTTTATAGACCAGACAAGGAAATGAGAAAATATAAGGCATAATAATTGGTAGTGATGCTGTGTGTGTTTCCTTTGCAGTAAGTAACCACACGTGTTCGGATGTTTAAAGGGGACATATTTTGACATTTTTACAGTTTAGAATTAAAGTATTAAAATTTTCATTATCTATTTATAATATGTTAAAATTTACATTTATAATTATGGTCCAAAAGCACATTGTTAGACCTGTAGCAGCATTACAGTCACTCTGAAAAACCCTGCCCCCCCCCCCCCCCCCCCCCTTAAAATGGAGTCTTGCCAAGACAGTTACATGCCTCATTTTCCTTACACCACCGACAGCTCAATAGATTGTTATTTCATGTTTTAGCTGTCAATTTTGTTGCACTATTTAAGGAATAAATAGAATAAATAATGTCATAATTCGTTTTGTTTGAAATATTCAATTTATTACCATCTAGGACCAAAAAAAAGCAGAAGATTCTCACATTTGGTAACCTGTAACTATCAAATTGTTTCTCTTTTGCTTGAAAAATGCTTTTATTGTTTAATATATTATCAAAATATTTGTTTTTCCTGTCAATCGACTCAACTAATCATTGCAGCTTTAAACAAGAAATAGGTCAAGTGTTTCTTTCTCGTAGTCACCAGCTTCTGCAACATATGGTTGGATTAGAAAAAGAAACAAACATTGAACTTTCGTTCCTTTCCTTTTTCAAGAATATGCCTGTGCCCGCTCGATTCAATTCAATTTCCTGACCATTGTTTAATTCTTAGAAAACATTTTGACAGAGAATTATGAAACAAATTGTAAAAGAGATAAAAAAAAAAAAATAATAATAATTTCTTACCTCTTTTTCCACTTCTCTGGAAGTTTTCTTGGAGCCCACCTCCACCAAACAGAAATAAAAAGAAAACAAAAAAAAAAATCTAAATCAGAAAAGTCCTCAGACGGCAGATAGCAGAGTGTGTGCTGCTGCAGGGATGAGCGCCGGCTGAATGGTGAGAAGAGAAATGGATCCTTCTCCTCACTCCTCCTCGCAGTCCCACAGCAGTATCTCCGCCTCCCCTCCCACCTCCTCCCCCCTCCTCCCCCCTCCTCCTCCCAGGAGCCTCGGCGGCCTGCCTTTACTTGTTGCCGGAGGATGGGGGCACCATCTCCAATGGGAGCCACTGGATCACGGCCCCTGATGAAGTGCTTATGTAGCTTTTTACGATTCGCCGTTGCCATAGCGATGCTCCTAAGCCTATTTGTCCGCGATAAGCTCCATCAGCTGAAAGGGAGCTAGAGAGCGATGAAGAGGCAGATAAAGAGGACACGGGCGGACAGAGCGGCGAGATGGAGAGAGGCAGATAAATCAAAGGATGCCGTTACGAGGACATGGTTAGTGTAGTACGGGTCACCGTGGCGACGCTTTAGGTAAATGCTGAGAGGTCCAATACCCGCAAGAGGTCAGCCTGTGTAAATTAGCTCCCCCACTGGCTAATGAGCCTCGCCTGCCCTGAACAGGCTTCCATGAATAATTGGAGGGCCGGGGAAGTGGCAACTGCAGGGAATGTTTCTCAGAATGTGTGTGTATGTGTGTGTGTGTGTGTGTGTGGTGAGATGATAGCGAGGCAGAGAGGGTGAGAAGAGGCCAGGATATGCAGCGCTGCTTGTGTAGGTGGATATTGCTGGCTTACTCCGTGTGTAGGTGTCAGCAGCTGACTGCAGACGCTTTTCCTTCTGCACAAACTGCATACACAGACACAGCTCCACCACAACACCATCCTCTTCCTCCTCCTCCTCTTCCTCCTCCTCCTCGTACATGTGAGAACTGTGAACTCTGTTCAGTCACTGCAGAGACAAACAGAGAGCCGGCACGCTCGCCTCTTTTCCCGAGCAGAAAAAGCGACACCTTTAAATCCGCTGGTCTACATTCTACTAATTGATGAGTAATCCCTGCAGACTCTCTGAATCACACATTTATTTATATCGCCTACACCAGGGGTGTGAAACATGCGGCCCGGCGGATTCGAATTCGGCCCCAAAAAAACAACGAGAAATGTTCCTATTTGTTCACAGAAATGTGAAGTCAATGAGCATCTTTCAGGCCTAAAGGGATCAAATATTTTGGTTTGTAAGGCAGGAGATAACTTCACCTATTGCTTAAAGTACTAAATATTGCTCATTGAGTAAATGATTTGAAGTGAAGTCTATGCATAGGAAATAACTGAGACATTGTGTTGTTGAAATTTCACTGTTTTTCTTATACATTGAAGGTGAATTAGCAGTGTCAAAAATCAGGATGGGGCAACACGGTGGTGCAGGGGTTAGCGCTGTTGCCTCACAGCAAGAAGGTCACAGGTTCAAGACCTCCTTGGTCCTGGGTCTGGGACCTTTCTGTGTGGAGTTTGCATGTTCTCCCCGTGTCTGCGTGGGTTTTCACCAGGTACTCTGGCTTCCTCCCACAGTCCAAAAACATGCTGAGGTTAATTGGAGACTCTAAATTGCCCGTAGGTGTGAGTGTGTGAGTGAATGGTGTGTGTGCCCCACGATTGGCTGGCGACCATCTGGGGTGTATCCCTGCCTCTCGCCTGTAATGCGCTGGGATAGGCTCCAGCAGACCATGTGACCCTAATGAGGAATAAGTAGATTTGGAAAATGACTGAATGAATGAAAATTCAGGATGCATTTCTTTACATAAAAAGGAGGAGGAGAAATGGCATAACTGAACTCACCAAGTACCAAGTAGTAGTGGCGGTATATGTTAGATATTATTGTATAAAGATATTAAATATATGTGACAAAATCATCACGTCAAATGAGTTTATTTTGTGTTATTTTGTGTTGCTTCTATTTTGTTTTTCACCCCCTGTTGAAAGAGCAGTAAAACACAACTTTATCCACAGAGGAAGAATCCCATCAAAGCTACTAAATGGACCTTGTGGGAGTTTATTATTGCCAAGAATATAAAAAGAAACTGAATAAACAGCAAACCATTAGCCATAATCCTTGCATAATTAGGGTGTTCATTTGGCGAAACTAAGATATTTGCATATCATCCTACCATCATCCTGTCTTTCTGCTTATACCATTGGTCAATCTCAACACTTATTAGAATCCAAAGTCATTCATTTGACTTAGGCAGTTTTAAAACAAGCAAATTGGAAGAGAGGAAGAAGTGGCTGACCACGAGTGAAGCCTTAGCTCTTCTCTTTCATTTGTTTTCATCTGGTAAGAGTTGGTATTTATTGAGTTTTACAGGCACTAAATGTAATTTCAATCAATCAAAGGGATTACGAACTGTGTATTTAAACTGTTTCATAGCAAATATAGCTAGAATATTGCAAAAACAAATCTAACATTGTGTCTTACTAAAGATAATGCTTTATTTAAAAACCTAAAAGACTAAATTGACTCAAATCAGGAAAAAAAAAAGCTTGAGATAAGATAAATTATCTGCAATGCAAAGTTCAATGATTTATAAGATAAGAGTGCAAAGATCAATTATTTGTCCATAAAATCGTAGAAATCACCCTGAGGCTCATTACAGAACATGAAGTGTATGTTGTGTAAAATGTTTAAAATGGAGATTATAAAGGATCCAATTGAAAAATCACACAAACTACTCAAATCTAAATTAAATATCAATTGCAGCCCTTCTAGTGATGTTAGACTAAACTTTCTTATTGTATTGATGATATATATTGATACTGACAGTCACATTGTATTTTACTACAAATAAAAATACTTTAGCTGAGGTTTTTTAATGCAATACATGCAATATGAAATATATAACAACTCAATGCTGCCCCTGAATCAGGGGGTTTGGGATTTTAACAGATTAATGTACTGTTAAAACATCATTAAAAGAAAGAATAGACCACAAAAGCATCACCTAAACATTTACATGGTGCATCCATCATATGTAATGTTACAATTTATTAAATGTCAGGAAGAAAATGTCAAATCTCTTTAACTGTTTGCTGTTTAACTCCTTTTGCACCTTCTAAGGTAAAAGTTGAACTTCGACACTAAAACTACATGAAATCCGAGATCGAGAGTCAGATTTGGCGGATTTCAACCTTTATTACATCCCTGACCCTCCTTCTCAAAATCAGACAGCTTTTATCGTACAAGTAGTTCAGGTTTAACACAGGAGCACTCAAACTAACGGTAGCACGATCTCCTCCTCCTCCCGTTGCCTGCTACAAGGTGACAGATGGACAGGTAAAATGTCCCTGTAATCCAAACAGATGACAGCACTAATCCTCTTAAAAGGATTCCCTCTGTCTGCGAGGCCCTGGCAGCGCGTCAGCAGACGCTGATGTTGTTTGGGAGGTTTTGATGCGAATGGTGAAGGGACACCTGCAAAATCCGCCGTGTGACATCATGATCACCCAGGACGTCATAGGACGGGGTCCTGGCGGGGGATTGTGTTGTTCACAGAGAAGTTTGCTGCATATGGAGTCATTCAGAGGGAGAAAAAAACAAATAAAACTTATTCTGAAAGTCCACCTTCACTCATTAATGTGTTTGTCATCTTGTTTCTTCAGCTGGATGTTTCAGCTTCACCGTGTAGAATGATGTATGTGCTTGAAGGCTGTTTTTACCTCCATCTGCTGGAAGTGGAATTCTTCTCAGAACTTAATGAAAATCGGATTTTGCACGTGATTTGTGACATCACAAGTAGTTTGTCTGTTATGATCTTGCTATGACTTGCTTGTCTTTACTGTTGAATCTTGCCCTTTAACTGATATCCTGATTAACCACTATTCATTTACCACCACGAGTTGTAAAATGAATAGAAAATATAGTCAAGACATCGACAAGGTTAGAAATAATGATTTATATTTGAAATAATAATTTTGTCTATCAAACTCTAATCATCCATTAGTCTTCTGACGCAATGAGCAAACACATTGTTCCATTAGAACACTGGACTGATAGTTGCTGGAAATGGGCCTCTATACTATTCTATATTTTTTTTGCACAATGTAATGATGAGATCACTAATCTCCTATACTGTGTGTGTGTGTGTGTGTGTGTGTGTGTGTGTGTGTGTGTGTGTGTGTGTGTGTGTGTGTTAAAATGTAGCCATTTGTTCAACCCAGTATTTAATTTATACAATTCTGATGTGAAAACTTGAAGCTTCACTGAGAATGGACTTTATGTTGAAGTAGACAACAATAAAACTTTTGAAAATAAATATATTAGTATTCTATATTTCTACATAATATTAATAATAATTATACATATATATATATATTTTAAGGATTCTAATGAGGTAATTTTTGTAGAATAACTATATTAGAGACATGTTTTCCTAGTTTTTTTATGTACATAGCTTTACTCTCCTATCACTGTTGCATCATCCTGTCTTTCTGCCTACGTCATTGGCCGATCACAACACTTATTAGAATGCGAAACTACTATCCCCCTAAGGCATTCATTTGACTTAGGCAGTTAGTTAGCAGCTGTATTTATTCAGTTTTCTAAACACTAAATGTAATTCAGTCAATTAAAGGGATTATAACCTGTGTATTTAAACCCAAAATGACCTTTTTGCTTCAAGTCATGATATATATTTCACATGTATGTAAACATGTCTAAGTCAAGGCTTAATTCTGCCTAAGTCATTTTTTTATTTGTTCGATAATTAATGACAACATATTTGTTCACACATCTGGTTTAATGTACTGTTAAATTCAATCAATAGAAAAAAATAATAAATATATAAATGTGGTTTCTATTAGTTTTTTTGTGGCCCTGTGTCATATGGAGATTAAAAGTATTAAGCTATATCATTTGAGATATTTAATCTGGTCTACATTAAAACTAGGATTTAGTATGTGGTTTCTGTTCTGCAGCTATTTATCAGTAACTGCAGGGGGCGTCACATCACCATAGACCAACTCTTCAAGTCTCTTTCCCAGCAAACAGAACAAAATATTTCCTTAGTGAACGGTTATTTCTGTTATTAAAAGGTAGAAACTTTTTTACAGCTTGTGTTACAGCTTCTTATGTTTCTAACTATCTGTTGTGTACAGTGTTCATGAGTGACAGAAAGGCACCTTTACATTAAGTTTATCATTATTATTACAAAAGAAAAAACGGGGGTTGGTTTCTTTGCTGATCTTGATATAAATTATATAAATTTATATAAACTTAATAAATTCAGGGATTATGTTTGGGTTGGATTATATTTATTTTGAGCTGGAAAGCTAAAAAGTATTTCAAAGCAGATCCAAAGACTTGACATGAAATAGTAGGTAAAGACAAGTCATATTTAGAAATCACATTTTTATATTGATTGGTATTTTTTATTGATATTTTACCAGGACATTCAACCAGATGTGGGAACAAATTGCAAAAAAGAAATAGACCCATCATCAATTGTCTAATAAATACAAAACAACTAAAGTAAAATTAAGCCTTGACTTATGCGTTTTTGTCTTACATAAATGCAAACTATATTATACCCTGAAGAAAAAAGGGCCATTTTAAATTTAAATACACAGTTCATAATCCCTTTGATTGGCTGAAATTACATTTAGTGTTTAGAATACTGAATAAATACAGCTGCTTTTTCCTCTTTGACATTTTGCTTGTATCAAAACTGCCTAAGTCAAACGGATGAGTAGCTTCTAATAAGTGTAGTGATCGGCCAATGATGTAGGCAGAAAGACAGGATGATGCAGGTAGAGGAGTAAAGTTGTGCTGCCCAAAAAAAACATTTCCATCATTTTCTTACCACTAGAGGGAAAGTTTTCACCGTGTAAACTGCTCAGAGGTGCCTTCAGAAGCTCTCAGCCTTCGTCGTTTCTGTGCCTCAGCTGTAACATCTGGTTAGAATATTGTTATGCAGCTTCTGGGTGGAGAAAGAGCAGCTCCTGGCTGCGTCTCGAGAAACAACTTGTTGTTTTAACAACTCTTTTTTTCTTGCGATGAAAAGATTTGAAATGTTTGATCTAATAAGTAACGCCCCATCACACCTATTGAACAAATACGGTACACCTACTGGGGCATTCCTGGAAAGGAAAGGGACGTCTCAGGACAGGCGAGCCCTGTTTACTAGACAAACATCTGTAGCTTTACTGCATCTTATCCCGCATAAACTCCTTAGACCTCGCTGTGCAGAACATTAAAAAAACAATCAGGCCTTTTCTCCCCCAGCGAAGGAACAGGCAGTGAGTGTCGTGGATGGATAGAAACTGGGCTGAATGTGAGCTTTGTTTGATTGTCAGGCTACTTCACATAGAGACCCTGTACTCGTCTGTCTGGCTTTGTGCACTCCACACTCAAGTGAACTGAGTAACCGTCACATGATGAGCAGAGCACACAACACTCACGCTGAAGATAAAGGTCTCATCCACTGAAACTGGCTTTTTGTGCATTTTTTTCTGTTGTTTTTTTGGGGTTTTTTCTGGAAGCGAGTGTTTTTGACTTTACTTCTATCATGTGACATGTTGGACAAGTTTTTCCCCTTTACGGTGCTAAATGTATGGAGGAAACATGCCACTGCAACCGCTGTGTCCAAAATAAGTGATATTCATTCGTCTGTCTAAATGTTAGTGTTTTAAACTGGGTTAAGTCATTTGGTGGAAAACAACCTTTAATCTGATAGGATTAAAACAACTTTTATGGACTTTTCAGGGAGAAATGTTGGACTTTTAGTCCCCTCAATTAATCTGACGGCTGTTAGTTACACATAAAGATTTGTTTTTGCAGTTAAAACTAGTTAAACCTTATCATGAGATAAACATAACCACCTACAACAAGTATTTTTTTTATATCTGAAGTACATTTTGCTAATCCTTCTGAACTTTACTTCAGATTAATGTGAATGCTGCACTTTTAACTTCTCTGAGTTCCTTTTTTTAAAAAAAAACAAACACTTTTACACTTATTTCGACTCTGCTTGAATCCACCTTTCGTAATTTATGTGGTGAGATTATAAAGGAGGAGAAATATGAGCGGGGAGGATAAGACGGAAGGGGAGGTGGACTTCCTAAAAACAGAGAAAAAGAAAAGTAAACTGTCAGATTATGAAATTAGAAACACCAACACCCCGAACTTCACCCCCGAGAACCTGCAACTGGAGGTTTCAGTCTTATTATCCAGCTTCTCCCTTATCTGCCTCGAGAAACAAGCGGCAAGAATGTCCCTCTTGCTCAAACATCATTATATAATCCCAAAGCTGTGTAATAACGGACATGTTCTTTAGCACATCTGACAGGAATTGAAATCGACTGAGCGGCTACGTAGCTGCCCTCTGCTGTGACGATAGGGAAGGAAGTTCAGGGCAGATCACATAAGTGTGGTGAAAAAAAAAAAAAAAAAACAGGCCTCGGTTTTGCTGACATCCCCCTTTTTCGCTGGCCTTTGTCCAACGTCCCATTTGACTAGAAAAGCCTCTGTGGACTGCGTACTAAGGTCAGGGAATCTGCACCTGGGAGCTGAATATTCTCATAGCTCATCGTGGTACGAGCTGTCGGATAAGCAGGCGGAAAGAAGCTGCAACAGGCAGCTCAGTCGCTGCTCACAACGGGATAAAGGTGTAGCTGTTACAGGTCCAGTGTCAGTCATATATGAAATATAAAGGAGGATAAAAAAAGGGGGGAAAGATATCCCAAAACACAAACCGTCATGGATGACGATCATTTGCAGAGTGTTTCCTTGTCTTTTTTTTTTGCTGCCTTGTCACTTATCTTGAAAAACAGGAACAGGTTAGAAGGAATTGTTAGAATGAGCAAAAAAAAAACTCAACAAAAAAAAATGTGCACAAACAAACTGTGAGCTGCTATGAAGGCCCAGTGGATCCTGGCTGACTCCAGTTGCTTATATCTGGCCGCAGATATACTGGATTTAATACAGAGATAGAACAGAAGAAGCCGACCGTAACATTTTGTAATTCCGTTTCTGTGTGAATGTTTTGTGTGTTGCCCTTCAGAGTTATTAAAGATTTATCTTCCCCTTGGTCGTGCGAAAGGGTTCATTCATGATATAACACTATATCCAGGTCCTTGTGTATTATTAAGTGTCCATTTTATCAACGTATTAGGAAAAATGTATTTCTAAATAAAAGTAAAATGTCTCTCTCCCACTGTTTGTCAGATCAACCTCAGCTTTCAGATATAGCTTGAGGATGGCACAATGCTGTGTATTCCTTTTTTTGTGGAATATTGCAAAGCAATATTATTATTATTATTATTAAAACTTAAACTATCTTGGGTTCTGTGGTGGTGTAGGGGTAGAGCACTTTCCATGTAGGTTCCTCCCCCCTTCCCCATTATTTCCTGTCTGGATGCTGTATAATATAAAAGTGTTTATGCTATAAAAATAATCTTAAAAAAAAGACATCCCACAGACATACGTACCACAGCACTATCCTGCAGCAGCACTCATGATTCAGTGTAAAGCTCCATATCACAGCTCCTCCTCATGTTGCTTCCCAGCGCTTTAATTACAATTCAAAGCTCCGTTGTCCCGTTTATTCCTGCATCAATCATGCAGCCAACGTAATGAACGTATCGTATCGCCTCTCAAAAACAACACACGAAGACGTTAGCCGCTTTAGCTGCTACTTTATTCCTCATGCTAACACAGCTCTTACTCCAAGACATGTTCAGAGACCCTCAGGAAATCCCAGCACTATCACCTAACAGACCAGAATCTGGGGCTAAACTCATTTATTTAGAAACACATATAACAGTAACATGCTCACGTTGTCACACTATACAGAAAAATAGTATGAAGTAATAGAGTCTGGTTTTACTTGGCCTATGAACACAATTCATAATAAATTGTAGCCATTTTCCCACAATAACTGTATTTGCCTGTCCCCTTATTTCAATGTATGTTGATGTCTTATTCAATGTGATTTGTCTACTAAGGCTATGTAACAGTCTAACGCACCCTCAAAATCTACTTAAGCTTCCATGACTCATTACTCTGATAAGACTTTAGGCCAACATTATTCACTTTTATACCACTTCATACCATGGCGCCTTTAAGATGGTGGGATTGTGGAAAGTGGGGCATCTTATTACATGAAGTGTGATAGTGATGAGATTTTTTTTTTTTTTGGGCCAAAGAGGATTTTATCCTCCAAGGAAAGAAGCGTCTCTTCAGTGGTTACATTTTCCACTATGATCAGCAGCTGGTCACTAACTTCTTCTTTCAGCTGTTGGGTGATGGGCAGTGTTCAGCGGCTTTGTCAAAACCTTGTTATAGCAGAGACCGAACCAATGGTTAAATTGGGGGCTTTGCCATCCCTGAACCCGTCGGCTATCGTCTGACAACGGATTAACCTCCGGTTGCAACCTCCAATATTTCTGCATTTCTGTGGGGCCAGCAGGTATCCCTACTAAGACAGAAGGATTGTAATGAAATCATTTTCCTATGATTGTGTGTGTGGGGAAAAGGATTTTGGGGCTCAGCAGCATCACGTGACAGACCTGGAAGTTGTGACCCTGTTGTCTCGGAGCGGCCCTGTTCTTTCTTTCGACGTGATTGGTCGATACTAGTTGGATTACAAACGGAAACGTGATAATTGTCACTGCATATGAACGTGCAGAGATTAGAGGTTGTGAAACCAAAACAATGAACTGAAAGACGTTGAGACGCTCTGTAAATCTAATGTTAATAATCCATCAAGTTGTTAGGATCCACGATTTAATCCATTGTTCAAATAAAAGTAACGATTTACTCAGCTTAAACATCATTTTTTCAAACTCACAAGAGCACTAGCAGCATTCTGTATAAAACCATGTTATACACTGTAAAACTTTGCCTTGAAACCTGCAGTTATTTACCAGGTTAAACATGGTAGGTTGCTGTAAATAATTAATACAGTAGATTGCAATTTTACAATGAATCACAAAGTATTACTTTAGAAAATCACAGTAGTCAAAGAGTTACTGTATTATAAGTTAATCACCCAATACTGTTAATACAACTGGAATTGATTTTTATTGTACAATTAATCAGAGATAACAGAATTATTATTATTATTTTTTTTATTTTACAGTTAATCACCTAATACTGCAAATACTGAAATAACTACAGTATTTGCATTTTACAGTAAAGACACAGATAATATACAGATAATAATGACAGTAACTTTCTGGATAATTGCTGCCAGTTAGTGAGTGTAGATTTCCAGGTAAGAGTTTTACAGTGTAGTAAACGTATCCCTGCTCTCTCTGCTCACTGGCCTGAACAGAGATGTGCGTGCCAGCTTGCTGTCAGTTTGGCAGAGGCAGCCCCGAGGCCCGAGTCTCTGCCTGTTACGCGGCCATATTGCTGAGCCAGACGCCTGGAAATGAAACGAAACGGAGGGATAAATTCCTCAATGCAAAGGGGAGTTCACTCCCTGTGCAGGAAAATCGGTTTATCACGGGAACGGCCAAGTCGTCTGTGTCTCAGACAACGCCGCGCACGTCCTCGGGACGACTCATCTGCATTGTGTTTTGCTGCAGGGTCGTGTGAGATTCTCCGGGTTCATCCTCCCAACGCTGGAATAATATTATCTAATGACCCCAGGGAAGAAATCCTAATAAACTGTGTTTTTTTAATGGTGAAAATGTGCACGCAAGATATATATTTTGTTTGGGGGTTTTTTGTGAATTCATAGTTAAATGATGAAATGGTTTGTTTGACAAAGTTGGAATCTACTTCACACAAAGCAATTAACAAAAGACTCATTGTGGGAAGCTGACAACTGAGAGTTTTCTGGTGAATGCACAGTACCAATATTCATGATAACACAACTTAGTGTCATTTTCAAACCAAACTACACTGATACAGTAAAATCTTTAGAGCTGTGGTTTGATCTATACCATTCAATGTGAGAATATAGTGAAGTCGGCATATAAATCGCATCCATAAATGATTTATATCAATACATAAATTATTTTGTCCAAAACCCAAAGATACTTTGCTTACTTGCTTTTTTGTCTTTTGATTAATGAATGAAATTACTAATTATTAAGCTTGAATATGTTGTTTAGGTTCAAAAAAACATATTTAATTAAGATAATTAATGATGTTCAGAACTTTTTACAAAGAATATTTTTGAAATAATCCAAAAAAAAATAAGGTTTTTGACTGCTCATTTGTATCTTCTCTCCACATGTACTTGACTTCCCTCCATCATACATTAGATTGCAGACACAAGCAGACCAAACATAGTATTTGACCCCTCGATAGTGTTGTTGTTTCTGAACAGTTCCAGGCCTTAAGTCCACAAGGCTGTTTTCAAAGTGTTTTTGTACACTTATGTAACAGAAAAGAAAAAAAGGGAACTTTTTGCCTTGCAGGTCTTGCAATGACGTGCAGTCGGTATTTACAAAAAAAAAAGGGAGTGACAGAAGCGAGTAACATCTCTTATGATTATGAGGGCGGTTCTCTCCCACCACAGATTCTGAAAATGTCACCGCAAATGGTTTTTTTTCCCCATCACACAAATACCAAAAGTACCAAATCTGTGAATTTTCCAAAACAACATTCTGAGCTGCCTCAACACTCCGATGGCTAATCATGAACCATCTGGTGAAACCGCAACTAGAACAACTCCAGGGGCCCAGATGACACCAAAAGCCTGTTTACAACTCAGCCACCGTGACGTGTGGTCGTTCATCGCGGTCCTAACGCCCTCGGCAACATGGCCGCCCGCCTCTCAGCTTTATTCTCTGAACAATCAGAGCAAATAGTTCCCACATGAGTGTAAAGACAGTATTTTACAAGAGAAAGCATAGAATTATCAGATTTATTCCTCACCCTATTAAAATAATGGCTAAAATTGGATAAAAGCGGGATGAAATAACACTTCTATGGTGCAGAAGACACTAGTAGAATTTCGTACTAGTGAGTCATAAAGACTATAATGTTTTAGAGTAATTTAGTAAAAATTTCACAATAATTTAATATAAAGTGCTGTGCATATCAATAAATTCAATAAATTTATAGACCATACGTGTCAAACTCAAGGCCCGGGGGCTGAATCTGGCCCAGCACCTCGTTTTCTGCGGCCCATGGAGAACTTGCACAGACCTGTGTGATTTATTAAAAGATGGAAAAGTGAATAAATGTTTGAACGTAACAGAGACACGTTGTCTTTGTACAACTTCGTTAACTCTTTGTTAAGGAAAAGTTTCTGTTTTTCCTTATTTTCCTTTGTTGAAGTACATCTGTCATTACTTTCTTGAACTTTCTATTCTTTAATATTTAGCATAGCAACACAAAACCTTAGATTCTAATCTTTGAAAAATCTATCAAATAAAATTATTAATAGTGGTCATCAGCATATTCTTGTATGAGTCTCTAGACATCTGTGATGGTTTTCACTGTTTTTCTGCAGCATTTATAATAATTAGACACTAACAACAATATAACATTATTTCTGCATCAACATTTTTTTAAATTCTGTTTAGCAAATTGTCACCAGCACTATTATGAGTAGAGAGGCAATTAACGCCGCTGATATAGACAAATATAAAGAGAAAAAAAGGAGGTTCCAGGATTTTCAGTCTATTAAACATATTGATGCCAGTTGCGTGTCGACATTCGTTGAAAATTTGCCTCAACTCGGTTTTCAAAAAGTTTCAAAAAATTGGATCGCTTGGTAAAAAACTAGCAAAGAAGACATGGGAAAGTGATAAAAATGGAACTTCCTCTTGACCAATTTGATTTACCTGACATTTGTTTCATTTAACTCCAGGTAATGTACATTTTGAGTTTGCACTATAGGATAAAAAATACAGTTTACGTCACACTAGAAGGTTCAGAAACTGATTCAAGTAACTTCATTCTTTAATGTTACACACAACATTCTATGTGTGTCCACAGGCTTTTTGAGCCAAATAAATAATAAATATAATATTCTCTGCATTTCATACAGTTTTTTGTATATTAATATTATATTAATTTTTGTATATTAATTTATATTAATATGTTGAAGATAATCCTGAGAAAGTCACTTTATTATGTACATTTTCTTACAATCTTTTCAATACATCTTTGGTTAAAACAAGCGCTGTGTGTGTGTGTGTATGTGTGTGTGTATGTGTGTGTGTGTGTGTGTGTGTGTGTGTGTGTGTGTGTGTGTGTGTGTTGTTCCTCATCCACGGAGGACATATTATAACAGCAGCAAGAGAAATCTCTTGCACTTTTCATATGGGACTGTTGTTTTAAGACACACCTGAAACACTGTGAACATATCCCTTGATCTATTCCCGTCACTCTATTGTCTAACTTCACATGGCCTCCATCCCAAATCAACACATACCACGTTTCGCGCACACCCCAAAAAACAACACAAAAGCTGCTTTCTCTGTTTTACTTTCAGTTTGTTACAGGGGAAATATCTGAGAAGTGTCAAAATTCTAATGTCCTGATGTGGTTACGGACAAATGAGAGACTAGAGACAGAAAATTGAAGTCAGAGGCAAATGTATTTGATCATATTTGATCTAGTTGTGCTGCTGTGGACGCAGCACATTTCCCAGCAGTGACTTTGCTGTTTTCACAGAATTCCTCTCGCCACTTATTACACACACCCTCGTGATAATGTGTGTGTGTGTGTGTGTGTCGGAGGAAGGGACGAGGTATCTATACACCAGCTGAGTTTGACTGTTTATATGTTTCCAAAGATAAACGTGAACCATAAAAGACCAGCGAGCTGGACGAGGAGGAGGAAGAGGAAGAGGAGCACGTCAGGAAGGAGGAAGAGCAGCGGACACATGTTCCAACAGAGAAAATCAGTTTAGAGCTTCATCATGAGCAGATCACAGATCAACATTCATCTTATACATTACCATATTGTTTTATTACCGGGTGGTTTATTGCTTATTATCGTACTAGTGCTTCTGGGTGAGTTTGTATTCACACAGTCCTGCTTGATCAGTGTTAAACATGATTGAATTCTTGTATCCGGTTGCTTTAGGAAACTGTTAATCAACGCAGCTGCCATGTCACAAACTGATGATACCGAGCTTATCAGTGAAACGTTTTAAAGCTGCAGCGATTCATCACTTGGCAGATGATTAATTGCCAAGTATTTTGATCATTAATCAAGCAAAAAAAAAAAAAAAAAAAAAAGTTGAATTTGTCTGGTTTCTCTAATTCTCTTGTCAGTAAAGTGTTGTGACATGTTTAATATCAAATGGTTCAATGGTTAGTCTAAAATAATTGTTGGCTGCAGCCACCAACGTTTTCCTAGCGTCCTGAGAAATAAACGACTTTCTGTTGTTCCTTTCTTGTGTCTTGAGGTGATTTGTGATGCGAGGAGCTGCTGGAGCACAGTTCAGGTGGCTGATAATGGCTGGATAATGTTTACTGTATGCAGATTGCATAACGGTGAGGGGAGAGAGTGGGCATGTTTGGTGTTAATCTTCTCTTTTCTCCTCCCGGAGTCGTTAGCGCTCGGTTTATCAGCGAGGAATTAATTATTGCTGGTTGAACCCACTCAACTTCGTGACCAAAGTCTGAGAAACGGTGACGCATGGCGGTACTGTATGGGCCGTCGGTGAAACATTAACTCAAACTCTTTATATCTCAGCCCTGGGAGAAACCAAAGGTTTCATTTGTCATTCGGTTTTCATCACATACCGCAGCAAGTTCTTAAAAACATGTGGATGAACTTGGCGCCCAGCTTTCAAACACAAGAAGTTATTTGTTTCACTTCCTCACCTTCACTTACACCCATTCTGATAAGACTGTACTCGACACATGGGAAATTGCCCAAGCGCTGTATAAAGTATATAAAAAAAATATGGCACCTATCACAAAGTGTGTCAGAATGAAAGACATAAACAGAGACAAAGGTCAAACAATAATAATATAATGTAAGCAATAATAACGTTTTTTTAAACTACACTGATAAAAATCATACTGACCTCTTGTAAATGTTATATGTTTTTTATCTATCTGATTCTAAAATGTACTGCCCTACGTTAAAACAAGCTAATTTACCTCATTTAAAAGTAATTAGAAAAAAACTATGTAGAATTTGATTTCTCTCTTCTGCATTGTCAGTCATTGTCTGAATGTTACATTTATTGAAGGTTAAGATAGAAAAACTTTAATTAGATTGGATTTAACTTAAATATGTAGGGGGTTAAACTATTACATTGACTGAAACTGCATAATTCATTTTAGTATACCCAAAATAGGAAGTATAAGTAATTCCATCCTAATGTATTTAAGTAGGAATCTCTTGGGAAATAAAAGTAAATTCTACTCAAAATAATTATTCTGCAAGTACTGAAAAATATAAGTACAAACAACTTAAAATATATAAATGATTATAATATAAATTAATTAATTATGTACAACCACTAGCCATAATAGAATTAATTCAATGAAACTATTTTTCAGAGTAGTGGACAAAATTAAGCTGTGTGCTTTTATTTTGAAATAAGATATCCCCCCAAAAATGTAATATAGCCCAAGGTCCACTTACTTAATTCTAATCATAGTGCATTAAAGCTGAAACTGGATCATAAACACCTCACTACTTCACATACATACATTATATGTTACTGTATTTTTTTTGTTTCATGTGTATTGCAGCCAACCTGTGTATGCATTGTATTACGTGTCTTTCTTTGTTCTCAGTACAGACTTATATTGATATTCCACTGGTGATTATTGACAGTTTATCTGTTGTTTTCCTATTTAGCGTACTCTGGTCTGTTAATAGTATCTTTGTCTCATTTGTTATCACCAGCATTGGATTTGTTTTCCAATAGTTTTCACTGTTCCAGTAAGAACCTCTAGAGACATTCATATTTTAAATTTAAAGGTGAGTGGTATCAATCCATCATCTCATGGTCTCTCTGTCAACTCCCTGCAAACAAAAGGCAAATCTTTCATTTAAGAGTTTTAGTTAAATTGTGTAACTCAAAAATGCTTTAAAATGTTGAGTTTTCACAACTTTTCCTGTTTTTTTTGGTGCATTTTAAAATATTTAACTCTATTTTCATGCAAATTCTTCAAACGTTTGACTTAAATCAGCATGGATTGCAGTATTTTTAATGAGTATTATTCTGGGTGGTTGCCTAGTTTTTGTTACATAACCGATTCGAGGACTGCTTCCACCGCTGCGGCTCATCACCGTCCTCATCACCACCAGAGAGCCGTTTAACATTCCAGGCCTCCTAATCTCTCTCGGAGACGGACAGGTCTTTTGTAGGCAGGCTACAAACCTGCCATGTGGTCAGATTAAAGGTTTCTGAGAAGACTGTGGGAGAGGACAGTCCTGTAGTAAAGTCCTGGGATTCTTAAGTGATTCTCTTTTTTTTTTTTTCTTTTTCATTTTCTGAGCCAACCGGTCAGACCTCCCTGTTACAGGCTACAGCGCATGCTGATTAGTATCATCCTCAGGAGTAAATGTGGCAAAGAATTCAAAGTGCATCTGGATAACTACTCATTTGGATAACTAGATTGTATATACGTAGAAAAGTGTCTTGTATTCTTTAATATATCAGGACATGGAGCCTCAATGCTACAATTACAATGACTTATTTTATTTACTGAATTATTATTATTAAACAAAAGTTCTTTGTCGGATAAGTTTTATTGTGAAGTTTGGAAATTCAATGCAAAATCACAAAATCCGAAGAATGTCAGAATGTCCACTAGTTAATTCTGTCTGTTTGAATCCACTGATCAATTGGAACTGATCAATAAGACATTTTTCCTTTAAAATAAACCAATAAAATACACATACATATAAGTAGAGTTGTTTAGCAACTGCTTTACATAAGATATATAAGAAGTGCATTAATGTGACATTTAAAAATGCAAAGATAAGTTTCAGTACAGTAACGAAAAGCCCCAAGGGAAAAAGAAAGAGCCCGAGAGAGAAAAAAACAAAAAACACAAGGAAGTGAAACAAACTGTACATGTAGAACCATAAAAATCTGAGTCATCAGTTCATCTTCCATGACGCAAAACATGACCAGGATGTTCAACAGTAATTATGTCAAAGTAACAGGTCAAAACAATAAAGTTCAGCTTTTTGGTCAAGATGATCCCATTTATTTTATTTTAGTATTTATGTGTTAAGTTTCAGTGAAAGGAAATTAAATGCAACTGACCTGCCAACATTTGGCCAATTCAAAACCTCATTGACACACACCACACGTGAGTCTGATCCCTTCCAAGCTAGAAACCAGATAAGCTTAGTTTTGACACCACAAATATTTAAGCAATCCCATGAACACGGATCATATTCTAGGTGAAACCAGGTCAAACAAGATGTAGAGTCCTGGTGGTATCGAAGTTTCCGAACGCTAGAAAAACACACGACAGTGACGCAGATCTGTGATGCCGCGGCTCCATTGGCCCGTTTACACCCAATCGCTGCGCATGAGTTTCATCCTCAGTGGTGTTGAAACCTGCTGCTGTACATTTGTAGTGTAAATGTCAAATTTCATTACCTTCACTTAAAACTAAAGCGGCAATTAACAAATCAGACCCTGAAAGCAAGGCAACACCATGCAACAATTCAAAGTGCTTTGCATATTTAAAGCACTGAGATAAAGTGTGAAAGAAATATATTGTAAAAGGTCATTTAAATACAATTGTGTATTTCTACCAACTGTACCAAAAACAAGGTATTTTCACCTGTTAAGATTTCAATTTTTGCAGTGTAATATGTGTAGATCCTGATATTTCAAGCAGATTTCTTTATTCATCCTTTATTTAAGAACCCCAATAACCCCCAATAATCAGCTAAACAAGATGAATGAACAAGATGAAGGATGAAGGATGAACAAGATGCAAACAAAAACCTGAGAATAAATACATGTACATATCAAACGTCAAAAGTTAGATAATGCAAACCATAAAAAATAACTAATAAAATCATCTAGATAAGAAAAAAATGAGAGTGAAAATGATTTAAAATGTGCCAAAAAGTAGCATCTTTGTAAGAAAGAGATTTGCTTGATGTCTAGGGAGCATATTCTAGGCAGAATGTGACATAAAACATGTTTAAAGTGATGATTTGAAATCAAATGTATATATAAAAAGAATTACACAAAAGAAAAGTTGTGTGATTCAGATTTTACAGACAGCTGGTCAAGTAGGAACCATTTAAAAGAAAACAAACATATGACTGAATATTTAAAGTCCTGTACCAAACCAATGTATTTGCCCCTGTGTGTGTGTGTGTGTGTGTGTGTGTGTGTGTGTGTGTGTGTGTGTGTGTGTGTGTGTGTGTGTGTGGTCGCACCATCTGTCTGTCTCACTGGCTTTGTCTCTGGGATTTTCAGGCTGAGGTCAGGGGGTGTCGGGGGGAGGTGTTTGGGGGGGGAGTGGGGGTAAACACTGGACTTGGGGGTGAAAGGTCACGCGGCGGCTAAATGGTTTCACCTTTGCCGACGCAGCGATTGTAGGTGCAGCAGCGACACGCGTAAGCTAAAACTCAACAATACCCCGAAAAGAGGAGATGTGATGACGCATGGAACTCAGCCTGATACGTATCGTATCATATTCAAGTCACATAAATGGATTCATGGGGGTCATTTACCCAAATTAACCTCTACTCTGCAGATATCTTCATTTAAGACACATAAGAGCATATTTCACTGTCATTTTTACAATTAGACTTTTGTCTATTTTAAAGAGAAAGTTAGATTTTGTTGCTTTTTTTATTATAAGAAAGGTTTAGGTCTTATAAATAGCATCCTATGTTTCAAAACTCTTCATCCAACGACTGGAATAATAGGAAAACGGTATCAATCCTCTCCTGTCTAAAACTATTCCCTTTAAATCAGGTAATCAGGGTTTTTCTCTCTTTTTTTTTTTGTGTTGAAAACCAGATGCTTTCCTCTGCATGCGCGTGGCGGACGCCTCTGCACTTTACTGCGGGGACACAATGGGCGGCGTGCTGAAGGTGCAGAGGACACCTGACTCTTTTGACAAAGAGCACAAAAAGACAGCTGCTGTATGCACGAACCGCATGAAAAGGGCCAGAGAGAGCGAGGAGCGGGCCGGGCCTGCAGCACGGAGGAATGCCGGCCAGAGCCCTGTGCTTGTTGCCTTTGGAATGCCCCGGGGCCTCTTACATAAGGCCCCTCGGGCCGCCGGCTGCTCCGTCAGCCATATTCACAGCCATTCCACTTCCACTCAGTCCAGCCATGCATCCGCCCTGTGAAACGCAGTCATTATTGACTTATGTAATTGCAGCATGACGCCCGCTCACACTTTGTACGGCAGATTTACTCCCGACCATCATTGCTGTTTAGAGTCTTGAGGTTATTGTAGGTGGGCAGGAAGATCAGCCAGGAAAGTCCTGTTGGTTTTAGCGTAACGCGGCCTTTGTTGATGCGGTTCTCAGTGACAATCGGGACTGAAATTATCGGCTCATACGCAACACGTTTTAAGATCCCACTGCAGGTTCAGACTCTGCGCGAAGATTATTAATAAATATTTCATTTACTTCATGGACAAGTAGTTATCTGAAATGTTGATGGCATATCAATATTTAATTTTTACCTCAATACTGTTGTATAAATATTTTTACAGCTATGTCAGTATTTAATAGACAATCTAGTGAAAACAGATACCACTTAGTGCATTAAATTAAATTTTTTTGCAAATAGTTCAAAATCAATATTAAACCCCCTCAAAAACAATACAACCATACAAAGAGTATCGCAACACACATTTAACACTGATTTATTTTAAAGGCAAAGTGGATAAAATCCCGACCTGTGCAGAATCCTCGCTTCTTAAACATAAATCTCTTTCACACCTCTGTGGCTAAAGTGGATTTAACGGACAAAAGTCAACAACAGATGGCGGCTTGGACCGACTGTTAGAAAAATATGTGCTCAGTTCCCGTGATGGGTGCCACGACCCGAAATTTGAAAAAGTCAGACAACGATGAGGAAGAAAGTGACACAACTGGGTTCATCAACTGTACCAAACAGCCATATATTTTATTTCACAATGACACATTGGACAGGTACTGTAGAGATTTTTTTTATTTATTATATATTTATATATATATGTATGTATATATACACATATATATCATGTCATATCTAAAATAATAAAAAAAACACTTTTGTTTTCAATTATCACATAGAGCTCAAGTCTCAAAAGACACAGAATAAAAGTGACCAAACATTACAAATGAAGGAATGCGTCAAAATACATTTCCCAGCACATATTTCTACATTGCATACAGACTAAAATCAGGAGTGGAGATCTGAAACGGGCCGATGGCTCACTGTTTGAATCGTGTCGGTTATGACGAGGGAAATTTTTTTTACAATTTCAAAGGCCACCGTATGGACTTCAATTCAGCAAAACAGCCTGCTCATCTGAACACAGCAGAGGACAGGCAGAGCTATGTGATGAGTCATTCCCTACACAGTAATGCGTATTGTTGGAGGATACCAGCATGTTCTTTTAAGCAGCAACGGGAGCTCTTTAAACGTCCGAGCACCGAGTCTCTGTTTGGTCATGCAAACATCATATAAGGTCCTAAAAATATTCATAAAAAAAAAAAAAAAAAAAAAAAGACTCCCTCAGCATGGATTGTGACAAGGTGCCGAACACATTCATGAGGATTTTTAAACTGAAATCAACAGCCATCAGAAAAGCTTTCCGGTACAGATTCACACAGAATAGTGTTTCACTAATGGCGTTACAGTGCTCGTTTCTCAGCAACAGACCCGTCCCCTCTGGCTTGCAACGTGTCACATCTTGAACGAACTTCTTGGGCCATTGCAACAAGTTCAGTTCCACTGTGTCTACTATACTTAGTGCTATACCACAGCAGTTTTTTTTTTTTCATTTAAAAAGGCAAGGTGAGAGGTTTTGATACAGCGTCTGTATCCGACTAAATGACCACAAGTAAAGCTGAGTCAAGGCCAGAGAAAGTCTGAGGAACAAAATCATTATAAAACATCACATTTGAAAAAAACTGACTACAGCATAGTTGGTCTGTCAAAAAAAAAAAAAAAAAATCACCCAAACTAAATATTACAAACAGCATCTACAGAGAAATAGATCATTTCTAATAACTTAAATACTTAAATTATTATGCAATACAATACTCTTCCATTTTTTGGGGCCAGAGGGTAAGAAAATAGATCTGCTCGAAGCCTACGAGAAACAAAAAAAGTAGACTCTTTGCAAACAGGTCCGTAGGCTAAACGAAATAACCTAGTGATGTGCGGCTTGCATGTGTTGTGTGTGTGTGTGTGTGTGTCCTTCTGGAGGAGAGGCGCTTCTCTCCGATCCCTTCCATCCTGCAGTGAGAAGCTTTGGCACGGGGACACCATGGGATGAGATGACGCATCACGACACGGTGCTAATGAGGGACACTCATGCAGGCCTCGCTCCAGTCCAGGAGGAGATAGGTCAGTGAACCCCAACATGCATCGCTACTAGACCGTCAGGGCGACAGACGAGAGAGAGAGAGGGGCCGCCGAGGAGGGGGTGTGAGGAAGAGGGCGGGGGGCTGGAATTATATATGTATGTGTATATATATATATGTGTATATATATACTTTCAACCAAAGGAAATATATGTGGAGAGAGGGGAGAGAGAGCTGGAAAGAAACTGAGAATCAAATGCATGAATACAGTTTGTTTTGAAAGGATTTTGCAGCCATAAATGGGGCAAAAAAGGGGAGGAGGACAGAGGAACTGCAGGTCAGAAAGATTCCTGCATCCTGCAAATGACAAACGATTGTTTTTTTGCTTGTTGTGGTGGTGGTGGTGATTTTCCAGCTTCTCCTCCGTTTCTCTTGTTCCCTTCCATCTCACAGAGACGACTCCACCTCTCTGGTGACGATCACCTCGGCCTCTGCCTGAGGGGCCACCTGAGTGGCCGCGCCCTGCTCCGAGGTCTCGCAGACCACCTCCAGGGCCGAAGTGGCGGCGGGGGCCGGGGCCGCCCTGCAGTCACTGCCGGCGGCGGCCTTCTTGTCCTTTTCCGAGGAGCCGCAGCACAGCTTGGGAGCGCACTGAGTCCGACAGGACAGCTCGCACAGGGAGTCCCGCGACTCTGAGCTGAATGTGACGAACTCCGGCTGGATGGTGGTGGCATGGATGCCCTCGTCGTGGAAGAAGTCCTTGATGCGCTTGGCCACCTCCATGTAGGACGTTGGGTCGTGGCACTTGATGTGCGCCGTGGCAATGATGCGGCTGCCCGCCAGCTGCCAGATGTGCAGCTCGTGGATGGCCAGCACGCCCTCCAGGCTCAGCAGCCGCTCGTTGAGCAGGTGCATGTTGATCTGCTTGGGCACGGTCTGCAGCAGGATGAGGGCCGACTCCTTCAGCAGAGGGTAGGTGGTGTACAGCAGGATGCACACCATGATGATGCAGAGCGTGGGGTCCAGGTAGAGCACCCAGCAGGGGCCAGCCCTCCTGACGGGGCCATCGAGCAGGTCCACCAACGTGTGGTTGACGTGCTGGTGGTCCGTGCTGTGGCTGTTGATGCACGGGTTGACGCACAGCTCGCCGGCTTTGCAGGGCTGCCACACGAAGATGAAGATGATGGCGTTCACCACCACGATGACGGAGCCGAGGGCGTCGCCCAGCACGTGGAGGAAAACGCCGCGCATGTTGAGCTGCGACGACGAGTTGTGGTCATGGTCCATCTCCTCGTACTGGGTGTTGCCGTTCATCTGCACGTCCGCGCTGTCTTTGCAGACGATTTCTGCGGATGAAAGCGAAGGGGGTTCGTTAAGGGAAACCTTAGAACAGGTGAAGCTTTAAATAATGAAATGGATTCAGAAACGTTGCTTCAAAAAGTTGTAGAAGCAACAGAAAACTCTCAAAAAATTTGATTGCACGGAATCAGTGTGTAGTGGACTTAGAGGGAGCCGGTTGAATTTTTCTGTTGTGTCACTTTGTAATTAAAAAAAAAAAAAGAGAAAGAACCAGGATTCGTGTGCATCATTATCAGGTGATGCATGCAAGGATAATTTGCTGGATGTAATTCAAACTGACTAGTACGGTGTTTTATTACACTGCTGTGTTTAATGCTCGATTCCGATTGGTGGATCACAGCATTCTTAGGCCTATTATTTCTGAAGAACAGACCGTCGTTAAGAAGAACTGACCTTTTCTATGGACACAGGCTAGGATGCCAGTCATATCAAACCTCAGAAACGCTAACATTGGCTAATTCGCGACCCCCGGTGGCAAAAAAGACAAAGATTTGATCTGTTCACTACATTCACTATTAAAATAATGTGTAACATTATTTAAAATTACATTATTAAAATAATGTGTAACATTATTTTAATTCAAGAGCAGGATTCATGAATACAGACTGCCCACTTGGCGGTAAAGAAGAGAAAAGAAGAACTGTTCAGGGCGACAGGCCAGGGAGGCGTAATGTACCAGACAGACATGAAAACCAACCCCCACCACATGGGATCCTTAACAGTGTGTAGTAACTCACATTAAGCTAATTAAATGATACCTGGAGTCGACATGACAGCTTACAAACGCCGAGGGAGAGGCACCTGAGCAATGTCGTCTCACTTACAGTCCGGGACGCTGCCAGGTCATTTATCAACGGTAAATGCTTGTGGTCGAGGCTGTCGACTTCACGTTTACGCTGATCTACGACCCAGTAACGGCGATCAGCGCGTAGGAGGAGGAGGGGGACAACCTCCATTTATTGAAACCAGTACGGCCTAACATTAAGGGCGGGGAGGGGAGGAGGAAATTGCTCTTCTGTATGGATTTAACCCTCCGGGGTGAGAAGAGGAGGAGGAGGACGGGCTCTCGCGCACAATGACCAGAGGTTCTGTGAAGGAAGAAGCTTCCTGTGGTGGTCTGCCACAAGACATCAAAATCTCATCTGACCTGAACACACAGATGGAACGAAGAGCCGTTTCTGGATGGTTGACGTAGCCGTAGCTGCATCACACTATCCATTTTTGTTTTAGGATATATTGTCCCAAGTAATATTATTGTCACTTTAAAAGCATTGTATATATGCGTCTGTAAAAATGCTGGTTCATCATGGAGTAGGAGATATTTACGGTTAATACCATTTGAGTAAACCATCTATCATTTTAAATCAAAAAAACACAATCTTGAGATCATCAAACTCCTTTTTTGCCATTTTCCTAACCCTGGATTTGTTTTTCGCCAAGTATTTTACAAGTTTTTGCCTCCTCTCTGCCGTCCTGCCAAGCTCACCAATCAGAAGCGCCGTATTGCACGAGGTGGACGGGTCACATGTTCTGGAGTCCAATCAATGTAAGCTGGTCACCAATTTCTAAAATGGCTTCAGTGGGACTAGTCAGGGGTTTTAAACCCAAGAAAATCGAGAATGAAATCGAAATATCTGTCAGAAAAATCACAATTCAACTTTTTTTCTTAAAATCTGTACCTACTTTGCGGGCCTCCTGCTTCTCGCTTTGAAAACTTCTGGAAATGACTTTTTTTTGCCTCATATCAACCACACAATAAGTTATGCTGTTCATTTTGGCATTGTGTTGACTAAACGTTTATAGAGATGCAACGCTTAGTTGTTTAATCAATTAGTTGCCATCTAAAACATTTCAGAAGAAAATTTTCAAATTCTCTGGTTCCAGCTTCTCAAATCTTGACTATTTCCTAGTTTCTTTAATCTTCTATAAACTGATTATCTTTGAGTTGTATACTGTCAGGTTGAATCTTCACCTATGGGAAACGCTGGTCGACATTTTACACCATTTTATGAACCAACCAACTAATCAATTAATCAGTTAAATAATCAATAGATTAATCAACTATCAATAGCTGTTGTGTCCCGCTCCTATGTAAACACATAGACCTACAAATTAGGGCAATATCAAGATCAGTGAAACCTATCACAGTGGTGTCCATATATAACCGTGACAGGCTGAGCTATGTGAACACTGCGGTCATCATTGGTGAAGGGACAATTCAATCCACCTTTTGGGACAGTAAAAATGTGAGCAGAATAAATGGGGTAAACGAGATTTGGCAATTTTGCGAGATCTGACACTTCGACAAGCTTGGACCTGTGGAAGATCCTTGGCTGAGTCAGAAGCTTCTGCGCTATTCTTCAGCCAGTTGATAGTGGTCAGTCCTGACAAAGCCTGAAACCCGAGGATAGAATGACCTGACAAACAGCGTATCTGATAACAAACACTGTCTAAATACCAGCAGTTCTACAATAAAACACAGATTAGTCGTTAAGGAGGGGCTGAATGTATGCACTATGTTGTGCAACGTTATGCAATCTGGACTGCTAACAATGAAGATAAAGTCTGGCACAAAGTGTCAGCTCAATGTGGGACACAATGAGGCTGCGTTTGGAGGATTTGGACACTCTGTACTGTAATTTAATACAGAGAAGCTAAACTCAACACTGAGCACAACGAGGGCTTCGGACTCACCGTTTCTCGGGCTGTTGTGATTCCCGACGAGGTTGTTGGTCTCCTCTCCCGACGTCCCGTTCCCGGCTTTGCCGGCTTTCGCCCTCTTGTTCTTACTCCCATGGGAGTGTCCTCCGTGCGAATGTCCGTGTCCTCCGCCGGCGTGGCCGTGGAACAAGCAGAGCCCAAGCAGGTTCACCAGGAGCCCCACGGCGCCGACCCCGGCCACCATCTCCGGGCGCTCGATCTCATGGGCCTCGGTAAAGCGCTCGATCGCCTCCAGGACGATGGTGAAGCACAGAGCCGCCAGGAAGACGGCGTTCACCAGAGCGCCCATCACCTCCGCCCGGATCCACCCGAACGTGTTCTTGTCGGTGGCGTGGGTTTTCTCCGCGAATCGCACCGCGACCAGCGCCACCACCAGCGCGATGACGTCCGACAGCATGTGAAAGGAGTCGGACAGCATGGACAGAGACGCGGTCACCCGGCTGACCACCACCTCCACAATGAAATACCCGAACGTCAGGGAGAGCATGCAGAGCAGCCGGACGCGGTTGGGCTCACAAGCCATGTTCCCGTTTTTTTCCTCCTCACGCTCCTTCCGTCGATTCAAGTTTAGTCGCCGTTAAATAGCGTCTCCCCCTCGGCTAGCTGCGGGCTAACGACTAGCTAGCTGAGACAATACGAGGCAAAGCTCACCGCGGCTTTCACTCACTACTCATATCCAGCGGCGGCAGCATCACTCGGTTTTATTCTGAGACAATTAAGCCGAAATACAACACCGGTAACCGTTATAAATACACCGCAGTCAGCGCCAACATATTCCAGATATGTTTGCCGACGAGCTCCGCTTTGCAGACGGCTGAAACTTTGCACCCGAGCCGGTAAACTTTCCACACGGAACACGGCGCTGTAAAACGACACGCCCCCAAGCTGTTTCTATTGGCGGAGGAGGGTACAAGGTCAGAGCTGATTGGTTCGATTTTGCAACTCTCGTAAGTGGGCGGAGCAAATCTAGCCGGACAACAGTGGTTGCTACGCACGCTCACTGCATCTGTATTCTCGCGATGGAGTCCTTAATTGATCTGTAAATCCTTAATATAATGGGGAAAGCTCCGCTTTTGTCAGTGTTGGACAGTAATTTAGTACATTTACTCAGGTATTCTTTTTAAATACAATTTTGCGATACTTTCCTCGAGTCTTTCCATGAAATGCTACTTTAAACCTCCATTCTATTATATTTCAGAGGGAAATATTGTACTTTCTACTTCACATTTAACAGATTTGATATTTTACATAAAGTAATATACTTTAATAATCCTATCCATGTAATATTATAGAGTTCCTCTTATTTTGTAAATATGCTAAAACAATCTGCATCATTAGTACTTTTATATTATTGACAATACTTATATACTTTAATATAAGTAACATTTTACTCGTTTTTACTATTTTTTGACAACAATGTTATTTAATGAAATTGTTGTGAAGGTGTACTGCTTTGTTTCTATACTCGGAGATTCAAGGTAAACTGATGACCCCTTGTGGGAACCATCTGTCTTGATTTAACAATGTTTTTTTGGATTATAATTGCATGCAAATGAAAATGATCTATCAAGTAATTGGTTTAATTCTTATAAAATGTGTGTAGAAATTACATGACAAAAACAATTTTCTGTAATTTGTTTTACATAAAATATACATTTTATTTTTTACAAATCTCTGGCACAGCAATTTCTCTAGGAATGAGAAAAGTTTGATCTATTCTTATACTCTTATTCTACAAATTTCTTATTCTACATTCTGCATAGTTTACATCATCATTGCCATCACAGGTTTTGTAGTTGATCTTTAAACAGTACTATCAGTCAACCACACAAGATCACAATAGCTGCCTATAAATTTAACATCAGCTCTTGCGGCTAAATCAAATTAAGACACTCTTCCAACAGAAAGCATTTAAATAACTCACACAACTATACAGTACACACACACAGGATCGATTCATACGGCTACACTACTGTCAACACTACTCACTTTTATAAATACGGCTTAAATTGCATCCAGCTACATTTCAGTAGATTTCACATTCAGTCACAGTGATATCAGTATGATCAGCGGAAGCCGAGGATCTGCTTGCTCTTGAACTGACAGGTCTTCTCCACTTCATTCAGTGTTTGGGCGCGCAGATTGGCCGCCTGCAGCCTCCTCAAAATCAACTCCTGGGAGGTCACACTCTGACGAGTGTTATGTCGCTGGTTCTCTTTGCTCTCACCAGCAAAGTGGACCTTCTTCTTGCCAGGGGAGAGGTTCTCCACCACATCTAGGACCAAGCAACAAGGAGGAACTGATCAACAAAGACTTAAGACTCCCTTCACACCATCACACAACTGGATCTCAGATTATCAGGTGTGTAACATGAGTATACTTTTTTTTTAAATGCAAGTTTAATTTAATTATTTATTGGTGTATAAAAACTTTATTGACATGATTTAACAAATAATAAAAGACATCAACATTGAAACCAGAAACATCTACATATAATAAATGCTGCTCAGTCGTTTTCTTTGTTCATTAAGTCCCATGGTCTGCGTCTGAGTCTCGTACCTATGTCTTTGGTGTAGAATGGAGACAGAGCCCTCTGCTGCTGTAGATGGTTGTAATTCTTCAGTAAACTCTCAGCTCTGCAAAAGCACATTAACATGAAATCATTCACCTGGCAAAACTCTCACAAAAATTGTAAAATGACATAAAATGACATCCTGTGGATTGTTTTGTAGCCTTTTTTTTTTTAAGAAAAGTTTTTACCTCGCAAGCTTCTCTGCTGAGAGTCGTTCACGAACACACAGCTCCTGTTCCCTTCCTGCCTCCGAACAAAAAAGAAAGTCATATCTTGAGCATTTAGCACTAAATCACAGTGTGACACAGCAGATGTTTTAATACGCACGCCCTTCAGATGCAAGTGAACATTTATGGATTTCAAGAGATCGACTTCACAGCCGCCTGGTGCTGTAGCTGTGGAAGCACCTGGCAGCTGCAACATGAAGAAACCTGTTCTAGTTAGAGTCTCTTCAACTACGCCATTATCCGCGTAGCAAGATGTAAACAGTATTTTAAGTGTGGCTGCAGGTCAACAAGAGTGATGGTGTCTCGTGGCCAGGTCGTGGCACAATTTAACCCTGACCTGGACAACGAGGGGTCAAGGTGTGTGTGGTCCGAGGGGTCGGAGTAGAACAACACTCACGCTCCAGTCTTTCTTCACGTCCCTTCAGCGCCTTCTCTCTGTCGCGCAGCGCCTGTTCTCTGAGTCTGAGCTCTGCAGCAGTGGGGGCCGCTGGTTCTGCGGGTTTCTGAGGGGGGCAGTCGGAGTCCGTCGACCGCCTCCGAAGCCGCGCCTGCGCCTGCCTCTGTTCCTCTGCGACTGCGTCCGCCAACAGGCTGCTTTGGAGGATCGACTCCACAGAGGGTCGCAGATAGTCCTGGGGACAGAGGGAACAGATTACCCACACTGCAGCAACAAAAAGTGAATGTCCATCCCAAAAAAAAAATATAACAGAATTATTTAATAATTCATTTCTAACCTTCAGGTTGAGCATTTTGCTGAGGAGGGTGTTCAGCTCCTCAGAGTATCGGTACGGGATTCTTCTGAACTTCCCCTCCCTGATCCTCTCTGCGAGCTCTTTTTGGTTGTAGGCAGTAAACGGGGGGCTGAAGAGGGGGGAAAACCCAGACAAACGCGCTGCAGTCAACAAATCACACTGGAGGGAAATGAGCTGAAGCAGAAGTCGCGGTAAAACTTACGATAATGCACAGAGTTCATACAGCAAACATCCCAGCGACCAAATATCTGACTTCTCATTGTAGGACATCTGATTTATTTGTTCCTGGAAGAAACGTGTTGAAAGATAGTGGCTGAATAGGAATGTTTTTGTTAAATCAGAAGACAAATACTGCTGAAAACACACATCCATATTATTCAATGAATACATCAAATTCAAAAATAGATATTTGTTCTTGCTCAAGATAATCTGTAGACCTTCGGGAGAACAGATTCACATGGGAACCATTTTCTAGATAGTTGTTGGGTGTAGATTGGACAGAACTGTCTACAAGGTCTGTGGATTATCTCGAGTAACAAGTTTGTGAGATCTGGAAGGAGACCTTTTTTTTTTTGCTTCGTTGACCAAGCTAAGCTAAGTGCCATCCAGTTCCATTGTATTCAAAAGAAGGGGTACATCTCTACAGAAGACATATGCATCTAGACCATAGTCTAGATGGATGAACAGCACCACATGATCTGTCCCTTTAAGCCATCAGGAGCACATCCTTGTTGCGCCACTCCAAGGTTCAATTCTAATGATGCAAACAAATACTCTTAATTTATCCTCAGGAGTAAAATACAGGATTCGGTTTCCTACACAGCTCTTCTTAGGTTTGGGTATTCTGCACATGTGGGAATAGATTGTTCACATTTTAATTTGTATTGAAACCCTACAGAGGAGCACCATCCCTCAGGATCATATCAAGAGGTCGAGTTCACAAAGCTCTTTGGAAATATTTCTTACAAAATCAGATGATAGTTTAAGGATAAGAAAAGCTCACTGGAGACATGTAGTAAGGTGTCCCGACAAATGTCTTCGCGAAGCTGGTGTCGTGGTTTAGGATTCTCGCCAGGCCAAAGTCACCGAGTTTAACATTTTGCTTGATGTCGAGGAAGATGTTTGCTGGTTTCAGGTCTCGATGGAGCACGGTGGCCCTGCCGTCACTCCGTCTGTGGCACTCCTTCAGCGCCAACGTGAGCTGTGCCATGACTCGGAGAATGAACTGTTCCTCCAAGTAACGCCTGTTGTGGTTAAAAAAAAAAAAAAAAAAAAATCAGAGGTAATGTGAAGTGAAGAGAGCAATGAACAGAAATACAAAACCTACAGCAAGTATCGACACACTATGGATCACTCGCCTTTCTTTGATGCATCGGGTGATGAGGCTGGACAGGTCTCCACCCTCGCAGTGTTCCATGACGATGTACAGCATAGTGTTGCTCCGGTCTATGATGCGGTCGTAGTACCTTACTATATTCGGGTGCTTGAGCTCCCGCAGGAGATTCACCTCGGACACCAGCATCTGCTTCTCACTCTCTGCCATGGTGCCATAGTCCAGCTCCTTCCACACAAGGATCTAACACAACACAAAAGAGCTTTAGTGAACCTAATGGAAAACTCAAAGCCAAACAAGACTATCTGATATTTGAGAATATCTCTGGATATAAATACTGAAATGGTAAAGCTGTTTGATGCTGCCCCCTGCTGGTTAGGACGTCCATATCATCTTGAATCTCTTGTGCACTTCCCTCAGGAGCGAGTGAGACAAGGTTCCTGGTCTGTCTTTATTGGGAAAATCTAATAAATGTCAAACTAATGAATGTCTTTGAAACCTTCCAAATGGTTTCGAAAGACTGGCATCACTTAAACAGAAGAGAGCCATACAATATGTAGGACAAATCAGAACATGCGGAATGTGAAAAGCTGGTTATCTCAAAATCTTTAGAAATCAGTTTTCACCTGTTTATTCTGGCAACTATTCTGCCATTATACAAATCAGCACCTATAGAAGGCCTGAAAATTGGTGACAAACACTACTTCTATTGATCTTTCTGTTTTCTTTTTAACAATAAGTGCCTGAATCCATTTAAGATGTATCCTGCTTTATTGTAAAGTCCATTCTCATGTGTTTTTGCATTGGAGGCTTCTGTTTGCATCTTGGAATCAGCTTCGAAACTAGTTTTGATGAGACAAAACACACTCGTACCCTTTAATGTCTGATTTAATGAACTGAGATCATTTTTACACTTTCAGCGGATGAATGTGAGAAACATCTTCCTATTGTCAAACCCCTCAGCTCAAATACTGTAGTAACAAGAAAAAAACACATTTTTGAGCGGAGCGGAACTTTAAATAGGCAACATCTGTAAAGTTATCAGTTTTAGAGAATTTCTCTTTCTAAAATATTAGATACCATGTATTATCATATTGAGCTTTACACAAAGGTGAATGCTCGACAGCAACTGAAACTAGCTGCACTTTGTAGTTTTATCACGCAGCATCACTTCATGTTGGCACTTCGCTGGTTGACGTTTCTTTACGTAACGTTACGCATATACAGGTGTTTCGGTTTAACTCGCGACCGTGTTAACTGGTGACTTGTAGCTGAACGTGTAGCACGTAGGTGTCCGACTAAAACGTCTTAAATGATCCTAAATTAAACGTTTAACACGGCCCCCTTTGTATTTAATGTTACAAGATATTAAATGCTGTTTAGAAACATTCATATTGCTTATCTTATTTTCTTTTCTGAATTCGGGCAACCACGACACAATCGGCTGAAAGTCACCAGTTAACACGGTCGCGAGTTAAACCAAAACACCAGGCAGATAGTTGACTTTACTCACTTTCCCATCAGATTTCCGTCTTATTTTCTGGCATCGTCCATAGGAGCCTGTACCTATAGTGTACAGCACCTCGTAATCCTCCACCCGGGACGGCATGTTCCCTAGAACCGAAGCTTTCTTTAACTGAACGTTACCTGACCTACCTGCTTAACGTAAGCGATAGTTAACAATTAACCTCAACCGGCGAGTTCCTAGTTCTGAGCCTCTTAATTAACGCCGTTGTGATGGCTGACTCCGACAAAGATGTTTAAAAAGACTAAGTGTTTGTTTTTTGTCTTCCTGCTCGCCTTTACTTATATGTATGTTGCTGTTATCAAAACAGGAAGCGTTTGCGCTCGTTTAAATCGGTGCCCAAATCCTCGACGATGATTGGCCAGCTCACTTCATACAGCGACTCCTGATTGGTCATAGCGAGGATGCGACTTGTAAGGCTGAATACCGCGAGAGTAGCGCGGGTAGAGGACACGTGATCATCTCTCCACATGGTGGCGCCAAAAACACACAAACCAAACCTGATCAGCCCAGAGGCTTTTCTCTTTCATTTCAACCACTGATCTCTACTCGTGTTCCAGAGAATAGGGTATAATGTAGAGATCTTGAGATTCGGATCCACATACATTTGTTAATTTGATACAAGATGATTGATTAGAGGTTTTTTTTGCATTATCTTCAATGATTTTCTCAAGCACTGGAATGTAATCTGTCCGTATTTTGACGTCAAACGTCAAGCAGCTGACTCTAATTGCACATTTGGGACTCAAACTGCTGCGCTGGAGCTCCACTGCCAGTTATTATTTTATGTCTCAGACCATTTCAATGCTTCTAGTACACCGAGTTCATATTTTATTTCATTCTTTGTGTAATATTATAAAAAATATAGCATGCAAAAGCAAATATAGACAAATCCTATTTTACCTTTCATGTTTCACATCCACTTAAGAGTCTGGGTTGTGTATAAAAGGTATATAATAGGCACGGAAGAAGTGCTGGAACATTTTTGCTTAATGTGTGGTAAGAGCAGCCTCGAAAATGAATCGAGCAAAGGTAAGAATAGCTCACCAGAAATATCCAAGGACCAAGAAGTGTTTGAGCATGAATCAGAATTTTTTTTTTTAGATTTTAGAATCTCTTCAGTCTAATAAAAACAAGGGAAAAAAGCTGCAGGGCTTAGTTCCCCTCAATATATAATCCCCCTGTGATTCCTGAATACATGGAAAGGTCGCTGGCTTCCATCAGAGCAGTTTCCATGGCTGCACGACTCAGGGGAGGTTGATGGGTGTCTTACTGTCAGTGGTCATTTGATTTGACCAGCAGGACCACCTGAAGAGTTGCCATCTGAGAACAGGACACCCAGCGACCACCTAATCTGCTCATGTTTGTAGTACAGGTTCACACATATCATCAACAGTCCAAGACTAGTGTTTAAATAATGGAAAGACAATATTGATAATTTATTAATGGTTTAAGTCTAAGTGGTCTGTCACATGTCTTGAGAACAGCTCATCCGATCAACTTCCCCCTTGGAAGATGTATTACCCGAGTAATCAAAGTCAGCTTTATTGTCAAAAACCATATGTACAGGTTGCACACACAGAATTTAAAACTGCAGCGCTCCCTAGGTGCACAGTGAACATTAAAATGTCTCTTAAACAAGACAATAAAACATGATGCCAAACATAACAAACATGACAAACATAACAATATAAACATAGGAAAAGAAGTACAATAAGGCCTGTATATAATACAAAAAGGACATGATAAAGCTGAAATGGTGCCATTTAAACAGCAGTGTCATTGGTTATATTTGGTTATAATGCACTGCTTTGGAGCAATTTGGCTAAATGGTGGTGCTATAATAACAAAATAAAAAAATTGGCCAGTGACTTTTGACCCCCAGTCTAAGAATCTAAAAAAAAAATCATCCTTCCACATAATCTGATTTTCACCTTTATATATTTGGGATTTGGTCCAGATTTGTTAATTCTCCATTAATCTCCAGCAAATGTCACCAAATATGACTGTTCTTCACATTTCTTAAGAATCGACTTCACTCTCGGTCTATTGCTGACGACAGAAGGGTGCGCAGTGTTGAGTCTGAAGTCGATCAGATTAGCAGCGGTTCTTGAGAAAGCTGCAAGCAGCCATAACCACGGTTTCTCTACAACAATGCAAGCAGCACTTCCAGGGGGCCAGGCAAAAGGCCCAGCGTGAACTGGCATGTGTTCCACCAATGCTGCAGGAGCCAGGCTATTGGCCCGTTCAGCACAGGCACTGCACTAGTGTATATTTGGACTGTTGGATGCGATAGTGGGTTTAGGAAACTTGAAAATGCTATTTATTGACCTTTTGGTTCCATCAAAAAAAAAAAGATCAAATATAGAATAATCAAAAATGAAAGTTAAAATTAAATGTTAGCAACCAGATATTAATTCAACTGTTCAATTTGATCCATATCGTGTTAAAAGCAGGGGGTTTCACAAAGATCACGCTGAATCCGTCTCGCATCTACAAAACGGATCTCTTGGTTAAACACGCTGCATACAGAGTGATTGAACTCCTCCATTTTCACATCAGAAAGTCATCTTTGATGTGTGATCCCTGCCCGAGGTGAACGCAGACGCGGGGAATTCAGCCGGCGACGGCCCGCTCAGCGGGGCACCTGACACCGCCCACACCAGCGAGGGGGAAAGTGAGCGCCTGAGCCGCTCTGCCAGTCTGCCTCTGCAAAGGTCACTCCTACAAAGAGCTGGAGGAGTTTGGATATGAGCCAGGAACAGTCGTGAGAGGACGGGGTGTGTGTGTGTGTGCGTGTGTGTGTGTGGGGGGGGAGCTGAACGGAAAACTGACAGCTAAAAACAACAGACAGCCAGATGCCTGAGGCCACCGTGACGTCAGCTGCCCCCGTTAAAGACCCAGGGAGATGGGAGGACAGCGACATCCCATAATACCCTCGTCACCTCTGCCGGGGTGACTTTGTAGTCGGGGTTACGGCGCTGGCGTCACCTCTGACTCCGGTTCCTTCGGGCGCGGTTCAGCCGAAGATCTCGGAACAAGTAGCACACACCTGGGTGCATTTCCTGCGGCCGCACAGGATAAAAAACAGTGATATAAAGTTGACAGCGAGATAATAAAAAGAGAGCAGCACAGGTCTTAAAACAGCCAAGCACCCCAAATAAATCTGAGGGGCCAAGGTCATTAACAAAATAGGAGAAAAGATATAACATGTCGGGCTACGGTCATTTTTCAGTTTGGTTTTTTCCTCCTCTTGTGAGATATTTGATAATTTGAATGAGATATTTGATAATTTGGTGACCCCTGCCTACAGCAGGGGTCACCAACTAGATTTGTCCGAGGGCCAGAATTTTACCGGACAGTCACCTTGGGGGCCGGACCTTCAAATAAAAATTTTATAAAAATCTAATTTTGGGATAACATTATTCAGCGTTTATGGTTTAGATATTTTTTTCCATTTCATTACAAAACTGAAGGCATTTTTAGCTTCTATGAGTCAGGCTCCTATCACGTAGCTACACCACAGTCAATGATATTTTCTCTTTGATCCGCATATTTATGGAATCCAGTCACGGGCTGGATTGGACGGTTTAGCGGGCCGGAGTTGATGATCACTGGCCCACAGCATTAAAATCCTCCCAATAATTATTCAAATTGAACCATACCTGTATGTGAGGGTAAAACCAGAGGTCTAACAGCCCAAAGATCATGCAATAAATGCAACAAGTAGCTGCAAATACTCCCCATAGTTAAATAGTCCGTCAGAACGGTTGATTAGGGATTTCCATGCATTTTTATGTTATATCCTGAAAACTAAGATCACATCATTGGTAACCAGTCAATTTAACTGCATTGTTAGATGTGGAAGAGTTTGATTAAGACTCAAATTTTCTAGTTATTATCAATACACCTGCACATCAATGTTCATGTGTTTCTTTCCTTTTGCACCTCAAGATTCACAATGTGGACCCTGATGGGAGGTTTGTCACCCTGACAGCACTGAAGGTCTCTGAGGGTCTCTGAAGGCCTCCGAGGGTCTCTGGTGACAGCAGCAGCGAGGGGGGGGACACAGTGACGCCCGCGGCCGGCCGCTGCAGTGACATTCAAACCCGCCTCTCGTCTGCACAGCTGGATGTTTTATTGCTTGCTGACTCCAGGGACGCTGCCATCGCCGCGGCGTTCACCGGGGAGCAACTATCAAAGCGTGACATCCAGGACCTTGCAGGAGCAGCGCCCCGTGAAATAGTCCATCGCAGGTGTCCTCGCAGGAACACCGGCGATATCACCGGTGGTAATCTGCAGCAGGGGATGCAGCGAGATCCTCCGGAGGCCCACCCGTCCGCACGGAGGTGACCTTTGGAAGACATTTTGAGCAGGATGGAGGAGGAAGACGACTCCGCGGCGGGTGATGGTGGACACCGCGGACACCCCCGGATCTCGCTAGCCCTTTGGTATGTTCATGCATATTTTAATGCAATTTTCCAGCTCACTTCCCGCCGTTTCCACACTCGCTTCCCATTGGCTGCCTGAAGGCGTGTGGCTTCCCAGCAGAGTCGACCCTTCTCACATGACCCCAGCTGCTGGGACGCCGCTTCAGGACGGTTTGGATTCCCATCGTGTCCCGTGAATCCAGCAATTTGAAGGCAGGTTGGAGAGGAAAAGGTGACACTTTAAATTCTATTACAGCAGCTGATATGGAGATTATGATTCAATTTGACCATCAGTGATAATCAAGCCTGTAAAAAGGGAAAAGTGCTGCTGGGAACTTCTAGCACCAGTGGTGGAAAGGAAATGTTTAATCAAGCAGCAAGTACAGTTTTGAGGCACTTGTGCTAAACTTGAGTATTTAAATGATGCTTCTTTATATTTCAACTACACTATATTTCAAGGAAATATTGTACTTCTTTACTACACTGTTCATTTTTACTGCTATAGCTACTTTTTTGGAAGCTGCTGCCAAAGATAAAATGTTCACGAGAAGAACACCTTTTATCTACAAGTATTCTTTACGTCTACACATTAAATATTTAAATTCCTATAACAATATATTTTTCATGGTTCCAAAGCTTTTGTGAAGGAACCAGATTCACTGACGCCACCTGTACAAAAAGCAATCTAAAGTACATTTTAGGGAAAAAAAAAACAAGCTACTTCGCTACATTTCAACCAAATATTGTACCTTTTACTATGCATTGCTAAAGATTTAACCTTTTTGTTTTATGACACCTCATAATAAAGTAGCACTGTGGGGCTCTTGTTCTTCTTTCCTATTTCAGTGATCATTTTAAACCCTCAGATTTATCTGGAGGAGCTTTGATCGGGCCACAAGGTGAAGAATCAATGGAATAAACAACTTACTGTAAATAGAACTGCTACAAGTAGCAGTATCAGCAGTTAGAGCTACTACGATTAGTTGATCAACAATTAATTTGCAGGTAATAAGTCATATTTAAAACAACGAAGACTAGTATTTGCTAGTTTCAGCTGTGTTGATTTTCCCTTAATACATTAATACATCAGTATTAAGGAGTTTAAAATTCTGTTCCCTAAATTCATGTGGCATTTTTCTGTGGAACCAGTTGTATATTTTGTAGATGACTCTTTCGGATTCTGAATTAACAACTTGTAATGGAGTATCTTTATATTCATGAATTACTTTCAGTTAAATAAAGGATCAGGACACGTCTTTCATCTCCACCTGCCGCTCAGGTAAGGAGATCTCTGCAGTCCTGCGCTGAGTGTGTAGACGGATATACGAGCTCTGTAACGGAAACCGCCGACTCTCAGCAAACTGGCACCGTTAAACAAAACTGAGCAGCAAACAAAGGCTTTGGTTACCTAGAGTCTGCTCTCAGCCAGGACTCCAGTCAATGGAAAATGGGACGATTGACACTACATTTGCACCATGAGAAATAATTAAAAGGACGTTTCTCATTATTTCAAAGCTACAAATGCTGCTGTACATCACCGTTTCCTTTCCAAACCACTTTTACCGCATGTGTGATGCATTAACCGCATTAAGGAAAAGCACAACACTGTTTGGATCTTTATGATGTTTTATTCCAGCACAAGTTTTTTTGTGTTGTAAAATGGCTGTGTAGCTAGGAATTAAAGGAGAAGTACAAAATGGAAAAATTACAGACAGTTCTAGTATAATTTGTTTAAATCCCTATTGTGTTTATTTCCTAAAACCACATCTAGGAAAACGTTATTTCCCTGCCTTCTTTGGAAACATGGTCAAAACAACAAAACAAAAAGAAAAGGTGAAAAAAAAACAAAAACAAAACAAAACGTGAAGCTTCATTTCGAGTCACTCTCACGATGGAGGGGAATCTGAAAGGGCCTCCGGATGAAACACGTTTACAGCCCGATTTAAAAATGTTTTTACCTACCCAGTAAGGTAGCCCTTTTTTTGTTGTTTTTTTTTTGCATTTCACACACATTTTCTACCAACAGTGGCACAGAGGGAGAGTAGTAACTACTAAAACGCATCTTTTATGCATTATTTTATGACAATGATAATTGCTGCACCTCTAGAATTTTCCTAATTAAAGCAGGCTAAGCAAATTACATATAATTGTACTCAAAAAACACAACACAAGTACATTCGAGAGAGAACAGCTGCGTCATTGCACGGCCCAACCAGATTTTCCCTCATTAGTGAAGAGTGATGCCTTCCTCGCTGGCCAGATTTCCGCTCGACCGCTCGAAACCGTCCACGTACCTTCTGACAAACGCGCTCGGCGTTTGTCAAGAGGGAAGGCGATGGAACGGCGATATCAGGGAGCGTGGTCCGCCGAGGTATCAGCCTGTCACCTGACAGCCGTGGTTTTCCCCACAGGATCTTAAATATCCTCCATGGTAGACCATGTGGCAACCAGCGCACGGATGTAGCTTTAATGTCATGAAGCACATTTCCTATTCAGGAGCTCAAAAAAAAAAAAAAATGAAAAGAAAATAAATAAATAAAAAAAAATCAAGGGAAACACAGAGAAGTGAAAATCCTTGCTTCGTCTTAAAAAATAAAATAAAATAAAACAAAACATTCATGATATTTGAAACTAAAATGCTCTAAAAATTATCACGGACCGAGAGAGAAAAAGACGCTGCGGTCGTCGTTTCTGACGACGAAAACTCTTCCTCAGCTTCGTTATGTACAAGGTTAAACATGAGACCATGACATGAGGACGACGGCTTTCAGTCATTTTTAAAACGAAATAAAATTTGACCACCTGGAGGGGCGAATTGCTTCCACACTCTGAAGTCACAGAGCAACACGACATGAATCATATTTATCAAAAAATGGGGAGGGGAGGGGAAGACGACCACACACACACTCACTTAGGCAGGTTATGCTGTAAATTTACAGTAATGATACCTATAGTTCCGTAAGCCCAAATTTCTATTTTAGAATGCCGAACATTAGGGTAGCTTTCTATAAAAAAAAAAAAAAAAAAAAATCATATTTTTTTTTCTCCCCATGTCTTTTTCCCACCTCGACAACACTAAGCATATGGCTTAAATATTTGTAAAACTATGAAGTCCGATGGGGGGAAACACGAGTCTCTGCCTTCTCAGTCTGGCTTGCTGAGATGATCCTGGACACAGACGTCTTCTCTGCTGTGTTGTAGCTGCACATGTCTGTGTGTGTGTGTGTGTGTGTGTGTGTGCATGTGTATTTGTGTGTACGTTGGAGAGCAGAGGGTGAAAAAGGGAAATCCACATACAGGGAGTTACTTGTTAGGTTGGACTGTAACTCTCGCCCTGCCTGTTTATTTTTCTCCTTTTTTTAATGTTTTTGTCTTTTTTTTTTTATTAATCTCTTCTTCCTCCTTTCACGTCTGATACAGAAACGATCCGTAAGTCAAGCGCTGCATCATAGCCGGCATCCCTTTAGGCGTTCGGCAGGGCCGCCAGTGTAAACATGATCCCCCCCCATATCTCAGTGAGCTCAGAATACTGCCTCGACAGACAGGTGGACAGGGAAACAAAAATAGTCCAGACAACAACAACAAAAAAAAAAAAAACACATTAAGAAATACAATGGGCATTGTTGTGGAGAGATTCGGGTTAAGGAGAGGAAACAAATTAAAATCAAAAAACACTGACAGCTACCGTTCAGGAATATTTCCTGGGGCAGGGAGCAGTTAGGGCAGTATGGATCCTTAGTGCAATGAAGGCCAGAGGAGCGGCCGCCTGCGGAGCCTCAACGTTCGTGCGGCCACTCTCTCTGGAAGGTGTGGCCGAGCCGGGCCAATCAGCAGGCTGAAAAGAGAGGTCCAGTGGGCGTCATCGACTCTCGCCAGGAAGAAGGAGAAAAGGGCAGACGTTACGCTTCTAGTCACGCGTACTCACTCACACGCACGGCCACACACTCGTTAGACTCTGTAAAACTACTACGGCTGAAGCCTGGGGAAAGGGGGAGAGAGAGAGAGAGAGAGAGAGAGGGAGGGAGGGAGAGAGTCCGGTCCAGAGCGTCCTCTGGACGAGTCCTGAGCCTCGTTTCGTTAACTTCGAATAAAAAGTCATGTACGTGAGAGCGTCTACGTGTATGAAGGACGTGTAAACATCAAAGATGTGAGTCGTGACGAGTGTGAGAGATTATTCTGCGAGGCCGTTTGGAGCGAGTCTGTGGCGTTGGGTTCGTGTGCACGTTAACTATAACTGTGACCAGTTTAGTGCCGTATGGGTTGTTGGAATTTGTGTGTCTGTGTACATGTTTTCACTTTGCTGTTGTCTTTTTTGTTGTTGTTGTTTCCTGTTAAGTCGCTCCACGTTTTCAAATGTACATTCATCCATCGAGGGGGGCGGCGGGGGGTGGCGGGGAGGGTGACGGGGGTGACGGAGGGGGGGCGGGGGGCAAGTATGACGCTGGGCCACACACCAACTGATCCTGAGGCTTTTCCAAAGGTCCGATAAAGACTCGCGCCTCATCATTGCACTCAAAATAAACAGCAGTAGAGGTACTGGAGGACGCTGTACCACACGTAGCCGGAGACGAACGCAAACGACTGGATGATGCACAGCCACAAGGGGTCAAGGGTCATCTGCCGGGAAACTGCTTCCTTCTGTCCTTCTAGAGGAGGGAATGCTCCTGTGGAGATACACAGAAATACAAACGTCCGTAAGCCTGAAAGATAAATTATAGGGAAACACTGAATATACGGAAACCTAATATATTCGGCTGAATATTGCAAAACAAGCCGCATTTGGCCTTCGGTGGAGTAAATTAAAATAAATCACGGATAATAACAGACCTCTGAAATTTAAGTGCTGCAAAAAACTTCAAGATTTGGTAAATCTGACTTTGTTTTCTCACATGATTATACTGGACTTTTGCCTACTCTGGATGCAGGAAATGTAACTTATGTGCAATGTATTCTGGCTGTTTAACCCATTCAGAACAAAAAGGGAATCTACAGCCCTTTTCTTAGGTTTTCCTACTCACTAATATAAATAAAAAAAACTGCATAGGTGACCAAGTTGAAAAAAACTATATTTACAGCAATAAAACGCCTCTTTATTTACTTTCAGTACGACAGGTGCTTCAAAGTATTGAATATTTTAAACAGAACAGAAAGGTTAAATCAATGATTAGTTAATGTTTGTCTGGAAAAAAGGCAAAAAACACTGTTTATTAATAGTATAACATGCTCAGATCAGTAATGTAAAAAGATAAGCGTGTGTCTCCTAGCATCAACTGTTGTCGTTTTACTACTATCGTAGAAAATGCCCAGGCAGCAACTCCAAACTTAGAAGCTTTTTGCACAATATTTCAAAGAGTGTTTTAAATCGCTTTGAACTACAGCTGCAGTACCATTACAGTTTATACACTACTGTTCAAAAGTCTGGGACCCAGACAATTCTGTGTTTTCTGTGAAAAGTCACACTTTTATTTACCACCATGAGTCATAAACAACGGTTAGAAATAATGATTTGGTTAGAAATAATGAAATACAAGGCTCCAGATACTCACCCTGCTCAAAGGAAGGTCAGTTTTCTAGCTTTTCTAACCAGTTAAACTGTTTTCAGCTGTGCTAACATGACTCTACAAGGGTTTTCTAATCATCCATTAGCCTTTTAACGGAATGAGCAAACACATTGTACCATTAGAACACTGGAGAGATAGTTGCTGGAAATGGGCCTTTATACATCTATGTAGATATTGATGCACCAAAAACAGATTATTAGCAATTAGCGATGTATAGAGTGCATTTCTGGTTAGTTTAAAGTTATCTTCATTAAAAAAACTGTGCTTTTCTTTCAGAAATAAGTACATTTCTAAGTGACCTCAAACTTTTGAACAGTAGTGAAATTCAAATTTCAGCAGAACAAACCGAGACGGTGAGACAGACCTGTGTCGTAGAAGTGGGCCAGCAACTCTTCCTTCTCCACAAACCTCTGGTACAGCCAGTCAGTCAGAGCCTCTGCCTCCACAGGAACCTCTTTTATAGGGTACATCCTGAAAGACAAGGACAGGAGACACGGCCAGACATGAGAGAAATGAAATGCCAAAAGAAAGAGAGGAAAAAAAACAAAAACTGACTGCTTTCATCCATCATAAAAGAAAGCTGCAGTCCAAACTCAGGGCGCCAGCCGTGGTAAATGGTGACGAGTCTTATAAAACACTCAAAACTCTTTACGGTCAATGTCAGCGTTCATCCATATTCATAAACACATTCATACACGCTGCCGAGCAGGATGTCAACATACTTCCTATCCACACACACGAGGGGGAGGGTAGTCAGACTCTTGCTCAAAGACGCTTCGAGACACGAACCGGGGATCGAACCATCGACCTTCCGATCAGCGGAGGAGCCTGAGCACAGCAGCCTGCCTCAAACCTGCGTTTGCTGTGGCTTCAGCGTGTTTTGGGAATTCATTAGTTGGGCCGAGCTCGTCAGTGTCACGGGGAGACGGACAGAAGTGCTGAGGGGAGCCCTGACAGGAGACGCTTCGAGTGATGCGGCTTCGCGAAATGGCTGTCGGGAGCGAGTGGGGGGGGGAGAAAACGAGCAGATATTTACTGTCTGAGTAAAGACTCTGCTCCCGGGGCGATGCCGGCTGTCTCGCTTTCAACCGAAAAATATCAATCGCTTTGATGCTTTGGAGCAAAACGAGCTACAACACGAGGCTGCAACACGGCCTGAACGGGCCATCGTGTTATATCGAAGACTGACATTTCAGTCAATGCGAGAATCGTCAAAGCTGCATTTATTTTTGTTCTTTTCCTAATCCAGATTTCATTCTTGCATTAGAGTTATGGCGTTTTTGTTTTTTTTTGTTTAATTGTATGCTGTAAGTTTCTGTGATGCTTGTAAATGTTGTGCACTGAAACTTCATTTGAAGAAAATCATGAATGAAATCAAATCAATTCGTAAAACGGCTCAGCCCTAGTTGTAACATTTACACACTTATCTTTCCTAAATGGTTCCAGACAGATATTAATCATATTTCTAATCTTTCTGATGATGCTGGTAATATGTTTTCCTATGAACGCTTCATGTCAGGACAGTTCTCCTTTTCAAAGTGTGATTCATTAACTTATACGTTTCCACGGGAGTTCATTTGTAACTTAACTTGTAAAATTGACTCGAGTCATGGAGACAATAAAGTAACGCAGTAATGCAATGGATTGGCACGGACGGAGAGAAAATGCAATAATAAGCATATTCGCCAAAGAAAGAATAAAATTGCACCAAGAGAGAAGTTCTTTTACAGAGTTGTAACTGAGGACATAAACTGAAGGGTGTGACTTTCACCTCGTAAACTTTGAATATCAAATAAGGCCAACAAAGCACATTTCTAAATCTTAGATAAAATATATCCTCTTAAATGTCTCGACGCCAGGTTTACTGATATCAATGTTCGCTGTAAAAAAAAAAAGTCACGTTTGTTCTTTGACTGTGAAATATCCAAGAGGAATTTGGAAAGATCTAGACTCACTTTTCAGATCTTATACCTCTCTCTACTCTTTTAGCCTTAAAGTGTTACTATGGTAACCCAGAGGATGCTGCTATCAAATACCTGATGAACTATTATGCCAGTTTTTTCTTTTTTAATCACAAACATAATTTTTTATGTGCTGCTTGTGTAGCTCTATTGTTGCATATTTTCCCCCTATTATAATAAAGGCCCGACTCATTATTTTTTCAAAGTTTTGGGGAAACATAAAAAAAACGTTATCAAATGCAGAGAATATTACATTTCTTAATCATTTCAATCAAAAAAGCCTCGACGGTGGACGACTATTATGTAATATTAAAGAATAAAGTGACTCAGGACAATTTGTGAACATTCTAGTGGGACTTTAGGCAACTTTAAACTTGGCTTAAATAGATTTGCTGCCATTTTGGTGTTGCTGAGTTTCTCCTTTGTGCTACGAAAGACCACGTCAAATATAAAGGTAATCGGTCAAATAGTTATTTTAAATATCAGCATTGACCTTGAATTTCACAATCAGTGCATCCCTGGTAGTTGTTTATCTCTTAACAAAATGTCTAGCAGGTCAAAATAATTCATTTTCACAGTTGGCAATAAGAAACGGTAAAAAATAATCCGAGTGATCTGTGATTTCGCGTTGTGAAACGGTCTGTGTCACTTTTACAAGTGGTGCTGAAATCTTATTTGTAACCAGAAGGGGTCCCTAGCAGGCTGCAGTCCCACACCAGCAGCTCCTGGTCACCTTCAAATAGAGGTTACAGTCTCCTCCCTCACAGAAGCATTTCCTCTGCACTCTACGTTTGTTCAATATTCTCCAGCGCATTATATCCAGTGTGAAAGTACACCTGTGCCTCAGTAAGAAGTGATACCGTATTGATTGCTGATGCGATCGATAGGAATATTAAAAGCGAATCTACACAAGCGCAACAGGTTCTTCTCAGGGATGACATCTTCTCTTTTGAATGATGTCGATAAAGACCAGTGATTCCTACAATTTGACACAATATTAACCGTAACAGACCATTTATTCTCATTATTTGTGGAAAATTAGTGTCAATCATTCAACAGAGAAATGAGGGGAATTTGGGGAAAACAGCCAATCACTGGTTGCTTTCAGGTTCTCAATTATGAGCGTTATCCATTTGCCTTTGTTAGGTTAAAGTAAACTGAACGAGAACAGCAATGATTAGTCTTGATCGAATGATTGAGTAATAGCCAACTATTAAATTAATTGACAACTTGTTTGAGTAATAATAATACAAATTAAATAAATAATAAAACAAACCACAAAAATGAAAGAATGAATTCTCTGGTCCCGGCTTCTCACATGTGAATAATTTCTTTAGTCTTTAGTTTAGATGAATATTTTTTTGAGTCATGGACAAAAACATTTTTCATCATTATGACATTTTGAGGACTAAGCAATGAATCAAGAAATAATCAAAAGTGATCGTAAAATAAAAAAAATGGTTAATTGCAGCCATAAACTGAATGTTTGGAATTTTGGTCAAATAATAAAAAAAAGAAATATGAAGAAATCACATTGGGCTTAAGGAAATAGTGCTAATGTTTATTTAACCAACTATTAATTTAGAAGATAATCTGTTGTTTAACCGGTCGTGAGAATAATCAGAGGTTGCAGCCTGTGTCTAAATAGCTCATTGTAAACACAGCCAGTGTCAGATGTCGGTGAACTGAAGCAGTCTGACCAAAAGAGGAAAAATGTCGGCCTGCTGGTTCCACGGATCTGAAGAGCAGGATCTGATGACTAACACAGACATCCGTTTAGCTCGTCTATTTATTTAAGAGCATATCTACAGACTCTTCTACTCATTATCCAGCAGTTCGCTGCGTGGGTGTTTCTGGACATGGTTTCGTTCTCACTTCACCACTGACAGCTCACAAGACCCCGTTGATGTCTTTTATGTCACTGGCAGTGTGTACAATCCAAGATAAAAAAAACACTGCTATCATCTGTTAAAGGTTTGGATAAAGTTGACTCTATAGAAGTTAAAAAGGATCCTGATCAACACCAGCGCTGCCCCCTCCACCCCCCGACCCCTCGATGAGAGCTAACTGCCCGAAGCTGGAGCCAAGCTGCTGCGGCCAACTGATAAGGCGATTAGAGGCCGAAGCAAGAAGCGACACGGAGCTTCTCCTGCAGCGTCTGTAGCCATCAGTTATCTCCCATGTTACTGATGGGCCACAGGAAGTAACCACCAGCAGCGATGCGCTACTTGACGGCTTAGACGGGAGGAAACGAGCGATGATGCAAGTCCAATTAGTCTGACAAATCGTATAATACGTGGACACTGGACAGACGGTAGCAATTAACGCAAAGGTTAATTGAAGCGTCAGGACGATAACGTCGGCGTCGCGGTGATCGGTACGGAGAGCCATTTTAACATTTAGAGGCTGTATTTGACTATCTGGAATCAACGTTGTCAATAGCAACAACGTCTTTTCGACTAGTTGTCACTGAAATAGGCAAGCTGACTAGGCATACTGAATGATATAGATATCACAAACGTCACCCATGACTTTTTCTATTGTCTAAAAGTGGCAGCATTTCAGAAATGTCATTTTGTCCAGTTAAGAATTCAAGATATCCGTATTTACATTCTTACTAGGCAGAATATCTCCCATTGCAGATATCTCTAATCAAAACTCAGTTAAAGATGCCTATAACTTGATAATAGGTCACGACAACTTCATTTTGACCGGTCATATCTCCAGTTCTACATCATTTCACCCAGTGGAAACTTATTTTGATATCTGCATGTCCCTGAAAAGGAACAGGCAGATATCTTTACTTGTGGTGAATTAAAGATATCTCAAACTGGGATTGCTACTGTTTGTAATTCACATTCAGATATCTGTAATTCACATATCTGTAATTACAAACCCCATACACATGAATGGCAAAAGTCATTTGTCCTCCAAAGATTGTAGCTATGGATATTTGCAATGACAATTGTGGATAGGAAGAGTATAGTCGTGGATATCTCAAATGTCCTAATTGACTAGACAAAACTGAATTACAGATATCTGTAACACATATCCACGGTCACTGTTAAATATTAAAATGGCTTGCTGGCTTCCATTAATCAAAATAAAAAAGAAAAAAATAGAGATTCTCTTCACTCTATCTTGAAATAGAAGTGAATGGATGATTAAATATAAGATCTAACATAACGCCGTGCAAGCATTCCACACCTGCTCCGGTGTAGGATGCCTTCCGAGGGCCGACTCTGATCGGAAATGTAAACCGATAGCTCTGTAATCCCGGCGAGGGAAAATAGGAGCTGGCTCGGGCCTCCGGGAGGTTGGAGCATTTAAAGGCCTTGGGTAGCAGGTGGTGGCCGCCACGGCGCTTTCCCTGCAGCTGAAATATTCATGCGGAAATCAGGATCTTTTGGCGTTTTCGAGCAGCTGCACGGGCCCCGAGGACAGCTGAGGTTTGGAGGAGGCTCCGCTGATTTGGGTCCAGAGAAAAATCAACACGCTGCGCTAAGATAGCATACGGCGTGTTCCTGTATCAGCTGCTTTCAGTGCTTTATCAGCTGGCGTTGTTTAGAGCGGAAGCTCTGCAGTCACTTCAGGAACGGCGGCAACCAGACGCAACCACCTGCAGCAAACACTCCGTTCTATATTTAAACCTCTAATAATCACATTGTCTTGCTCCTGTCCTGTGGATGATGTCAGGTACCTAAACTCTGTGTTTCACCAGAACCGTCAAACAGCTTTAGATTTCGCTCCAATAGTAACATTTATTAAAGCCGATTAGCTAAAACTTAAACTATAGATGGAACAAAAAAATGCTGTGATTTTTTTTTACTTCAAATATACACAGCTCTTTTAATCGACTGATCATTTTAGATTTTAAAGCTAACTTAAAAATAATAAAAATACAAGTTTATCCAAACCAAGCTTAAGAATAAAGCTATTATAAGATATTGTGACTGACTGGATGAAAGTGTATTAACCAAAACTTTGCATAGTGGGATGGGGATGAGTGATTTTAACAGATGCTAACAACTAGCCGGAGAATGAATCACGGTGAGATCTGAGCAGTGAATGGAAATAAAATGGAATGGAAAATAAAATTTGAAATTAAATAAATTCATGTGCAAAGTGAAAATAATAGAAAACAAACATGTTAATGGGAAATTAAATAAAATAATTTAATCACAGTTTCTGTCCCCTGGACAAATGCTCTTACATTCTGTTGTTGGGTAGTTAAGGAAGGAATTATAGTGAAAATAAATGATTCCCCTTTATTGTGGGGACCCTCTGGCACCCCCTCAACTCCCTAGATGAGGGGAAAAATTGGGTCTTTGGCGTCCTGACCGAATTTCACAGTGAAGTGAATTCACATGCAATGAAGGAAGGGTAAACCCGGGCTATCCGCAGCCAACATCAGCGTCTCATTTAGATTCACAGAAAACAAACAAGACTTTGATGAATCCGTGCTCATCTCTCTTGGAAGTTGAACGTTATGAGTCAACCTGTCAAAACGACAGAAAAAAAAAAGGTAACATTGCCTTGCGGTGTGAACGCTGTGCTGAGTGCTACTTGTATTTGTTGTGCAAAGGTATGCAGCAGCAGCAGCAGCAGCAGCAGCAAGGCATAACAGTGTAGTCACGGCGGTGAAGAAGTGGTGGTGATGTGTTGGCGTGGGGCCACGGCAACGTTCTCATTTCCACCCTAACCCACTTGGCACCGGCCTGCTTGTTAACCTGACACCGTGGCTCCCAGACAGGACAGCTGGGGAGCTGCAGCTCCTCCTGTCAATGAGCTGCAGCATCGGACTTTTACCATGTGCTGAGCCGCGCTGCATCGGACGCGTGATGTCTGCAACCTCACTTGCAAATAGGGCTGCAAGATCGGAAAATTATTTCAAAGTTGGAAACTATCCATGAGAATTAACAGGAATAAATAGAAATTAAAGGAAATATATGGGAATAAACGCGAGTGAGTCCAAAATTTGATGCTGGCCCTTAACAGGGAACTTAAATATAGTTGTAGCAGAATCTTGGCTGAAACACATTTAATGCAAGTTTATTTTTTAATCCAGAAGCATAAGACTATCGAGGCCACACATTTGAGCCCAGGGACTATATAGTCAAGTAAGTTTTGATAATATTATAGGGTAAATATATTTGATCTATAATGGTATTACAAATATTAAAATGTAATCACAGAGTAGCTAGCTTGCTGGTAAGTTAGGTGCTAAATATCAGCGGTATTTCATTGACCTTCTTCAAGAATTTATCAGTGGTCAAGTATTTTGAAGACATTCCAGTTATTTAGCTATAACTATATTTCTGTTCCTGCTGTTTCATTGGTGTTTTACAAGCTATTTGCTTATTTTATTCTACAGAAAAATGCCACATTCACATCTGATGTGTTAAAATATTTCCCATGAGCTAATGTTGAAGGCCTGTCTTTGTATATGTGTGAATATTGTGAAAAGACACACCTATAGAATGCTACAACAGAAGGCAGCAGCACATTGCAAAAGTGCCGACATTTCCTCAAGGCTCGAAACATTCAGCAGACAAGCGTTTCACTCCGGGGGAAATTAAATCTGCTGTATCAAGAGACACATAAATATAAATATTTCCAAAACACCCCAGTTTAACTTCCCATGGAAATTTGCAAGAAATTTACTGGGAATTGTCCACCGCTCTGCAGCCCTACTTGCAAGTGATCCAATAATCCTTGTGGTTTGTTAATTTACAAAGTTTTTCTTAATACAGACCACAAATCTCAAATACAGTAAAAACAGCTATCGATACTGTAATTGTGCAGGTTTATTTACAAATCAGTGTTATAGAGGAGGCATATAAAAAGCTTTATACTGTGCTACTATACCTTGTTTGAGCCGTTTAGCTTTTGTTCAGCTCTTTTTCTCAAGATATTGTTTCCCTTCCTAACTAGGTTAGGAGGTTAATGAAATTTGGACTGTGGCTGGAAAAGTCTGCCTGCTCAACAAGCCTCTTTGGAGGGTAGCCAGTCATTGTTTGGGGACTCTATTCGACCATTAATCGCACTGGCTGTGAAAATTGTGAGAAACAAAGCGGTGGCCTGGGAGGCCTGCTCTCAAACACCATGTTATAAAAAAAAGGTGAATATTGAGATATGCTGCCATTGTGTCTGCGGGATTGAAAGACTTCTGCCTGGATCCCTCTCTTTTTCTAGTAAAGAGGAGGTCCCTTTAATCCGAAAATGACCCTCAGTTCAATCCTCCTGTGGTCAGTGGAATCATTATTAAACAATGAATGAGTATAACAACATCTGTAGTATGTAAAAGTATAGACTTCTTTTTATTGTTGATCTACACTGCACCAGTGGTGACAGGGATTCCCTCCATAAAGCATACACCCCATATGCGTCTTAAGGTCTATTGCTTGCAGAAAAATTGAGAAGAGCTTATTTACAATCAGCAAAAAGTTGAGGGACTGTAGGAGGCTGCTCATTAATTGATCTATTTAATCTTTAATCTGCTCCCTGTCTGGCTCGGCTGTCCGTGCTCCAGGAAGTGGTTTAGTCCAAAAAATGGACATCCACTAGGTGTAAAAGAGCTCAATGGAAATGATCAGAAAGTCACTGCAATCATAATATACACAGGGATATCAATAATACGGTTTCTCTACGATCCATTTCAACATCAGGCAGGATTCGGAAATGATCGGTCAAGAATGAGTTTGTTTCATGAGCTGGAGCTGCACGGACTAGAAGAACAAATACAGTTTGCAGCTTCTCAAATGTGAAGACATCGCCATGAGTCGGAGAAATTAAATAAGCCATTTTTACCATTTTCCTGACACTTTATAGACAAAACAATTATTTCTTTAAGGAAAAAGCTGAACAAAACAATCCGCTGGAGTGAGGAAGTAATTAGCAGATCACTCCTTGATGACAAGGAACTGAAATGTCTGGAATTCACAATGTGTGACAAGTCTGGCAAACGACCCCCGTTACCATCAGATAAAGCGAACTCTGAAATAAACAAACTGTACGTCGACCCTGGTTCGTTTGCAGCGGCGATGTCAAAACCGAGGTCATGAAAACTGGACATGCAGCACATGTTTCATGTGGATCATACACGAGGTTGCTATGGCAGTTTTATGTCTGTATTTAATGCAAACTTTGGGGTGTTCAATTAAAATTATGTCAATTAAATAAATCTGAGATTTGTATTTGGGGGGAGGGGGGTAACAGAATAAGAAGGAGCAGCTGTTCTAGTTTCAGACCACCCACCTCCAACCTCTCTGGAAGGTTACCACACACTCTACTACGACTTCCTGTTGTGTGGAAATCTGCTTGGGCCATCTGCATCTTGACATTAGATTTCTAGTCGCCATTATTTGCGACATGGGTTTAAAACGGCTTTGCCAGAGACGTGCGCCAGTTGCTCTTTTGTTTGCATTTCTGACAAAGCAGCTGCTCAAAGGGCGTTTCCTGTTCTCTTAAACCGCACTTCCCCTTACCATAGCAACCGAAAAGTGTCAACAAATCATCGAGGATTACAAGCTGCCATCCATGGCTGGGGATTCACGCGCTTGCTCAATGATGCTATAGAAGCTTTTTACAAACTCTTGATATTGAATACCAGCAACATCGGACCACAAAACATCCGATGTCATGTTTGACCTAAATTTGAGTGCCTTCTAGAATCTGTTTTTGCCCCTTTTGCCTCCACTTTGATCTTTGTGCACACGTTCACCTGGTCGCCCTGACCGTATGCCTCCGACACAGCGCTGTTGTCATTTGAGGACAAGATGGAGGGTGTGGAGCAGTAGAGAGATTAATGACAGATTAGCATGGGTGCATCGACCTCTTATCGGTGCAGAGGTCAGAACTGTGCCATAAAACAACTGTCACAGGTGGATATGCACCATGTGGCCGGTATTGACTTAATAGTCAGTGAGATGTCGGTACCACATGCTATTTTATGTCATTTCATTTCAAATTATAAAGAAGTAGAAGGCTGCTTCCGAAGATAAACTGTCCACAAGAAAGAATAGATATGTTTCTGCGAGTATTTATTTATCAGTCAGTCATTCAGCCATTTTCTATATCTGCTTATTCCTCACTAGGGTCACCAGGGTCTGATCACAGAGAAACATGCAGACTCCACGCAGAAAGGTCCAAGTTCAAGGACTTGAACCTGCGACCTTCTTGATGTGAGACAAGAGCACAACCCACTGCCCCACTGTCTCATTGTTTATCAGAGCACTATTAAACACCATTTAATCTCTAGAAAATAGAAAGAACACATTGAATTTGCATGGTTTTGAAGGTCATTTATTTTAGAAAGTGAGTTTTTAATTGTTTTTTTCGAACGTCTAGCTCAAAATAAGCCGTCAGGAGTCCTGTGATGTCACAACTATACAGTCGCCGCCCACCTTCCCCATTCACAGCTGTTCAAATCAGCCAATCAGAGGAGAGGCGCAAAACTACCCGTTTTCTCTAGATCTTAAAAGAGAAGCTTGAGAGAGGAAATGTAAAGCGATATATAACAAATGAACATTGAACTAGAAGTTTGTCCAATTCTTCTAATAAATACTTCCATTCAACAAAATTTCAGAGCAATATTGTTCTTCTCAATTATTTTTCTAATTATAGTTTTTCTAAAACACGATGTGTCATCAATGACAAAAAGAGATCTCAGTCCCCTTTCATGTCAATCCACTTTTTGTGGAATGACGTGAATATAGGGAGGTAGTTCCTGTAATTGGTTTCTATGGCGATAAAAGTCCTCGGAAGACCTGGAGCTTTGAAAAATAATCCTTCTACTCATTATCCTGAGACAGCATCTCTAATTACCAAGGCATTCATTACACTCGCAGGTAAGACACGAGCGTGAGATATTGACTGTGGGTAAATCTGCTTTCAGAGCTGTTGGGAGGCAGTATGGCTGCAAACTCAACAATTCTGTGTGTGTGTGTGTGTGTGTGTTTGTGTGCGTGTCGTCTCAGAGGAAAGCCAGGTGTGCAGCTCGATAGCACCCATGTGATGACCAGGCAGACTCAGACTCCATAAATCATGTCACCTCTCAGATATTTTCAAACAGCAGCTTTCAGAAAAGTCCACAGCAGCAAAAAAAAAAGAAAAAAAAAGAAGAGAAGAGGGTGCATTTAAAAGAAAAGGATTTCAACGTATTTAACACCCACAACTGGCCTTGCTCGGCCTCTGTACACCCACCTAGCTCTCCCATCTGCCATTCACTGGGGGCTTATGATGCTGCTGGGAGGCTGAGATTATATGGGGTGAAGGCAAGAGACGGAGACGTCCAGCGAGGGAGGAGGGTGGAGCTGAGAGGTGAGGAGTGGAGGCAGAGAGACAGAAAGAGGGAGGTGGATGGATTAAAAAGAAAAAAAAAAAAAACACAACCTGCAGAGTGCTCATCGTGGATTCATCTAGAAATTAATCAATTCTCAGCTGCCTGTTTTGAAGCTGAGGCTCAGGTGCAGTAATAATCTATACAGTCCCGTAAAAACGATAGGGACAGAAGGATGGCAGCCTTTCATCAAGGTCGGTTCACTTAGAAACGGTCGGGGCTGAAGAAGTCGGGCGATTTATCCGAGTATTGCCTCGTGTCTCCTGTTAAACTGTTGGAAGTGCGCACATGGCAAAGTTGATGTATAGCCGACAACACGTGTAAGTTCAGGGCCCGAAGGAACGGTCTTAACTTGTCAGCACTCTGACTTATAATCCCCCCCAAAAAAGGAGCTAGTATGGAGAAAGACATTAAATAAAATGTTGTCCGATTTTTATGCTATGGTGAATGTGTTAAAACCTTCTTGTTCAGATTTGTGCCAGCACAGTCAGCCTATGGTTGTCTGCTCTCAGGAGGAGGGAAAAAAAAAAGCCATATTGAACAAAATATGTTGACATCCAACCTGGGTGAGATCATGGATTTGCTGATAGGCGAGTCAGCGAGCTCCACTGTAGATTCAGCTGCTGAATCACCAATGAGGGCTGATGGCTGAGACTCAGCTTGATCAAGCCTCCTTACACTCTACATGAGGTCTGTGCATCCTCTTTTTCTCCAGGTTTTTCTGCAAACAATCGATTCCAAAGAAAATCATAGCAGCAACACAAACAATTTCGGGAGATCTAGAGACTTGGCACATTTTGAAATGCAGACGGAAACAGAGATTCCCCTCCCTGCTCTGTCAATAATGTTCCTTCATTCAAAGCAGAAACTCTGGAACAGACATCATTATTCATCGCACCGAGGACTCGCGCCGCTGTTATACTCTCCCTTCAAAACGTCTAGTTTACGACATAAGGAAAGGCGCAAAGTTTTGAGCAAAAATTGGCTCTTTGGCAGGATCCTTTCTAGTCCATTTGCACATGACCAAACTGGCACACAGCTGAAAACCACCATCTAACACAACAGACTTGACAGTATATTCCTGTGAAGTGACTCATTTGTAAAATACACGGACGTCCCCTGAGCAAATTCTCTGACCCTCCCTGTCTGAAATAAAAGCCGTTTGTGGTGTTGGAAAAAAGTCCAAACTTTCAGACAAAGCAAGTAACACAGATTACTGAAACAACCTAAAGCCTAATATCTAGTCACAAAATGGTTGTGAATAGTTATTTCGACGAATTAACTCACCCCTAAAATACCTTGATTTCACTTTTAAACATCTACGCTGTTGAGACTGTTCCCTACTCTGTTTCCTGTAGTTCATCATATTCACAATAACTTAACTACTAGAGGTGAGAGTGTTTGGTGAGATATTTTTTTATATAGACGTAGTACCCATTTAAAATATTCACTAAAAACCAACAAATACATTTATTTTCATTCCGTTTGTTGTCGTTACTGCCGACAGTAACTGGGTTTGAGTAATAAAACAGACCAACCATTCGCTGTCCTAACTTCCAATTATAGGCTATATTAATTTTGTGCATTTATATTTCTCCAAAAATTAGTTGGCAACCCCCCCCAGAAATCATCTTGTGACTCCAATTGGGGTGGAGACCCCGAGGTTGAGAATGGCTGCTCTAAACCGTACGATTTGTAGGGCTGCTAGCGAACAAAGGCTGCACTGTACAAACTGTCCTAAAGCGACACAGCACAACATTGTTGGTATCCCACTGGTGTAGCGTCTCCCGTTTGCATCACGGCACCTCCTGAACAGCAGGCGGATGTTTAATCCTCTTGTCGGCGCCGCGCCTGTACCAGCGTGAGACGAACTTCTCAACGATCGGCTGGAAGCGGGGAACAACTGCGGCGGTTTACGTTGGTCGGGTGCCTCCCTGTCTGTCCCTGAGCTGCTGACCGCGTCAGGGAAGCTGATTGTTTCATTGGCTGATTAGAAAGTCCCCGAGGTGCGGTGGGACTAGTGCATCCTCTGCTCCTTCTAATTACAGACTTAATGAGTCCTCAGCTTTAGCCCATGTGGGCAAAGAAGCCTCCGGAGAGCGGCCGGCAGGCCAGGGTTCATAAATCACCTTTTACGTTGCCCTATCTCACCCTGCACACACACACGCACACGTCCCCTCTGATCTACCCTGTCACGGCAATGCACAGGGGACCAGATTCATCTTAAAGAGTCCTACAGAAAATCTAATCCTGGTCCACCTTCATCATATCCTCAAGTGGATTAGCCACAGAGGGGAACCTGGAGGGCACCGAGAGGAAGTGACAAAAAAAAGGACAGATGCAGAAGAGTGATATTCTGGGCTGCAGAGAGTAATTTGTTTGCCGTCTGATCACGTTGTGCATTTTTCCTCGTTGTCTATTTGGAGCCCTGATGTCATTCTACCACATGTTCACGCGTCCTGTGAAACCAAGTAAGGTTATTCTGCAGTATCGCAGAAATCTCTCAACGTCCTTGCAGGCGCCTTTAGACCGTGCGACTGTGCACTATAATTCTGATGCATGTCAGATTGTGCTGAATGCGTGCTGAATTATATCGATCAGATTAAATCTGATGTACTTTATTCATCCCACAACGGGGGAATTTTGTTGTTACAGCAGGAATTAAAAGAAAGAAAAAGAAAGGAAGTAGAGAAGGTTTAAACATAACCCAATACGCAACTCAACACAATAAACGTAATCAATTTTTAACCCAGCAACGTGCAAAAAGAAACAAGTACTGAGGCTTGATATACATTTATAAGTGACTATGATGTAAATACAGAACTATTATGCAAGCAGAGCAGCACGTCATCCATCTGCACCGCTCATGAGCTCTGAAAATGCAACAAAGTCACATAAACTTATTTTCCCTTTAAAAAAAAAAAAAAAAAAACATCCTCACATCCTCCCTCAACACAAGTGGACGCTGTGTGAATGAGTCACATGAATAGCACCGTCTCAAAGTCTCTGTGTGCCGATCCTAAAGTGATTTGTAATTCTATTACAGACCTCTGATGTGACTGCATGGTAATATGATTACCACGCATGCTCCGGTTTGTCGCTAAGAAATAGATACGGAGACGAGTGACAGGAATCGTAACTCAAAAATCATAGTGCATCAGCGGTAGCGGTCTGGAAGAACCGTTCAAATGTTCAACATGGATTAACAGAAGACTACCAACATCGTGCTGCTTTTGGGATATGAGACGACTACATTTTCATAGGTTGCAGTTTCTTTGCATATTGGACAGTAGATTTGCATGGGAACATATAATGGTATGACAGTTTTGAAAGCCAACTTGGAACAAACCTGATGTGGAAGGTGAAACTTAAAGGGGACATATCATGCACACTTTCGGGTCTATATTTATATCCTGGGGGCTCTACTAGAGTATCATTATCGTGATTTACAGTCTAAAAACTCCTTATTTATCTTATACCGACTACTAAAAGCAGTGCCTCGGTCCAGTCTCTGTTTGAAACGGACCGGTTTAGGCTCCTGTCTCTTTAAGGCCCCTACGGATGAGCACCAGCCTGTTCTGATCGACCGTCTACTCGAAGCTGTCCCTTGGCTGACTCCCAGCAGCTCGGGAGGCTGCATAAACAAACAGTAGTAGGATCTGACTCCATCTTTTTTCCCCATTCCTTACACCAAATGGAAACTTCTCAAATACGAGATGTTTTAGCCTGAACAGCCCGTGGAACAACCCTGGGAACAAAGAACGCACCGACATGGCTGAAGCCTTCTGAAGTCTGGCTTTTGGCTTGAAGGGACTAACAGCACAACATCGCTAAATCACAAAATGCATGGCATGTCCCCTTTAAATGCAATGACCCGTCTTTTTTTATCCTTACCTGTAGTGTACATGTGTGACTGTGGGAGGCCTGTAGCCAAAGATCCAGGTCTGGATGTCCATGGGTCTTGCTTTGGGGTAAGCTATGGTCATATCTATTACCCACTGCAGGCCTTTACGTTTGTTACCTGACAAAAGAAGAAACACAAACGCAGAGAGTGAGTTCGGAGGGGAAGAAGACGCATATGAAAAGCACAGGTACTCAAATTTCAACCAGTAATTCACATGTTCGAATCCACACAACTTTACCCCTAACCAACCAGGCTCGGGGGACAAAATCAGTCGACAACCCTGCAGCACTTGAGCAGATCGGATCCTTTTTTTAATCAAAGACTGAACCCTGGTCCCCTCGCTTACAGACGGCGTCTATAACTACCAGACATACCCAGGAGATTTCTACATCGCAACGATGCAGCCAAATGATGGCTGGTCCCCCGCCAAAGCAAATGGTTTACCAGCTGAAGTCCTAACTTGACAGAATTTGTCCAGCAGCAGCATTTATGAGTCACAGTAACAGAAATATTCACAACTCAATTTACCAATAAATTACCTAAATAAAGACTAAATCCTTTCCTGCAGTCGAGTGTATTTTTCCCCTTTTTTATTTTATAGGGACTGAAAGCCAAGTGGAGCTTTAATCACCTCTTGTTTATATTAGAAGTAATAAAAAAAGGACATAAAAAAAGAAAAGATGAAAAGGGAAGAAGAAAATAGTGTGGGGGGAAATGCGAAAGTTGACAGATGAGAGAGGGAACGCTGCACATGTGATGAAGTTTGGGAGTCAGCCGCGAGCGCACACGTGCGCGAGCGTTTATCAACGCGGGGTCAGCTCTGTACTCATCTGCACGCTAGCGGGAAGAAAATGAATCAAAAGAGCAGCGTGATACAGACGATTAGGTTCAAACTTAAGTTTTTTTCCTCCAATAAACCTCCCGTTGCCCGTTAACAAACCGACAGCTGCAGGATTGAAGTTGATCACATCATTTAACTGTGTGGAGTTTAAGTAGTGAATAAATGGGTGGTGTCGGTGCTAAAGGAAACTTGTCAGACCTGAGGGGAATCCAGAATAAAACATCTTTGGACAACAACTACGTGTGTGTCCATCTTCTCATGTGTTTTTTTCTTTTTTTTTTTTTTACCACTGCAACCTCCCGTTCTTCCCCGTTTCCAGTGTTTGAGCGAACATAGTCTGAACACACAGATAGGAAAACCGACAGCGACCCTGGACTGTGGATGTCGGCGCATGTCACCTAAAAGCCAAAAGTTTCTTTTGAAGACGAATACTAGAAATAGAAATCCTAACTTCAACCACAAGCAGAAAACACCAGCAGCCTCTGTCAGAACGCGCGGCTAAAAAAAAAACAAGGTTGATGCGAAGCGGTGAAGCTCCGTACTTGACTGACTGATATCTCAGTCAAAACTGCGATGACTGTGCAACGGGCACCTCCCGTTCCCAACACAGTGGCCTCTTTATGGAGGGTAAACATACCATGCTTGGTGTGACAGCGAAGCTACATTTTACAACTGATCAACCGCGCCACATTATACGGTCAATACAATGACCCTTTGTTTTTTTAGGTACATTAAGTTCATGCTGCTTAGTGAATATCAATGAGAGCACCAGTCACAGTTACCATCTACAAATAATTCTGCAGACAGTAACCGACTAAATATATGGACAAATCACAGTGATTGATAGCTATTTGTATTACTTTTCAACTAAATTAGAAGGTATATGCAGGTTTTATAAACGCAGGTAATAGGCTTGAAGTGTTATGGACATCCCAACATGAGTTTTAATACCTTTATGAATACAGAAGCTCTTTCTGTTGAATTCAGACAGAGATGCTGTATTGAAGTGCACAGCTCTGACATGTGCATCGTCTTTATGAGTCTGGGCTGACGTCGAACCTAAATGAACCCGTTTCATTTCAGCTGTGTGACATCAGGACTTAACGTGAGTCTTGAGGAATTGTAGCATCTATTCACACATTCACAACACATAGCCTAAACCAGTGGTTCTCAATCTGTTTCATGTCAAGGAGCTATAAACTGATTTTGTCCTGGGGTGTAGTATGAAACACATGACAAAAGTATCATTGTGTTATTTATGGATGGAGACCCCCTCAAGGTCCCGTGGGTGTCCCTGGACCCCACTTTGAGAACCACTGGCCTAAACTTTAACATCACACGCATACAGGTACTGCACTGCTACGTGCTGAGCGAATGTATTTGTTAACTTTATCTTGAGATGACTTTTCTTCTTCTATTAGCCACATGATTTTATTCAAATGTCAGACTGCCAGCACCCGTACATCATCTCTGTCGGGCCCACCGATGATGTGTCGCTACGGGTGTCTAAGTGTCATCGGGTCCTCCAGCAAGAAAGGAAAAGGCCATTTATTTGCAAATCTACTTATTATTCTACAACCATGAGTATTTAATCCCAGCAAGACTTGTCTCAGTGGGTCATTTGCATATAAGGCACACAGCGTTGTCGGCTAGATGATATCACACATGCTACGATGACTTCACCCACCAGTAGTTTTTTTTTTTTTTTGAAACAGACGAATAGCATCGTATGCTGTATTCCCTGGTAAAATGTCAGGAGGCCTGGCAGGTAAAGACGCTAAAAATAGGTGATTGACTGCTTTCTCTTTGCCAGGAGACAAGTTTGCCATTCTATTTTTTTTTTGGTAGTCTGTTAATCACGTTCAACATCACAATGTCATAAACCCGCTGGAAACCGGCTCTGATAAACAGTAGGAAACAGCGGTTAACATGTCGGTATGTGAAATGTTGTTTTTAAGAAAAATGACAATAAAAAAAAAATCACTACTCAAATGTGATATTATGATGCTTTTAAGCTCATCGACAATATAGACAGCTTTTTTTGTGAGATGGCTAAAAAAAAAAAAAATAACAGCCGCACACACACAAATAACTACAGCGCACAAGTCAATAAATCAGCCCCCCTCCCATCTGTTGAACAATGATATCACAAGCACACAATCAAAAGAGCATTAATAATAATATTCTCTGACCCCTCTCGCCCTGCTCTCCACCTCTTCCAGCTGACGTCCTCTATGAGGCGCTACAGGTCCCCGCCCACAAATCCATGCCATTGTCAAAAACGGTTTAAAAAAACAGAAACAGACCTCACTGACCCCGACAGATGTACCTGCGCTGAAACCTCTTGTATCGATGTGCCGATCCGTCTGTCGTGCACCTCACGTGTCTAATTATGATGTTGATATCTGCTTATGTTTGGTGTTACAAATGTAACCACGCTTGCGTGCTCATTAATAAATGATGGATTGACCTATAATGGTTTAAGCAAGCAGTCTCGTTATCAGTATAGATACAATTTCCGGAGTGATTTCAAGGGAGTCGACTTTAATTCAAAAGTCTGATTAATATTTGAACGTTCATGTCCCTGCCAAAAGCTAAACGTGCACCTCTTGTTGCCGAAATGAGATACGAACGCTTTAAAATGCATGCGTGTGTTACAGGCTTCTAACAGTGGAATAAAAGAGGCGGCAAATAAAAACAGCTGAGGTGCGAGCCGCTGCCTCATTTAAACCAGAGTTGCAGTGACTCGATAGGCATCCGTGGCATTGATGGGAACGACTAACACCGGTATCTATCCCCCGTGTGGGTAATTGGATACAGATCTTTCTCCGAGTGTGCTGAAAGGCAGCCGCCGTCTCCCGTGAGCGGCCGGGGCCAAACGGCGCGGCGCCGCGCCAAGGTATCGCTAGTGGCTGATACGCCGTGACAAACAATACTGTAATAACAGCGAGCAAAGGTAATTTAAAATGACATCAGAGACGCCCTGTCCTTCTGCAAACAGTTAGAGGAAGGAAATACACTGGCGGGTATCTGGCTCTCCGTCAGGCCACTCTGCCGGCCAAACACAACACTCCGAGCCCGCACCTGGCCCTCCTACTGCCTGAGGCTCGGCTCCGATTGGCCGCCGCCGTGAAACGCGTTTACCTCTTACGTCATACGGACGCCCGGTCCCACCTTGAATGAGTCATGGCCGTGAACCCTGCGTACCTGCCAACTGTACAGAGTGTTTTACAACACGTAAACCTTATCAGTGTCGGCTGCGCGGTTAGAGCCTTCCTACGGGGCGGCGAACAATACGCGCGACCTGTGACCCCGTGTGCTTTGTATCTGCGTTTGGGCGTGTGTGTGTGTGTGTGTTTAAACCTGGGTGACATACACAGTGGAGCACACATATCTACATCAAATCCTATTTTCTCCAAGTGGCCCATTTGTCGCTGAATGAGTCAGCAAGTTCTGGGAACCTCTGCAGAGCGTCAGGGAGGGTCAGAGAGAGACAGAGCTGTGTCTTTGATCAGTCGGACACACACACGCACGAACGCAGGCAGGCATGCACGCACACAAGAGAGAGGGACGTAGCGCTCTTCTGGGTATGCGTTTTTTTTTTTTCTTGCCCTAGGTTTTAATGCCATTAGCTAGATTCGAGTAGAAGGACGATGCCCTACTGCAGCACCCAGCTTCTGAGCTGCTGGAACAGAGGGAAGGACAGAGACAGAACTGGGATACAGAACAGGGAACTACAGTATAGAAAGCATTGAAAAATATAAAGGGCAATAAAAAAAAAAATGTGCAAGACTGACTGGTCTAAATATCTCATCCCAGCCAGAGATTGCTAACAGATGCTCCGCTGCCACTGTTCTAAATTAGCAGGGAAGACAAAACATGCGCGTGAAGCAAATAATTTCGCACATAAACGAGGCTGCGTTTGTCTTGGCGACAGCCGGCTTAGATACACATCTCCTTTGGTTTGACAGACCGTCCTGCAGAGGGATAAACAGATTCTGCTGTTGGTGCTGAGGCTGTAGGACACAGCTGTGTTAGCAAACTCCTGGAAATTCCCCGAGCCACGCTCTCAATAACGCTGGCCCAAAGTGTCTCTCAATCGCTATTACGCAGCACCCCCTCGGAATGGATTCCAAAGCAGAGCACCGGTTAAGTGGGCATAGGGGACTCGTTGCATTTGTAGGTTTATGGCCGTTTTTAACGCTTTGCTGTACATTTTTTTTGCTGATCTTAGTAACAAGAGGCAGAATTACTGAGTTATCTGGATATTTATGCTGAATAAAAAAAAAATTATTATCATCTACGCTCTAGATCAGTGGTTCTCAAATTTTTTCACATCGAGGACACTTAAAAATTCACAAAAACTAGATCACGGATCTTATCTAATACCATTTTTGCTTTTACAACAGAAAGTGAAGGAAACACGAGGCCAAAACTGACGGATAATATGCCAGATTTATTTAATTTTACATTTAATTAATTCATAAATGCGTATTATTTTATCATTTATTAGATTTTTACATTTTATTCATCAATATTTATTATATTTATCCTATTAATTTTCACCTATATAAAATGGAAAGTAAAATTAAAAAGTATAAAGGACCAAATTTCTCTATAGCGAACCAAGAGCGATTGTTTGTTCTTGTGTTTAAATAATATAATTAAGAAGTAATTACAGTGAAAATAAATTATTCCCCTTTTTTCCTGGGGACCCCCTGGCACCCACAATGTTTGAACTTTTACTTAAATTCATGCTTGTCATTCACCCATGTTGTGTTCACGTGTACAGCATCAAACCCTACAGCCAGATATTGTATACTGGAGAAACACTATTAAGAAGTAATATGTATTTCTGTCTTTTGCAAGAAACCAAAGAATCTGTGAAACGGAAGCGATAAAGCTCACAGACTGACAATTATCTTTTTCGACAATCAAGAGTTTGTATTACTCACCAAAACACATCATATGGAACGTGTTTCTTTCCTCACAAATACTTTTCAAAGAGGATTTTTGTTAGAAGTTTGTCTTAATGTTGTGCACATGGACTCATTACTGACACTTGTTGATTACTGTAACCATGCATGTGCATGAAAGAAACGATACTTCTTCTATTTTTCCTTAGGACTATGGAAGACCTTTGCAGTGATGGACAATTTCTCTCATTTTCTAGCAAACAATGACAATGCCAATATTTCTGAATCTGGATTTATCCAAGAACAATATGGACACAAACGCAGTAGAAAGTCCGTTCTGGAAAAGCTGCTAATTGCAGAGTTAACTTCCTACTTGTTGGCTATATTTAGGACTCATCCCTCAACAGAAAAATGACTCTCCTTCACTCTCCACTGAGGTTTCAGGGACCTTGATGCAGCTCTTGGCACCTCTTCACATGCGATCCCTTTCCTCTCTTGGCAATCTTTACAACTAGTCGTCTCCCGTTTAAAAACAGGATTCCCAGAGGACAGTGTGACACAGAGGTGATGGTTCAACATTGGAAGCCTGAAAAAAATACGATAATAAAGACCCCATCTGATCAATAACTAATGTGCGCTATAGTGGGGGGAGTTCACAGACTGAAGTAAGGTAAATGAGTAAAAATACATTCTGCAAGACTTCCCCAGAGGCTTTTAGAGACCTGGGATCCTCGGTAAGATTCAAAATCCATGGCTGTCTATCGGAAAGATCAGCCTCTTTTTCTTCAGACCCAAACACGTCTTACTCAGATATACAATTTACACCGATGCATCCAAAATAAAATCTCAAAGACGTGTAGCACCCGTCATGAGAGAAATGAGCAAATCACACACGCAGGTTGTATAGTGTGATAAGCTCCTAACATCCATGTGTAAAAAGCCTTCATAAACACAGAAATATGTACATTTATAATAACTTTAATTATTTTCCCATGCTTGTACCGTTGAATACATTGTTATTTTTAGCTCATGCCATCCTGCACTGAGAGAATGAAATGTAAAAATAAATATTTTTGTGTGTGTTTTTTTATTACCCTTCTGGTTAGGGGTCCCGCTCTCACCACCCACGCTGCCGTTCTCCTGCTGGGCCGACAGGGTTTTCAGGATGACGTGCGTGGCGCCGAGACGGGGCAATGTGACGTGGGTCAGGTGGGGGAGGGAATTCTTCTTGGCAAACGTTTGGCTGGTTTCCCTCCGCTTGCGCAGGAAGCCGCCCTCGGGGAACAGCACTATCCACTTCCTGTCGCGGCTGTGGTAGTACTTGTCTAGGTGATCTTTTAGGTAGACCAGCTGTTTGTCCCGGTGAGCTTTACCCTGAGATAGCAATGGGGGAAAACAAATAATACTTGTAAAAACTATCTTGAGCAGTTGGTGGATTTTTTTTTTAATTGCCCCAAGAAAACTAAATTGAGGCTAAATGCTAAATGCCAAACACAGTAAACCAAACAATCAAATAAAATCAAGCAGGTCGGAAGTTTGTTGCAGTTACACTGTGGAGCTGCATTAATGGCTGGATGCAAAACACGATGGCCTTGACAACATTAGGAGCATTAGCCGTGATGGGACGAGCAGAAGACCCATTGATTTTTAGTTCAGCTTGGTCAAAGGCCATTTTAAAAGCATTAGCATAGCATCTAGATATCGACAACTGTAAGCAGCAAACCTAACTGACACAAAACAATCTTGCCTGAAATTATCTAATTCCCCCAAATCTATGGTCTAGGTACCAAATCTATGTTAAAGAGACTCAACATATCAAAAGCTAATATTATGACCTTGAGACAGTTGCAACACAGCTACAAGAGCCACATGAACTGGAAAACATACACATTGCTGCTGTTAGAGTGGGGACAAGGAGAGCACTTGTCCTCCTTTCTGAATGTCTGCAATGTGATTTGGACTGATCAGTTTATCTAATAAAAGATGGTAATGATAATGACAATAGATAAATTACATAATCTGCTGCTTCATGACTTGAGAACAGAACATTTAAATCCACAACCTTTCCTTTTATCTGTTACAATTCAGCCAAATGCTATTTTTTTTCCCCCTCTACTTTAAACTGGTCGGTCCGGAGAAATCAAAACCGTCTTCCTATAATTTCCTCACAAGAACTTGTGAGTTTCACGTGTTGGCCATAAAATTCATTTCGGCTCCTGTGTGGCTTTAGCCGCTGTAGAAACAAGGCCCCATTCATGTGTGTGTGTAATCAGATGTGGAAAACCTGGCTTGAGGTTGACAAGACTTTACAGGGAGGATTTTCCATAATTTGGTGGCTGGATTGTGACGAGGCAACCGTGGAAACAGCTGCTGGTATCTATGATCTGCATTATTTGAGTGGATTTAGAATATGCACTGCAACATTTTGACACAATTTGAGTGTTTCCCCTAAACTCTGATGGTAGCGCTTGGGAGAGGGGCCATTTCATGAAAATGTAGATTTTTTTTTATTTTATTAAAAATGTATAAATTAATCGAATGATCATTGAAATATTAGAAATGCTGTAGTTAACCTTAATGCAAAATCATTACAGATACTTAAATACAGCATATGTTAGGGTTGATGTCAATTTGACTGGATTATTTTATGGAATTTTGAATATTTTTTTTGGAATCTATGGTTTTGATTATTGAAAAATGCTGCAGTGAAAGAACAAATAATGGGAGATTCAGATTTCCGAGTTTACAAACAGCACCGTAAAGTGCTGAGAAAGAGTTCAGAGGGAGTTTATTATGGGGAGAATGAGTCATAGTGCAGGTGTGTCCACATGTGTTTGCAGAGAGAGCGCATGTGCATGTATGGGAAACCCTGGGTGTCCGTGTGTTTTGAAGGTTATCTTCAATCGTACAGATTGAGAACATGGATGCGATCCTCAAATAAGGTCCGAATGGAGTCCTGCACCACAAGTAAATGTGCTGCTGCCGTCACAGTGCGCCGTGCCGTGAATAACGATGCTGGAGACGTGTCTGTCTGGGTTGACGGCAGATGCTTGGGAGGCTGGGGGCAGATGCTTGCTGGGATGTGTTTATGTGTGAGGTATTCCAGGGAAGGATGTCAAGAATGCGCACAAGAATGCCCGAGGGGATCACAGAAATGAGCGAGCACGCTCAGGCCCTCGACTGCAGCCCGGCTGGCTGTTAGCAGGCTCGGGGTGCTTCACCCTCGGCGCAGAGCCCGATGAGAAATTCCATGGCCAAGTACTTCATGACCCAAAAAAAAAAAAAAATGTAATTCCCGCTCTCCGCAGTTTTTAGCAGCTCAGAAAGCGAGAGAGGAACGTGTCGGCTTTTTTAATTACTTCTTATCAAGGTGGATTTAACACATTGATGTTTGCATGAAGTTAATGTGTATTTCTATAGAGAAAACTAGGGCTGCAACTAACGACTATTCTGATTAATCTATCGATTAATGAAACGATTAAATCATTATCAGATTTGAGAAGCTGCAAATAATAGTTGCTGATTAATGTAATAGCTGGCAACTAAATCGATTAATGGACTAATTGTTGCAATGCTCAAAGAACATCGTAAATATATTGATATTTTTGAAATTGCAGGCAATAATTTGAAGACATCCCATGTTGTTCGTCACCTGTTTTGTAAATTGATGGTTCATGTGAAGTATTCAGATTAGTACTTTTAACCTTTACATGAAAAGAAAAGGAGACATTTTGGTGTTATTTTATATATGGGAGGGTATTATGGATCAGTTTTACTAACCCGGCCCACATGAAACAAAATTGTTCCTTATGTGACCCATGAACTAAAATGGGTTTGACACATCTACAGTAGATGCAAATGAGACATGCCGTTGCTTTCTTGGGACCCAAACAAATTGACAACACTCCTCAAACCTACTAAATACGCCAAGAATTAACCTCCGAAACACATGTGATATTCCAGGAATTCCTCGACCAGTAGGTGCCCTGCCGGAGCAGGCCGCTCTGTTCCAGCTGCCCCCACAGCCAAGGGTCAGCCTAACCCGGCGGGGCCGAGTGGCCATCGCACGATACCGTCTGCTGCCGCTATCCGTCTCAGAGGACGCCACGGCCATAGGAAGTCTACATGCATATCTGCTATCCAGCCGGGACAAGCAGATGGGAAGCCGCTCTGTCAGCGCGGCACAGTGAAAAAGAAGACACATGTAGCCAGGAGGTTGAAAGAGTTGGCTTATAGCCTTGAGGTGCAGTTTCCATCCTCAGTCCTTCTGGGGAAAACAACAAACAAGTGTCGACAACTGAGGGGGGAAAAAAGAAGGTTTTTGTCTCTTGGCAACTGTTGATGTGGCCTGAAGGCTAATTAACCAAGTACCTGCTGGGCAGCTACACAGCTATGAATGTACATAGTGTTAAGACCGTGAAGCAGAATGTGTTAATGTTCAACTTTAAGGTGTGATAGTAAATGTGTTAAACACTGCAACATTTCATACAGTTATGTTAGCATATTTTCTTAGATCTTTGTGTCATAAAGGGGGACATATCATGCTTCTAGTCATTTTCTGGCATTTTTATACTGTTAGGATGTAAAATATCAATGTTAAATATGGTAAAAACTCCAAATCCTGCTTTGAATGCTTTGTTTGCAATGTCCCCTTGACTCATTAGTTCTGTTGCTTTTGTTAATAAGGTCTGTCCACAGTCGTTTGCCTTGTCCACTAGAATATTTTGGATTGGATTTGGGCTCAAATATGTATGGGTGAATTTGGGACTTTTTCCATTTTGAGTAAAGACAGAGAAGAACAAGAATATTGTTTATGAAGCCTTTGAAACCGCTGGCCAATCAGAGCAAAGTGGACTCATCGGGAGAGGGGCCTTAAAGAGACAGGAGTTAAAAACAGACAGAGGCTGAACTGAGGGGTTCTGTAAAGCAGTGGTTCTCAATCTGAGGTCCGGGAACCCCCAGGGGTCCTTGAGGGGGTGCCAGGAGTTCCCAGAATAAAGGGGAATCATTTATTTTCACTATAATCCCTTCCATAACTACACAATATTTGAATGGAGGACTGATACTGCAAGAATTAAAATAAATAAATTACTTCATTTAATTTCCCATTAATCTATTTATTTACTAATATTTTCCCTTTGCACAAGAATTTATTTAATTAAAAAAAAAAACACAAAATCTTATCAGATGGGGTCCATGGTCCAGTTAGTGAGTTAAAGGAAGTAGTTTTTCAAACTGTAAACTGTGTGAAGATATATCTGCATGATACATCCTCTTTAACAACTGTGGTTCTCTTACTTGTCTGATGAAGAAGTCCCCGTGGATCAGGGACACTAGGCCAAAGTTGGTGTATTTGAACACATGGTCCATCAGCCACATCATCTTTTGTACCACCTGGAGAAAGAGGAGAAACGAAATAAACAGCCGTCCCAAACAAAACCCTTCACTTTTCGTGACTTTGGTCCGTTGACACCCAGTGCCCCCAAACCGATTCCGTCGCCCTCAGCACTTCCACCCTTATGACCTGCAGCGGTGCAGCTTTGGCTTACTGTCCTTTCAGTGCTAAGAGGATAAACTGGGCCAGGGATGCAGTTGTTGAGGCAGATCATGTCATCATGTTTGTGCAGTGCGGCTTGACAGCTCCGTTGCTGTGCCAGCCGCAGCCAAGAAGAATAAAAAAAAAAAAAAAACAGAGAGAGAGAGAAAGAGGGAAAAAAAGACAACAAGCGCATAAACAGTGCTGCTCCCACCCTCCGAAACAGTCACAGCCAATTTCCTGTAAATTTAGCACCAAGTGGCAGGGTGTCAGGCTCCGTGTTTTCGGAGATAAAGATACACAACCACTTCTTTGACATTCAGGCTTGACAGTTAATGTGACTTTTTCAGACTCACTTATACTGTTGGCAAAAGCCAAAGCTACTTATATATATGTGCGTGTGACAAATGTACATCAGATTTATAAGTGTAGTGCCTTCGTGTCAATTTATGCCGTTATGCAATGAACAAGGCCCCTAACGACATCTGATCAACACTGATAAGACAAAACCAGCTTGTCAGTCAGTCCAGCTACAAAGTGACTGACGCTACAGACCCGAGTTGTACACTTGTCCCCAGTGGCAGTTCTGGGCCATCTACTTCCCCCATCAAAAGCCCGAGTTCATACTAATGAAGACATATTTCAAATTGTCATGTCTTTCCCTCGCTGTTACGCCCTTGCATCTGCACCGAGTAAACGCTTTTGAGAATGCTATAGGCATACCTAAAATTAAAAAGCCAACTTTCTGTCAGCAATCACTCATTTTCTATGTCATCGTAACCAATTACACGATACGGGGCTGTTGTCACTGAGCTATAATTAGGTTTGTTGTGTTCAGACAACTGCGGAATGCTCATAGTTGTTCATGGCACAGAGCAGCTTTCCTGGAGCAGAGGTTTTGTCTAGAAAAACGGGTTAAGCATAAACGTAAAGTGTTGTGTGTGTCTGCGGTGATGTTTGGACACGTTTGCTTCCTTCCCTTTTGGCGATGATCAATATCAAAGAATGCGAAGTGACTACTGCGTGAGTCTTTCCACGTATACGTTGTCGGCTGAGGAAGTCCGCTGCTATCTGATCACTGGTGTTTTGTAAAATTTCAACACATCGTGACACTGCTGTTTTTCTCTCCGATTTTTGACTTGGCAACAAGTATCATCATCTCTGGACGGTAGCGATGATATAACTACCAGTGTCAAGGCACTTCTTGTTCTTCTATTGAGTTTTTGGAGGTACTCTATGGATATGGAGACATGTAGACATTAAATTAAAATACAAAGTGGTTCTATTTTGAACATTTAAAATGCCTTTATTGTTATGGCATGTTCATATAAGGCTCCACAAAAAAATGTTCACAAAGCCATTTTCTGTACCATTTAAAACCTTGTTAACTCGCTTATACTCCTCTTCCCTGCGTATCTTGGTGTATGACAACCACCTGTTACGTTACAAAAGTGATGAATTTACTGTCAGATCCAGTGTTTCCCCTATAAGCTTTCAACAGTGGCACAGTGCCGCTGTCCGATGATAAATGCCGCTGCCTGAAATTTCAGTTGGCTGTTGGGAGGAGGAGGTTTTCATTACAGCTCGCTGTGCTGGAGAACTCGATGTGGTTTCCTTTTGTTAATCTGTTCATAAATTGGAAAGTCTGAGGACATGGCCGCGTTGGTCCGATAGGAGCGAGGAGTGAGACGTAATAGGAAGAACTAGACACAGCCGCAAGAAGGAAAAGCAGCTTCAGAGCAAGCTGGACGCAGACGGACTAAACAATGACAGCAGGGCGACACTGAGGCGGCCGGACGATGAAAAGTCACCTGCTCTGCAACTCACTCTTGGTGCCTCTTTTTGTTTTTGACCCTTTCCTCCTCACAATGCCTCTCTAGGCACTTGGTCTCTCTCATTCCTTCTAAACGGTTTCATACTTGTCGGTTAACACTTAATGGCCGGTTAATGAGTTTCGATTGTTGGTCATATATATATATTTTAATGTGCATCCCTAGTTGTTTAGTGTAGGTGGGGTCAGACAGATTTGCATCTTTGGTGTAGCCACTGATTCACAACCTGCACTGCGCTCTGTGCCTACCTCACTGGAGGAAAAAGCCTCAAAAGTAATGTATCCAACAACCTGTTCAATAAGCACAAACATGTAGAAAAGTAATATTTTCCATCTGCTTTGGCCATGGCCTCCCACCCACCATCACTATGTTTTACACAACCACAGTGAGCTGGTTAAGTTAATAGTAACTTGTTGCAAACAAATATGAAAATATGATTTTTGGATTCGGATTCCGTTCTCAATTTACATACAGCTGAGAAAATCTAATAACTGACGGGGTCTGCCCCCTAATGCAGCTTCAGTCTGACTAAAGAGCATACATGCCAGAGAAAAATCTCATTCCAATCGCAGCGACTATAGTCAGATTAACACAATAATTATATTTTCTTGAGTGTCATGAAAAGATCTAGGTAAAGATAACTTCTGTTTGTGTGTATCTGTTTTATGAGATTTTAGGTTAGATACTATTGAGTTTGCTCCTTTAAACATTACTGTTGTTGCTCTTGAAACGATATTTACTTCAATTTAATATAGAAATCAATTCAAATCCTGTTCAGAATGAAGATTACTCAGTGAGCATATGGTTTCATTGTTATTTTTGTGAAAAACTACAATCTGTGTTGTTATTTTGACAAATATTGTAATTATTTTGGTCCATAATGATGTGAAATCGAATCGTTTTTAGTCAAATAACATCACATTTCATTGAGGCAATTCATTTTAATATAATGAAATTTATCTGGGCCTCCAGAGCCCTTCTGGAATCAAAAGCTTCTGCAAATTATTGTCCACTCCTGACTCTATCGTCATGGATAAGCCTATCTCGAACAAATCTAAGCTAGTTTTAAGTTATTTCACTGCACGAGTACGGGTCCTAGTGGGAGACACTGCAGAATTGTTTAAAGTGACACCTGTGTACATGTGCACAGGCAGACAAAACAGGGGGCTACTCATTAAAAAAACGGTACCGTTAACAGGCTGAGACAGGTTTTAGAGCTCTATGCATTTCTACAGGGACTCCTTATGTGCAGAAATCCAGACATGCTCAGACAACAGCCTTTTTCAGAAAAACACAGGCTGGATGTCCCGCTGATTCGAATAATGCAGGTCGTCTTTCTCCTTACCGTGCCCTTGTCTTGCAGGCACATCATGAGGGTGCACACATCTCCTGTGGATTGATGGTTGACGATGACCATGGCTTCTTCTTCTGTGATCGGCTGCACGTCGTCACCCCACTCCGTTACTGCAGAGAAAAACACACCAACTGTTAAGATAAGCAGGCAAATAGGAAGCTCTCAGAGTGTGTGTGTGTATATGGAGCTAATGGATCTCCACTGACAGTAGAGCTGTTACTGATTATTTTAAACATCAATTAAACAGCAGATTAGTTTTTGATAAGTTGTAAAAGCATTTGCAGGAGGTTTTAAAATGCCTTTTTTTTTTGGTCTAACCAACATTCCATTCAAATATTTGTCAGAACAACCAACCGATCTTCAAAAAAACGTCACAGACTAATTTGCTGTTCATCAAGTACATTATATAACCAATTATTGCAGCTCTGTATGACGGGCAATTACAACATTCATCTGCCAGATGTTTTTTTCGCTTAACCAAGTGTAGCAGGAAACGAGCAAAAAATGTAAAATCATATTGAAATCCTTAATGTGCACTTGGATTCCAATCAAGCAGTAATTATTTGTCCCTTGGTGTATGGCCTAAGCGTCCACCAGAGTTCACGGACAGCTGTTAACTAGGACTTAATGCTATCCTGCTAACAAGCAGAAGCTGAAGCTGAAAATATAACCTCTAGGGAAGCTAACAGGATTGCTTGGAGTCATGGAGTGTCAGATAGGTGCGGTTCACTGCTCAACAAAATAAAAAGGACTGTAGTTATCCTTCTCTGGAAAAAACGCAATGGACTCCGGTTTGCCTTTCTCAAGAGAGAGACTGTTACAGCGTTTAAAACTGACAATCCGCCCATTGTTGTCTCTTCTTCCTAAATCCACCAGTATTGTGACATTCAATCTCTCATCTGATCAGCACTAGCTCCCTGCCAAGATCGGAGAGAAAACGGTTCATTTTTATCTTCCTACCTTCTAAAAGTGGACCTACACTCTACCGTTACACTTTTGCTTAATGCGTTTTTGACCATCCCCGGAGCTTATTTTAAAGATGACATCATGTAAAAGGCATCGTTTACAGCCGGGTTTGATGCATTTTGGCTGTACTGGATTACTCATCATCATGTATTCTTATTATCCTATGAGCAAACAGAGTGAGGAAATGTTGGCAGTGTGTTTTGAAATGAGAAACAAGAAGCGGGTTTTGGGAAATATTTGCACAATGGCTTTCACTATGAGCTGAATTTACTCTAGTGGCATAATAAAGAAACTTGAACTTCAGCTTGAGTGGAGCAGACATCTCAGTTTCTAGGAAAACAGCAAGGCCAACAAGGTATGTAGTTGAGTAATACTATTTCAACACATCATTATACTGATATTATCCATTTATGAGTCACAACTACATTTTTCCAGCAAATACTATACTCAACTGAACTACAGTAAAGGACACAACATAGTAGCACGAAGTGCTTTGAAATAACTGAAAATACTTGTAGTTCTTATCTTAAGCCACACTTGTGCACCGTTTTCTTTTTATAGGTAGCATTTGTTTATTTTTAGTAAAGAGTAATGCAGGTAGTCCACGAAGATTACGGACTGCATGTCTTCAGCTCAGAGGCGTAATCATCTGGCGTTGTGTGTCAACATACAACATGATGATTGGACTTGTTGGCACGGGAGCGCCCTGACTGAAACAACATTTTTCATTTAGATAAGCCGCATGTTAGAGCTACATCCTCCTTGAACAGGAGCTTCGCCTTATTTGCACGTCAATCCATACGTGATGCTTCGATCTCCAGTGAAAGCGCTAAAGGAGTCCGTGCAAGGCTGAGAACAGAACCGGGGCTTTGTTCGCTGTCAGCGTGATAAAAATACTACATCGCAAAATATAGCTGCAAGCTGCAGTTCTTTGGGCCAAGTACAGGCACATTAAGCAGGGTACACTGCACACAGGTACATCGAGGTCTCATCTACCCACAGAATAATTCTGATCGTGATCCAACAAAACATTCTGGAGATAGAACTCGTTTCCCTCAGCCGGTGTTATTCACATACCACAACCAATTAGTTTTAAAAATCTACTTGATGTAGGAATGCTCACGCCAAGCGGAGATAAATCAATACTTTTTGATTCATGTCAATGAAAGCTTTAAAATCCTGTATCCATGCTGAGTCTTGAATGATTAATTAAAATGATTGCTTTAACTTTTTAGATAAACTTTTTTTTTTTTTTTAAATCAGATAAGAAAATAGTGTAAATTGAAATATGAAAATACATCAATCTCTTAAAAACAAATATGTAATCCTCCCATGTGTAACTGCGTTAGGGAGCGAGCTGTGCATATAATCTCTCAGAAGGCATTTTCCCTATTATAAACACAGCTGAAGGTATTCTCCTGGCCTCCTCTTGTAAAACAACAGTAAATTGTGGCTATTTCAACAATTACAGTCATCCAGAAGGCGTGAGGAGCTGTTGAAGCATATATCCCAGATCAGTGAATCACTGAATGGTATGTGTGGGAGGGAGAGCCCTGACCCTGAGGGAGCAGTGTGAATGAGGGTCTGTACAGACCAGAAAAAAAAACAAAACAAACTTTTGTCTTGCTCATAGTGCATAAAAGCAGCTCATCCGTGTGTTTGTTTGAATATTTCTTGACAGCTATTTAAAGCTGAAGCTCAAAACTATAAACACACGTCAGCTGTGCCAGCACCTGATGACGGAGGTGGATGCTCTCACCTGAAAACACTTCATGTTTCCACATAAGGCAGGTACTTTGTTTTCTATTCTCAGCACATCTTGGCTGTTGTGTATGACTCCTATCTAAATAATCACATGCATTTTAAACGGATTCTTTGATCTGTAAACTATTAAAATACAACATGCACAAACTTAGCCAATAAAGAAGATTCTGAACAGAACGGATAAATCATTGTTTTTTCCTATCTGCATACCTTGTTTCTATCTGTGAAACCCTTTATATTCTGTATGACGACTATAACCCATGTCCTAGTGACTATCACCAGTACTGACAATATTGGGTAACATACAATAATGTAGACAGACATTCCATGTAACCAATAGGAGAGCTAGAATGAGCCAATGAGCTGCACAGTGGCATACAGGTTGGTTGAGAGAACTCCGGCAGGCTGCTGCTAAATGCTCTGATGGGTTGAGAAGGTAAACCACTTGTTCTGAGTTAAATAAACTGCTGGTCAACAGGTTATTTAACTACAGTTTGACACAGATGGCAGAGTTTCACAACAGGTGACGTTGACAGGTGTGTGTGAGTTGTAACTTGTGTGAGTGTGTGCTTGCAAGTAAAAGGTTACTAGTGATGAATGTCTATAAGGCTATAGGGCTCACTCAGTTTTTAAATTCTCAATTTTGAGAATTGAGGGTTGGGTGTATACTACACTAAACCTGAATCTGTGGTGAAAACAGAGCGGCACAAATTGATTCTGTCTCTTTATTTTTTTCCCCAACACAATTCTGTCATTTTCGCTCACACACACGGGGGGGAGAGAGAGAGAGGTGGTGCTGGTGCCAAGTAGAACTCAAGTTAAGTTAAAATTGTTCCAGACACTCAACTTCTTCATCTATGTAGCCTGCACACCATTTAAAAAAGAACAAAAACCTACAGACTTCATGATCGATTACCATGGCAATGATTAAAAGCTCTGAAGCTTTGATTTGTTTGGCTCAGCCAGAGACTATATGGAAAAAAGGATAACTGGAGCTTAAACTGAAGAGAAGCGAGACGTCTCACCATGGCTGGTGAGACGTCTCGCCAACTCCCTTCCTTCCCGCCCTGAATGGCAGAACAACTCTGACCCCCCATTTCACCGTCGTACCTTTTAGGCCCCAACCGCACGAATCCAGATTTTGATTTTATCCTCTAAGATGATAAAATGCTGCTGTAATGAATGAACGGACTGTGTTTAAGGGGCTAATGTGACAATGGCCGGTGTCTCTATTAGCACGTAGAGGAGTGGATCTCCGCTCTGCCTTCCTTGATTTACATTGTCAGGCCTCTATTCAGAGCATACAGGCTACTCCACAAGCCAATCACCTGTATCTGATTGTTGACAGGATACACACAAGAGCTGCAACAAAAGGAGGAAACACGGCTCATGTTCGATGAGGTGTGACAACAATAGCCCTCCTTGAGGATCTCCGAGCTTCCTTTGTAATTTAAACGCTCTTCAACAGCTCTGCATATTGACGAGAGAACCAAGGAGGCCTGCTAAAGCCAAAAGGATGAAAAGATTCGGCAGGGCTGCAGTCATTTACCGGGAATCCCCATGGTCCTGGGCGGGCCTGGCCGGCTCAGGTTTTGTGTGATGCAAATGTCGCACCAGTCAGGCGCTAGCATGCAAAGCGGGTGATATTGTTTACCTGCTGTAAGGGAGTTGATGTTAGGAATGCATGCAGAAAAAAAAAAATCTACCAGAACTGTATGTAGGCCCCAGCTACACTAGTCTAGAATTCTTGGCTTGCATGCCAAAAGTATCAAGAGCATGAATGTGAAAAATATCCGGAATTGGGTAGCTACACTAATCTACTCAATCTGATATTTTCGAATATCTCCACTTGTTTATCCGGTTTGACAAATCTCTGGATAAGTGCTATGCTGGTGTAGTTCAGAGGCCAAATTGGATAGAAAAGTTTTTGGATTAAAAAAAAAAACAAAAAACAAGATTTGTGTAGTTGGGGTCTTATACACGCATGTTTAACATTGATTTATGCCAAAAAGTGCCACAAAACAATAGCTACAACTGATATATTTGATGACTCATGAAACAAAATGAGATGAGGGCATTGACAGGTCCTGTACATGAGCTCAGACAGCGTCCGTTTAGCCCTCTGAATCGCACAAACATGAATTAAAACATATTTCAAATAAAGTTTTACTGACTAACAGCAGCTTCAGGCTGCAATGCAGCCAATGTTTCACTTCGAAAAAGAGGTGAGGGTCTCCTTTATTTGCTTTAATACTGTTCTAAGTTACACAACCGACAAAAAGTACACACAGACAGCGTTGGGAAACCAAAAAAGAAAACTGACTGTTTGAATGAATGTCTTTTCTTTAGTTTCAAAGCAGCAAGCATCCAGTTGTGCAGAGATCCAATCATGAGCAAGGCTGCGGATTTATACTGCTTATATCATGATCATTAATAATATGACGTCATAGGGAGGCTGATAAAGAAAACGTTTGATTTTGGATACTGAGAATATGGGATAATCTCAGACTTAAAAAAAGGGTGTTGCTAGGAAATGTGACATCTGCATCTTCAAGTGAGACTTTCATTGATTGTGCCACAATTCCAGGCTCAATTTACTGAGGCAAATAACAGCTTTCCTGATATAGACTGCTAAAATTAGTTTCAACACGTGGCCAGACCTTTTATGTTAAAAGTGCCCAATTACATAGACGTGTAGACTCCAACGTATAAGATCTGATGTCATAACCCCAAGATAAAGGCCTTTCAAGCCATCAGCCAGCATCACATATTTCTGCAAAGTAAGTCTCTGCAAAAGGCTGAGTCGTTTTTGCAACACAATAGTTTTAGATGACAAAAGGTTGCAAGCTGGTCTTGTTCCAAATTGAAATTCAACCCACTGTACCTGCAGTGATCTATTTAGCATTTTCACAATGAGATTTAGTCGAATGCTGCTAAGGCATACACCAACTTCATTCAGCAGTTCATTAACCAATATTGAAGAATATAATCCAGGGCTGCGAGCATGAATGATAATTGCAAACATTTAATGCAAGGGATGCCCCGTTGCTTCTTACGGTTTATTACATATCCGTTACGATTGCCACTTGAATAAATATTTGAGCTTGTGAGATGATTGGGTGTTTGTTCTGACCATAAAATACAAGCCATCACAAATACCCACAAGGTTAAAAAAAAAAGTGATTTTAACAAAAAAGGAAAGGGAGACAAGTTGTTGGCATGTTCAATTTAGGCCTTTGTTTCACCTCCCGTCCTCCCGGAGGATAAAGAGCAATCCGCATGAGCCCGGGAATGGAGAGCGTACTTATGGAGAAGTGACACATCTGTGACACTTGGAACAGGGGTGTGCGGGGCGCGTATATATATACGCTGAAGGCAATGTCATTTCGCGAGGAGCGCGCCTTTCATGCTCACTGAAGGCTCCATTGTTGCGACGAGACGAGCATAAATGATATCACAGAGATGGGTCATCTGTCAGACAGAATACATTAGGGAAATTGTCTTTGAGAGATGACACAGTTAGCAAAGCAGGATGACAGCCACACTGCAGGCACGGTGTCTAATCCGGTATCGGTGGTCAGCTAAACCGTCCCTACACCTCTCTCCGTCTCTCTGGAGGCAGACGGGCATTTGGCCCACCTTCTCCACGAACGCGTCCTCGGTCAGGTGTGCCAGAGAGGAATTACCCCCCCTCCCCTCCCACCGAATGGTGAATGAATGTCAGCCAGAAATCAAATGGAGAAACATTTTCTGCCTCAATCGCCTCGGTTACCTGCTCCGGACGTCTTGCTGGTCTGGTGTGATTATAGAGGGAGTAACTGATGTAGTGGCCTGGTTAACAGAGCCAGTAGTAATCATAATTACATATTGGGAGATAGTGATAAACTGCGGCACAGAAATCGCATTACAGATTGTCAAACATTATTTATCTAGCCGTAAAACGTCTTGCTCAGTACATCTCCGTCGCAATTCATCAAACTGATTTCCTTAAAGATGTTGTTTATGTTATGTGTTGATGAAAAAGATTAAGATTACAGCGTACATCATCCTCCATCTTTAGACCCCTTGGATTGAATAAGTGAAAAATAAAACTCAAAAATGTAGTCAATCGATTTAGAGATTAATTGACTAATCGCTGCATCTCTACAGATTTAAAGCAAATGTCACAGCCATCGTCTGACTGTACAGGAACAGGTAACTTCTCCTGTAACAGGCTAAAGGCAGCGACTAAGACTAAATCCAGTTAAACCCAGCCGCCACTAGTCTCCCTGTTGGTTCAATGGAGTAATTGGATATCATGAATTGCCTTTGATTTCTTGTCCTACATTTAATCTAAAAGCTAATTTGCCCCCGTCCGCTGCTCCAAAAACTTTCTTGTATCCATTAGATCACAACACATTAAAATATGGATTTTCCGCATAATGTGCTGTTTATCCACATCAATACCCCAGTGTTTCAAAACCAAGGAATGAGACATCAGCCTCCACTTATGCAAACGTGTTTCAGGGCTTCAGAACAAAAGTGATGTTAATTCCCCATTCATGCTGTCGCCTCGACTGACCCCGGACTGTCTCGCCTCCTTCACTTGGTGCGCCATGAGCGCTACAGGACATTACTGAATCTCAACCTTTAGTATTGTTTAATGCAATGTACGCATTCAGCTTTTATGAAAGGCACCAGAAGTATCCTTTTTCTTATATAAAAGCTTTCAAAATTGCACCATGGCAATGCTTTTAGAGCAGGTATGTCCAGCTTTTTCATTGTGGTTTCTAACAAATGATCCACGTTGCATCTTTTGATTGCTTTACATTTACATTTGCGTTCTCAAAGGCCCTGCCGGCATACACAAAAGTTTGTTACAACAGCACAGATGTGGGCGGCCGTGGGCGTTGATGTGCAAACATTTCAGTGACGACTCCTGAGATCATTAAAATGATGTTAAAGAAAATGGTTAAACATTCCGGTAGTTCTTTCTGGACCACGGCCAAAACTGACTCGTGATGATATATGCTGTACCCCATCGTTCAACCTTTGGCGGTCGAGGTGGCGTCCAGTTAACGATGTGGGGTTTGTAGAGTTGTAGATTATTGGAGGGCTTTCTGGGGAAGACGCCGGCAGACAATCCGCATTGGATGGGGCAGCTCTCGTATCAAGAAATCTGGCCGAGTTTATTAGTAGGACAAAATCATGACAACCCAGAGTTGAGACCAGGAGGCAAGAGTAGCAGTCCTTCATGCTTCTCTGTGCTTTAACTCAAGATTCAAGCATTTACCTCAGCCCCCCCACACACACTTTAATCTATTAATTATATAATAATCTATCTATTACAAAATGAACACCCCAGCTGCAATAGATGAGTAGGAGAGTTAAATGCTGCTTCTTAAATATAAAAACTCTGCCATCTAAAGCTGAATTAGTAAAAAATCAGATTATCTTGTTTTACTGAATCCTGGCTGGGTTCGTGAAGAATATGTGAGGCTAAATGAATCCACTCCTCCCTGACACATTTATACTCGTATTGTTAATAAGCAACCAAGGAGGTGGAGTAGGTTGCAGCCATTTTTGACTCAAACCCAACTCAACTCTAGACATAAATTCAAATCTTAACTTGTTCAAAGCCCATTTCTTAGTGTTTCACACCAAACCTGGAGAACATTACAGTTTAATACCGATAAAGTATAATAGGTGATTTTGATATTATGTGTATCGTTAATGAAAGCCTAAGCACTGAAATAATCTCCTTGTTGGATTCAGTTGGCTTCTCTCAAAACTGTAAAAAAAAAAAAAAAAAAAAAAAAAAAAAAAAAAAAAGATACAACTATAAAAACTGCCCCTTGCCAAGTCCCGCCCCTTTTCACTTTGTGCTCCAAGTTAGCAAAACATTAGCTGTACTATAGCATCAAGAGGAATTAGCCTTATGTAAGAGCGAAATTCCAGCCAGGTTTGAACAACTACATACTTTGAGATTGTTTAGTTGCTGACATTTAAAAAAAAATGATTTATTGTTAGTCCGAGAAGATCAAGTTAAAATCTAACCAGGTTCAGCAAGCTTCTCCTACCTAGCAACAGTAACTAAGGAGGGTGGGACTTATGAAGGGTAAATTCGGGACAATCAGGGAGTTGTCAATCAAATATGATCTGTGCACACCCACACAGAACTGAGAGGAACAGTAATCAGCTGTTAACACTCATGTGGGCGTAGCCTGGCTGTAACTAATGAAGAGCAGTTGCTGTTACAGCTTCAGAGTTTACTCAACCAGCTCCTTAGTACAACTGAACCTGATCAGGCACTCTGGAGTTCAAGCTGTTACTGGAAAAATTCTATTCAGTGTTTACATACACGGAAAAAAAAGAGGTTTTGAGAAAGTTGTGTTATGCTGCAGTAGTTAGTTCTAAGAAAAAAAAAAAGAACACTGGCATCTAACACCTTGTGACTAGGTGACAAGTTTTAATTAGAGAGGAGTCTACAGACATGTTTTCCAGGTATTAGCCAGACCCCATGTATTTACAGACAAACAGATGAAGCTAGCTGGCTTTATTTATTTTGAGAGCAAATTACCCCACAATATGAATATATCTTTACTTTTTTAGTAACTGTTGCATCATTGCAATATTACAATCAAGGGTTCATAATAGTCAAATAAGGAACAAACAACTGAAAATGACACTTGGAATTTCTACAGACTTGCCAGCTTTCAGTTTGTTATATTAATGTATGCGGCACAGCACTTTCTGATAAAGTTCCTCGGAAATGATGGGGTCAATTGTATGAGCTGTGACTCATACACTACTTATCCAAGACTTTTTAAAAAAGAAAGAAAAGAAAGCTGGCACCCACCCATTCAGTTTATTAGCCAGCGTAGCCACATGATTATATTCTACCGCCAACATCAGCTCCACATCATTTCTGCTCAGCCCACAGCTGGGTCGTTAACTGCCACAACAACAGGTGTCATATATGCTACAATGACTTCTATCACCAGCATCTCTGCTTTTTATATATATATATTTTGTCATACACTGTATATCCAGTTAAAAAAAAAACAGGAAGGTATGAAAAATAAGATAAAGGCCAAGTTACAACCTTATAGATCCATGGATACAACTCCTCGAGACAAAAGGCAGGTTTGTGTGTCTTGCTCGCCAGCTGATAGCCCCCACCCCCTCCCCTCCCTGCCCACTGCATGTCTGGCAGGGGCTTAAGAGGAAGTGAAAGCCTGACACAGATTAGTCGGACGCAGGTTGAGTATCCTGTCGCTCTCTTCCTCCTTTATGAGTATTAAGACCGGGAAACCAAATTTGCAAACCCTGAACTTAATTGAATTCTCAGTTAGAAGGTAACAGTTTCGCCTACAAGAAAGACGGACCAGACTACACAACTGCTCTGCGTTCTGGCGAGACGTCGCGTTTCCCGAAAGTCAAATCTCCGGGAGTCGCCAGAAAAAAACGCTGGGATTCTGCAGATGTCAGGCTGATGTCTTCAGCAGCAGCAGCAGCAGATCAATACGGAGCTGACGGCTCTGCTCTGTATGGGCTGAGTCTGATTATCAAACTAGACGCCCCTGCTCTACCTTTTGTTGAAGAATCTGGTACTAACGCTTTATTGGATAAGTTGTATTTTATGCATAATGATGACAGCCTTGTCCTTATTATGCTGAGCGGTGTAAAATAAAAAAAAAAAAAAAACTCAAGCCAGATTAGACTTTTCCAGCCATATCAGCCGCCCCTACCTGCAGGATACTGAGGAGACAGGATAATGCTGTATTCATTTGCATAAAGGGATATGGATGACCAGATTAATCTACGTTTTATGTAACTGTCACACTCCTTATGATCAAAGACATATAACCGGGAAACAACTGTGCAAGTCTCTACAGGCGGAATCTTACATCCAGCCGCTCTGATGTCTGGCGGGTTCAAGAGATCACCCGCAACAATGAAAAAATAATCCAGCTGGCTTTAGTGCACCTGTTTGTGCCCAGCGTCGCGCGCGTGTGTGTGTGTGTGTGTGTGAGACATTCTGATGAGACCTCATACAGTTGTGCTGCTTTTGTCAACAAGAGGAGGTCAGGTCAGACAATACAAACAACTACATAAATATAATACCACAAAACACAGCACAAGTAAAAAAAAAAAAAAAAAAAAAAAGGTGACTTTGAGGTAAACTGTACAACGTTCCAACAAGCATTTTTCTAAAAAGCTATTTCAGCGTAGTTTATTCTTAACACGTTAAATGCACAGTTTGCTTCAGCCATCAGATTTAATCCTGCAAAGTGAGTTCATATTATTATAATTACCATAATTTGTTGCACTGACGATGGCGGTGTGCATTTGGTGTCACAAGCTGAACGGACGCACGGAAACAGAATTTAAAAAAAGCTTTGTGCACAGCGGTAACATCTAAATCTACAGGTAAGTGGAAAAAAAAGGAGCATCAACATCACTCAAAACAACGTGCGAGCATCTGATGTTAGCTGACATTACAATAAGCTTATATGAGAAAATTAAACACTGCGGGCTTTATTTTGGCAAAGCAATATTTGCTTAGCTTTGAGCAGCCTGTTCTTCAATGAAATGCAAATCTATGAAAGAGACGACGCGCGACTGTTTGAGCTCCGTATCGCTGCTTAGTTCGTTGACCTCACTCACTGAAAACAGCCCTGAACTCCAGCACGTTATCATACCTTTACGAGAACAACGTGATGGGTATCAGGCTTCCTGGGAGTAAAATGTTTTACTAGCATTCAAAGATCAGAAGCTTCATAAATGTGCTTAGATACGCCTCACAACAACGGGCCTGAACAATCTATCGTTTTAGAGTGAAAACACAATCTTAAGTTTTCCAGGTTTTGTTTTCATCAACTATTTTACACATGCTGCCTCCCTGACCTTGCTCTACTTTAAGTTAAGACTTTATTTTTTGCTCTACTTTAAGTTAAGACATAGATGCTCTTTTAGTTCTTCAGTTGTATCAACTGTTGTAACTGATGTAGCCTATGTATAGCATGTTTCTTGTTAATAAATAGGACCACATTTGAAATCAATTCTTGACTTTAATTTTAAAATCAAAATATCTGCCAGAAAAAAATCCCAATTCAATATTTTCCTAAAATCGTTCAGCCCTAACTCACAAGCTAGCCTTCTTGCAGACCGGCTGAAAGATCTTGCTTCTGATCAAATATTGCAACGTCTTTTCGGTACCAGGAAAACGGAAACTTAAAGAACTCTAAGAGTCTAATCTTGTCTCCTTGGCGCCAAGGAAAAAAAAAAAAAAAAGGATAGACACCCTTGTGTATTAAAAAGGAAAAAAAAAAACAATCAATTGTGCTGTAGGCATGCGGGTTGCAGCTCCTGATTCAGTTTCAAGTTAAGAGTTCATGAAACATTATCAGACATACAGTTACTTCACCTCACACAGCTACTCTCACCTTCACCCCTCACTGAACTAAGCCTCGATGACAAGCCGGAGCTTTAATTCAGCTTGAGGGTCAGTCTTGAGAGATTTCCGATATATCAGTTTCAGAATTGATCCCTTTTGCACAAATGATCACAATGATAAAGTATATACATTATGCGTCGCTATCATATCGATTGAATATTATCTACAAAAGCAACATTGTTCTGCTTCTCCAGTGGCACTGATGCAACGTCCTTTAACCCGTTGAAGCCTATGAGCCTGTAAGTCTAGGACTGTCATTTTATACTTCAAATAACATTTTTCTCATACAGCTTCTTTTTCTAATGATATGACAGTAGGCAACTTAGACAAAAGGTTTTAAGCAAAACACTTAAGTTTCCAAGTGCTTCCTCTCATATGACTTCCTGCCCCTTCCTCCTGAGAACATGGTGAAGACGAACCCTCCCAGAAAGAGTGATTTTATTTAGATTATTATGATTTTCAACCCTGACATCTATCCATCCATCTATCTAGTCTCTAGAATAATCCCCCAAAAAAGAATTTTGTACATAGGATGAATAGATTTTTGTTTATGGACATATATGTGCAAGCAGCAGCTGTAATAGCCATTAAAATGCTATTTCCTGCAAAGAAAAGGTACAGAACGAAAAATAATAGGTACATGATTGTTAGTGACTCAACTGATAATTATATGAATGAAATCTGAAAAAAATCTGGGCTTAAATGGGTTAAGTGACATCAATCAAAGCTCAACATACCAACTGTGGGATATATATATATATATATATATATATATATATATATATATATATATATATATATATATATATATATATATATATATATATATATATATATATATAGAGAGAGAGAGAGAGAGAGAGAGAGAGAGAGAGAGAGAGAGAGAGAGAGAGAGAGAGAGATATGGCAGTGGTTATCATTTCCCTATCCAGTGCAAGTATATGATGTGAGTAGAACAGTGATCTTTGGCACAGCCAGGAGCATCTATACTGAGGGAGTTGTCCGTATTCAAAGGTCGTTCACACAACACAGCACAGTGAAGTGTGCTGCCTATGAGGGACAGGTAACAGCCGTGGCTGACCCATCACTGTGGAAACGTCCTTGAGCTCAGGTCACAACACTAACGGTCACGCGTGCTTCAGGACTTCGCTGACCCCGCCGCTGACACCAATGCTACGACTCTCCGCCAGGATTTGGTATTCATTGTTGATGCACTACTCGGATCAGAGCAGGAGATTTATTGGTGCTGTCATTGGATTGTGGCTAATAACTAAGGCCACAACTACATGAATCTATATGGGTTTTTTTTTTTGTTTTTTTATCCACAAACTTTTCTATTCAATTCGGCCTCTGAACTTCGACAAGTGGAGATATTCGATAATATATCAGGTAGAGTTGTGCAGAGACCCCCATCCAGATCTTTTTTCGGATTCATGACATTCAGCTCATGCATGCTCACAGATGGCAGGTTGTATCTGCGCTCTTGATACTTTTGGTATCATTTGCAGCTTCACAGCTGAATTTAAGATTACTGCATGAAGTGCAGGCCAAGATCTCCTCCGGCAGACAAAAGCGTAGCCTGGCGCCCTGGATTTGTCCGACTCGGTGGTCCACAGCGGCCGCTGTTTAAAGTTTGCCTACGTTACAGATGTGCGGTTGGCGGTTGCAGCCGCAGATTACGGTTTCCATGACTGCAACCGCAACCACGTCGGGCGGCCGACGTGACAAAATAAACTTTAGAAATTTGAAAAGTCTTACCGGTAATTCAATTTGAGGGGTGGTGGATCAGCAGTGTGCGATAGGCTTAAACAAAAATTGCGGACAGGCGGTGGGTGCAGTTTTAAATTAATACCAATAAATAAATTGGGGAAAAACATTGTTGTGGATAGATGGTGGGTGGGTGATATGTTTTTGATGCAGTTGCAGATGAAATAATAGGTTGTGCTGCGCCAGTAGAGGAGGAAGACACGTAAAACACACAACACAGAAGGAACAGCGCAGCAGCAGCCGTTTAGTAAAAAAACCAAGCAGCAAGCGCACCGATAGGCCGTGACACACATGACAGCCACAAAGAATACTCAAAACGTTTGCTTATCGACCACTACTGGCCTGGTATAGTATCACAGGCTTCGAGGCAGATCCAATTCATGTTGAGGTCTCTGTGTAAGTCTGAGGTATTTGTCAATCAGATCAGATTTTTTAAACCAGGGAATGAAAATATCCTGTTAAAAAAAAATATACCTAGGGCCTGAGAAATCTAGATGAGGCAAAGCTATAACAAGTTGGTGCCAATGAAAGAACGATACCGAAAATGCTTAGGTATAAACAGACGAAAAAAAATAGGACTGCGTGTGGTGTCATCATGCAGCTACACTGTGTCATATCTGGACATATCTCATTATGAAGTCACGGCTACTTTTTGCTTCTTTATTGTTAATTTTAGCTCTGTCATATTCCTTTTGCCTACTAAATATACAGGGGGATCCCAGGAGTTGTGCTTGTGTTGAAGAGATATTCAAAACAATCACATTGTCTGCCACATCGCTGACCCTCACCTGGAAACTTCCACTGATCAGCTGTTCCTCAGCAGCTATTATTGCTGCACTGGATTGGCGAAGTTACCTGAATCCTGACCTGGCGGTTCAGAGCGAGGTCACGCCGGCTTATATCAGATGTGTGGAAATAGGAAAATGAGAGGCTGCCGGCGCGCTGAAATGTTGCAAGCACCGAAATCCTTTGATTTATTTAACATTTACAATTATTTTTTTTTTGAATCAGGCCAACATCCATGTGAACAAAAAGCAGTCTGACAAAGAAGGACTTGTTGGTCGTGAGATTGCGTCAGTATAAATCAAATGTGTGTCAGATTTAGGTCCAAATCAGAATGTTTGTATTAACGCTACAATAACACACAAAGAGAAACACTCTGACCAAATCGTCTTGGGCCTGCTGTCAGAATGTAGCCTAATACTCCCAGTTGTACACAAAGTGTAATATGAGAAGCACCAGACTGCAAAACTGTGTATATTTTCCCCTGTTACTCTGAATTGCACCGTAGTCGACAACATTTGTAGTATACGACAAGATAGTGGCTCAAAAACGCTGCCGATGGAGGTCTGCAACGCGATTTGCTCGACATGACACCAGGTGTTCCATAGGCTAAAAACGCTGCATTATTAATCAGCGCGCTTTGTTGTTGCCCGTGTTCACCACTTAGCAATTTGTAAGCATTTTGCTCGCAGCGCCTTGCAACCCAACACCTCGGGCTGCCTGAATCACTTTAACATACTCAACCAGTCGCTCGGAACGAACCAACACACCCTCGTGGTATCCTGCTGTTCTCCTATGCCACGTGCAATTAACACCAGGAACAACCCCTATACCTCGATTGGTATTAGTTAATCAAGTAGTGAGTGCTTTCCGCCGGTGAATGTTTAATTAGAACCAGATGTACTAAAGGAACAAGTGCGAGCAGGACACGCTCCGCGTTTAAAGACAGGTGTTTATAGCATTTCTGTTGTAGAAGCGGGTCGTCATGATTATATGTTGTCGTCCATGCTCTGTTTATGCTCCCGGTTTGTGTCTCCCTTGCATTTACATTTGAGTTAGTGGGAAGTATCCGTTCCTATATACTCAGCGATGTATTTGAACATGATTTAACAACACGTTCTGCTGTCTTGCGGGATTCCCAGACTCCTCAATGACTTTTATGACCAACCGATCTTCCACCAAACAAATTAGATTTAATACTCCTTTCTAAAGTTGGGACTGTATTTTCTTATCCAGGCAGACAGACATGACATATGTCCTCGCTCCTTTTTATACAATATTTGGTTAACGTCGTATGAGTACCAGCTACACTCTTTGTTTGGGCTAGGAAACACAGATGCAACTGGACAGAGCTTTTTTTTTCTCCTTTTTTTTTTTTTAAATCATGCAGCGAAAATTTATTTGCACCACTGTTAAAGGTGTCAGATAAATATCTGCCAGTGTTGGTAAATGTTAGAGGTTTTTTCAAACAGGCCAGGGGTCTGTGTTTTCCGGTCTAACACGTGTTTACTCTTGTGACTGGAACGTAAAAGGCTGAGAAGCACAAACTGGGGGCAGGGAGCATGTCACACGTTTCTGAAGTGACGCCAACACTGTTTATGAAGCCTTGGTCTGACACATAACGATCACATTCATAAGACATGATAATGCATTTAGGAGGCTTTATAAAAATGTGTTTATAATCATGTATGACAACTAATACGATTTACAAAGCACTGTATGCGGTGGACATAATTTATACTAAATGCAGTATTCATAATGATTCATACCTCCGAGACAAAGTGTCTGAAGGAAGATTGTGAAGTCCTGGGTTACGTAGCACATAACCTTTAGCCTATTATAAAGACACACAGAGCAATGCTCTAATGTCTCATAACAGATAATAGGTTGCTGAAATGGAATAATACCTTATAAACATAAACTGTATCCTATAGGATGACTATGTGAGATTTAAGTAAAGTGTATAAGATTATTAGCAAACATATAATACTAAAAACATTTATGAAGACTTAAAGTAAGTACCAAAATCATAGTGATTATGTCAACTCTCTATTTTCCAAAAACAAAATGATACAAAACTGGGGCAATCCCCCCTGGACAGGTGTGAATTTGAATATGAGTCATGCAGAGTGTATGAGACATTATTTCTCATGCATTTCAGAAACATAGCATTTTATGATCAGCTCTGAATGGTGAATTTATAACGCATAATGGCCACCACTTGTTACACTTCATAAACCTTTTTAATAGTTGTCATACATGCTTATAAACCTCCATAATGAGTTTTATGAAGTCTTATAAATGTGCCCATAACATAATAGACTAGACCTTGGCAGAAAGAGTGTTACCCATGTCATCCGCTGTGTGTTTCTCAAACACCAAGTCCAGCATGTGGGAGAAACTCTTCAATGACAGCACCGGACCTTACCTGTATAACCCGCGATCCAGCCCCATGAAGACACCATGGCCAGCAACCATTTGAACATGAGTCCCTCAATGTGCCAGAAAGCGGTCCTGTCCCATATTCTCAGCGGCTGGAGCAGGATCATGTATAAGCAGTAGGATGGGATGGCCACGCCGTTGTTGAGTAGCATGAACACGAAGCGGATCACAGACTTGAGCAGAACCCAGCCCAGTTCACCGGCCCCGTCCAAGAGCTGTGCCATCCTGATACACCCCGTCTGAAACAGAGACACGGCGGCTGTTAGCATCCCCGGGGTCGGTGCTTTTTTTTTTTTTGCTCAAAAGAGAAAACACACAAACGTCATCCTTACTGTAAACAAACTACACAAAACGGTTCCACCGCGCAGGGTGGAGACCCTGAGGAGAGCGGCTGAGGGTAACCGGCTATTTCACGGAATTTCAAAACAACACGTTATCTTTTTCTCTTTTATATCACTGCTATTAAAGCCTGGCTGTGGCTGTGTGTTATTCGTGACCGGCTGCTGTAACAGTAATACACGCAAAGGCGAGCACCATAAAAGGACCAGTGGCACAGGACGTGGTGGAGTACTTCCATGACATGCTAGCTAGCAGCGGGGTTAGCATAACGGGAGCAGCGAGAGATGTGCAGGAACGAGGGGAAACACGCGGACATGTCTAAAACAGGCGGCAGCTCGGCTTTAAACTGTGTTTTATGAGACAATAGAGGATGTAAACTCCGCTGGAGGCTGCTGCAAAGCGCATTATCTCCTCCGGAGCATAGCCCGACCCTGACATCGAGTAGTAACGTTATCGCCCCGGCGGGCTCCGGTTACTCACCCGGTAAATGTCACTGAAGCATCCGAGGACGGCGGAGAGATGAGGCTAACGTCGGGGGCGAGATAAACGGTGTCACGTGCGGCTAAACGGTCGAGTTCGCGGTTATCGCTCGAGCCGCGGACATGTTCGTCTCTTATCAAATCAGATCTGGGGACAGAGGTGGGAGCGTGTCATAATAACGCGATAAAAGCGGCGATGAGCCCATTTAGCTGACGTTATCCGCGGCTGCTCGGGCAAACCGGATCCCGGCGGGCACCGTTAGCTCGCGAGCTAGGCTCCATCTCAGCCAGAGACACCGGGACAAATCCTCCGATGCATCATCATCATCATCATCATGACCATCATCATCGTCAAGTTAGCTAGCTACTGAGCTGCCATCAGCGACGATGCACGAGAGGCGGGTCGGGCTCCGCGGCCGCCGATCAACGCTGCCGGTGGAGCAGGCGGTACACGCGCTGCTAACGGCGGATGGTCATCAAAACGCGAAGAACGGCGGCGTTTTTCGTTAGTACGCTGGCAGGACCCGTTATTATCTGCCTCCAGAACCCCGTTTCACAGCGTCAATGTACACAAAAGATCAACAGAGCGAGACCGGAAACGGGTCGCCTTCAAAATAAAAGCTTTAGGCGACGGTAGATTTTGTGATCAGAGGGATAAAACCTCAGCTCGGAAAAAAAACTGCTCTGCAATTTTACGACATTATTTGTATCTATATATGTCAAACCATTATATATAGATAACTAAAATAACTTAAAATAACTATAATAACATATACTTGCTGTTATAAATGTAAATATAAGGGAGGATTATATAAACACTGCTTTTTAAAACACATTTTAAGAAATCTGTTCTGTGTGTCTATCTAATCCCCCAAGCTCATGTTAACTGCCTTATATACTGCTGGATATCACCTGCTCAAAATTGATATTTATACTTTTGCAGGTGCAGATAAATTGAACTGAATTCAATTAGATTGAGTTTCAATACAAAATATACAAACTGGTCAAATATGATGCATCAAACTACCTGGCATTTGGCCTATAAAATTGTTAAAATTGGCATTTCAATGTTTCTTTAATAATACATACAGGTAATGTAATGAAACAGAAGTAAAACTTGTATGTAAGACTTGCACATTACCTTCAAATGGAGTATTTCAATATTGCAGTATTTTGACTTCAAATACTTGTTCCATCCCTTGAAGCAGCATGTTGCTACACATTGTCTTCCTTTTTTTTCCTTCTCTCCTGGATGTAGTTTTCTTTGATAGCTCAAGAAAATGAGCTTTGTTATCTCGAGATTATAGAGAGATAATCAACCTGCTATTATGATTAACAGCACTATTAATAATGGTGTCTGTGTCGCAGCCAAACGGCAGTTTGATTAACTCATGGTCATGATGGGATTTTTTCCTGCAGGACAATTACCAAACAGTAACTTTCTAAGCAATTTATTAGACTGTAATCATTAATGAGGAATATGTGTGTGCTTAATAAAAACAGTTAAACTATCAATGTGTGTGTGTGGGGGGGGGGGGGCACAGATTTATATAAAGATTTAGAATAGTAACATCATTTTATGTTTTAGATTCTAAAGCTGTATTTTCTATTTAAACATAAATACAAAGCTATAGTTTAGTTCATGGATATTTTGATATTTGAATTAGTACATTTAATTATATCCTTTATTCCTACACTGACGTTTTAAAGAGAAACACCCCAATGAAATCTTATTAACAACCCTAGGGAATGTGTGCTTTAAATTGGTTTAATACAGAAAATGTGCAACATTAGGTAGAATATCCAAATGATTCCCTTGGTTTAAGACCTTTGCATTGTACGCCCAGTAACTGTAACATTTTGAAAAACGAAAGCGGAAGTTTAATTTGTATTTTCACACAATTGACGCTCTTCCTGTGTACACCTGACGCCAGCTTTCATCCTTAAGTGCGCAGGCTCTTTGCCGTCAAGTGCTGATGATTTCACTTTTTTCTATTTTTTTAAATAAAATGATATATGAAAACTTCATCCCCGCTGCGGTGACAAGTTGTTTTCCAGATTACCCAGCGGTTTGTTGATTGAGATCACAGTTCAAATACATGGATTCGCTTTTTTCAGTTAAAAGCGATGGCGCGAGAACTATTTCAGTCTATTCCTTGCAAGTGTGTTACAAATATCAGTTCAGCTAAGTTGTTAAAATGCTGGTTAAAAACACTAGAATCAGAATATTGGAGGGTCGTTATATTATTGTACTATAAATAGTATACATTTGTTGGAATAAACAGTCAATCTAGTGGAAAAGTGTAAGCATTGAGTGTTAAATGATTTAGATCCACCAATCTGGAATCGACAGATCTTAGTGTTCCTCAAACCATGTTTAATTCCTGGCTGCAGTCTGCCCCCTGGTGGCCCCTTGTTGCATCTCTGTAGAATCAAATCAATCAATCAATACTTAACTTTCCCTTAAGATTTTTTTCTTTGCATGAATTATTGAGTTAGGAATATGATCAGGTAATTATGAGTAAGTTTGCATTATCTGGTGGAAAGAGCTTTAGGCTGAAAATCTTCACCATCACGTTATGTCTGAGTGCAATAATAATGTAGGGATTTTAAAGGATGAGTTCATGTTTTTTTAAAATATGTTTCAGAATGAATAAGTCAGGTACTCGAATGAACAATCAAATCGACAATCAAGTTTTTTTTCTTGGCATAATCATTCATCCTGTTCATACCTTCCACTAGAAAATCTGCTTGACCTAGTGTGGAGCATGTTATATTACATTAAAATAAAGGTGAAATACAAAAAGATCCCTAATGTGCATATGTGTCTATCTGAAGCTAATATGAAGCAGTAGATATCTTTCAACGTTAGGGTTTCTAGTGAAGTCTCTCTTCCTGCAACTGTGTTTCCACTGCAGCTCAACAGGGAAACGCTGAGGAAACGCAAAGAGGGAATTTTGAATTTTAAAAGTGCAAAATGTGGATTTTGGTTCCCATCATGTACATTGAAGGCTAATTTGAAGGTGGTCTTTTAATAGTATCAAAACCTGTTCGTGGGTCAGTGACAAACAATGTTTGTCCAGATGAGAAAGTGGAAAAAAAATGTTAAAATACAGTTGTAAGAAGCATTCATCGGGTTTCTCAAAATGTACACTGTGTGTTCATGTTTGTTTATAATGATAAATTCTAAATATATAATCCACCTAGAATATCAAATTTGTTTATAGCATGTGGTACCAGGTTTTTAGGGTTACACCACATGACCACATATGGACACAAACTACAAAATTGTGAACCTATCCTTCAATATAGATGCGGGTGTCCTTTACATCTGGTCAATATTTGAGATGGATCACACTGTTCGGAATTAATATTAAAATTTGGTCTTTTAATCATTAAAAAAATATGTACACAGAATACAGTTGCTAAGACAAATCAGCTACAGTTCATAAGCTAAAGGTGTTTTTGACAGTGAAGCATTAAGAGCACATTTACTAGAAGCGAGCGTATGCGCTTCTCTGTGGCGCAGGCTGGGCTCCGCCTTGCTGCAGCTGGTGGCGTAGCTGCTGGGAGTAAGGGTCCTCCATGGACTTGACGGACACCGTCGTCTTGGGCCCGGTTTTCCACTCGATGCCGCTCTCATCCACCACGGAGGCCTCCACGGTAACGGTGTGAGTACCCAGGATGGAGAAATTCAGCAAAAACTGGGTGCTGAAGTAGTCGTTGTGAGGTTCTACGCGCTGCTCGATCTCGTTAGTTTTCGTGTCGAGTGGGATCTGAAAAGGTATAAAAATATGCAAAAGGAAGAGGGGGAGAAAAAAAAACAACGTGGGGAGGTTAGAACACCTCGCCGAAAATAGCGATTGCGCGCTCAAGAGAACGTAGCTGTGTTTGCACTGCTTGTCCTCGTTTTAAGAACGCCGGATTCGAGTGAACGGTAATCTACTCAGGACAAGGTATATTAATTGCAGACAAACTTAGACGCAGCCTAGATACCTTGAAGTCAGGTCCCGACTTGCTCTGGAGAACAGAAGTGACGTTGAGACAGACGGACTGGATCTTCCTGAAGAGCCCTGGGCTGGATCCATGCTGCACCACTCCTTCCACCTTGAGCGTCAACTGCTGGGTGTTCTGCACTGGGATTGGTTCACTTGGTGTTCGCGGAGATGGAGAAATGGCAAGCTGAAAAAAAAAAACCAAGGCGTTGCTTGATTAACCTTAGATCAGACAGTACATCCTCTAAAAGACACATCATTGTGAATCAGTCATCACATCTTCCTGTTTGCAACTGTAAGATTGACTCAATATGTGTGTGTATTCCTTCCTAAATCGGGTGTGAGAAGTCAAATCCTCTCCTCAACACCTCTAAAAGAAAGGAAATGTCCATTGATTTTAGGAAGCTGCAATAACACTATTAACAACGGGGAGCCAATACAATCTGTTACAGATTATAGTACCTTGGCACTGAGCCTGACTATAAGGTTAACTGTTACCTGTGGACTGACCTCACCAACGCTTTCTAAAGAAACTGTTGTCTTTATCTTAAGCAGCCTACAGACCGATTTCAACTGAACAAACTATGACAACCTACATGGGTGGAATCTCGACTGTGCTGTTTTTATATACAGTTTCTGATGACAGGAACACAGGAAACCAAACCCTCGTTATTTGGAAGCAGATATCGAGAAGGGTCAAGCTCTCTTGTTGTATCACATTCTATTTGGCATCTGGGATATGGGAATTAGGAAGTGCATCTGTGCATCTGACTTACCTTAATGCTGGTTGACTGGAGCTTTTGGAAGAAGTACCTCTGGAAAGACAGCGGCACCTTGAGCAAAGCTATGACGGCATCGCAGAGACAACCTGTATGCTGAATAACAAAAGAGTCACATTATTGATATATTAACCGCTGCTTTTGCCATAAATATCTAAATAAACATACACTACTCACAATAAGTTAAGGATATTGTTTTTTTACACGAGTGTTTTTCTCATTTGGTCTGAATTTCAATGAAATAAGTAAAAGTTCCTTTTGATATTACAAGGAATGAATGCGAACACCATTTTTATTAGTTTAATATTTATCACTTATCAACAAACCATTGTTACAAATAATGTAACATGCAAAGATAATAGAAAAGAGTCTAAAAAATATCCAATCAGGTATGAGTTTCCATTTAAATCAAAGTCCAATCTATTAAAGCAAGTATAAATGCAGCATTAGAATAAGCTCAACAACTACTGTACACAACGTACTGTATATAATATTAAATAGCAGCACAGCATTTGTCACAAGCATTGCACAAATCTGGACTATATTACACGTCATGTATTAATCCTACCAAATGTGAAACAGGGGGGTGTTTTTTGGTGAGGCCCTCCACTTCCTCCAGCACCCTGTTGAAGACCGACATCATCCGCCTCTCATATTCACTCTCGGTCTGAACGGACCCAAGGGTGCCGTACTCCTGAAAACTGGATAATAGAAACAGTCAGATAATGGTTTTCTAGTCAAACGTTTGCCGCCAGAAGAACTCTCAATAGGAAACTGTGCACAGTACAGTGAAAACAGCCTTTCATAAAATTAAATAAGCACACTTTTATTTTCATCAGATGTGCATCTGGCGTGCAGATTACAAAAAGCTACATCCATGGATCATGTTGTAGCCAGTCACCGCATGTAAATACATTCATTAAGTTGATTTTTTCCCAAAATATTTCCTCCAACTGTCTAGACGTAATCTGCCTGCCAACAGAGAAAAGGGATTTCACTCCACAGCTCATTTTTCCCTGAAGTTTGAAAAGGAAACACTCTGGAATCTAAAATAACTTTTGCTATCAAACCTTAAACCATGTAACAAAGTCATAGTAATCACATTATTCCATAGACCCCAGGAAGAAAAGCTGCTGCTATGCAAAAGCTAATAGGCGTCTAAATAAAACAAAAGCAAACAAACCTGGCTGCCTGCGGGTCCAGTATCAGGGCTTCTATCACATGAGAGACGAGCAAACAGCTCTGTTGTTGCCTTTGCAGAAAGTTAAAGTAAAACGTGGTACGGCAGAGTAAAAAAAAAACAAACAAAAAAACTGTTGTCAAAAAGGTTGCGAGTGTGATGACGCTGCTGTGATTTAAAGGATACAGCTCCACGTTACGGAGGGTGGCGTAGTCGGCATCAAACGATGACTGGTGCAAATCTGTGTAGCGAGCAGCTAGACTTCTGAACTCATCCATGCAAACCTTCATCTGAAAATAATAAGAGGCGACAGTAGTGAATTCACCAGATTAAGAGCACATTTATTCTACTTGGATTAACAAATACTCACCATCTCATTTGACCACACTCATAAATTGTGGATCCTGAATGAACATGTGCATATGATTCCAATAACTGAGTCTGCTAACTAATAACTCATAGGGATTGTTTAATCAACACCAGATCCACAGATTGCAAACCATTCTCCTGCAGACTGGATCTCTTTGTGCTACGTTTTATATGTATGAAAATGCTTTATAAATAAAGTTTGGTTGATTGATTCCGTGAGCTTTAAGATATATTGGCGTTTTACCTGCATGGAGATGCGGCCGCACCGCTGCAGCTCGTTGCCTGAGGTGAGGGCGATGCTGGTGGCGATGGCGGGAGGCGGGCTGGTCTTCAGGCTGTTGCAGGTGCAAATGAGCTGCGACAAGGCTTGTAGGGTGTCGATCCGCAGCTTAATGAACTCACACTGAAACGTGAGTGGACTCAGGGGAGTGCTGGCAGCCTGGAGGGACGGATAAATCAGATAAGCATACATAAAGGCTACTGTTAAACTGTTACACGGGCCTTTGTTGGGTTAAACTAACAAGCCACAGACAGGTATTAGGTGTGTTAACCCATTTAAGCATATGAGTCTTACACAGAGTCTCACAGTCTCAAAATGTTACTTACACAGCTTTTTTTTTCTAATGACATGATAGCAGACAACTTAGACAAAAGAGGAAAGAGGTCATTTTATTTAGATTATTATGATTTTCAACCCTCAAGTATATATCTATTTGATCATTCAAGTCTAGAATAATCCGCCCAAAAAGAATTTTGTACATGGGATAAATAGGTTTTTGTTTTTGAGCATATTTGTGCAAACGGCAACTATAATAGTCACTAAAATGCCATTTTCTGTAAAGAAACGACTACAAATTGGAAAAAAAAGATAGATACATAGATACACAGACTCAAGACTCAAGACTTGAGTCTGAGCAGCTTTAAGCATCAATCAGTGGTGAAGATGGAGGAAGTGGCGTTCTGACAGGCAGATGCCTGGCAGTTAACTGACTGTGAGCGAGGCGATGCCCTTTTGGTAGGAGCGCAGGGCCTCGGCGATGGCGGTCATGGCTCCGCTGTAGTCGCCGTCCTCTACGTGGCTAAGGCACTGCTCGGCCTGGGAAAACTCCTTTAGGCTGTTCAGCCAGAAGTAGAAGTGCTCCGATGCCACGCGGGTCCGCAGACTCTGGTACAGCTCGCTGGAGAACTCGTGGCATCCCTGTGGATTAAAGAGACACGTTTCATGGTCCTGTTTCGGGTGCTGGAGGGCTGCTTGGGACAAATACAGTGATGTTCCTGCACCAGCTGGTCCTCTTATAACAAACTTGAGGCCATTTTAAAGTATATGGATATGAGGATAGTACAGATTGTCAGTGTTAAATAGTGTTAAATAGAGAATAAGCCAATATCTACTTTGATGCATCACATATAAATTAGATACTGTAACTGCTTTATGATCAATATCTGATAAATAAGGTGGGACTGGTCTTGTCCGAGCAGGTGAGATTACCATGCGTGAAGCTTGCCGTGCGATGCGGTACACCGTCCAGCCGTTAGCATTATTCTCCAGCTGCTGTTTGATGACCGTCTTCACTTCAGACGACAGAAACGACTGGCTGGCAACAAAAATCACGGTCGCCAAGGAAACCTACAAGAAACACAGTAGAGGGGAAATGACATGGATCGGGTTTTTCAGAACACAGGTTTGCACATCGATGATTAGCTCTCACTACAAAATGAATTTCATTGGACCGCAATTTCAATGACATTTAAAGGCTGTTTGGAAGCTCTTGTGATGGAACTCAAAACATAAATAAATTAGACTGTGTTTATTTGGAACCAGCGGTTATTTACCCAAATATACTCTGCTATTCTTTGGTAATTTACAGTGTGTAGTAGCCGATGTCTGGCTTGTGCATGATCTCTCACCAGAAGCTCTTGCTGCTGGTCGGTAGAGGAGTGACTGGCCACTCTGTAGAGGTCCACCAGATCTCCCAGCATGCCGTCGCCCAACACCGGCAGGTGGGTGGCGATGGCTGCCAGAGCGTGGCACATGAGAACGCGGGAGGAGTCGCAGGATAAGTGGAGCTGGCTGAGCAGGAATTCCACAGCTGATTGGCTGAGGTGGTGGCGACTTTTCAGCAGCTTAACCAGCGAGGTGAGAGCCGTCTGGAAAGCAGTGGGTTGACACAACACTGGGTATTAATACGACACAATAATGTAGATCTTAAGGCGAGGCACTATAGGTTTATAGAATTAAAAACTAATATATATCACAATGAAAATTCCACAGTTGATTTCTTACATTGAGGCAATTGTTTTTGTACAATATAAACTGAAAATCCAGTTTAAATATATAAATGGTGCATAATTAACTCTAAAAACTGTATTTTTCCCATATATTGTGGGGAGACAGTTGATAGTGGAGATAAATGTTTAAGATGGAATACATTTGTATTATTATGTCAGTGATCGATAATGGTGTTCAGATTTACTGGGCAATGCTCCTAAAAGGCCTAGGCCCTCTTACAATATCACATTTGTCAGACAGATGTCAAAGATGGATGCTGTCATTGTCATTTGTTTGGCCCCAAACAAAAACTCTGTAAGGCACGAGTCTGTCGAGATGATATTACAGCAGTAAAGATATTCAACATGGCACTTTCCCTGTGTATTGTGTTTCCAATATGATATCTGAGATTAGGGCACCTAATACTTTGTTTAGAGGAATATTAAGACTTAAGTTTTTATTATTTCACAGTAAAACAAAGTCAAACATTGCCTTCACCATTCAGTAAATAAAGAACTATGTAAATCAAAGTTTACAAAATAAATTCTGAAGACACATTTTATGTCATGGCATGCAGAACTTGATAGTTTTCTATATATTGTGTGCTATGAACACATTTCTGTTGGTACCAAAAAAGGGATTTAACCAAATCTTGTTGTGTGCATCTAAACTCTTGTTTTTTCCCGTCTTTTGGTCATATCTTGTCTTACTTTGAGTGTGGCCTGGGCAACAGGGCTGCTGTCCTGACTGCAAAGCATCAGAAGGGACTCCACTCCCAAAACAGTGTCCTGCTCCAGCTGTACTATATCTGAGGATGGAAAATACACCCAGCAATACTTAGCCTTAGCACATATGAGCCAATATCAGCGGTGTAAATCTCAGTAGAAATTATTAAAGCGAAATAGGCATTAGGAGAGTCTTTAAACCAGCCCATCACACACTGGAACCAACCTTTTTCTGGACAGGAAATGGCTATGTTGGTGAGCACTATGATCCCATGGGCAGCCACTGCCAGGTTGCTGTGGTAACAGCATTCTTGTGCCAGTTTAACCAGGTCAGTGAGCCGAGGGGGAAGTGAAGAGCTACCTGCGAGAGATGTTTGATTTACAGATCGGTTCAGATTCACTCACAATACAAATACCTGCATTAGAAAAGCATGCATCTACAAGGAAATATTACATGCAAACACAAGCACCGTTTAATATAAATGTCTTTGTTGGAAGCCCATTTCAAAGTAGCGCTACCTGTGATATTATGAAAGTACTGCTTGATTGCGATTGTTCCAGACAGGGTGGACAGCACAGCCAACATCCCCAGCTTCAAGCTGCTGTAAGGGCTGTTTAATGCACACTCACAGAGTGTCTGCAAGTGAAAGCACACAACAAATCAGATTACCTTATGTTTCAAAAAACACAAAGGAAAAGATTCCTGAAGCGCGACGATCAGTGTCCGAAGCTCTACCTGAGTGCTTTCTCTGATCCACAGATGAGGAGCCTTTTTAGCCAGGAGCTTTAAGTCATTAATTGCCAGTCTCTTGACAGCTTTTCTTGGGTCATCTTTCAGGTATTGAAGGAGGAGCTGCAACTTTAATGATAAAGAATCAGACAGAAAAGTTAGTTTATTTATTAACATGGTAAAATGCTCATACATTTTGCTTGTCAACAAAAAAAAAAATACAGTACCCAACCATTAACAGTGGGGTACCACTCTGTTACTGATATGATCCTACCTGTTTGGGTATATCGATAAGGGAAGATGCAGCCAGCTGGGTGAAGGTGTGCAGGGTGACGATGACCATAGGGGTGGAGGGGTAAGAGTTGACCAGATGCTGCAGAAGCTCTCTGCTGCTGGATGCCAAGCTGGCATCATGGTGCATGTGCTGCAGCATGGGGATCAACTTCAGCTTTAGCTCCACTGGAGTGTCTAAACCTGGAGTGGAGCGGGAGAAGTATTTGAATAGTGGTTTGTAAAATGCGTGTAAAATCCTGACTATGATTTCTTCTCTCGGTGCAAGATTTTACCTTGAATCATCTCGCTGACTTTGTTACATATTCCAGCTGCAAAGTCTCTGAAAAATCAGATAAAGCATTGAAAAATGTATCATCTGAAGTGTATCTCACATACCACATATAGCATGCAGCTTATCATAAGCAGCATTATGTGTTCCTTTACTTTGACTGTGCAGAGAAGCTTGCAGCAGCAAATATAGCGGCCTCCACTTCCACATTGTCATGGGAGTCCAGACTCTGGCGAATACTGTGGTGGGCGTTCTTCCTTTCTGGGATGATGGAGGCCAGGCTACCCAGCATCCTAAACGAAAGGGCCACAAGGGAAACCGAGATAGCAGTGCACCGTAAAAGGCACAAGTGCAATATACATTTAATTTTCGTATACATTAACATCTAATTACCTCAGGGTAATTGCTCTGGCCACGGGGTCATTGCTATGGATGACGGAGAACACTCTTTTAACAAATTCATCTACATTAAGGATCTTTTCCAGATGTTTCTCACTCTGTTGAGTCACTTTCAGGACGCAGAGGCGCAGGAAGTTGTTCCTGAAATCAGAGAAAAACCCATTTATAAACAAAAGAGATCTGCACCACAGTGAAACTAGTTTCATGGAAATTATACTATTTGCACATCATAGACATGCTTGTTTTCACTTAATAAAGTTAGTTTTACTTCTTTATAATGTATAGAATACTGCTTATCTTGAGCTACCAGAACACTGCAGCTCTTACACATTTCTGACTGATCAACAGTAAAAAAAAACAGGAGTGATCCATTAATAATTATATAAGAAGCACAAAAAAATCAATAAGATGTAACCAGCTTGAGCAGCTTAGATTGATATTAGATATAGGCACATATGAATACCTATGAGAATAATATTGAGTTTATATATTCTAAGTTACAACATAAACCAAGATATACACTTGTGCAACACTGTAGATTGAATGAGAGGCCTTTGGATTAAGCTTTTAAAAGCCTGCATTACTTTTAGATAGATGTACCCAATAAAGAGACAAATGAGTATTTCGACTAAAAATATGATGAAAATTGGACAAAGGCAGAGCACTGGGATGTATAAAGCGTCCATACCCAAGTCTGAAGATGTCTGCGAGCTTCAGAAAGGCAGAGTTGATGAGGATGGGGAAAGGATACTTCTGGAAGAGTTTGGGGAAGAGCACCACCGCCTCGCATTGCTCTCCGAGCTTCCCAGACCGCAGACCTGGGATTAAAAGCAGCTCGACCGGTTCACAACAAAGCAGGGACAATTCGTTTTGTCATTCATGTATTTTTTACTAAAGCGACACATGGAAAAGACATAAACAGAATCAGGCTAACGTGTTAGCTAACCCGAAAACGCACCTTTGTCAAGCTCCATGAGAGCGGAATTGGCGTCGAGTTCTTGTTCGCCATAACAAGCCTCTGACAAGAAGGAGCGCGCAGTGGAAAGCGACATTATTCTTTAGTTGTTTTCTTAATAAAACCTCCAGTTTATACAGCACACAGTATCCATTAGCATTACACTGTTCAGAAGGTGGCGGCGAGTCAACAGCAGTATTACTTCCCGTTTCAGTTTTCACAATAAAGCGCTTGTAGTATGTAAATAGAATTCCTACTTCCTTAGAATCCACATTTTTATGGAGTTATTTCTTTGTAATTTTCATTTAAACGTGTACATAAACATATAGGACATTGCAGAGGAAAATATTCTACTTTTAACGCCACTATATTCATTTTACAGATAGTTTATTACACTTCAGATTAAGATTGTTTTATGTTTACAGTCTTGTAATGTAAAAAAGTAATAATACTTTTGGGGGTACAGTACTTTACTTAATTTTTTTTTAGATTTATATTAACTTTCCCATTTATTCCATTACATTTCCCCTACACATTTTAAGTCATTAACTACAAAGCAAAAGTGATTTTTTGTGGAAATGAACTGCAAATGACTGAATACAAGTGTAAAGTGTGAAATCAAAAAAAATAGTTTGGAAGCCAATTTTGATTCAATATTTAGTTTACACAAAGTGTGATGCACAATCACTGAGAATAAACTTTTCTCTGCATTTCTGACTTTTTGCTTTTTACTAACAGCAGCATTTACTTGTTCTTTTACTTTCAATATGAAGGGTATTTAAGTACAATAAATATTAGATAATTTAAGACTTTTATTCAGATAATATACTAATAGATGTCTTTAATTCCTACTGGTAAGATATCTGTACTATTACTCGTGTGGTTTTCAAGTACTGCATATACCACTGTCAGCGTGGTAATGCTCCGAGCCAGTCTGAAGAGGGTAGTTTTATTTTGAAAGAACAGCTCACGGTAGTTTCGTCGGCGGCGGCACAAAGAACCGGAAGTGGAAGCGGCGGTTTCAACCAATGGCAGCGTGAGACGCCGGTTTAGCGGGGGATTCGCTCTCCGTGTTCACAGGATCTGTTCGCGGGAAAGACAAGCTGGAACAACACCGGGAAAAAGAACCAGCTAACGATCCAGGAAACCGCCGAGCCTTACAAAGAAAATAGATTTCCGATCGTCTTCTAACCCACTGCAGCGTAGCGATGCTTTTCCGCTCGATCGTTGACAGACGAGTCGGCAGACGAAGGCAGAACGGTGAGGACGTGTTCAGAGATGATCTGGACTCTAGTTACTTGTGTTCTGTTGCTTCTGTAAAGCTTCGACGGTTCCATTTTACAAGATCACTTCCGCTACTTTAACATGAGGGATCATAGTTAACCTGCACGGTTTGAGCCACTGCAGTTTAGTTTATTTAGGGGATCTTTGAAATTATTGTTGTAATGGCGGTTATTGGAGAAGAGCAGAAACAATCGTTAGTGTTCACGTAACGTGTTGCTTTACGTTAAACAGGCTTGTGGTTAACGGCAGATTAGCCACATTTACTCAAGTACAATTTTAAGTTACTTGCACTTTAGAGAGGAGTATTGCACTTTCTACTACTTGTGTACAGTGGTGGATGAAGTATTCGGATCCATAACTAAATACTTTAGACTTAAAGTACTTAATACAAGTAAAATCATAAATCATCATAAATTCAAAGTGTTATATAAACGTACAGAAGTATTAAAGTAGAAAAGTAGAAGAATTCATTAAAAGACTGTTATATTTTTTATCACTGACAAACAACTGTATTTCATCAATAATGGAGTCAATTTTAGATACTTTGTGTAGATTACTAGTAAAAACACTGCATTATATGTGTATCATATGTTTTAATACATAGAAATATTCAAATATTTTATTTCAAATCATCTGAAAAGCTGCCAGATAACTGTAGTTAAAACTTGCAGCTACATTAACATGCTGCTTTACACACTGATGTCTCAGTATTAATAATCTAATGACGTCATATATAATAATAATATATCAGAGGACCAAACCAGTACTTTTGTTGCAACACATTGCAATTCAGTGCTACTACTTATGCACTTTTACAAGCAGGATTTTTCAAGCGAGACTTTCACTTGTAATGGGATATTGTTGCATTTCTACAAAGCATGTTTAAGTGTGACTACAGACTGACTGTTCTGTATTTCTCTTCCCAGCCCATCCTGCAGATTTCTGGCCCAAACACCCTCTGAGCTCTCTGCTGACAGGCTACCAGTGTGTTCGCCACGATGAGCACATCTCCTACGGGAACCTGGGTGACTCCGTTCCACCGTTTGGACTCGCGTTCTCTTCTGGTAACCTGCCTGCTTTTTTTTTTTTTTTTTACCTGTATCTGATATGGGATGATATGGGGGATGCGGGGTCATTTAATAAACTGGCACTTTCTTTCCTCAGCGTGGGACATGCAGCATGTCCTGGCGGCGGCTAATGAAGAAGGCATCGTCAGGATCTACAACACGCAGAGCCGTGAAAACCCGCTTCTTAAAGGTAGGTGCTGATGCTCCCCTTTCCCCCCTCCGCATTTCTCCTATTCATCGGGGGAATATCATTGGCTAATGGTGTGTGAACGATTTCAGAATGGCTGGCTCATGAGAACGCTGTGTTTGATGTAGCCTGGGTACCAGGGGAGTCTCAGCTGGTAAGTAAATAGATATTAATTTCCTATTTTTAGCCCACTGTGAACCATATTAAGCAGCCTCTCACATTTTCGGTTTCATTTATTTTTGTCTGTTCTTCATATACTTTGAGCCTTTTCTGATGAATTTGATCGGCCACGCGTCTCCTCAGGTGACTGCTGCAGGGGACCAGATGGCCATGTTGTGGGATGTGAAGTCCGGGGAGATGTTGGGCAGCTTCAGGGGTCACCTCTGCAGCCTCAAGTCTGTGGCATTCGCCCCACAGGAGAAAGGTATGCTCTATATACAGCTGCATTAAGTTATCTTCCGTGTAACATAAATCAGCGTTGATGTTGAAATTATTGATTTAAACTATCCTTTTAACAAAGCTTTGTTTATGCTCTATTTACCAGCTGTGTTCTGTACCGGAGCCCGGGATGGAAACATTCTGGTGTGGGACACCAGATGCAGCAAGAAAGGTATCAATAAGAGATTTTAATAATTTCAGGACAATTTAGTCAGTGTCATTATGGATCCTAATTTCGCTCTTCCTTGAGAAGATTAGAAGATTGAGAAGATTATTTATTGCTATTATTTTTCCTTTTTAACAAAGACATCAGTACAAAGGCACAAAAGAGAAATGACAGTAATACAGCAACATATATATATATATATATATATATATATATATATATATATATATATATTACTGTCATTTCTCTTTTGTGCCTTTGTACTGATGTCTTTGTTAAAAAGGAAAAATAATAGCAATAAATAATCTTAATAAGGGGGAAAAAAGCTATTCTGACAAACAAAAATAAAACAAATGTACAGTACCTTCTCTTTCAATGTGTTTTCTTTATTTTCATGACTATTTCCATTGTAGATTCTCACTGAAGGCATTAAAACTATGAATGAACACATGTTTATGGAGTTATGTACTTAACAAAAAAGGTGAAATAACTGAAAACATGTTTTATATTCCAGTTTCTTCAAAATAGACGCGGTTTTCTCTGATTGATAAAGCAAGAAATTCCATTAATTAGCCCTGATAAGGCACACCTATGAAGTGAAAACCATTTCAGGTGACTCCCTCTTGAAGCTCATCAAGAGAATGACAAGAGTGTTCAAAGCAGTAATCAGAGAAAAGGGTGGCTATTTTGAAGAAACTAGAATATAAAACATGTTTTCAGTTATTTCACCTTTTTTTGTTAAGTACATAACTCCATAAACATGTGTTCGTTCATAGTTTTGATGCCTTCAGTGAGAATCTACAATGGAAATAGTCATGAAAATAAAGAAAACACATTGAATGTACAGTACTTTTGGCCTGTAATGTACATTTCTATTCAATAAACACAAAATAACTCGATAATTTTTCAAAATTGTGTTGTCCTCTTCTCAGATGGTTTCTACAGACACGTGAATCGCATCAGTGGTGCTCACAACAAAGCAGAGACCAGCCTGCTGTCTAAAGCCAAGAGGAGGCGGCCCAGCATGCGCGGCATGGCCCCCAGCGTGGTGAGTTCCCTTTTAGGTTTAGAGAGCAGGGCGGTTCAGAAAGGAGGCTGATCGTTAAGCCTTTTTTCCCCCCCTATTCTTTTGCAGGACACCCAGCAGAGTGTCACGGTGGTTTTATTCCGGGACGAGCACACCCTCATCTCTTCCGGGGCAGTGGACGGGTAAGGGGGCACCGCTGTTTCCTCCTCTTGTACGTGCGGCAGCCATATGGAAACCCCTATGTCACGTTAACTTTTTCTCTTTTTTTCTTCTCCCTCCTAACCAGGGTCATCAAAATGTGGGATCTGAGGAAGAACTACGCCGCGCACCGTCAGGATCCAGCCCCGCTGCAGACGTATCCGTACCCGGGTTCTTCTATGCGCGTGCGGCTGGGTGAGTTGTGGACTGTGAACGTTGTGCAAACGAAAAGGGAAAAAAAGCTGAATATTAAATTCTTCTTATTATTACTATCCCATCGCAGGTTACTCCGGGCTCGTGCTGGACCACGCAAGATCCAACGTCATGTGCAACTGCACCGATGACAGCATCTACATGTTCAACGTCAGCGGAGTGAAAACCGCTCCAGGTAAACCCGTGTTTTGGAGGATTTTCCAGCTCGTCTGTGATACTGTGGCCGTTGCGTATCACTAGATGGGGTTGACACTGCCTGTGTACTTATATGAAGCCTTTTTAACACCTTTTAAATCCTTATTTGAATATACTGCGAGTCCTGAGGGATGCAGACTGCACACCAACGCTGAATCCAGCAAGGCAGCCATTTTGAAAAGCATCAGAAGACGTTTCCCTCTTGACACGCGATGCTCAACGATGCTTGTGATGCTCAACTCATCATCGTCGCTTCTTGTCTGCTTGCCTCCACAGTGTCGGTTTTCAGCGGCCACCAGAACTCCTCCTTTTACGTCAAGTCCACCATCAGCCCAGACGGCCAGTTCCTGGCCAGCGGCTCGAGTGACAATCACACGTACATCTGGAAGGTGCGTTCTTGCCTTTTTGATGCAATACGACGGGGTAGGGCCTGGAGATATGGAGCATAATTCATAATTCATATCTATATATATATATTTTTTTAGCTGATTGGCGATATTCAAAATGTATCTCGATATTTTTTTCTTAAAGTTATTACAAAACGGCCGGTCCTAGTTTGAAGCCACATGTGCCAAATCTCAAACAGGCCCTTGGTGCAGGAAAAAATAAAAAATTAATATTACTTATTATGCAAAATGTGCACAAACATACAGAGCAAAACTAACAGGCTGGCTTGTTTTTCTTCTTTTTTTTCTAGCACTCTCTACAGTTTTTGCTCCACATCTGACCCTTGACTTTACTTTTACAACAAATGTATTTATTTTAAACTGCAGTCAGCGGTTACATAATGGTTTGTAGATAATAAATTCAAAAAAATTTAAAAGCTGAGAATTGTGGAGCAGCTAGCAGCTTGTTTTAAGACATTTTTTAAGACGAGCGCTATTTCAATATAAACGGTATGATGTAATCCTATGCATGCATGGAAAAAAAAAATCAATATAAATTAAAAACCAGATGTATCTCCCAGCCCTACAACGGGGGAATGGCTTGGTGGTTGTTGGGATTTTGGTTTGATCCCATTGGTTCTCCCTTTCAGATTTCCGATCCCCAACATCCTCCAGTGACGCTTCAAGGCCACAATGAGGAAGTGACATCGGTTGCATGGTGCCCCAATGACTTCACTAAGGTGAGTCACGATGCTCCGGCGTGTTACTTCGAGCACCACCATGGTTGTGGCGAACATGAAGCGTTCACTGACATCATCTTCTAGCGGCACGTCCTGTTTCCTTTGTGCAAAAACCCACATTTGCTGCAGAAAGTGTGTTTCGCCTGTGTGAGGCTTGAGCCTCTGTAGCTCCAGGGGATGGATTTAGGCCCCTCTGTAACCCCCACCCCTCTGCTCTTATGGCAGATTGCTTCCTGTTCCGATGACCACACCGTGCGGATCTGGCGGCTTCACCGGGACATGGACGGGACACAGTCTTCGGTGGGAGAGGCTAATCTTGTAGGCTGGGCACGGCCCAAGTCTCCCTCAAGTAAGCGTTTCAACTATCTACTAACTGCTGTCTGCATGAACTAGCATGCGATCATATGAGCAGATAATTAATATCTACAATGAGAGAACTATGCATTTTGTTTTAAACACCTAAACCTAAATGAAAACCTCTGGAATGTGATCAAGAGGAAGATGGATGGTCACAAGTCATTAAACAAAGCTGAGCTACTTCACTTCTTGCACCAGGAGTGGAATAAAGTCACCGTAGAACGATGTGAAAGTCTGGTGGACAGCATGCCAAGAAGCATGAAAGCCGTGATTTAAAATAAGGGTTATTGCACCAAATTAATTCATTTCTGAAACGAAATCGATCTTGTTATTTGCATTGATTGTGGCCTGAAAACATTGTATCTTTTTTGTTATTTTGACCATTTGTCGTTTTCTTCATTTCTGTCGTTTTACTTGTTGTCAGTAGTTTATAGACTCGAACAAAAATCCTCCTTTTGTCCAAACACATACCTATAAGTAGTAAAATCTGATCATTTTTGCAGTAGTCTCTTATTTTTTTTGTCTGTTTGCGCTGTCGTGCCCTTAATTGCAAATATGGGTCCTAGTATTTGTGGCGCTGTCTGATCTAACCAGGACTTTTTCTGGTGTGTTTTTTTCCCCAAGAACCTTCAAGCCAGGCTGAGACGACCCCTGCCAAGAACCAGAGGACAGAGAGTCTTGGAGGACTGGCCTCGCCGCAGCTGGCCGCGTGCGCGCCCAGCGTGGCGGCCTTACCTCTGCCCTCCAGCACCACCTCGCCCGCCCGCTCCCAGGACTCCAAAGCCACCCCCGTCCGCCAGAGGACACCGTGTTCCATCAAGCAGTGGCTGTCCCCTGGCGGGGTCAGCCCGCGGCCCCAGAAGGCGGCGAGTCCCCGGAGCCCGGCGGGCTGCGGCAACGCAGAGCGACGGGCCAAACGCAGGCTGGAGACCGGCGCCGCTTCCCCCGCCGGCTGCGGGGGCGCCGAGCGGTGCGAGTGCGTTACGGAACTCTACCCCGAGGCCAAGAGAAGCCGGGCCCAGTCCGGCGCCCGCTTTGCCGCTCAGGAGAGCCGGGTACAAGGGAACCGCGGCGTAGAGGACAAGCAGGTTTCGCCGAGACCGGTCGGCAAGGAGAACTGCTCGCCCGGAGCAGCCGACTGGTTGTCGGCGATGGGTCAGAAGATGAAGAAAGGTCCCGGAAGCCTGGGTTCTCCCAGAAGTCCCAGCGGCTCAAAGAAACATGAAGGCAAGACGCCGGCTTCACCGGTAAGACCAGGAAACCTCCAGTTCAAATGTGCTCAGTGTTTTTCTATCACATCCTCTCACCAGCATGAAAATATAACATTGCAGCGCTTATATCATAAGTGACAGGAACATTCTTAATATGGAGCGGATAACTGCCCTTATTTAAAGCTCCCATATTGTAGATTTTTTTTCCCCTGAGTGTTATTTGAATATTTATTATAATATTAACCCAGATGTTCTCAAAGATTTCATGCATATAATTATATCGGTTGAGTCACAATCATTATAGTTGCCGCTTGCACAAATATGCCCATAAACAAAAATCTATTTAGGTACAAAATTCTTGTTTGGTGGATTATTCTAGACTTGAATGATAAATGGATATATACATGTCAGGGTTGAAAATCATCATTAACTAAATAAAGTCACTCTTTCTGGGAGGGTTTGTCTTCTCCATGATATCAGGAGGAAGGAGCAGGAAGTTGATAACGTCATATGAGAGGAAGAGTTTGGAAACTTCATTTTTTTTTTGCTCAAAACGTAAAAAGTTGTCTACCATGTCAGGAAATAAAAGCTGTATGAGTAACGTTTTAATTTTTTCAATATAAAATGACAGTCATAGACTTAAAGGCTCATAGGGTTCAATAGGTTATTGAGCCTGTCCTCTGATTGGCTGATTTTAGCTGTGAACTGAAGTCCTGCTTGTTTTAACACACAGTTTTTGAATAGGAGCTGTGTGCATGTCTCTCCGGATTGAGTTTTTTGAAACATAACAGTGCATATATAACACAAACATGATTTATATGACATTTTTATAATCAAAAAGCTATTTAACATTTCTACTTTCAACTTTATGGGACCTTTTTAACAGTTCTTTTGTCTTGAAACTCATTTCTTTTGGGTGTATACTCTTGTTAACACCTTCCTTCATTTCAGTTTCTTGGAATGTTGCCAGTCAAGAAATGAAATCTCCCTCTCTTGTATCTACATTAAAAGTCAATTACATGTCTCTTCTTATTAATGCTATTGTTCACATGCTTGGAACTATTCATGTGCTATCACAACGACTATTGTTATTGACCTCTTTTTTTCTGTTTTTTTGTTTTTCAGACCATCTGCTCACCAAAATCCATGAAGAAAATTTCCTCATATTTTACGAGAACGCCCAGGGAGTGACTTACTCGAGTCAATCAGCTGTTCCCCGCATGTGTTTAAAATACTATATTTCTATTTTTTAACGAGATATCACATATCTATGCGTCTAAGAAAGCTACGTCCAGTTTAAACGGCTACATGTACCTGGTCTGTGTACAGAATGACGGGAAAGTGTTTCGGAATATGCGATGCTGCAGTTTTCACGTTTCAAGAGGCTGCCTGTTTGTTTTAATCGGGTCATCGGGTCCGTCGATGCCTCCTAAACAATGTTCTGGAACGCACAATCTCTAGCTGAGAAATCAAAATTGCATTTTGCAGACTAAGTCTCTAATTTGACACAAACCGAACCACTTCATGATATGCATTGGTGTTAAAGAGTGCTCGTGCTTGACGATGACGTTCAGAAAGTAAAACCATTGATCTCCAAGTGCAGAGAAATATTCAATTCTGCTATGAAAAAACTAAACATCTGCATCGTTGAGCCTTTTTTTTTTTTTTATAAATTTCAGTTACATTTACAATAAAAGCTGGTTAAAGATCGGCTGTTTAACAGTTTGTAAGCAAACCAATTCTGTCTTCATCTTTCTGTGGGATTTTCATGTAGTTTTTTTTTTCTATTTTCCTTGAGCAAATGCTTAAGTTGTTTATATGTACAAAATAACCAATGATTGTTGCTTGGTTTGTTTGTATTTAATTGATGCAAATATCAAATATTCTGTAGTCCAATTTTATTAAATTGAACATGGATTTCAAACCGTGTGCCATGTCCTTGGTTGCATATTTTCACCATATGTCTGTGTCATCGCCCAGTGTTGTGTGAGACACAAGTGAGCAATGGCATTACTTTAACCAGCAGTTTCCCAAACCCTGTTTGCCTTGTGACCCCTTTAAACAAAGCTGCGTTTATCAGTGATGCCTTTTCACTGGTTGCACATGTCTGTGTTTTATTAGATTGGTTTATTTGAGCACTTTTAGAGGCCGGTGGGGTTAAAATTAGCTAAAGTTCAAAAAAGTGAAGAAAAAAAAAAAAAGATCAGCAGAAATTTGGGAAATTAACCTAATTCTCTGTGGTAAATTGCATTTCCTCAAATTTCCTCCCAAAGCTTCTTGGGACCCTTTGGCATCCAGGATTGATACCACTATTTAAGCTTTTTATTATTGTAGAGAGATAGAAGATGTTTGGTTTCCCAGATGACACACACAAGTAAGCAAAGTAAAGATTGGAAGCTTGCTATTTAAAAAGAATATTTTTATACTAAGATTTCTATCGCTCAATGTGATGGAAAAATACAGCTTAAAGCATAGAAAAATACAATGATGTTTGGGGTAACTACTAGAGAAATGATTCCACAACAACAGTTAAGTGTTCATATTGACACTTGAGTGTTGTTTTAAGACAGATTTCAAGATTTGAACCATTTATTGTCATGTGCACAGTGTAGAATCAGTTTCTCTCTACAATGACAGTCCTACTTACTGTCCACATGGATGCCATATAAATAAAAATGAAAAAATAGTAATAAGATATTAAAGTTAAAATAGAATGAAGTAACAAAGTAAAATAAATATAAACTAGGCAGATTACGTATAGATATTTACAAGTAATGAGCAGTATCAATTGTGCAAAAGTCAAGAATAAGGTGATTTCAAAAAAGATTTCAAAAATGTACAAAACTATCCTTTAACTGCTGTAACTTTCTCTGATAATAAACTGCAGCTTTCCCTGCTGCCACTCCTCATTCAACTGTACAACGTCACATATTTGTTTTCACATGTCACATGTTCAGGGAACCGCGTTCCGCGCGATTTGATTGGCTCAAAAAGTTTTCAGTTTTCCGAGTCCGCGCTTGTGATTGGCCTTCGCAGACGTCTGTTGATGACGTAACCTGTCAGGCTCTGCGGTCTACCGAACAGTCAAGCGAGACAGAAGACGACGGAGCGGCGGTACTGGGAGTGTTTTACGGCATGGCTGCCTACTCAGCACGACGTACGGAGATGTGTTGTATGTAAAAAAAAAAAGAACAGAAAAACACCCCGTCGTTTTAAGGGTCGGGAGAACGTACGCGCCGCTGTACATTCGGCGAGGAATGTAGCTGAGACAGAGTCGCTGGGCTAACTTTTAAGCGCTAAACGGGACTTAGCCTTCGAGCAAAATTGAACTTCATCGATCGCGGATAGTTCGCCTGAAAATACACAGCGGAAGTCAAAGTAGGATTAAAACCAGTGCTTGGACTTGGACCCTTTTTTCTTCAAAAAAGCTACATGAAATGCACGGGCAACGGTCTTTTCTAACTTTTTCCCCCCGTTCATCTGTTTAACGCTTGTGTCGTAGTGGCATTCATCAGCTAATTTTAGCACGCTAGCTAGAAGCATTAGCCCCAGCCCCCGAGCGCTACAGCAGTTTGCAAAGACTTTGCACCTAATTCAACTTTGTTATGACAATGTCTTTCACGCCTTTTGCAACAGGTAGACCTTCCGCAAGCACGGCGACGGAGCAGAAAACCTCAGACGTTTAACGATAAAAACTTTCGCCGATATTCGTTTTCTGTTTCTGACTCCAGGTTGTACTGCGGGGGCAATGTCATGAGTTGTAGTTTGGCTTTTCGGCTGAAGATTGTTCCCGTGTTTCAGACTAACTCGGTAACCCCGATGATGCAGCGTTTGGAAACCGTCTAAACCCCTGCTACCGACCGACCATGTTGGATCACACCGAATAACGCAGCAGAGTTGGACGGGAGACGAGCTTCAAAGTCGCGCAGTTTGCTCCGTATTTTTGTTCTCATGCGAACAGTAGGCGCACGCAAGGAACCATTTATTTCGGCCTAGGGGGGATACGATCGCTTGTCTGAAGTCTTCGTCAGTTTATGCATCAAAATGTCGGCCATCTCTGCAGCCGAGAAAGTGGACGGCTTTACGAGAAGGTCCGTGAGGAAGGCCCAGAAGCAGAGAAAATCCCAAGGCTCCTCTCAGTACCGCACACAGAGCGCTCCGGTTGAGCTTTCACCGCTGCCGCAGCTCAAAGGTAAGAGGATGAGGAGGATGAAGGGGTTTGCTGCTGCATTGTTTATGACTACTGTGTTATGTTCTGTGAAGAAGTATTCACGTCCTTTCCTTAAACTGGAAGTGCCACTACCTGAAAATAAACTCCATTATAAGTAAAAGTCCTGCATGAAAAATCCTACTTAAGTAAAAGTACAGAAATATTAGCAGCAAAATGTACTTAAAGTATTGAAATAGTACCCGTTTCATACCTACCATCTTTCTGCTATATTATTATATACGACCTTATGTGTTAGTATGTTATTGTTATAAATGTGGTTCACAACCTAGGGATTGGGCCCCTCCAAAGGGTCACCAGATAAATCTGGGGGGGTCATAAAATGAATGTTGGGAGAGGAAAGAAGAAAAAGCAAAGTTCTCCTACATAAAATCTGTTTTCAGTTTTTGGTGAAATATCGGGTCATTTATTAAAATGAAACCACGCCAGACGTTTGAGAGGGGAAGGTCACTATTTGAGAGCTTTTAACAACTCAGGGACATCAGAAATGGTTGATCTGTACCTGTGTATCTTATAAGCATGTTATGTTATCCATTATGTTACATATTCATCTGAAGTAGCTAAAGCTCTCATATTACTTCAGTAGAGTAGAAAGTACAATATATCCCTCTGAAATATCGTGAAGTGGATGTATAAAGTAGCATCAAATGGAAATATGCAAGTAAAGTACAAGTACACCAAAATTGCACTTAAGAACAGTACTTGAGAATAAGTCATTTCAACTTGAAAAAGTTACTTTTCACAGCGATAATATTCTGGAAGAGAAGGAGAGTACATTATAGTAGTTATGTTAAAAAAGACTAAGTTGCGTCTTTTTTCTTATATCACTGTTGCTTTGTACTTTGAAGCTAGAAGGTGTTTAACAGAAACCCTTAGAACCCTCCTTGAAGCAGTCAAGTCTTAATTGACATGCACAGGCACATTCAAAGAGTGATGTTGAAGAAGGGGTTAAGTGGGATTTATGCTTCCATTTCAAGGAGTTGTGTAGGCATCATATCCAGAGATCCATATCTTCTATAGGTGCATCTGGGGTTGACAGGTGCCTCCATTAACTACAGGTTGGAGCTATAGGGATACAATTTATAAGTCAAAATATGACATGACTAATTTAGAATCTGCTGTCTAGCAAAGCTATTTACAATGAAGACATTTGCTAAATTGTAAAACAAGTGAACAACAATAAATAAGCAGAAATCTGTTTTGGACCCATATATTCCCACACATTATCCAAATAATCCCAACATGTCTGAGCAGTTGAATTTGTAACTTGCATGTCCCAAATCTGATTCCAAAACATTAGGATATTGACTATAAACTTGCAGCTCCACACGGAATTCCGCAAAAAACTTTACAAGGTTCAAAGGTACCTCATAACACAGAATGTCACAGTGGAGAAAATAAGAAATACCTGTTGCATTTGAGTAGTTGGTTTTTGTTTAAGGGCCTTTTCTGTAGCCTGTGGTGTTGTGTGTATCATTGTGTAATGAGTGTATGTCTGTGGCAACTAGCAATCATGTCTGCTGAAGCTACATTAAGGTCACGCAGTTGAGAATAGGGGACAAAAACATGCATCAAGTGAAATGTGAGCCTGTGGGAAAATAAGGGCGGCCAGTATCAAACTTTGGAGTGTCTGTTGTCAGTTGATGCAGAACTCTGCCTTGTTGTTGTTGAGGTTTCTATGTGGGGTGGAGGTCTGGTTGGATACTTACAGATGTGTCTATGCAAGTTCCATTCACAAAAATGTGTCCATTTCCAGTTTTAAACATTTTCTGAAAAGTTATTTCACTGTCGGTGACATTCACCTTCCATTAATTACATTCATTTAGTATAAATTAGGATTCAGGTTAAGACTGATGTTGATCTTTGTCTAATAATCTACAGTATATATTAGATAAATAACAATATAGCAAGAACAAAAAGTCAATTAAATCCATGATTTTTGTATATTACAGCCAATAAAATATATTAACTCAAATTAGAAATATTGGATTTTATTGTGACCTCCATTAAACCATGATGAGGTCTTCACTTTGATATATTTCACTGTGAATAGGTGAAAAATAAAGAATGATTGATAGTTTTATATACAGTGACAATTTGGGCTTGTATATTTGGTACCAAATAATAATACATGATTTCCCAAAGTTCAAATTGTTTTCTTCAATTCACGTCAGAATCATTCAATAATTCTCTGTAGCTGTAACTGCTAGAGGTGGAGCAAGTCTGAACTACTTTATATACAGTTCACAGACCATAAATCAGCATAAAACAGCTCTCGGCAGGTGTCTGGAGAAACGGAAAGGTTGTTCTTCTTTTCCACTGCAGCACAACGAAGCTGTTTCATTAATAGTTAGAGCAAACAAGCCATTTTTGGATGGTTACGCTTTTAAAAATAAAAGAACTAAGTGTTTTTATACCATTTAATTTTCTTTCAGCCACTGAAAACGTACCGAACCGTGACCCCAAACCGAGGTACTTACTGAACCGTGACGTTTATGTACAGTTACACCCCTAATACAGTAAGATCTCACACTTTCTGTGCAGACAAGCCTCAACATCCCCAACAGTTCTAATTGTTACAGAACAACAGGTTGAGTGTTGAGAAGGACTTGCCTGGTCAGGTTTTTGGAACTTTTCACATGATTCAGCATTTGAAGACGCTGCAAACAAAATGTCATAACTGAGTTGTTATCAAAGCTAACTGCTATCAGGCAGTTAATGTAGAACATATTTACGATTCCGAAGGACTGAAAAAAGATTCTTTAACTATTTTATTTAAATCTCAAGTGCATTCAGAAAGCAGATAACAAAAAGAGCCACCGTTTTCCAATGAGAATTTGAAATCCAACAAAACAGAGCAAAGCATCACAGTAGCATCCAAATTGAACAGCATGGAAGCAACTTCCCTGTTGATAAGCATGAAAGTGACAGCCAAATTATCTCTTTCTTCCACTAAAGGATTGATGGTCCTTTTGTGATTTGTGCATTTTCACGGTTTATTCCTGGTGTAGAATTGCTAACACTTGAGGTGTCATTAAAATGTTGGCTTAATAGAATTGATATCATAAGTCCAAAATTAACCATTTGTCTCGTATGCAAATGGAAGGTAAACTGAGAAAATTTAACAAGTTTTTAATACACAAATCCATCTTTAGCACCACGTTAAAGAGACAATTATGAATATATAAAATTGGGTGTTTATATTCTGAAAAGTTGTTTCTACTGTTCCCATTTGACATTACCTGGAATTCAGTACCCATTTTTTTCTTAATTCTTTTATCACTTTTACACTACTGTGTGCTGCAAATCCAAGTTATTTACTGGCCTGCTGGCTTGCTGGCTGGTGACCTCAATTTATCTTCCCACCAAACCCCGCTCCAGCGCTTGGAGGGTGCTAATTTAGTACCCGTTTTCATAAGAGCAGCATGTTATACCTCGCTCGAAAATGACCACTTCCTTTGCATCACATGGTGAAGCATTCAATTAAATGATTCAAGGCAATTTTTTCCATTGACAGAGAAGGAAATTTGCTAATGAATGGTGTGCAAGTCAGGAGGAAGGAGAGCCAAGTCAAAAGTGGCACGTTAATGTACTCGGCTTGGATGTTCCTGTAAGTTGTTCAGCAGATTTAAACCTGAAAGAAAACGACCCTTTTGCTAAAAAATCTTTCAGAATTGAAGTAACATGTTTACTTTAAAAAGTAGACTCAAGAATGCATAACAAAATGACTGTGATGTTGCATAGTTTGAACAGTAAATGTAGTATAGGTTTGGAGTCTTTTGTCTCACAACAGGTCATTAGATGGAATTGCTATTTTCTCCAGTGGCAGGGTAACACAGGTGTGAATGATCACCAAAAGGAAGACCTGAAGATTCAGTCCAGTTGTCCTTAACTGAATTTAAGGTGATGATACAGAACACAAAATAAGATATGTACTGAGTTTATTGTACTAATTGATTTTGTAATAGTCTCATCTTATTTACAATATTCTCTGATTTCTGTTTGCCACCTACACACTCACTGAAACATTCTTGTATATCTCTAAATATCCATTAATAGAAATCCATAAGTTATTCTTCTTTATCTTCTTTTTCACAATGGCCTCCATCTATTTTAATTGGAGGACATTTTTCAAAACCAGTCACAAGTGGTTTGGACTCCTTTTTAAATGAACTATTTTTAGCAGCACACATTCTTATGACTCATGTAATCATTAGCCTTTTACTCAAGTCTGTGGTTACAAATAGGCTACATGCACAGGAATAGTTTGCCATCCTTCTGTTAAGGTGTTAATTTTATAAAATGGATACAATGCATCTGTGTAATGTATGAAAAGAAATGAATGACTAATAAACCACCCCTCTCACCTGCCAGTGACTATATACAGACTTTCAATATTCCCTCATTTGGTATTTTAATGGTGGTCTACCCCACCAGAGGTAGAAATATAGAAAGAAATATAGAAGTATATTTCTAATATAGGTAGAAATATACTCTTCTGTTTTTCCTTACATATCAGACTAATGCAAAGTCATTCAAGGGCTTTGTGTTGGCCACACTCTCTGACCTGATTTACAATGTACCATGTGATGTTTTCCCATAGATCTAAATGCAGATGTCACTGTTCCTATTGAAGCCAGGGGAGCTTCTTAGTGACTGATGGTCCTGCCGTCCGTGCCCCAACAATGTCACTTATGGAACTTTCACACCACTAGTGATTGTTTGAGTGTCACAGCGTAGTCCACTTTCCCACCTGCAAACGAATCAAGATTGGTGTGACTGACATTTCATCACTGTTTATCTTCAAACATCAGGAAATGATGCATCTCAAAGAGTATGTTTGCACCTGAGTTTGCATTCTCAAAAGAGGCACCGCACATGCTTGTGATTTGATTTAGTACACCCGAGTGTGAAAATGAACTGAACCAAACATTTTTGGAATGGACCGTTTGTTGCACGTGAAAGCACCCTTAGATCTTTTCCTCTTGTCATTTTGATACATCAGAATCCACTGGGTCTGCTCAGCATTTTTATACATGCTACAGAGGAATAGAACACAACTTTACTTCTCCCCCAATTGGTTTGCAGCAGGACTGGATTGGGTTGTCACCTTTCTGTATCTTGCATAGCAAGAGTTCACTAATTGTAGTGTCTGGCCGATTGGACAAATATGTTTGTTTTCTAGGGCTGGTTGTTTTACTGGATGATATTAATTTACTTACAATAATGGTATAGAAGCAGCATAAAAAGCTCCCTTCCACTCAAAAATGTGTTTTTCTTATGTTTATGTCAAGCAGTCCCGGTTACTCTTGGATAGGTGACCACCAAGGACCAAACCACCTCCAGCTGCCATTCTGTGGAATTCCATACTTTTCTTATAGTAGCTGAATAGGTAGTTGGAGACTTCACCCTACCAGCGGCAGCAGCAGGCCAGTCGTTGGGAGAAAGGTCACTGGTTCACCGCTGTTAGCTGTATTTATCTGAATAAACAGCAGGAGATTATCTGCGTGGCAATACTTCCTTTCTTACCAGGATGGCGTGGTAGCAGAGTCCTGCTATGTGTTTGGCTAATGGAGCTGACTGCTAAGCTAATAGAGCTAGTAGCTAAGATAACAAGCAGGAAGTACAGAGCGGAGGCGGGCGTGGCTTCATGAATTTCAGTGAGGGTGTGAGAGGGAGAAAGAGTAGATGGCACTTCCTGTCAGCCTTGTTAGTGTTTAGAGAGTGTAAATATATTATCAATCGCTGGTTGTTGGGCTGAAGATGGTTGGTGGGACATTTTGAAATGATTGCTGCAAAGACAAAAGCAGTACAATGTATTGTGTAGCAGTACAAATTTTCCCAAAACTGTGGATACAGGCTAATTGGCTTACATTGACTGAGACAAAAATATTTGAAGCTAGCATGTTTAAGGTCATAAAAGATAGTACATGGCAAAGATCCTTCTTTCCCCCTGCAGTGGAGAGGTTGGAATGCTGCTATCTTCTGTGGTGTGATCGACACTGAAAAGATGAGTCACTCCAACATTGTTGCCATGGCAGCCAGAAGCCTTGAGAGCAAGCCAGGGAAATGGTTTACTTTCCAAATACAGACTGCTTCATTTAGGTTGATATTTCTGTCACTGGAGGGAAATTGTGGGCTCAGCCATGATTTTCAAGCTAGACCTACGCTTCTGTTTGGGCTGTGTGGTGGATATTCTGAGCAGCCGGACAACGTCTGTATCAGTCAAAAAGTAAATTGATTTTAATTCTTTAACTTGTTACCACACAGAAAGTCCAGGCTTGTTTTTCTGTTTTCCTTTTGCTCTGCTCTTATTCTTCTGTCAAAGAGGCCATCTTTTTTTTTTTTTTTACACCTTGGTATATTTAACTCACTAAGTTATCTTCATGTCTGTTGAGTTAAAAATATAAAACCTGAGTTACCACATTACATAGACCTTTTCACTTGGCAGCAGAAACACAGGTGGAGCTGATAACATTACCAATGGTTTATTTCTAATTAAGTATCCATGAAAGCCATAATGTTGATTCATCATGCACTGTTCCAGTGTCTTGAAAGTGAAAAACTAAATGTGATTTGGCCATGATTTCTGTTTTTTAGTATAATTGCAACCATGGTTGTCCTGCTTTATAATGTAAAAACCACTATCAAGTAGAGTTACTGTAATTCACAAACCCATATTAGAGTTATTTACTCATGGTCTTTTGTATAACAAAATTAGCTGATTAATACCAACAACAACCACAACATTTTCCACTACAGAAAACCACAAGCCATATGAGGAAAGAAAAAACGCTCAACTCAAACACTGTGTGCATATTCATCCTAAAACCAGGTGACATGGAGGTGTCCATGCATTAGTCTTATTTCCAATCAGATTTAGTTGTAAATTGATGTAGACAACATGACAAGTCTGGCTCATCAATGTCAGTTGATGAAAAAAGTGTTTGCTATATTGATCTATTGATTAGTGTGTGTGCACCACATGGTCTTTTTCCATCATGTCTGCCAGCAGATGGCAAGTCAATGAATAATCTTTGAAATGGCAAAGAAAGAAAGCTTTTGTGTTACACTGCACTGGTGTTGTTTTTTTTTATTGTTGCCGCCAATGTCATAATTATGGCTACAGGCAGGCTAGGGTTTATTCTACCTCTTTTGTACAAACTGCTGTCTCATCTTTACTTTTTGCTGGCAGTCTGCTGGCTTAAGAAGTAAGTTGTCTGAAGCTGTGTTCACATAATGACCAGCTGCCAGCAAGGCTGGGTAGAATATGACATAATACATTTATATCATAGAATTGATGGTAAGGTGTATATCACAGTGAATAATTTCCTCCTTAGTTTCACTGTGAATTTTAAATGCCTTACAGAAACCTGGAAGTTAAATTTAAGGTATTCTGAGTTACCTTAAAGGGTATTTCTGGTATTTTACAACATGGACCCTATTTTACCATCATTTGGAGTCTAAAAAAGTCCATAAATAAATATCCCAATTTGTCTAGTATTAGGTAAGATGGCTTCAGCTTTGTGTCATGTAGTTCCTGGAGGTAAGGCACATCCATGAGAAGTCTTTTAGCCACACACAGACTGACTCTAGCTCTTCACTAGTAGTTTGTTGTCATGCAAATACATCTGTTTTATCTCAGGAAGGAAGCCTGTATTCACTGGGGAACATGCAGTATGTTGCATAGATGCTTATTTGCAATACAATACAATTCAAATCCAGTAGTCCAGTGCCTGTTCGAAATTTGACTGTTCAGGACGGTTATTTCTGAAAACCTAGAGAGATAAGTATCTCAGGAGACACTACAATGCTGAGCTGAAGTCAGTCTAATGAACTTCAGTGTACCGTTGGGCTGTAAAATGACATTGTTTCATCTGAAAACATTACACCAATATGAGCATTTTCTTGTGTATATAGTCTTCCGATTTCTTAATGTGCAGTTGGTTGGGACCAAAGAAGACATTCGAGGAAGTCGTCTTTTGTCTTGGGAAACCATGTCCCCACGCATGACTCTGACCTTCTTTGGCCAGATCATCTGACATTTATCTTTCTCAGCAACTGTAACGCATGCTCAAGTTTCAGTGTAACCCATAGAGGTATTGTGAGTAAAACAGCATTAGTTTCTTGGCGACAGGCTAGAACACTGTTTGTAGTACAACAGTATAAATTCAAAATTTAATCAAACCCCTGAAAGAGTTAGTTTTTTTCCCTTCCCTTTTGTATAAGTGTGGTTTTTATATCCATTTTCAAATGGGCAATGGATACTGTTACTTTTAGTGCCTGATCCAGACACTAACTTAGGTTTTGTTTTAAGGTTATTTGTATCAGTGGAACTCCATGTGTTGGAGGAGAAATTGAATGGAAGTAGAAAGCAGGTCACATACATAGCATGTCATCAATATGTATCACCTTTGTCCTGGCCGGTTGCTGCATGTGTCCCTTTTACGAAGATGTTGACGTCTGAATTTGACTCCCTCCGCTGCCAGCTTGATGGCGGAACAACAGTGTAAAAATCCCACCTCGAACAGGTTGTGTAACAGGGGCTAGAGACACACACAAGCACACAACCATATATAGATGGCTTGTATTAATATTCACTGCTATACTAAGAAAACACATTTTTGGTGACATACCCTCAAGCTGAAATCATATCTTGTCTTTTAAACCAAGTTGAAATGATTCTTAACTTTGCATTGTTTGGGCTTTGTCTGTACTCAGAGGTCAAATCCTACAATCAGCAGTAAATGTACTATTATTTTCTTCACTTCTCTCTCAAATATGTAGTTTATTGTAAAAAGGTTCTGTTGACTCTTTAATCAGCTTTTTGGCAGCTGCTGTGACAGATTGTGCCAGCATTGTTTTAATGTGCACTCTAATGTGAAGAAGCATCTGAATCAGATTGTGTAAAGCACCAGTTCAGCAGCTGCAGTATGACCTACATGGCATCCACCCTGTCATGCATTAATAGTCACATTGAGCACAGTAGACTGTCAGTACTGTTTTGTTGTTTGTTTGTTTTTTCAAATCACCAACCAGTCATCTTCTGCACATGTTGAAGTTCACTTCACACATCTTAATGTTCTGTGGTTTAGGGTTGTGATGGCAGTAGGATCTTTTTCCTGTGTCATTTTTTTTCCTTTTCTTGTATCTTAGGGATGTTTGGCTGAGTAATAGACAGGAAATACAATCCTAACAGTGCAGACAGATGTAGCACACAAGGGATTTCACTGTCATCTCCTACTGTGAATTGTTAATGTCCCCGGAAACGACTTCCAAATGTAGGAGCGTTTAAGTTTAACCCATTGTTATTTTTACATTAAATATAGGCCTAGTGTTTACGCATAAGTAGAATTTGTAGAGTGTCTCAAATTATAGGAAATACTCCCCCAAAAAAGTAAAATATACATGATAAAGAAATCATTATTAGCACTGCATTTGCAGTGTCAAGGGACTTTACTCGTTCCCTGGATTCTACCTCCCAAGTAGATCCTGCTGCATATAGTAGGAACGTCTCTTTTGCTGTTTTTTACAGGCCCTAACCTAAACCACTGTCCTTGCCTTCACCTTTACCACCACTAACCTTAAATATGTTATTGTTTGGGCCTTTTGTTTTTAAAACCACCATGGTTTCAAAAACAACCCTTTAACTATATTTTTCCCCACAAAGCTGAAGTGCACTAGCTTTTAATAAGTAAATACATTTTTAGCATCAGTCATTGGGCTGAAACTCATTTGTGGCTTAAAAAAAGATTCATGTGCGCTTGTTGCCACACTGGACAGGTCGAATAAGCAACATGAAGTAAATCTGTGGCAGGCAGTTGGGGGGCGAATCTAACTAATCTCTTGAATGTGGAGTCTAAAGTGACAAAGACCATGCAGGACTAAGCTGTCGCTGTACAGAGGTCACCTGACCTGCATGCTTTCCTTGTTTGTTTTGGTCTCTTTCTGCTTGGCTATTAGTTCTATGAAATGTTGATGGGCACCAAAAGGGCAGGTATTTGTGTAGTTTTAACACAGTGAGCTTAGGCTCCCTAAGGTATAATATAAATATGTTTGTTGTATATTTAACTTGGAATAGGTCAGGACCCCTAGTTTATACCATCATGTTGATATTTTCCCTGTTCACACTGCAAATGGGTCCTTACAGTTATGCCAAAGCATTAGAATCGGACGCCTGGCTCCGACAGTCAGACAAACCTATGTTGGTCTTTTATGGTGAGATTTGATACGGTCCCTCACAGTTTGCAAAGAGGATCATATAATGCGTCTACGATTTCCGTCCGTAACCACATTTTTGATTTAAAAGAGATATCAAGCTTTGCAGCATATCAGGAGTGATAAAACTGCTTGGTGCTGGTGGTTAGACTATCCGGCTTAGTTAACATATTAACTGACACACTATAGACTATACTGTACATTTGACACCAGACTGACAACTTACTGCAAATCATTCCCTCTGCTCCGCTCGCATTCACCATGACTTTTCTGTCTCTTGCTCTCTCTCACACTCCCTACACACACGCACATACACACATCACACACTGCCCTGCTCCTTAAGTAGTAGCTTTAAAGATAATGTCCTTTGAAAAAATTGTAGGGTGTTACTGGTACAGTACATCAGTAAAAATCATTAGTAGCCCATTGAAATGTTAATGCAGCACTCATTGAATATAAGGGAAACACTGGAATATTGTTCACTAGTCATTAGTGCAAATGGAAAAGTGGTTGCATAACAGCAGTCTGCTTCAGAATACAACATTCTTACATACATTGTTTAATTCTGTTTAAAAAAGTTGCATCACTGACTAAAGCACACTAACATTTCTGAACAAATGGACTTGTTTTCTTAGCTATAAATCTGTCATTCTGCATTCTGTCTGGCCACTGTGTATCCTAAACCTAGCTATGGTTTAAGCATATCTTGCACCAGCCAATGAATTCCATCTTAGGGAGTGAAAGTTTCTCAGCAAGTGTCAACCATAATGGATTCATCATTATTCAAAAGCCATACAACTGGAGGCCCACGGGCACCTGCCCACTCAATCTAGATTCAATTTGTATAGGAAGGGGGACACGATATTTCAAGTTCCGAACAGCCCAATGTGCATATATAACTGACACAGAAGCCCCACTAATGTAAATCACTGGATTTAATTATGAATTCTGTGCTGGAAGGGATCTTTTCTACATTGAATGTTGAATATTTTCAACCTGTCACTCATATGTTATGCAATTTAATGCGCAATACTTTCTCTTTAACTTCCCTCACCATAGCTGTCTACACTACAGTTATCTGTTCTATCCCTGCATGTACATCTCAAACAACCATGATTGATCACTACACTAACAAACCGAATTTGGATTCTCATAGCGATCACACAACGAACTGATACTATGTGCTAATGAGATATTGAACTATATTGAACTTTTAATCCATTTGCCGAAGTTAATTAAAAAATGCTTCATCTCCGTTGTCATGAAGTATCATGAAGATTTATGGCTAAAATGTTAAAGAAAGTTTATTGAACAAAATAAAGAAAATAACAACCTGAAGTATTTGTAATGTGATGAGCCTCCAGAACAACTTCACTGCTTCTCGCATGGACTTTTTTTGTTTTGATGATGGCAGAGCCTGATGACATTCAGTCTCCTATAGCAGGGTTTTGCCTGCATAGAGAAATGTTAGGTGCCCCTCAAAGAGATTTATCAGGAGGGAAAAGAAAAATCACCAGTACAAAATGATAAGAATGGAAAGGAAAATAACAATGCTAATCCTCTCCAACAAGCAGAACATAAACCGAGATACAATGTCTTTGACTTCCAGCAGTTGGCTCCCGTCTCATCCACAGCCGCTATATTTTACACAAGCTGGCTGTGTTTAACCAGCCAGACAGACTGCTCTGCTGGGAAGTTGGTGCTAATGGCATTGAGGGCTTCCTCTCACATATGAAAGCTGTTCTTTTTAAAGTGAAAATCTTAAAAAACGTTTAATATTTAATGTACTTAGGCTAAGCATGCAGGAAATGCTCAGGTGTTTTTTAATTTGAAAGGTTTAAAAACAGTCTGTGTCCACTAGCCATCTTATAAAGTAACCAGCAACTCCCAACAGCTTAACATCATTTTCATGCTTGTGTTATTCAGTGACTCCTCAAACACTGCGGAAGCATTTCTTTTGTTTTTCTACGCATTTTTCCCCCTTTTCTTCAAATTGTCTTTTCAGTGCTGTGGTTTTACAGACAAGATCATATTTCCTGTTTTTCTCACTGAATCAGGTTTGTGTGGCTTATCATAGTCTATGTTGCTCGGAAACCACCTGTATCAATTTATCACCAGTTTATTTTGTAAAAGTTACTGTTGTGTCCAAGTACACATATTACTTCAAAATAGTTTGTGTGAAACCAGTTCTCCATTTTCAGAATTCAGTTCCAGCATATGAAGAAGCCTTATTTTAGTTTATTTCAACGAGTCGTCTAGATATGCAATCATAGGATTTGGAAATAATAACAGCATTGTGCACTCTGCCAAACTTGCTTTGTTCTTCAAGTATGGTACTTAACAAACCCAAACATATTATTTGTCTTATAATGACAAGCCAATGTGGTATTCATCCATTTACAGGAGGCTGAAAAATTGTGACCAACATGAAATGGAACGTAACAAACACAGAGTAGTTAGCGAAACATTTGGTTCGTACATGACAGCGATCAGCAGCTTCTAGAGTCTGTTGTTGAAGCAGAGGAGCTGTGTCAGTGAATGTTAGGAATAGTACCATGAAGAGATGATTAAATTTTTGAAATAATCCATAAGAAATCCTGCTGAAATCATTCCTCATGGAACTTGTATAACTATTACTAAAACTTTCTCCATTGAAGCTTTGTTGAATCCATATTACTTTCGCACTGTTTACACAAATGATTATCACCGTTGCACATGTGCTGCAAAATGCCAACAAACCTGATTGACTAGCATAACTGACTGACAGATTGCACTGTCTCACCTGTTGATAGACAGTAAATAATCACCAATACTGAAATACAAATACAGAAACCAGACGCTGCTATTTGGATTTGATTTCCTGGCTGGTGCGGGGCCTAAATAGGCCCGCCGCAGGTCCCTGAAGTGGACTTTTAAATTGTCTTTCTTCTGTGTTTGTGAAACTGGATTGAACTGAACAGACATAAGGCTGTGGGAAAACAAACATGGAGTCTTTACTCTGAGACAGTGGGACTAAACGGAGAGAGTAAATAGTGAGATGTGAACAGGCCAGAGAAAATAACAAATCTTCTAACGTTTGGGATCATTTCAAGATGAAACAAAAACTCTGTTCCAGTGTAAAACTGAACTATCATCATATTACTCAACTATTCAGTGCTATACTTGATTACTAAAATTATCATTATCTTTAGTCCTATTTAGGGCATTTTTATCTTCAAAACCTAATCATGTGGATCAGTTGACAAGACCTAAGATATCTGTAGTTCCTGTCAATGTGAACTGGGTTTCCACTGTAGTACATATCTAACATACCACTTGTTATCACATTTGATGTGTGTGTCAGGGAAACCCATGGACAAACCTACATCCAGCTAGGGCTGTCCCAAATGCTTCAAAGCTTCATTGGTTGCCATGGTAACCGAAGATGCACAACCTATATGATGACCAAAATGATGTTTCTTTCTATCCCTTTCCACTGTTTCCTTCCTCTTGTTTTATTTTGCACTATCCTGTTTTTATCCCTGAGCACAAAGGGATGTTTCTGTGAGCCTTTATTTTTCCCATGTGAGTTGGGACACAATTGCATTGTGTGGTTTTCCTTTGAAGTGAGGGATCCAGGGATCTTAAATCGGTACTGAAGTAATGGAAAATCTAGCTGGTCAATGTGCCATCTGTTGCCTGTTGAGCTTGAATGTGCCAAGTTATGATTTGAGTATATTTTTAAAAGCTAAATGCTGTACGTGTGAGGGTTTCTAACAGTGTTTTTCATTGTGTTGTGTTGGGCGTAGTAGCGGATTTGACTATGAATAATAATTAACAATTATCAAAGGTAATTATTAACAGGAAAAAGCAGAAGATGTTATTAATAAGCATGAACAATAATGGGGCCGCACCTCAAATTCCTGTCCAAATATAATAGATAAACATATAATGGAAAAAAATAGTTTGAGAAGCTTTAACCAGTGATTTCTTTTCTTTTTTTTAAATAAATATGAGGGGAACTATGTACAAGCCTGTCGGACTTCCTTTCCCTCGTAACACTGATATTCTATGACCAGAATTAATAAACTCAAAATATTACATTTTCAGAGACATACAGCCAAGTCCATAAATATTTGGACATCGACACAATTTTCATCTTTTCGGCTCTGTACACAACCACAATATATTTGAAATGAAGCAAAACAAGATGTGCTGTAAGCTCACACTTTCAGCTTTAGTTTGACAGTAGTTACATCCAAATCAGGTGAACAGTGTAGGAGTTTCAACAGTTCCTGTATGTCCCTCTCACTTTTAAAGAGAACAAAACTAATTGGACAATTGGCTGCTCAGCTGGTCCATGGCCAGATGTTTGTTTTTCCCTCATTATCTCAATTGCAAGAAGCCATTAAAAGGACTAGAGTTCATTTCATGTGTGTTCATTACCTTTGGAATCTGTTGCTGTCAACTCTCAATATGAGGGTCCAAAGAGCTGTCACTTTCAGTGAAGCAAGCAAGGCTGAAAAATCATAACAAAGCGATCATGAAAACATTAGTTGTGGCCAAATTGACTGTTTGGAACATGGCTAAAAAAAGAAAGAAAGAAGGCACCGGTGAGCTCAGTAACGCCAAAAGACACGGAAGACTATGCAAACAATTTTGGTGGTTGATGGAAGAATTTCAATGGGTACAGAGGGTTCACCACAAGATGTAACCCGTTGGTGAGCCTCAAAAACAGGAAGACCAGATAAAAGTTTGCCAAATAAACGTATAAAAGCCCTATACAAGTTCTGGAACAAGATCCTGGTGGTGGTGGTGGTAGTGTTATGGTATGGCCATGTATGGCCGCCGTTGGAACCGGTTCCTTTGTATTTATTGATGACGTGACCGGCAGCAACAACGACAACAGCAACAGGATGAATTCTGAAGTGTTGTCTGTTTACAAGACACCGTGATGAATTTGTGTACTAATGCATCTGTATCCTCGAGGCAAAAATAGCTTCACATTGGGAAAAGCATCAACATGTCACGCTGTATCTAACAGGCCCAGACATCTCTCCTCTCAGCAGAATAAAGATGATTCCTCCTAATGAAAGACAATTGTTTTCTTCACATACTCCCTGGTTGCTCAGGAAGCTAATAGAAAACACACAGCACATTCTGTATTACTAAATCCCAGCCTGAATGTTGCCTGTGTTTCATTTAATGAAACCGAGAAGGAGGCCAAGTTTGTCATTTTATGCATGACTATGACTTGTATAATAAAAGAACGGTGCAGCTTTCATTAGAGAGGAAGATATGCGTAAAATGTACAAATGGAAGAGCTTACCCTAGACCTAAAGAGCAGGCAGAGTGACATATTGCTCTGTGTTGAAGGTATAAATATGTAATTTCCATCGGCACTGATATAGTTAGTTTTTATATATCATTTATAGCTAGAAAAGGCACAGAGGATTTCCTTCCAACATGCCTGACACCCAGCCCTACACAAGTCTGCATCCCTATTTATACACTTACAGGGGAGAAATATGAGCTACTTGTATGTCATGTTAACACCAGCACAAGCCACAGGGGTATCGTGGTCCTTTTTCCTCTCTTGTTCCAGTTTGGTATTCAGTCTGCCCTTTCAATATAAAATCCTTTGAGATTTGATACTTTGGAAATCGGCATTAAGGCGAAGGTAGTGGGTTAACAAGTCGCGTACTTTGTCAGGTGTCAACACCACTGAAGCATTTTCATGAGGCACCAAACGTATCGTGAATTTTTTTTCCTGTGCCTGAGCAAAGACCGTTCAGTTGCATAATATCATCCAGTGAGAATCACGCATCATCTTTTGACTTCCAAGACTATCTGTAGCACTGGAGTGTGAATGCACAGGTGCGTTTGTGTATGTTTTAGAGCAGTAACATAAATCAATACCTTCGTAGTATCTCATAAGTATATGAAGAATTCCTTCTCATAGATCACAGAGGTCCTTTTGTTTAATGATCTTCAAAGAGTGATTGGTGTTTCCTCCATATTCATTTTGGATGTGGCAGTATGGCCACTTTTTTTTTTTTTTTTGGTCTTTTTTTGAGGTTTTTAGACGATGGCCAAATAGATTGTGCATCTACATAATTTTGTAAAGTGCAGACCATAGATTATAAGAAACAAAGTATTCAGGTGCAGCCATAAATTTTGAAACCATAGTAAACTCAGAAATCAAAATTTCAAAGGTTGTATAAAACGTTGTATAAAATGTTAAATCAAAGTACCTGGTAAATTCCTAATTATTTTCTTGCAATTAAAATCCATACTTATGGTCAATAAATCCTTAATACTATTCCCAGTACAGTAATGAAGTTGCATTAAATTCTGTTATAAATAGCAATAAAAATGAATTAAATTACCTTTATTATTTACCATGGAGAACCCTGGGGACAACCCTATAAGCATCATAAATGTTATTTTATCATTAAAATGTGACTACGATTTGAACTAAATAAAAAAAATATCCATCTCGAACTCATCTTAAAACTTTAGTCTTGGCTTCTAAGGTCCAGTATTATATGGTAAAGCTCTATAATCATTACTTACCATCCCATAGCTTGAGATCCTCTAATAAGACCATGTTCTCTATTCGGTAAAGGTTGAAAACTAAGGGCGACGACATTTTAACATGTTAAGTGGATATTTTTGAAAATGACCCTCCTCAGGCACACATTGTTAAAAGTAGTGAATTTTTTATATATCTGAAAACATGTCTAGAGGGAATCTTTAAATTTAACTGACACCAAAGATGTTTTGACATTTTTGTTAATGAGCAGTGTCAACAAGTGTTGTGGAAAGCATCTGTATTTGTATAACCTCCGCAACCTTGGAATATCAGGTTGTGGAGGTGTTGTAAATCAGACGTGCGGCGTTAGCTGTGTGCTCCTGCTACTATTACAGAGAGAGTCCTGTGTCCACAGCGATGAGCCGCTGCTGTGCTGGAACAGAACATCACTGTACAGTGTGTCACTGCGTTTCTGGCCGGCCGCCAGATGCTGTTTATAGCTTAGCAGGGGTCAAGTTTGACAGCCCTAATAACCCTGAACACACTCACCGTCTAATCCATAAAAGGCTTTACAATCAAAGCCGAGAATGACTTTGCATGAAAAAACGCAGCAGCGTATTATGTCTTTCTGCTCGTCTGTTCAACAGTTTATTTAGAAATTTAATTGTGTGCAATAAACTAGATGGAAGTTGCTATTTTTTCTTACCATTTTGATTCCGCACCACCAAGTTGCTCCAGAAATGTTTGCGAGCATTATATCGCCCTCTAGTAGGCTGTATATCAGCGACAGCTTAATGTCTTTCCTTCTTTCTTTTGTGTGATTCTAGATGCCCCCTCCGCGGAGCAGCAGGAACTGTTCGCCCAGAAACTGGAGCAGTGCTGCATGCTCTTCGACTTCCTGGACTCGGTGATAGACCTGAAGAGCAAGGAGATAAAGAGGGCCACCCTCAACGAGCTGGTGGACTACGTTTCCACCAACAGAGGGGTGCTGGTGGAATCTGCGTACCCAGAGATCACCAATATGGTGAGGATGAATATCTACAGCGATTCAAGTTCTCACATTTTTCTGAAACTGCCATTCTAGAGTTTTTGTGTCGGCTGAATTTCATCTATTAACGTTTAATGCATTCAAAGTTGCGAAATTCCGTTGTTTTAACCATGTGTATTATCAAACAGCAGTGCCATCTCCTCTCTCAGGCACTGTGTAACGTCCTGTGCACTTGAACAGGATTAAAAAATGGAGGCTGATCGCGTGTCTAGACAGGGTGTGTCATGTCAGCAGCACGTGAGGTACACGTTATCTTATTAACCCCAAATCCCTCACCATACTGCTTCCATTTAAGTCCACAGTTTAAACAGGAAGTTAAATTGATTGTAAATAATCCTTTTTTGTCTGTTTTTCTCCTCCTCTCTTCATACTTTCTCTCACTTATTGTATTGTCTCTTTCACTGTGGTGTCGTTTTTTTTTTTTTTTTTTCATTTTTCTCCCCTCAAACCTTGATTTTTAAAGCCATAGGTGCCATCTTTCACCAGCAACACACAGTACAGATGAAGGCAGACACAAAAATCTCCAATCTTAAGGCCGTCAGAAAGTCCACTCTGTAATTTACGATTCAGACCAATTTCTAACCTCGGGTATCAATTGACTAACCTACAATAACGCCTGGGACAACAAGCACTCAAGATTTCTTGTGGCTATTTCAGAAAAGGGGAAAAAAACTACACATTTGTCCTTGCCAAAAACAATTGATATGTTCCTGTCTTGTTTCTGTGGTTTTGAAACTGCACAGTTCTGTTGTGCTGTTTTGGCCCAATAGCCACAGTTTGACCTTCAGGTCACATAACACCCTCAAGCACAGAGAAATGTTCTTCCATGCACATCAATTTTGACAGAAGGAAAAACTGAAGGAAAACACACTTGCTCTACCAAGGCTAACTGCCTCGCAGGCTGTTGTCAAAAGAAGAACGATCAGTTTGGACACATGTCATAACTCCGATAAACACTTATTTCAAACGACCAAACAAAGGATCAGCGTGAGAGGAAACATAAATGTACAATATCAAAACCTGTCTGCCATTTTAAGTTAATGATAAAACTGAATTTCTGTAACTGTAATTTTCTACATTTTAGGAAGTGCATTCAATAGACCTGATAGGTCAGAGGTGAAGATTAGTTTCTAGTGATTTACACATTGTCTTGTTTCTAGACAGTTTAACAACCATTCTAACCCCCTGCTATGGCCGTCAAAGTGTAGATCTGTGTTCATATAGCAGGTGCCCAGCTGCCTAGTTGACTCCTACAGTACGATAATGACTCATGAGCAACATTTAGAACACAACGGTCTGTACTGTAGTGTGTGCTGCAGTGACTCAGTCCACACTGCAGATTATCATGATGGATACGAGTGAGCACGTCCACCGCTGAGTCAAGGAGCCTTAAATTACTGATGGCCTGTCGGCAATAATCCATGTCTTACTTTGCAACTACTGATTTAGGACTCAGTTTAGAGACTCTTAACTCAGCTGTTATACATTTACTTTGTTAAAGTAAAAGTTATGCGGTTGATAGTAAAATAAGATGAAGAGGGATGAAAAACACGATTTAGACAGGAGGAGGCTGTAAAAGTTACTCAATTGATTTCACAGTTTAAATTTTCATCAAACATAAAGTTAAAAGCTTGTTTCATTGACATGTTCCCACTCTTATTTAGGAGAGCAGTCACGATTCTACATCTTTAGTATAAAATTAGTGCTACAACAACTACTTGATGGTTCCACCTTCTCATATATGAAGGATTCCTTTGTTCCTTGTCATATATGACAATTATTGAACATTTTAGACTGTTCATCAGACAAAGAAACAAATCGGAAGTCTTCATTGTGGTCTCAGAGAAATATTGAATACCATTTTTAATGGGGGGGGGGGAAAATAATTAGCAAATTGTTTACTAATGGAAATAATTGCTACTTATAAATGAGAAGATCAGAGAAGGGGCTCATTAATATTAATGAGACGGACACAAAACAACCTGTTCTTTCTGGAGCAGCAGAGAAAGGCTTGAGAGAGGAGGTGTAAAAATATGTTGATTTTTACTACTTAAAACCACAAACATCTTATCTATCAAAACTTAAAATACACAGGAAAAGTGCAATATGGGGTCTTTTTTAATGTAATTAAAGCAAAAAATTAAAAAACGCAATTTTCTCTCAAAATTTTGACTGCCAATGTAGTCTTACTGCTATGGTTTAGTAACTTAGCACCGAAGCAGTGTAAACATGGAGTAGGAGGGTAAATACGGAGCCACCAGCGTCAAACCGATTACACTTAGTGTTTAAACTGATGCAGTATCAGTGTTTAAAGTACAGTGCATATTAGTAACATACTGTACCTTAAAGCAACCGAAAACTCAGCATGGATATAAGTTTGATTTCAAATGAACAGTCCGAGTTAAAGAGGCTTTAATTTACAGCCTGTAATGACTTCAGGCTTTAAATAAATACCGTCTACCACCTTCTCTCTGTTAAGGTTGGTAAAGGCTTTAATGTTTTGCAAACAGCACAAGTGGCAATGTGGAGTTGCCCTAAATATAAACATTGGAGTGTCAGACAGTGTGATATCAATGTCATAGCAGCGAGATGGATATTTTGTGCTTTCTCTGCAACATGGCAGGATAAGTTGTCCCAACACCGACCGTAAACACAGCAGCAAATCATCCATCAGCAACCAAAGGAATACAAATATACATTTCAGTTATTTTCTGGTGAATTATAATTAGTTAGTGTGTATGTTAGTGAGTGTGTATGAGTTAGTGTGTATGTGTTTAAACTACGTTTTTGTTTACCCATTTTTGGGGAGAAAAATAAGTGAAAGCAGAAATTAAATGGGCTGTTTCATCCCAGCTAATTATGGACGATATTATCAAAGATTAATCAACACAGGTAATACACAATGGATAACCATCTCTTGGGCAATATCCTAGCAGCTTGTTGGCTAAATCGTGGAGAACGCATATCTCCTTCTGGTTCGCAGGTGTTGTCATTGTATTGTCTTCATTATCTCACTTCGCCATGCAAGGGGGGGAACAGAGGGACATGGGTCCAGCTCAAAGCTAAGCGTGTTACAGACAAGTTTCTAAATACGGTTCGGCAAATGGCTGCACTTTGTGAAAGCTGGATTTGATAATAGCTCTCCTATATTCTCCATGCTTGGCATCGCATGATAATAAAGAGGTGATCTTTTTAAAGTGCATCCTATTATGCTGCTGCAGCGAGGACTTTGATCGTAGAGGTTATTAGAAGTACAAATGGCTAGGTTTCTCATCCATGCAGAAAGAGGTTTTACACTTGTGCCAACTCCTACAATTAGTGTTAATAATATATGATATAAAAATAACAAGCTTCCCTTTCTGTGCAAGTAATAAGAAAGCAGAGTTGGGTGGAAAGCACTATTAATTTGCCTTTTTATTTGCTTGAACTCTAAAGTTTTTCGGCCCTTTTTGCTATAATGTTGCACTCAGTGCTTGCACTTTCTCTCTATCCCAACCCCTCCTCGTCCTCCTCCTCCTCCTCTTTTATCTTGTGTGTTGCTACTAGTCACCCACAGACTGACCTTCAAGCCGAGCCTCCCTCGTTAATGAGCCAACACTGGTTTCACTTCCAGCGCTGTCTTTATAAATCCTACTACATTACGTTCACACTCTCACACACAGAAATAACCACTTCCTTTTTAGCCTCCATGAGAATGTTGACACACTAATCGTGTTTGCGATCCTCCCACAATGTTTGCTCTTGTTTTATCCGACTGTTGTTATTATTCAATATTGTGAAGTGACTAGGGGAAGTTGATACGAGCATGACTGATGCTTGTGTGGTGACTTATGTAACAAACTATGCTGCACTGACCAAACAATGGATAGATTAATACCCTCAATGGAAACCAGTTGACTGGGCGTTTCTGTGATGTCTTATGATTACACCATTTGATCTAACATGAATAGGTACATGGTAGCAACACCAAAATTCGGTGGGTACCCGTAAAAGTACAGCCATCAGGACCTAACCATAATCAAGCTACAGTGGAAGTGAAAATCTAAAGTAGATCTTCTGAATACCCCAGCTTCTGTGCATTGCCAATCAAGTTGTCTTTTTTTCCCAGTTCTTATTTCCTCGAAGAAAATGTCACAAAGCCCTCATCATCCCTGGATGATTCGGGGAATACAATACTACAAAATAATTAAATGGCCACAGAGTCCATATAAAATATATTCATTATGATGTTATTCAGAAATGGCTTTTTTAAACAAAAGTTCAAGTTTGACATCACACAGAGCAAGACGAAATGTTTCCAAGAGAGTACAGCTGCACTCTCTGGGGTAGGGTTTTCAGCCAAATTTAAACTAAATATAACATCGACCCTAAATTGTTGACCTCCACAATGCATGTTCTATTGGATGTTGGCATTTATGGGAGTTAAAAAAGATATTTTACAATATGAAGAATACAGTTATTTCCTGGTTTACTAGAACTCTGTAGCTTAGTGTCTTCCAACATAATATAGTACATTTCTGCAACACAAAATGTATGAATGTAAAATAATCTAGATAAATGCATCTGAATAAACCTTTGACGAGAGGTTGTGGGAAGACATAGCTTTGTTTTATAACCCCCCCCCCAAAAAAAACAGAAGCACGGCTGTTCTTGTGCGTTGAAACTGCATTGAATGTTTTAATAGGACATCATATGCTGATTTACTAGTCCAGTTTCCATATGTTCTATGTTTTTACTATTCCTGTTAGTGGTATTTCTCTTCCCTAACTCAGAATTTATATTCCTTTGGGAGGTTTTGCTGCAGGCTGTCAGCATTAGGGCCTCTGTCAGGTTTAAAATTCCTTCGCTGCCTCCCTCTGCCATTAGTGTCTTTAAAGTTTTCCAGCTGCCAATAAGCCATTTGATGTCGATGCTTGATGTTTACCACTCAAGCTTGAGAGTGTCTTTGTAAGGGTGTCCACCAAATCACATAGGGCCAGATTTCCCTGCTCCTCTCTGTAGTGTGTGTGTGTGTGTGTGTGTGTCACACTCAAATTTACCCTTTCTAAAAAATAACAAGGTGGGATAGAGGTGGCGGTGACCTGTCTACAATGATTATCTTCAGTACAGAATTTTAATAGGTAGTTACAGCACATGCAGAGTTGGTAATAGTAATTGGTAATATTGCGATATTTCTGCCTTATGCAATATTTTTCACAATATGGAGTGTTGAGTTTTTATGCTCCACATATCTGATCCAAACTCCTAGAGAAATACAGGTCTGCTGTAACAAAAACAAAAGGTGAATAAATAAGGGCGGGTGTCGGTCAATATATTCTGGCAGTTACCCATGATATACATAGAGTACAGGGCAAATATTCTGTCATTTCAGCATTTTATCATTATCACCCCGTCTCTTAAGTAAAAGCTCACTTGTTGATTAGAGCTAAATAACTACTCATTTCCCTGCCGTTTCTCCTCCCATGCGCTCCTGAGATTTTAACACTGTATGTGTCTTTTATTTTAATTAACAGTTCTCATCTTCTCCACAGATCTGCACCAACATATTCCGGACACTCGCACCAAGTGAAAACCCAGATTTTGACCCAGAGGAGGACGAACCCACTCTAGAGGCTTCATGGCCTCACATGCAGGTGAGAATCTGATACTTAAGCCTCTCCTCTCTCACTCCTTACGTCTCCTCCTTGTGTGTCGCTCATATATAATTGTATTTTTTTTTTTAATTTTCCAGCTTGTCTATGAGTTTCTGCTGCGCTTTCTGGAGAATCCAGACTTCCAGCCCAGCATTGCGAAGCGCTACATTGATCAGAAGTTTGTTCTGCAGGTGAGTGGCTGCGAGGCATGAGCCATTTTCTTCTTTCACAGCATTTCTCATGAGTCAGGTGTTTTATAATTATGACCTTTTTTTTAACCACCAATAGTTTGCATACCTGCACGTGCATCAACGCCGGCACTTAAACTAAAGGTCACAGCAGTAGCAGCTTATAAATTTTTAACCTGTTTAATGTGTAGATAAAACATTGCTTCAGATAGGAAGTGTGTATATATAGAGTAATATACACACACACAATATATATCAAACGCATACCTAAAAGTAGTAAAATCACTCTTATTTTTTTTTTCCAGAGCTGTATCTCAGCAAATTGAGCCTACATGTAGTTTACTTATTTTATTGTGTTTTCCTTTGGAACTTTGATCTTAAGCTGTAAATTCTTTAAATTTTCTTCTGTATATACCTCTGGATTTATCTAATTTGTGTCAAGTTTATATCTTTATTAATAGAAAAATAAAGGGAAATTGGCTAAGTGTTAGCAAGACAAGAACAGTGAATATGTCAAATTGAATCACTGTTAAGTATGTATCATAGTTCAAAGGGGAGCAGGGGTTGTTCATCCACTCAATAGTAAAATAAGAGTCTTTTTGGCTGATATATCTGGAATGTTGTGACCGCTCCTGTTAGTCGTTACAGGTTGTTGGTGAGCACATAGGTTCGACTAGTTAATATTTTTCAGTCTCTGCTTCTTGTGTGGGTGAAACGATCAGTCAAATCATTACATGGTGTAGCTAGGCTACATCTGTCCTGGCTTAGTATCCACCTACTGCAGGAATGCTTCATTTCTCATGTGCAGCCGCAGCCTCGTGCAGAGCAGCGGCAGCTAACGGGGACCACAGGACCAGGAATGTTGGCCGGGCCTTATTCGAGGTGCCTGGGCTGACTTTCCATGATGTGAGCGTGTCGTGGGGGAGCTTTAAATAGCTCCCCGTTGTTTACTTCCAGGAGAAGAGAAGGGGACTGTGGTTGGAGCAAAGGGAAAAGAGGTGGAGGTTTGGGCGGCAATTAAAGGCCGCGAAAAAGACCTGCTGTTCGGTCGTCATAATACTTGATCCGTACCACAAAAAGTTCAATCGAGACAACGTTTCGATCCTATGTGGATCTTTATTAGGTCACCATGTTTAAAGGGCGGAACACACACTCATATTTATACATATGCACACCAATATGTTGACAGGCTCTGTCGTAGCAGATATTGATAATCATCCAAACCACACAGGGTGATACATAGGCCTAGGAAAAAATAGATTATGCAAGATCCAATGAGGTAAGAACACACCTGCTCTATTTCTAGATATACAACTAAAAAAATATATATGCATGTCAAGGCTCAGAGAAGTGTGTATGTATATATATATATATATATATATATATATATATATATATATATATATATATATATATATATATATATATATATATATATATATATATTTACAGAGTAAATCATCTAGATAAAACCACTATTTTTAGCAAACGTGTTTGATTTCTCGTTCTTGATTCAGACCTCGATAGTTTTCTAATAACTGCACATCTATGTGTACTGGTTGTCATAATATAAATAGCCAAACGCTCAACAGAAAGATCGAGAAGGTCATTTGTGCTTACTGCTGGTGAAGCTTATATATTAAGTGGCTTTTATTTTTATTTATTGCTGTTGGCAGTTAGGCTTTTTTTTTTCTTATCTTCTCTGTGTTGGCGTTTTTAAATTTATTGCCGAGTGTTTTTGTCAAACACACATTGCTTCTCCATGTGTCCTGTGTTGACCTTTAAACCGTTTTAGCTGCCTATCTGTATCCTTTTTTTATATTTTAGACCACATAAAACAAACCTTACTCAACATTAGCTGCTTCACATTTGTATCGACATCTAGAGTGTTAAATTGTTTCTGGTATTGGATGTTTCTTCTGATGGTGCAATAACTCTTTAACTCCACACCTGTTTTCCCTTTAGAAACAGGTGTGGAATAAAACAAAAAAAAATAAGCAGCACAGCTCCATGTAAAAACTGTTTTGCTGTCAACATTTAATTAATCATTTTTGTGCAACGGTTTACCTTTTTCTTGTTTCACAAACATGTAAACCATCTATATCAATCTAAGATAGTGTAAAGTAAAGAATTAGTAGAGGCCAGTGATAGCCTGAATTTGCATGATCCATTAAACAGCACAGTCTCTGTGGTATATCCCTTTATGTGGTCCGCTGGACTCAGGTCTCCTCTGTTTTTCTACACTAACAGTTAGTTTGTGGCATGTTTCCATCCTGGAATACTGAGCTTAAAAACTAGCATTACTCTGGATCAACCAGTCCAAAACACAGCTGCTGTAGTTGCTCAGAAAAAAAAGGCTTCAACATGGGAAAACAACCATATGTGGAGTTAAGAGCAGAACATGTGGTCAGACATGTGGTCAGAGTGTATTTTAGGCTTTTTTTGTCAGGGAGCACTGAAATTGTTTGTTTATGTGGTCTGAGGGATCTATTTTTCTCAGTTTATGATTTATAATAAAACAGATGCAGGTTCTCAAAAGTGTGTCCCCTAGTAGGTCTTCCATGTGTTTTAAGTTGCTTTCACACCTGCACGCAACGCTGTCCACTTGCAGTCAAATAACTAACCCGAGACGCACATATCTACGCACAGTTGACGGCAGCCGCAAAGACAGACGCTGTTGCTCACACACAACTCGGACAGAAATTTAATCACTAAAATATTCAATTGTATTGAGGTCAGTTTCCCAATTTATAAGTCGCACGTTGTTTTAATTTCATCTGCTAACGCAGGGACTCGTTACACTTCAGTTGGTTACAGGCTTAATGGAGTACAGATTAAACCCAGGGTTCAACATGACATTGTCCAGTCACAAAACTGCTCCTGTATTCCATAAGACACTATATAGTTAGCATTTCAAACCAAGTCAAATATCTCATGTGCTTTTTTTGTTCTCATAGTTATCTGTCAAATTTTGTCATTACATTATTGATTTAATTTCTGTTATGACCTATTTTTCTTGAATTTTTTTCATCACATTAACAGATATAGCTCTGATTACATGTAGCAGCAGTATTGATTTTTGTTTTTAGTCATTTTCTGTAATACTGCTATGGGTAGTTTATAAGTACAATGTCTTTATGCTTGAGTCTTACAGTATGTCTAAATACAAATGTAGCCTTTTTCAGCAGTGGAGGTTAAAGTATCATCAGGTGGGCAGTGGTCAGGCTCAGGAGAAAACGATTAAGAACTATGATTGAATTATTGACTCTGTCTCTGGCAGCTTTTGCTTCCCAATTTCTACATACTATATGTACAATCTGTAATTTAATTAACACAAAATTACAGATTTCAGTGCCACCAATTAACATGAATTAATTAGTGGCACTGAATCATTAAGACATAATAAGCTCATTGCTCCTGTAGGTCAGTAAGGATGTGTGGAAAACCGTACAAACATCCTTTTTTGCTTATTCGAGTTTGCTTTATTTATTCTCTCTATTTTCAATATCATTTAATTTGTAGATTAGTCTTTTTTAATTAACTGTTTAACTGTGAAAAGTGCCGATCCAAACGGGTATTTCAATTTACAATGACATAAAACGGAAGGTTGAGAAGCTTTAACCAGTGAAATTGTTTTATTTACAAGTCGGCTTCCTTTCCACTCATAGCACTAATATTCTATAGGCAGAATAAATCAACTCAAAATGATGAATTCATGATTGACCGTAGCAGCTCTACATGGCTGTAATACTGAGATATCTGTCATCAACTGGAGGGCTCACTGCTTCAGGTTCTCAGACAGTCTGGGAAATAATGATGAAACTGGGAATACGCAGCGCCTCCCCATTCCTTAAACTGTTATCGCGATGCCCTAGAGACATCTAATCAAGCTGCTCGTTTGCAGAGGTTTACTATGTGTACTGTATCTGAACGACTGTGAATTAGACGTGTGCAGAAAAGAACATGCACAAGATGAAACTCTTCCTCAGTACATGCAGGTTCTTAAAAATTTACAGCCAATCCTGTCACCAAGGTGCTGACGTCAGGTTAACAGGAAGAGAAGCTGTCCTCTGAAGCTGATCTGAGCTTGAAACAATCCTTTTGAACTCTGTGGCGATATTATTGTAAGGATATGTTGTTATTATTGTAGTTTATGTTGCTGCAAATAGCTGTTATATAGCAGATCTATCAAGTCTTTTTACAGTACAGCGTATTCAGGCACATATACTGTATGTTTGTTATAAAACATCTCATTTAATACATCAAGATATATGGTATAGAGAAATGGCAAAAGAAAGTAATATATTATTGATTGAGTACTTTTTTAACGTAGTGCATGTTTGTCTTTTTCTCTGTTGTTGCAGCTCCTGGAGCTGTTTGATAGCGAGGACCCGAGGGAGAGGGACTTCCTGAAGACCATCTTGCACCGGATCTATGGAAAGTTCCTGGGATTGCGGGCCTTCATCAGGAAGCAGATCAATAACATATTCTTGCGGTGAGTGAAATGTATAGAGAAGAAGTAAATGAAGTAGAAACGCCACAAAAAAATAACGAAGCTGTTTTTAGAGTATATCCTGGTTAGTAACCAGAAGGAGAGTGCATGGGCCGAAGCTCATTCTTCTATGTGACATGCAAATATGCAAGAAAAAAAATGAACGGGTTTGTCCTTGGCCAATTCTACACCCTACAAAATGCACAAAAATCCTCTAATAGTTTTTCTCTAATCTGAAGACAGATCAACAAATAAACAGAAACAAATACTTCTGTTTATGTTAAAATTATGACAAAACCGCATTAAGCAGTCACTGCAACCTTTTTTTGTTTACTAGCCAAACTCCGATAATTTGTTTTTAACCTGTCATCAGCCATTTCAAATGGGAAAGGAAATTCAAGTTATTCAGGTTTTAGAACGGGTGCAAGCAATCTACAAGAACATACATGTTTACTGTGAAGCATGAGCATGTCAGCAAATAAAGTCATTTAAGGAATTTTCCCAAGGGGCCAAAGCTCTTTTGGGGAAACACAGATGCGTTACCTGCATTTCGAGCACTGTGAGGCGTGTTGAGAAACGGAAATACAACCTTATTTGTAGTCATGTCCTGAAGCAGAAATAAGAAATAAATTCTCAGCTAAATATTCAGAAGTTTCCTTTTCCACCTACCGTTCGTCTTCTTTGCTTTAGTTCATGAAATCCACCCGTAAAATCAGTCTCACAGCATTAAATGGATGTATTTATTGTTTTTCCTGTAAAATAGGGTTTTAACTGCCACCATCAGAAGTTGCATTTCCATCCACCTTTTCTCATTCACATTTTCAACATTTTCAAAGAAATAAACCAGAAATTCAAAGAAAGACTGAAAATTCACAACGTTTTTACCCTTGGAGGGGATGGATTTGTCAGTGTATCGATAAAAGGATACACTATGGCTATGGAAACAGGTTTTGCGAATGAACTCTTCGCTCTTTCACCCGGCAACACGCTCAAACACACAGAAATCGATGCAGTGGTCTCCCTCCAGAAAACCAACAGCACTCGTAAAATTAAGTCTTTTTTTTCCCCCTTCTCCCCTCCAGCGTGGTATTGTAGCCGTCAACGCTGACAAAATTACAGCTAATGTTCTCCCCAGAGCCGACAGGTTCACCAGTAAATTATCCATGATCAGCTGTTGGGTGTTGAGCTGAGTGTCAACTGTTGTCATGGATACATTCACACTCATAAATGACGTAATCTAATGTAATCTGCAAACTCTCCCTGTCCCAGTAATCGCACAAAAATAACGAAGGGAAACGAGCAACGATTCGCATTTTCATTTTGCGCATTTCTCAAAATGTGCCAAAATTTCAATAAATTTGCATGAAAAATCCAGTTAGAGATGTGGAGGAAAGATGAACAGAAATGTGCAAATGGGACGTTTTTGGTCATTATGGCTATTACTACTACACAGATCAAAATGGTGATCACAAGATACTTCTCCTGGGTCTAAGAATATTGGAGTATTTTTCTTTGAATCTCTCTGTTGAATGAAAACATATAAAGACAGATATTTAAATGTGCTCCGTAAACCCGACTGACAGCTAACAATCTTTTCCCCCTATATCGTTGCCTCACGAAGGCTCAAACGGGATCCTCCCACTCCTCAAAAACCGAGAGGAACAACAGAAAAGTGCAGATGGCGGCACGAGGTTTTTCCATCGGCGGCGTGTTGATTCTTTACCACTCTTGTTGCCGGGTGACAATGGGATTTAGATGATTGAAACAGGGGACACTCCATGTTGTTTCCAACAGGCAAGGTGGCAAGATGGGTGCACCCACTTTGACCATCTGCCACTAAGGATAAAAATAGTGCCACAGTTGTCACGCACTGTCTGTACATACCATGAGTGCACATCTAGAAGGAAACGGGTTACAAAAGCAGAAAGGTGAATGATGACTGGGCGCAGTTTATTTAAGGTCTGTAGCTGAATACGTTTAATTCGTTGGCATAATTAGAATTTGGCTTGTGGAAGTAGCTCGTTAAGTGAAGTTTTACTGTATTTCACTATTTTGTTTTGACAGAAACAACGGACATTCTGACATGCACTACACCTCCTAATATAAATAGTCATATGTAAGACCCACACAAAGCAGTATTTAGACCGCAGCAATCAATTTCTCTGAGTACAGTATATATCGTTAGAGTTGTGATGCCAGTTAGAATACATATATTCCATTATTCCTCTTTTCAATTTGTTCGTTTGCTGTTGCAGGTTCATCTATGAAACTGATCACTTCAACGGAGTTGCTGAGCTCCTCGAGATCCTGGGAAGGTGGGTAATGACATTCATCCGACGTTAAGACATGTGGAACAATCACCATTGTTATCTTTTGGCTCAAAAAGCATGTAATTGACAATTATTTTTGGCGTTTCAGATGTGGTTAAGCAAGTAATTTGAAACACTTGGCCTAGGGTATCAACTGTCCTTAATCAAAAATAAAATGTATTCATTTTTTTTAACCTGTTTCGGTGTGTAGCATTTGGTAATTCAGACTCCTTTTTCCTGAAAGACAGATTTCTCTATTTCTGAGCTGTATTTGTTCATTTTAAATCAATTGTGTGGAATCTTAATGTTCATTCTGTCATAGATTTGCTGCAGATATTCAGTTTTTAAGGCTTGTGCAGAGTTTTGCTCATATTCCATGATGTTCTTGCTATGTTTTTTGCTTCTTTCTTTCCCAAATTAAAACCCCCCTCAAGCTTCCTATCTGCTGTCAGTTTGGTAAAACAGTTGCAGTGAATTCCCTTCCTGTTTCTTTTCTACCTCAGGAGCGGATTATTCACAACTCTGCTTTGCTTTGATATTAAAGTATTGGGTTAGGACTTGGGTCGTGTCTTGTGTGTATGATGCATCCAACGTTGTATTCCTCTGTCTACAGTATCATCAATGGCTTTGCGTTGCCTTTGAAGGCCGAGCACAAACAGTTCCTGATGAAGGTGCTCATCCCGTTACATACAGCTAAAGGACTGGCACTTTTCCATGCACAGGTAGGAATATTTCTCCAAACTATCCTGTCAATTCATTTCAAAGTGTTTGTCATGTGCACAGTGTAGAAACAAGTTTCTCTGTACCATGAATTTTTTACTTAGTATTTTTTGTAGTGTAAAAATAGTCTATTAGTCTGTTAGAATAGAATAGTCATCGAAATCTGACTGCACATCCCTCAACAGAACATGATTTCAATTATTCAAAAACTGCACAGCAAACATTTGACAGGAAGTGTAACTAAACTATACAGCTGTTGGGCAGGATTGTCTCAGCAGGATTAAATTGGGTCATGGTCTAATTCATGTGCTACAGCACCTTCTAGTGGCTTTAAAATGAAAATGAATCGGTTGATTATTACTAAGTTTTGTTCAATTTCTCAAAGTTACCACGGTAAAAATTCACTAGAATTATTTCACTTATGACAGGTTTAACCCCAAATGAAAAATGTAAATCTTTTTATGCGACATCACGCGGTCTGTCTGTAGTTTCGGGTGCAGAATGTGTGTTGACTTTACTTTTTTGTGTCCCTCAGCTGGCCTACTGTGTGGTTCAGTTCCTGGAGAAGGATCCTACACTCACTGAACCGGTACTTTTTTTTTTTTTTTTTTAAATCTTTTCCTCCCACACAAAGCACAACACGCCTAGAGCCCAAAGCAAAAAAAACGGCAGCAGATGCTGCCAACCACCCACTCAAAGAGATGAAGGTTGTCTTTCTGAAAATATCGAGAGAAAATCTCAATAAATGATGTATTATGTGTCTAGGTGATCCGTGGGCTGCTGAAGTTTTGGCCTAAGACCTGCAGCCAGAAAGAGGTATAATTTCTATAAATGCACGTTACGTGTGTAACAGCAGGCGTTTCTATCACTTCACGATTTGCGCATCTCCTCCCGCTAGGTGATGTACCTCGGTGAAATCGAGGAAATTCTCGATGTCATCGAGCCAACACAGTTCAAGAAAATCCAGGAGCCACTGTTCAAACAGATTTCTCGATGTGTGGCCAATCCTCACTTCCAGGTTAGTTTTCACTTTAAATCATTCCACTACATTTGCCTTTTGTTTTTACTTAAAGCCCTTTTCCGACACCAGTCAAACCTCGAAACAATTCAGAAAACATGACAGAAACATGGAATTGATGTCTGTTAATGCATTATATGAGAGCTATTTTTCTTCTTTCATCGTTTCAGTGCTGTTAAAGCTTACGTCATGTTAAAATCAAGTGCTTTATGCACATTTTAATGCGTTTGCATTTTGTTTTTATCAACACATTAGCTGTTTTTCCCTCTTAATCTAACTTATTTTATGAGTAATATGCAAACTGTAGATAAAGTCAATGGTTATTATTAACCAGTAGAATCCCACTCACTGCAGTCTCTCTCTGTGTCTGTGTGCAAACAGGTAGCAGAGCGAGCGCTGTACTTCTGGAATAACGAGTACATTCTCAGCCTCATAGAAGAGAACATCGACAAGATCCTTCCCATCATGTTCGGTAGCCTCTACAGAATCTCCAAAGAGCACTGGAATCCGTACGTACCCTCGTCGCAGAGAGCTGTTCACGCGCAGTAAAACATGCAAAACTAAATTATTACTGTAACTCCTGGGTTCCGATTCTCTTGGATTCTCTCTTCTCGTTTAAAGCAAACCTATCACAAAGAGAATCTGAGATCAAAGGCCCATTTGCTAATCATTCACAGCTTTCAACCACGTCTCCTCTCACATTAGCAACCTGACCTTTTGATCTTCGATTTCCCTTCTCTCACCTTTTTACAGAGAATTTTTTTTTTCCAAAGCTCAAGAATAAATGTCATTGTACAGACATTTATTGTCTGTACAATGACATTTAAGTTGCTGTCACGTACATCTCTACAGATTGTGTTTTTGTGTACACAGCCCAGCCAGGCATATAGACGCCACCATGATGGCTGGATGGTTAACACGTTATGTGCCGTAGTCCTACGTCATAAAGTAATATCAACCCCTGCATATATTTTTAGTATCATTCATGGAAAAATGTTAATGAATGTCACTTTATGTGTTGAACACTTGCTGTAGACTCTTATGATAGTTCACAAGTTTTTATATTTATTTATTTGTATACCAGTTTTGCCCATAGAGAGATTTCCTTTGCATATTTGAGTTTCGAGATATTTCTTGTCATTGTACTACCATTGAGGTGAAAGGAATTTCATTTGTGGTGCTCAAAGCATTTACAAATGACATTTAAATTTAAATTTCAAAAGTAGGTTTCTTTCTTCTTCTTCACCTGTTGCTCTGAATAATCACTAATTTCCCATGAACTGTGGAGAAAATCTGATTCCATGAGTCACCCGTGTCGTGCGTTTCGTGATCATGTTACTGATCTGAGTGCATCTCTTTTTATTTTGTAGGACAATCGTAGCTCTGGTGTACAATGTGCTGAAGACGTTGATGGAGATGAACTGCACTCTGTTTGACGAGTTGACGTCCTCCTATAAAGCAGACCGACAACGGTGAGTAGCAGACGCTCGTTTTGGCGAAACAGATTGAACCCTCACAACATCAGTCCAACCAGTCTGAAAAGGTTTAAACCTCATGTTGTGTCCCCGGTCAAATCTGACCATTTCAAAGTTTTTAGCTCTAAAAAACGTGGGTTATTTGTCACCAAGTGTCACCTGGTAATTTTGATCCAAAATTATCCTTTTAGAACTCAAATTCAAGTTCAGCTCAATGAGACACACAGGCCGTAAATAACCATGTAAAACCATGATGTCACTATTTTTGATGGATCAGAAGTGCAACTGTTTTCTTCCTGCTGATGCTGTGGAGATAAAAACAAGTGAAATACAAACATGTTTCATAATAGGTAGGACGATAGTAGCTCTGTCAGGGTACTAATGTCCACCTTTTTGACTGTGTAAGCATTACGGTCACTTTACCACGTAATAAAGGTCAAGACAATGTTCCCATTTTGTGAAATGATAGCTAAAGCTAGCCACATGTTTCCACAGCAGGATTCAATCTCTCTCTTTGGTTTTCTAATAGATTTACTCACTGCTTGCATCACACACGGAATAATTAATTAACCTCTGACAGACATTTTCACACTAGTAAACAGCTTTGCAGCGTGGTAACATTTCAGAATTGTAATATCCAATCTGTGAAAATTACATATTTGTTTTTCATTTTTTTTCTGGTCAGCTGTTAAACGCAGTATGCTGTTACTCCAACTGGAACCGCTGGATCGTATTTCATTGTCGCACCGACGATTTAAACAACACACCCACACAAACACAGCCATTTGTATTGTTTAACACAGGGCAGTTTTAACAACAAGAAAGTGGGCGTGAGAAGAGAATAGAAGGACATACACACAGTAATCCACCACAAATGTTAGACGTCCACAGAGAGGCATTGTTTATAGAAATAGAGGAATATATAAAGCTGTATAAATTGCCCCCAGAAGCTTTCAAATCTGTACAGTTTATGAGAATATCTAATCTTAGATCTCTGATTCAGATCAGGAAAACTTAAAAAGAGGAAGACATCACAGAGTTGACAGGAATTCCAATGGATAATTTCTCTTTGGAGAAGCAGAATACTAAATAGTTACTGAGTGCAGCTAGATATGAAGAATATGGATCCAGGTGCCATCACTTTACAAGGAATATATACACTCAAGAGGCAAAAAGGTTGATTTACAATGTAGTTTCTGCTCTTTTAAAAATATATATATAAATGCAAACATATATTATAGCAGTTTAATGAACGTTGTTGTTTTCTCAGGGAGAAGAAGAAGGAGCAGGACCGCGACGAGCTGTGGAGGAAGCTGGAGGAGCTGAGGCTCAGCAACACCACTCTAGTACAGAACAACAGCCACGGGCTCCAGAGTCTCCAGAACAACAACAACAACAACAACAAGAATAGTAATAATAATGACAACCAGGACAAGGCTGCTGAGGCTGAGGCTGAGGCTGCTGGTGACGGCATCACCACAGACGACAAAGGTCCTGACACCGCTGCGGCAGCCAATGAGAGCGCCCCATGTGCCAAATGACACCGGACGTCAGTTTCTTTTTCTTTTTTTTTTTATTCCCTAACGGTTTGACACCGTGTTCAGGACTGTCAGGGGGAGATTAATGGAGATGGAAATACACAAATTACACCTCAGCAGTATATGAAATCTTAGAGTGACTTAGAACGCCAGCATTTCTTTGCCCCCCCCTAAAAGAAAAAGAAAAAAAATAAGAAAGAAAAAAAGATATTTCAACTTAAAACTATTTTTGGATGTTACCGTGTGGCTGCAGTATATTGTGTATTTGTCTGATCAAAGATTTATCCTTTCACATTTAGTTTCTTAACTAAAAATGATTTTTTTTGTTATATTCATTGTATGATACATGGGAGGGGAGAAAATAATATTGACTTGAATTCAATGTTTCCGATTGTGCTGCACTTAGACAAGCTGAATAGCTATTTAAAGATGTCTATTTTTTAATGTGCTTTTTCTCGTTGCTGCCAACACTTGGGTGCAAACCTTAAGGAAGAAGGGAACTGCAGACTTTGGGAGTATTGAGGCAGACGGGACCAGACCCATAATTTAGACCTGTTGTTTCCAGCAATCTTTGTATTGGAAAAGGGCTGTTATCAGGGCGATGGAAGACAGTCACTCCTGTTAAAGATGAACCGGAGGTGCATGGCCAAAAGAGAAATCCTAAAGAATAATAATCTCAAATATAGTTTGATATCTCTGAGTGACTCTAGTTGGGACCGAGGAGTTAAAACTTGTTCACAATTAGGGCAACTGTCATATTTATGAGATTATTTTTTTGTCGTTCAGGTGTTAGTAAATATTTTTTTTATCTGGGTAAAAACATAAAGCTAATACTTGTAACAACACCTGCTTTTATAAGATGATTTACACTAAAGTATTGAGAAGGGGCTTTCAAAGAAGGAAATGTTGGAGGTAAAGGAATAGTTCAACATTTTGCAAACATAATAGATGTGACACCTTTTCTTGCTGACTGTTAAATGAGGAGATCGGTACAACTCTTATGTCTGTATGTTAAATATGAAGCTGTTAATTCAGCATGGATAAAAATCCACTCAACTAACACGACACGAACCGTCGATTTAATGAGGGGTCGGCCCTTTTTATTTCATCAATCCATTGTTTTGTCTATGAAATGTCAGGAAACCTGTTTTTGTCCTCTGCAGTTTACAATCATGTATAAAAAAACATTAAATCATCACATTTAAGAAGCTGAAAACATTTGCTTTAAAAAAAAATGATTTGATATCAAAATAGGTGCTGATTAATTTTACTGTTGATCAACTGATTGATAAGTGCAGCTGTAACTTGTTTAATCTGTACAAAAACAGCACATTACATAGAAAATTCTTGCTTTTTTTTCCTCTCTTTTTTTAGTGTTTTCTGGATTTAACTAAATCTGTAACACGTTAATTTGAGGTGGTGATGATGTGTTACATTTGGACAGAGCCACGTTATTTCCCTCTGTATCCAGTCTTAATGCTAAGCTGACAAGCTGCTGATTGTAGCATATTTCCTGTACAGTTATGAGAATGGTATTCCCTGCAAGAAAGCAACTGAGCATATTTTCCAAAATGTTGAACTGTACCTTTTTAAAAGTAGGTGATTTTTTAATAAGAGTGAAACCACGAGACCTGCAGTACTATATTTTTCCAGAGTATTGATGAGGCAAATATTTTTGAATGTTTCGATTTGCAGATGGAATATGATGGGATGCAGGATGTGCTTGAGTGTATATTTGTTGAGTGCATACATGTGTATATGATAGTTTGGAGGCTACTTAAAGGGAAATGCCACTCAATTTAAGATTTTATGTACAGTATATTGTTTCTGTGGTCTAGGAAAGTGCAGTCAGTGCTTAGGAACATGAATTGAAAAGACTTTTTCGACAAAGCACAGGAGGCAGATTGTGTATCTGTAACTTTACTGAGTTTTTATATCCAAACAAAGCTTATTCTGAAGGAGCGATATCAAAAAGAAATGGACGCTTCACACCGGAAAGTCCCGCAAGATTGTTTTTACGAGTAAACTTTACCACCCATGCCTGTTCACGCACTCTTTCTCGAGACTCAATAACCTCACACTCGCTTTCGTTTTCCCGTTTGTGATGTTGGGAGTTGATAAGTCTGTGTTCATAAACTTCATTCGACTGCCATAGATCATAGGAACGAGTCCTGGAAGTTTTTAAATTGAATGGTGTTCCCGCTAAACCTGAGTGTCTGCTCTCTACTTTTATGTTCATATTTTAGGTTGAGTCTATCTGATGCCTTTCTGTCAGTACAGCATTCCAATCTCTGTGACGTTAAAAAAAAAAATATGTGGGGAACCTGTTTTGTAATCACAGATCTTATGTAGGTTTCACCATCAAATAAAGTCTACTTTATCTTTCTACTCAAACCACCAGTCTCGTTTTTTTTCCCCACCGGAGTGAGATGAGGTGTAGTACACCGCGAAGGTCAACAGATGGTGCAATTTATTTCTCTGTCTATTTTCTTCTGTCTATCATCAGCATCGAGCTCCTGGGCTACTGTAAACAATAGTTTTTACCACCACAGACATATCTCCCATTAAAATGTCTGTTCAAATATATTTCTTTAAATTACATTTAACAATTAACAGTAACAACAGTGAAATGGTATAATTCTGATTAAATATCCAATACAGGTGCTGGTCATCTAATTAGAATATCATGAAAACGTTGATTTAGATCAGTAATTCTATTCAAAATATGAAAACTGGTACATTCTGTTCATTCATTGTACACGGACTGATATATTTCAAATGTTTTAATTCTTTTAATTTTAGTGATCATAAGTGACAACTAATGCAAATCCCAAATTCAGTATCAGAAATAGAATATTACTTAAGACCAAAAAAGCTGCATTTCAGCTGCAGTCACAGGTATTTTCCAAGATTTTCTGCTTTCCTTTAGTAATATGTCAATTTTTCTCATAACTTTTTCTTTAATATATTACGTACTGTTATTTCTGTTGCACCGTTGTAGATGTACCATTTAGGACAGCGAGGTCATTTAATCCACTTGTCTCAATATGAGGACCTGGAGTGCAATTTTCAGTTTTTTTTATTTATTTAATCATACATTGTACGCAATTATTTCTGGCAGAGTAGAGAACACTTTTACTGAAATTATCTAGGAGTGCAGGGACTGCAAATTCTCTAAATGGACTGAATTTGGGGCTGCACGAGCTCACAGAATGAAGGTCGCAGGTCCATGAACTTTTGGCCAAGAGTCTCTTGTGTGGAGTTTGCATGTTCTCCCTGTGTTTATGTGTGTTTTCTCCAGGTTCTCCAGCTTCCTCCCACAGTGCAAAAACATGCTGAGGTTAATTGGAGACTCTTAATTGACCGTATGTATGAGTGTGTGAGTGAATGCTGTGTGTGCCCCACGGTAGAACGGTGACCTCTATACCTCTATCTCTTTAAGAATTAAATATGCATTGGTGGTATAAGATGACTATAGATGTTCGTAGCCTGGTGTGGAGGATTCGTATGACGTTGTCCACCCGGAAATAGTCAATGAAGTTCAATAAAAAGGGGGCCGAGTTGTTTGGGTGCCTGCCACATAAGCATAATATGCTCAGAGCCCCAAAAGCCCCAAATAATAATATTAAAACAAAAATTCAAAAAATTCAAAAAAAATTGTTGATAAACCAATAAAAAAAAAAAAGATTTACAGTAAATCAACAGCATCATCAAACTTTCTTACAATTTACACTCAACTGATTGTAATGGGGGGCGACATGGTGGTGCAGGGGTTAGCACTGTTGTCTCACAGCAAGAAGGTTGCAGGTTCAAGACCTCCTTGGTCCGGGGTCTGGGACCTTTCTGTGTGGAGTTTGCATGTTCTCCCCGTGTCTGCGTGGGTTTTCACCAGGTACTCCGGCTTCCTCCCACAGTCCAAATACATGTTCAGGTTAATTGGCAACTCTAAATTGCCCGTAGGTGTGAGTGTGTGAGTGAATGGTGTGTGTGCCCCACGATTGGCTGGCAACCATCTGGGGTGTATCCCTGCCTCTCGCCGTAACGCGCTGGGATAGGCTCCAGCAGACCCCTGCGACCCTAATGAGGAATAAGCAGGTATAGAAAATGACTGATTGACTGATTGTAATGGGCTAACTTGCTGTTCACATGTGTATGTGTTCACCTCTGGGACTCCATCCTGCAGCAGAGATACTTGGAACACCTTTAACAACGTTAAGAACCCACGTGCTGCACACCCACATCTCAAAGGAGGAGGCTGGCTTTTGTGGTGAGTAACCATGGTGATGCACGCCTCCTGTATAAAAGTCAGCCTTCCTGCACGCATCTCCAATTTTGTATGGATTTATTTCCCCCCACAGCAGCAGCAGCAGCAGCAGCGACATCAGGGACAGCAACAACCAATGTCTCTGGACTCCTGTGATGACAACCAGACCAGCTCCGTGTTCACCTCCAAACTCACCCCTGCTGCTGACATATGTGTGGGACTGGCCATACTTTCTGTCGGTATGTGCACGGCTTTTATCTGCTCTCTGTTCGTGTGTTCAATATGAAGCAAACACTGGATGTGAGGGGTAGACTTATGGATGGAACCATATGCAACCATCTCACCTGGGTCCAGTTTTAAATTTGCTGTGACCGGAAACTAAGGTGAGGCTGATGTTGACTTCATGACCCTTGAATGTTTCTACCAATGCACCAATACTGATTTTTATTCAAAGTAATGAACTGTTGTTGTAATTGCTCTGCCAGATGTGCCAATTTAAAAAAAAAAAAGGAATATTCAAGAAGTCTTTGGTATTCTGAATCCTTATATACTGCAGAAGCAATTTTATTTTATGTAGAAGTCATAAACAGGTTCAGTATTATGGCCCATATTTGCAGCCAGTTATAATCAGAAAAAGTGCACCAGAGAGCAAAACATAGCTATACTGTTATATATTATTATATTTATTAATGTCATCAATTGTACAATCTCTCTCTCTCTCTCTCTCTCTCTCTCTCTCTCTCTCTCTCTCTCTCATACACACACACACACACACACACAGGCTATTACTCATTGTTAATATGCTGAAGGTTATTGCAAAAATGCTTCAAATGCTTCAAATTCATAGATAAGTGAATACAAATAAATCTATTGCTCCCAGGGAATGCCTTTCTGTATCCCTCTCTCTAAGTGGTTCTAAAGCTTTGGGCACGGGGAACTGGTTTTATAATTCACGATATACATCAATTAATGGGGAATAATAATAATGACAGCTGCGCAGATTTTCAATCAGAATCTGAAGAAATTGATTCATTTTGTATCATGTGACACATGATGTAGTATAGTTCCATATGGACATATTGAATATTTTATTCCACTGCACTTCATTTGACAGCTGAAGATATTTCAGGTGAAGATTTGACACAATTCATTTTAACTTCAATATTCGGTGCATATAGTGAGGAGCTGCTGGAGACCAGCAGTACTTGGTCTCAGGACATCGGTCTTACAGCCAGTATTGCAGGCATTGAAACTTTTGGACAGATCATCAACATAAAAGTTAAAAAAAATCTGTGTTTATCTCTTGTTATAAGAAGCAAACTGATCAGTTGTGGGATTAATTAATTATAATCTATTCTAATATTATGATGAAGTTCTACCCAAAGTATCTTAAATTGATAAACTAAAACATTAACTGCTCTCTCATAAATTTAATGATTAAAATCAAGTAGTATATTGTGCTATAATAATATAACGGTCTGTATAATGAGTATTGTGTCCTTTTACCTTTTAAGTGGCATTTTAAATTCAGGACTTTTCCTTATTATGGAGTATTATTACGACTACCACTTTTACTCAAGTATCTGAGAACTCACCCCTGGTGATATTTCAATCCAATTTCCTACCAGATACTCTAAGAAGGAAAGTGATTGTGCCTGCGAGGACAGGGTAGGGATCGTTCTGTTGTTCAGCGTTACACCTGGACTTCTATTGATCGATAGGCGTTGACATTGTTCATCATTGATTTCAACCAAAATGTCATTTTTCTGGCATTGACATTTTTCTCTATTTTTGTTTTACATTTGCAGTGGTTGCAGCTCTAAATGAAAGTACAGGGTTGGATTATCTGCAGATGTCTCCCCTCTCCAAAGCAAACTAGCCTGGCAGATAGATGTAAATATATGAGGGAGCTATGCTTTTTATTTTACCAGTGTTTTAGGTTGTAGACAACCCAGGATCTTGATTAAGGTGAATAATCCATGTTGTAAAGTAAGATAGTTTCACATTAAATATCTGCGTTTGTCCTCTGCCGTTTGACTCACTACGGCTTCGCCCTGTTTGTTGCTCTCGATACATTAAGATTCAGTCCGATTGGGCGAAAAATGGCCCTCTTTATTAGCCCATTAACAAACACTGCAGATATTCCACTCAAGCAATTGTACCACATGCAGTGTTTAATTGCATGTATATGCATATGAACAAATATGACTTTTTTTTTCTGTTTGCATCCTGTCCTGACCTCATGTTCCCAATGTTTGTAATATAAATATGTTCTTAAAGTGTGAAAAAATAAAGTTAAAAAAAAAAAAAAAGATTCAGTCCGATTGGCTAAAATCCTCCATTCTTTCATCTGCCTAGCTCTGCTCTCTATTCTGGGCAATGGGCTGGTTCTGGTGATCTGTTACCGCATGAGGAAGAAGATGTTGGGCTCCGAGCTGCTGTGCGTCAACCTGGCCGCGATCGACTTCCTGTGCTGCGTGTGCTTCTACCCGCTCTCCATCCTGTCCTCCTTCCACCACATGTGGCTGGGAGAAGACGTCACCTGCGTCTACTATGGTTTCGGCTGCTTCACCTTCGGCCTGTGCAGCATGTTCACCGTCACTGCCATCAGCTTGGCCCGCTACCTCAAGACCTGCTACGGATTGGTTTACGGTGGGATTGAAGACACAAATTGTCCTCCTTGGTCTTTGGTCTGGACTGTGTGGAGTTTGCATGTTCTCCCTGTGTCTGCGTGGGTTTTCACCGGGTACTCTGGCTTCCTCCCACAGTCCAAAAACATGCTGAGGTTAATTGGAGACTCTAAATTGCCCGTAGGTGTGAGTGTGTGAGTGAATGGTGTGTGTGCTTCACAATAGGCTGGTGATCACCTGGGGTGTTTCCCTGCCTCTTGCCTGTAATGCGCTGGGATTGGCTCCAGCAGACCCCTGCGACCCTAATGAGGAATAATCGGGTATAGACGATGAAGGAATGAATGAATGAAGGAATGAATGAAATTGTGTCTTAATGAGCACAAGGATGTGTTTAGTGCATATATGATTAATAGAGCAGGATGTTTACAATTTTGATTAGACTGAATAATCATTTTATACATTTTTTTAAATCAAATCAATGCTAAGAATTTTTCTATCTCTATCTTTTTCCATACATGGTAGTGAACTGAAAAACCAAAATCAACTTAATATGAAAAGGCCACATGGGTTTAGTCTAATGGAAATAAAAGTTATCACCAATTGGAGTTTTTCAGGAAGGTATTCTCTCCACAAAATGTTTACTTTAAAACAGTGATGAAGCTGACTTTTTTTTTTTAACGTATGCTTATTGGATTTCATAAAAGTCAATTCAAACCAGAATCGCCTCAATGGGCTTTACAGTTTTTTACAACAGCAACACATGTATAAGGAAAAACTCCCTAAAACCTAAAACGGGTTTGTTACTCAGGAAGGAGGATTTTGATGAAGACATGACAACCACTTTTAACAGTGGAATTGCCAGCTTTTTTTTAAACCTTGTCAGTATGATTCCTGTTGTGACTTGCAGCAATAATGACAAAGGTGAGCTATATTTACATCACCAAGCCCACATTTCCAGTTATTTTGGCGAGATTAACTTTAAAGTAATGCAATAGTAGTGTAATGCCTTACGTTTTAAATACAGCAGTATTGTAATGTAACTATTTAAACTATTTGAAGTAACCTTCCCGACACCGTTGAGCAGCTCAGGACTCACGCTGTCCGATCAATAATCAATAACATGTCTTTGTTCTTCCTGCATAAGGAGCCAACATCCCGTTAGTGTGCTGCGCCATCTGGCTCCTGGCTGCCTTGTGGTCCAGCTTCCCCCTGTTCGGCTGGGGCGAGTACGTCCCTGAGCCCTACGGGCTGTCCTGCACCATCGCCTGGAGGGGTTACCATACCTCGACCAAGGACGCCATCTACGTCATCTGCTCCTTTACCTGCTTCACGCTGGTTCCCGTCATGCTCATCGTGGTGTCCCAGTGTCTGATCCTCTACAAGGTGTCCCGCTTCTCCTACTCGCTGTCCGCAAGAGGCATCCGCAGCAACCTGCGCCGCACCGAGAAACAGATCTCCATGGTGAGATTCCTCAGCATCAGGAGTGGACAGTTTTCAGTATAGTACAGGTGTGAATGCACCCAAGATGCATTAAGGGCACATTGAGATCCGAGGTCAGTCTAGGAGAGTCCAACTCATGGCAGAGCTTGCAAAGAATTGCATGAATTTAGTGAGAGACGGGAATAAATATTCGTTCTTAATGGAGAAAAGCCGATCATGTCGTCTTTGTAATGAAGCGGAGGCAGTAGCAAAGGAGCCAACAAGTATGCAGTGGTTCCCATACATCTATCTATAAAGCAAGGAGCATCTGTGTATGTGTGTGTCTGTGGCTTGTCTGTCTCTGTTGGTCGGATCAGCCTCATCTTTTGGATATACAGTAACTTGTGCATGGCATGATACAACATATCATTATTTTGTGTAATTTTTTGGATGTATAATCAAAACAGCATTATTATCATTAAAAGTTAAGATCCCATAGGTGTGCTGTGCTGTTGTAGGTGTAGTATGGCATTTAGAGCCTTTTCTTCTTAAGCAGCCAACGCTGGTCCTTTGCTGCATGTCTCCCTTCTCTCTCCCTTTAATTCCTAAAAATTAACATTTATGCCAAAAAAAAAATCTTTTACAAAAAAAGAAGTTAAAATCCCATAGACTTGCTTATTACAGCGCCATCCTGCGGCGCTTTAGTTACGGTGTAAAGCTCTGTATCACGACTCCTCCTCATGTTGCTTCCCAGCACTTTAGTTACAATTCAAAGCTCCGCTGTCCTGTTTCTTCCTGCACCGATCTCACAGCCAACTTAACAAAAGTATCATCACGTCTCTTAAAAAACCACATGCTAAGACGTTAGCTCCTCTAGCTTCTGCTTTATTCCTCAATAACACAGGCTACTCTGGGCCGCATGATGTGTTCACAGACCCTCAGGAAATCCCAGCACTATCACCTAACAGAACAGAATCTGGGCCTAAACTCATTTATTTATAATGAGTGACCTCCCCCCTCCCCGCGCACAAACACTCCTCAGGTGCAGCTCGAGAGCTCTGAAATCCACACAGCTTTGTCTGGCAAAAAATTAAGATTCATGTTGCTGCTCCTCCACCACTGAAAAGCTCAGCTTTCACCTCCAATTGGAGCAAAAGTGCAGAAAATCTCAATCCCAGACAATCACGCTTCATCCCAGGGATGAAAGGAATAGATATTGAGTAATCACTCATGCTATCATTCATTTGACTGCAATCAGGATTTTCCATTGTATTGAACTGTCATTTTTAGATGTACTGGATGCATGTGGTCATATATGTTTATGTGTACGTGTGTGATAGAGGTTATGTTGGTGTTGCGTGTAAATTAACGTGTTAGTATTTGATATCTTGGAGTTAGGTATCTGCAAATACCTAAATATGACAAATCATCTCTTCTAAATCTGATTTCTGTGCAGTGTCCATGTTTAATAAAAATATATATAATTAACAGCAGTCTTCCCACAAGACTAAACATGATCAGGTCGGAGAGTGTCTCCAAAGTGGCTTTAAGAAGGTGGTTTCTCAGTAACTATACATGAGCCTGATTGAATAAATGCAGTCAGATAACGATTGTGGAGAATTATGTTTAACAAAAACATAAAAAGGCGATTTAATTCACATTGAATCATTCTTTTTCCACTAATTAGTCTGTAGAATTTGTTGTAAGCACTTTGTATTTGTGTGCGTGATTCACGCTGCACAATGCAAAGTCCCTGAGGCTCACAAGTAGCTTATTTATCAGACAGCGACTGGCTGCTAATCAGCATCAGCCGTCCAGGGTTAACCTTTTTAATGTAGAACATTCAATAACAAATGAGTCTGCAGGCTCTGCAGCATAGCGAGGAATGAAGAAATGTGATATTTGTCCAGAACTGGGCAAAATCGCTGGCGTTTCTGACAAGCGAATCTCTTCACCCGAGTATCAAGGGGGGCATTTCTCCATCCTTGTCTTTTCCAGCGTTAACACTCGAAGGCTTTTCCCAGTCTGGAGTTTGAAGATAATTTCCTGCTCTTATCTAAGAATAGATCCTCTTTCCTAAGAAGCCTCATACTGTCACAATGTGACTTTTCAGGCACATATCGGTAGTTATCTGAATGTCCTGATAAGAGCCGGACCAAATTTTTCACTTTTCACCAGTCAAATTTTTTTTGACTGGTGTTCTTTTGTCTAAAGGGGTGAAAGCCTCCAGTTCCTGCAGTTACTGTGTCAGTGGTATTAGTATTATTATCAGTCACAGTGCTTCCTGCTTTGCTACTGAAATCATTTTAAACTGCTTTCAATGTAGGATTCTCTGGAAGTGATTCTCATGTCTTTAACAGATTTTGTTTTTTGTTTTTTTTGCAAAATCTGTAAACACTGAATTTATTTTCAGACCGCTAGACCACATGTTTTTTTTTTTCTAAAGAGGGTAGTCTCCTAGGTAACATGTTTTGTGTGACTGCTCTTCTGCTACTATGATTCACTGAAATGATTCATTTCTCTTAGCAAAATTATTTCCAGTGTAGTGAGTAACCTACAACTTCCTCTCCCAGATGTTTTTCTGCACCAGCCTGGGCTTCGTGATCGCCTGGGCTCCGTACACCGTGGTGTCCTTCCTCTACATTTTCCACAAGGAGAACATCTACATGGCTCCGGAGGGCTTCGTCTTCCCGGCCCTCTTCGCCAAAAGCTCCCACATCTACAACCCCTTCATCTACTTCTACTTCAACAAGATTTTCAAGCGGGAGCTGTGCCGCCTCCTTCTCGCCTTCTGGCCGAGGCTGGGCGTGAACCGCATCGGCGTCAGCATCGCCGTGGGCCACCAGGCCCTGCACCCCATCCACATCCAGCTGCAGGAGAGGGGCCGTGGCCAAAAGAAGAGCAAGAGCAAAAGCAAAAGCAAAAGCAAAAGCGCCAACGCCAGAAACGACCACATCAACGACAGGCCGGTGTACACCTGCTGGGGCTCCTCGCCCAATACCGATCCCATCGTCTTGGGCAATAAACAGGCGAAATACTCCCCGCCTGTGTCTATATGAAGAGAGTTAACCTGTGGAACAGCAAAGTCAAACTTAAACTCGTGAAATTCAATGCAGACTCACAAATGAGTCTATTTTTTGCTGTTTTTGTAGATGAATGAGTTTCTATCTGGGTGCACCTCTATTTTTTTTTTTGGAGATTGAGTAGCAGACTCCAGCTCCCAGCATGCATTGTGTTAAATTTTCTGATCATACTCTCCGTGAGTCATAAGAAGTAGCTGTATAGCAAACGGCCTGCCCTTTCCTGTCACAATAATGCAACCTCAGGCGAGTTCGGTGTTACTGAATACATGCAAACAGTTCCAGGGATGCATCATTTTACAGTCTGCTGACATGAAAACTAAAAGGGCTGACTGCGATCACATGCTATCTGTGTTAAATTAATTGTTATATGCAGTCCTATATTAGCATATTTTCTAATTGTGTAGCGAATTACCATCAGGAGACATTTTGCACAAGTAGCAACCGATACGGCACATTCACCACCTGACCTCATCGGTATTGAGTATACACTACTGTTCAAAAGTTTGGGGTCATCCAGACAATTTAATGTTTTCTATGAAAAGTCACACTTTTATTTACCACCATGAGTTGCAAAAGGAATAGAAAATGTTATTACATCAGTCTTCTGACGCAATGAGTAAACACATTGTACCATTAGAACACTGGAGTGATAGATGCTGGAAATGGACCTCTACACGCCTACGTATGTAGATATTGCACCAAAAAACAGATGTTTGCAGCTAGAATAGTCATTTAGCACATTAGCGATGTATAGAGTGTATTTCTGATTAGTTTAAAATTACCTTCATTGAAGAAAAATGTGATTTTCTTGCAAAAATAAGAAAATTGTGACCCCAAACTTTTGATCGATAGTGTAAGATTCATTTATAATCTGTGATTCTGTTTTTTTTCTCTTTCATATCTATTATTTTTATATGTGACCAAGCAAATGTCCCTTTTGGGAATTAATATTAATATTTAATATTTATATTATCTTATGTTACTTATGCAAATATGGACATATGCAGTAATGGTCTGTCTGATGTTTGAATCATATTCTAAAAAATATGTAGATGATAGTAGTTTTCATGAGAATGTACTGATTTTTGACACCACAAAGGATTCTATTCTTTAATAATGTTGCTGAAGAGTCCAGGTTCATGAATGGTTGAGTGCTTGTTCAGAACTCGCTGGCCTTGAATTTGATCTCGCTGTCTCTCGCTGCTACGGTTTCTCTCTCTCTTCGTGATTAAAGTTGACCTCTGCTTTTTCTAAAATGTTAAATTTATGATGCGGTTTCATCTGGTCCATGGTGCTGAGTGCTAGCATACATTAACAAAGGGCACAGTATGATTACTGAGATCAAGTAATAATGATTTCTTTTCTGATTTTTGATTTTTTTGCATTCACGCTGGTTCAGTAAGAGCATTTATACGTGTTTGTGGACTGTTTGCTACATGAACTCCTCATTCGTATAAAAGTATCCAATATTTTGTGCACTGCAGTTGTTTCATTGTTGTGATTTGTCTCTTTTTCAAACTTCCCTTTGGGCATTAACACAGTTTAATTCATACTATCTTATCCTACAAATGAAAATACGGACATATGCAGTAATGTCCTGTCTGACGTTTGAATCGTATTCTAAAGAAATACTTCGATGATATTTCAATGTTCCTTTATACTTCATATACTTTCATGAGAATGTTCTGATTTTTGAGACTACAAAGGATTCTATTCTTTGATAATGTCTCTGAAGATATGTGAATTTACCCGTTTCATGATTTTTTTTTTTCCCATTTCCCCTTGGAATAATAAGCTGTCAAATGGGTGTCTTATGATTCATTCTCAACATTTTATCCTTAAATATTAAATGGAAAGAAATTAAATTCCCACGCAGCAATGAATCATTTAATCTGTTAGACACTGTTCAGTGTTTTAACACCTTCATGCATGTTAATGTGTCATATCTGCTGCACTCACTTTTTTTAAAGAATTAATTTTCCTCATTGTATCGAGGCAGCAATTAACAACCTCTGTTCTAGATGTTATCCGAAATTATAGCTGTTTATCAGGAACTCACTGTATGTAAGCAAAAAATGACAATTGGAATTTCAACCTTTATCAGCAGTTGCGCACATAATCATGATATGTAATTATGACCGAATACTTAATGATGAATCATATGCCACTGAATACCATATATCTCAATTTATCTGTTGACAAGGTAGTGTTTGGTTTTAGCCGTGATAAAAATAACTCCCTTTGTCCTTTTTTGCTTCTTATTTACACCATGGGTTTCATTTAACAGGAGGTGGGGAGGTTCCCAGGTGTTAGTCACATCCGCAAATCATCCATGAGTCTCACGCTGTTTCACACAGGAAAAAAGCAATTAATGCATCGATTAGCATCACAAAGAAGGTGACATTTCAATTGCAGGAGACCAAAGCATCTAATTAAACTCTTGTTTATATATACTGTGCTACTGTGAAAGGTCTTTACAGATGAACGGTGAAATGCTCCGGCAGGCTTCTGTGTGAATACGAGTTATGTAAGCTCAACAATAAGCTGCATTGATGAGCAAACGTGGTCTCCCACACCCTGGAATTCAGCAGCCGGTTGTAATTGCTTGTTCCTATAACTTGCCACAGAGTCTAGTCAGGAATTTTACCATTTTGACATACATGGAAGCGCATGGATCCATTGCTGTGTTTAAAACGGTCAATTTTGCGAAGGAAAATGCTTTGTTTGACTACACGCTTTAAAATTGAGACAACTTAGTTATTTTCCACTGTCAATCAATACAAACACCAATAAAAAAAATTGAGAAGAATAGTTATTAAAGATGACATTTGACACAACATAAATTGCAGTAGGAACAGTAACTGTGAATGAAACAGCAGCAATCTGCAAAGTTTCCATGACATGGTGCCAGCTGAGCTTGGCAATTATCCTCTTTTGTACCACATATTTATCTGGAATTCATTTCAGATAGATCCCCCTCTGTGCTGAAGTGTAGTGGAGGTGGATCCAAATGTAGAAGGACCAGAGGCAAACAGGATGGATGCAGGGAATTTAACGATCACACCAAAGGGGTACAAACCAAAAAAGGCAAAAAGCAGCAGACATCAAACAACACAGAGACTCCAGCAAAGGCAGAAATAGAAAACTGTATTTATAAGATGGACTATATAGAGAATAAACAGAGAAGTAGTTCTCTTGATTGCCTGCCTTGCTGCTCCTTTGGTTCTCTCATCTTCAAGTGGTTATATCCACTTGTCCTCCATAATAAGAAGTTATTTCTTTAAAGTTATAAAAAAAAGATACACAGGCTACAGCCAGGCTTAATAGGAATAAGTGTCTCTCTATTTGATGTGCTTCATTGTCCTCTGCACAAAAATCACACTGAATCAGATTATTTCTCTACCGTGTGTGCTGGTGTTCATACTGTGAGAAGGAGAGAAGGAAGGGGGGCTGTGTCAAGGAATCGGCTGTGATTGGCCGCTTGGGTCTAAAATCCAGGGCTGTTCTAACATAAGTATTTACATTTCATACATTTTATTTTACTAGACTTCTTCTTCTTATAATCAGAAATCTAATAAAATCTCATTTTCTACTTTCTCTCTAGCAGTACATCTGTGAGTGTTAAGCTACAGGATGCATCTACAGGATGTATGGTTAGATATCTACTTCCTGTAGATGCATGAGCATATCACCAGTTTGTATCGATGTATGGGGACAATCTGTGAGACCCTGTATTTGGGAGGCGCCGGCTGTCGCAGCGCCTCGACCTCGTTAGCCTGGAAATTGGGACGGGGCGACGGGCCCTGACGCACGGCGACCTCATTAAAGGGACGAAGCCGCCACACTGGAGCGGAACATGGCGGGCTGGGATGGAAAAATGAAGGAAGGGTGGCATGGGTGGAGGGGTGGGGTGGGGTGGTGGGGGTCGATGGGGCATTTCAGGTCCAGGTCGAGCACCCCTCCCCCTTACTCTTTTGTGTTCCAGCCAGGCCTTTATTGTTCTAACCCTCATTAGCATGCGTCATTCTGCTCGCTGGGCTCGTACATCTCCTCTACTAGAACGAGACCTGGACTGAACTTCAGTCCGGTCCGGTAAAGCACAGGACAGCGGAGGGGGGGGGGGGTTGAGGACTCTGAGACGCCAGCATGGACAGTCCAGAGCACGGGATTGCAGCGATGAGGAGAGGAAGCTATGATGATGCTGCTGCTGCTGCGGCTCCTCTGCGTCCTGTGAGTAATGATCTGTCATCCACTGGTAAATGAGGGGAAGAACATATGTCAGGAAGAGGGGACTGATAATGTAAAGCTATGTTCTTTCACAGGTACAGCGTAATTAATGATGAAGGCAGGATCGTGATCTGATCAGTTTGGGTTTGGTTACTCCTGATGGGATGAGTGATTAGAAAGCAACGAAACAATTCTATAGATGTCTTTGAACGTCCATACAAAGTGTACCAATGTCTGCAACAAATGTGTGTGACCTGTCGACCTTTATCTATAATTAATTAGTAGGAGTAACATGACGTGTATAGAAATATATTACAAAAACAATCAGAATGATTATCATTAATAATGTCTGTACTGTAAACTAACACCAAATAACTTACAGTTGTATTTAGACAATGTAGCTCTACATAGCAGTGGAAACATTTGGTCTAATTCACTGGAGTGTCATTGGAAACTCTCATTACACTGTCTGCACCCCTGGTGCAGTCAATACAACTGGTCATTGGCAACCAACTAGTGACCCCTCATGACACTTGGAAAAGAAAATATATTGCCTTGATCCGAGTATAATCGGACAAATGAAGTGCATGTAAACACGCTACTCCGATTCATATCAAACTGCTCCAACTATGATTAAGACACCCAGATAATGTGATTTCTCTGTTGCACGTCCAGTTAGATGCCAAATTCTGAGCGTAGCGCAATTAAGTTATTTAATTTGATGTGATGTGTGTCTGTCTGTTTGTTGGTGAGATAACTCAAAAGGTTCTGGATGGATTTTGGTAACGTTCCAGGCAAAATCCTGCATTCTGGATCACTTTGAATTTCTTGGCAACATTGCGGTAAATGGTTCTTCGAACAGGTGCCAAAGCTGGGGACCTCCTGGTGGTAATATCTTCCACCTGCATAGTACAGAGTGTTTTTCTAGTTTATATTTAAATCTGAATAATGTTCATTGTGAGTAATTCGCTTTTTACTGTGTGACTACATCAAAAAGCAACAAAACAAAGAGGGGTTTAATTCTTAAAGCTCCTATAAGCTCTATATCTTCATCCACGGAATAGAGTATCAGTTGAGTAATTTCCCTTTCAACATAAAACACTAGTAACACTGGTGAAATGGAAACATTTATTATTTGACAATGAATTGTATGATTGTATTGAATCTGGAGTCAATATAAAACAGATTGGATCATTGGAGGATGGTTGTATTGAGTCATTTTTCACTATGATGTTTCGAGGCTTTGGTTTGATTCTACTGCTGTAACAAGGAGTCTCTTTTCATCTCAGCCACAATATTTGTTTCTTCATGACAGAAAACACCTTGCAGTCAGTTGTTTGTGTGCCAACCTGGCTTCTGCAGCAGGGACAGAGGCCAGAAAATGATGCTTTGTCAAATGTTCCTACTTTCTTTGTATTGCTGTGGTTCTCTTTGTCTGCTCAACCTAGTTTCTCAGTAAAAGCAATTAGTGCACAAGGGCAGCCACAGCAAAATGCACAATCTGTTTTCTTTCACCCAAATTACCAACATTGTGTTGAAAGCCTCCTTTACTGGGGGAAATAAATAGATAAATTAAAGATTTGATTACAGGAAAAAAGTCTTTAAGTTTATAATCTGTGTTTCTATGATGCACTATGATGAGTCACAATTGTGAGCTAGAATCTCAAGATAATAATAGTGTAATATTCTTATTATTATTATAATAGTGCAATAATAGTGTCATCATTTTTTTTGCTTATCTGAACAATTTGATTAAAACGAGTTATTATTAGGACGTGTTTACAAGACAACTGGGTTTGTGTTAAATCACTATTAAAGTAAATTTTAGTAAATATGAGTAGTTTTTGTATTTAACAGATACACTGATGTGTTTCAAATGCAGAAAATTGAGCAACACTGCACCATTTCAGGTGGTAATAAAGTCAAATTAAAAGGTTAAAGGTTAATAGAAGCCATCGTTCTAATTTTTTTTCTCATTTACTTCACAATTTGACTTGATTCAAGGATCTGCTCCAAATCACATAAACACTTCTGTTTTATTTTATAAATTTTTTTTTCACAATGTGAAGCACTTTGCTGTTGCTTGGCAACAGCTGTTAATCATAAGTGTGATAAGCCAAAAATAATAGCCGTGTTTGAGCAATCAAAATCATTTGCTGTCGCGACTCCGTATGTGAAGCATCTGTCCTCTTGACAGAAACAATATCTAATCAATTTGTTTTTGGGAAGTGAGGAGAACTGTGGCTTTTTGTTGTTTTTCTGTGTATATAGCTCTGAGCCTTGTTGCCTGTAAATACACGTCCAGCTTTCACATGGCCTTTGACTTTAAGTGCACTCAAACAAAGGCCCCCGAGTCTCATTGTGCCTCCGTGACGTTCAAATTCTCTGAAGGGAAAATGTGTTTCGAGACAAACAACACAAAAGAATCAGAGAGGTTGAGAGATTGAGTTTTTTTTCCCACAAGATTCCTCTGTTTCACTGCAGAGATTCATTTAAGAAGCTCAGAGCACAAATGTGTGAAAAACAGAAAAGGATGATTGTTACTGAACTGTGGATTTTTACAATGAATGAAGCCGTTAAGTGAGTGTAGGGGCTGATCAGTTCACGTCTCCTATATACAAGAACCGGTCTTTGTTGGAGTGTTTTCGGGGGGCAAACCGTGTTTGATTTGCTGTAGAGACGAGGCCAAAGCTTTAAGCCGCTGAGGTGTGACCCAGGACGACCTGATTGACGGACACGATTTCCAGCACCACGGTGTCATACAGGATGTTCTGATTTAATAGCCATGAGGAAGTCAATAACAGAAATAAATGGACTCCACTGAGTGTTTAGTTGGCAACTTTGTCTCAGGTCTTGATTCAAGTGTGCGTCAATGCGGTCGTTGGGTCACTGCACCTCAGTGGCTTAAAGCTTTCACTCTGTCTCTACAGTGATATTTATTGTGTTATTTAATGAATAGATGATTGAAAGGATCCTTCTTAAAACCACCTTGAACTCTGCTTTTAAAGGCTCAGTCACGAGAACACAGGTTTTGTGTGCACGTGAGCATGTGTGTGCGTGGAAATTGACTCTCTGACTGCAGCTTGGGGGGCTTGGTTATGGTTAATGTTATCGGAAATGTCTCCAGGAAATGAGTGTAACTCGATGTAGTGTCGCCTGGAGTGATGCAAATACATTTTCTGCCTGTTTATTACACCTATTCTCAGGTGACTGACTTCTTGTGAGTTTCAGAATTGAAATTGACTTCTTCTCCATGGCACTACTCCGATCTTCTCAGTCATTATGCACCTGTCAGACCACAAAGGACGGTGAATCATTTCTCATGGTCTGGAATAACACTCCAGATTGCATTAGTGGTACAATAACACTGAGTTTGTGATTCTGTCGTGAACTTCTACTTGACCGTATCTTCTCCTACAGCAAAGACGAATGTTTCATGCAACATTCTTGATTAGAGCGTCATGGCTGCTAATTTGATCAGTTTGAACCTAAGTGTGAAATTATTTCACCTGCAGTAGGTGGTGTAAGTAGAAGTGATGACATAAAACCCATTGACATCACATGAAAAAATAATAACCTGTCATTCTTAAGTAATATGAATATGTGCTGTTTCACTGTGACAATCTGTCTTCTTACAGCACCTCAGGCACTTGGCTCAGAGACGACGCTCGGCCCCGTCTCTAGTGTTTGGGAAGGCCTTGGGGATGTCTTGGTCTCCAATCAGGTGTGTACACCATTTTCTTCCCTGATCCATAGAATAAAAATCTTTGTTATCTCATGGCTGGCTGAGTGGCATAGCTCCCCAAGTGTGTTTTTATCGTCACATCTTCTCACTCAATAGCAATCCTAACAGGAAGTCCATTTTAGCCAATCTAGAGCAATCTAGGGCTAGAGCGCTCCATAAGAAAATTGCGGTTCATGTTTTACTTTTTATCGAAAATGATGTCTACCAAAGAAGGCTTGGAAGGGGTATCTTTGAAAAGCATTTTAGAAATAAGGTCAAGTGTGAGTGGAAGAAGATATTTCTTCTGGATTATATTGTAGGATATATATAGCAACTTTTTGGATGCCAGGTGCCTTAAAAGCTTAAAAAGAAGAAGAAGAAACTGTAGCGCCTCGCATTTTTGGATACCTCCAAAAATGGTACACGGTAAGTTCAGTACACTGCACTGCCTTGGTTTCTGATTCGACCAAGTCGAGTTGTGCACTTGAGTCCCTACCATCATGTGCTTAGTTCAAAAGTTCACAGTTTTGGTTAAAATGATCAATGTGTGACATGAAGGGACAAAAGTCCAGTAAAACATTACTAGACAAATATCAGGCAAAACGTCCGGTTGCAAAATGCGATCAGGTAAAAGTGGCGTAGAATAGACGTCTTTTCCAACTACTGCCTTGATTTCTATCGGGAGACTGAGCTGTTTAAACTGGTGCTGCTTGACAAGGTCCCATCACTTCAGGCTTTTTCAAGAAGAAGCTGCAGCAAACCACTGGTAATGTCAGAAACCTGTGAAAGTTGTCAGTGACATAACATGCAGCAGGTGTTCAAATATATAACAAATGTAGGTCATCTGAAAATGAAATAACCTTCTCTGGTGTGATGTGTTTTGGGGGATTATCCTTAATTTCTCTTTGACAATTAGGCAGAACCAAAACTTGGGTTTAATTTGTTAATCATAAAAAAAATAATTGTGACACCATTTAAATATTATATAACATCAGATGAGTGCAGAAACAGCTGGATATTGAATCTGATTTTTGACTGATCTGATTTTTACCCAAAGGCTGGTTTACCTTCTCTTTCATCAAATATTTCCCGACATAATTCAGGAAACTTTCAGATCAGTGGTTCCATATCTGCATTGGAACAGTTGAGTTTATTTTTCAAACACATGTTATTTTCTTATTATCTTTAAAGACCCATAACAACCCAAACATTAAAATCCCTTCATACTCATAGCTCATGGAAATATGTCACTTTAAAGATTCACCACCTAAAAGTTGATGCTGATGTATTAAACACATTCTGTTGTGTGATTTGAAAATCTAAATTAAAAGAAGGCTAAAACATGATTGTATACCCCAAAGTAAGGTATAGATAAAGTTTTGTTTTTGTATCACCAGCTGTAACCTCTATGTAACCAGCAGCACATATATGTGGTAAATGTAGTTTTCCTATAATGCTCAAATGTCAAGGACTAAAATTCATCCAAACATGGATTCCATCTATTATAGACTGCATTTTATTATTATTTTATTATTTTGTATTGGTGCAGAGGTTTATTTGACTGTTATTGCTCCGAATGTGTGTTATCTACTACGTAAGTAGTAATCGCTAAAATCTGAATAACTCAAAAAATCATGTTAATCATTTAAGGTATTTTTAATGCATAGATTGTTGTGTGTCTTAATGTGATAGTAAATTTTGACTCCACTCCCCCCCGATCCTCCCCTCCCAGTGTTGAATACCTCATGACGGCTGTGTGCAACCCACTCTGGCCACAAACGCAGATGTCCCTGTGGGGAATTTACAGAGCAGCGGTTTGAAAAAGAAACCGTCATGTTGCGCCACACTGAATACGTGATGTTAACGTGTCCTCCATTTTAAATCACTAACTCTGGAATAAAAAACAGATGGACTGATTATCATATTCAGTCCTTCACTATGACCTTTTCAGATTTAATCTAGCTTTAAAATGGCTTGTTAGAATAGAAAAAATACATGAAGGTGGTTGACTTGTGAGTCTTGATACACACACTAACAGGTCCCTCAGCAACACATAGCACAGGAGATCGTCTACATTCAGTACCAAAAACGTCACATAAACACTCATCTGTGTTTCAGCTGTATTATATGAGCCTGTTATATTGTGAGATGGGTGAATGAACTAAGCTGAAAGGGCTCAGTGTTTTAGTTTTATCTGCACACAACTGTCTAACACAAAGCGATACAGAGGAAACTAATATTGATAGTCAGTCACACTTAACGATCAGGGGCTTTCAGTAATATTTCATGCACCTGTAGCACCACTGAGGTCCTTACCACAGCGTTAGGTATCAGCATTAGTTCCTTTAACTCTGGCTACGGCTCAGATTTCATACTTTCAAGGATCGAGCGCTCATTAAGGCGCTTGCTTAAGGCCATTATGGTCCAGACGAGTGTGCTGACATGGGGAGATTCTGCAATAAAATAATATTAAACTGGAAATCTTTAGTTATTGATCAGACTGAAAAAGACATTTAAAAAACAAACTACGTTATTGCCAACGCTATTTTTTTTTTTGAACTCTCTGACGTTGTAACACACCTACATTACACGTCGCCTACGTGTCTGGTCAAACATGAGGAGGAGCTCCGCCTCCACCGCCTCCTACCGTATGTACGACCTTAGCTCTTTAACCTTTTAGGGCAGCTTGCATTAAGACCACCAGATCTATCAAAGCAAAGAGAGAAATGTCAGAATCATCCTACATTCACACCTCCACCCATTCAGCGTCTCACACACACACACACACGTCATGCATTGAGGGGGGGAAACTTCATGGGTGTTAGTTTCACTGCAGTGGGATATCAGCGTAAAATAAGTCATCATAAAAAAACTGATTCTAAAAAATAATAAGGTGAATGTAGTTTGTTAAAAAAAAGCACAATATCCACTTTATTATGTCTAGATTATTCATATCAAAGACAACAAGGAAGTTCAAACATATAACTTTAAGACAATGTGATGTTTACAAGGTAAACATGATTGTTATACATCATAACAGGATCAGACTGTTAATTAGTTTCTTCAAGGAATAATTTGACATTTTGATGTATTTGTTTTCTTGCTCATAGATGAGAACATTGATATCACATCATATTTGTGAGCTAAATATAAAGTGGCAACCACCAACCAACCGGTTAGCCCAGTTTAGCATAAACACTGGAAACCACTAGTCTGGACCGATCTGAAGGTTAAAAAATAAATGCCTTTAAAATTCCTTATTTAACATTAACTTTAATAACGTGTTTTATCCTCTTTGTTTAATTGGTACAAGAACTAGCTAACCAGCTAACTGTTGCCCAGCTAACACTTCCAGTCCTAATGCTAAGCTAAGCTAATCTACCTTTTTTTTTTTCATGGCAGCCATATAGACATTAAAAAAAATTAGCAAACACAGACGTTACCACGGATACTAATTAGGGTTCCGTTCTATTTAGTGTAGTAGAGCCTTACCAGTTGACTAATCTACAATAGTAGCACCCAGACTTTGTTTGACATGAACGGAACCTTAAATAGCATCATTGATAACATATTTACTTATGAAAAAGTCTCCTGGCTTTAAGGTTTTAGCTACATTCATTACTGTACAGACTGTACATGACTGTACAGAATGGTGACAATCTTTGCTTTAAATCAAATATAGCAAATAAATGTATTTCTCAGTTGACAAGTTAGGAATAAAAGTGATGTTATGAGCTTTTAAAAGCAATTTTCATGCTGTTTGTGTGTAAATGTTTTGAACTCTGAGTTCACATCCCTCCCACAGTTTTATTTGCTGGTGTTATAAATGCAGGGGAAAGCACCACGGCTGATACGATTTGAATTTCTGCCTTAAATGTTGAGTCTGTGGGAAGAGCCTTGACCAAAAAGTGGTTTCGTAGGCATTTAGCACAAACAACACCTCTTGCTGCTCGCCTTCACCTCGACTTGGATGTTAAACCTTTTTTGGAGACAAAGGAAGGGACAAAGGAAGCAGATTTAATCATCTCTTAAAGAAACATTGATTATTTTTGCTGTCAGATATAGACTCATTTAGGCTACAAAACCCTGTGAAATGTCATGCGAGATGACTGGTAATCCTTTCAATCATAAAATGTGAGAGCAGCCGAGGCCACGACCTGTTTTCATACACAAGATAATCTTGTTTGTCTGTCAGCTTGTGTGCGAATGTAGAGGTCAAAGGTGTCAGAGGAATAAGTAGGAATACAAATATAGACATTACATGTAAACATCCTCCCTGTGCATTAATAACAAATAGCTTAAGATCATAATCATGTATTTCTATGCTGCCTGTAATGAAATCAGATATGATATATCCATATGATATTGATCTGGTGAGGCAGGTGATCCACACACAGATCTGACATTTTACTGCAAATAAAAACATTATTTCACTCTGATATTTGTTGAGGGATCACAGTGTTGGAGGTTATCGACTAAAGCTAATGAAAATGTTTATTTTTAATAATAATAATAATAATAATAATAATATATTTTTAAAGCACTTTTTATGAATTAAAAATGTAGCATAAAGTGCTTTACATGTTTTAAAAATAACCACCATCCCATCCTATATCCAACCTAAAGCCCCAACACCAGCATATAAAACATACACCCCCCCACATACACACACACACACATACACACACACACATACACACACATGCACACAGCCCCCAGGGAGGAAACACTGGAGATATTAGATAAGACCATAAAAGGCAATAAACACATAAAATGACCTACATATAACTACATGGACTAAGAAATTAAATAAATAAAAAACTAAAAGTAGCTCAAATCAACTCTGCTATAAGAATAAATAAATAAATAAATAAGTACCAAAAGAGCGAAAACAACTAAAAGATAAAAAGCAATTATCATTGCTTATTAAGCCAGGTTAAATAGTTGAGCCTGCCTTTAAAATAGTTTTTTTTACAGAACCACAGTTGGGTTTTTCAAATCATTTCAACCATCAAAACCAGCACGGTGCCGTTCAGTAGTGAATATTTGGTAGTTTCCACTATCACACGTGGAGGAAGTGAAACATTGCACGATTCAATGCCAACTGTCAATGAGTCAAAAAAAGAAAAAAAAACTGAAGGGATCACAACAAACATAAAAAAAAAATCACAAATTTATGTTTGTATCAATTATCTTTATTTTATTATTATTATTTTATTTTGTGAAATCCTGGCTAATTTTCCCTCTTTAGGTCTTGACCTTATATTCAAATGATGCAAACTTGGATGTTTTCATAGAAAAGCTCCTAATCACATGCTTCGGATACCCGTCGAGGGGTTAAGGCTTATTCAACACTAAGGTTTGGAGCGACTGACTTGCCTAATGTGATTCTTTCATGCACTCATACTTTCATTCTTTGAATTCAAACGATATAATCTCACCCATCTTTTATAACATTAAGGTTAAGAACAAATGTCTCGGAATATTTATGAGTACAAATTGTCGGTGTGGTGTGAGTGTGAGGCTCCGTCATGAAGCTCCCCCTCAAATCCTCAGATCATAAAAGTTAAGCATGCAAATCTAACCAGAACCAGTGTGTGTGTGTGTGTGTGTGTCCAGGGAGGAGGCGTCCTGCTGGGTGTCCGTGGAGCAGACTCCCTTTGTCTTCGGTCTGTCCAGCGAGAACGGAGAGCTGCTGCTGGACGAGTGCGTCCAGGTCAGCGAGGGCACGAAGACCAGGGAGAGACACCTCTTCCTCTTCAGCGACGTCATTGTCTTCGCCAAACTCAAGTAAGAAGGATATCAAAGGGAAATCGACCACGTGCGGAATAGGTTTATGAGGCTGATTCAGAAGAGTATCTGCTGAAAATAACTCACATACTTACAGTTGGGACGGGAGAGTGAAAGGGGAAGTAAAAAAAACGAAATGTGTATTTTTGGACTTCACACAGAGGGAATCTCCCAGCTCACAGATACTGTTTGTGTTTAGTCACGGTGAGTTCAAATACACAGAGGAGAGTGTGGTAGTTCCCTCTGAGTGGAGTCACATGAGGGGAAACTCACGAGTGCACGCCGCCACAAAGTTCATCTTATGGTAAAGAAGTCACAAAAAAAAGCTGCTGATTAATATAATCTGCTTTTATGATCGGATAATCTCTTTTTTTTTATATATATATATTCAAGTCATGTTTATTTGAATAGCCCAAAGTCACAAATCACAGTCAGTTCAGGGGATTTCCAGCCTGTGCAGCAAAACAACACCTGTCCTTAGACTTTGGAGCTGAATAAGGAAGAATTCCCTAAAAAAAAACTTTAACAGCTAAAAAATGAATAAAAGAAAGAGACCTTAGGAAGAGCAGCAGAAGAGGAATCCCTCTTTCATGACGGACAGGCTCGCAGTTGATGGTTCTACAGAATCAAACACAAAGAATGGAGAATGGAGCATTTGAAACTGGATAACAATTAAAAAGTAATTTCTGCAGCTCCTTAAATGTGAGTATTTGGATTCTTACTGAATGCATCATAGACTGAATATGTTTGGATTTTGGCCTCAGACAACACAAGACGTTTGAAGACATCATTTCTGGCATTTAATTGCCATTTTTACCTATTTTCTGATATTTTATGGACGAAACAATTATTTATTTACAGAGAAAAATGATTTGTCAGATTAAATGATCATGAAAATAATTCTTATTTGCGGCGCTACCTGTGAGATAAGCGTCATAAGTGACAATATGTTACAACCAGAGGTGGAAAGTAACTAACTTTACTTAAGTATTTCCATGTGATGCTGCTTATATAATGAGTACTTGTACTTTTCCTACTTTAAATTACATTTTACTGATAAAAGTCCTGTACTTTTACTGAAGTCACATTTTCAATTCAGGACTGTTATTGAGTATTTTAACTGCGGTACTTCTTTTACTCACATCAAGTATCTGGTTACTACATTGACGACTGCTAAAACTAATCATCATCATCTTTAAACTGATATTAAATTGAGGCAGCTCATGACACAAAATTGATTTTGTGTCATTCATTTCCAGTACAGGGGATCATATAGGATTATCCTGGCTTCATGTTGATTATTTACTAAATCAATTTGGAAAAAAACTCTTTACATCAGCTTTAGAAGTGCTGCTATCGGTGTCATTTTGAAATGTTTGACAAAGTCAGGCTGCCTTCATGCTAAATTAAACAACTCTCGCCTATGGCCCTATCATGGATCTCATCTGAATATCAAAAGAAAATGAAATAAGTGTTTTTCTCAAAATAATAATCATTTCAATTCATTATAATTTCTACTAAGTAACTGACTGGCGATGGGTTCTGTGTGTATTTTAGCCATTTAAAGGGGAGTGGATACTGTAAATACACCAACTGGACATCACTGGGGGCCCCAGAGTCCCCAGAGTTAATTCAGCCAAGCTCATTTATTTCTTTTCATAAAACTAGTTGCATCATTCTTGTGAAGTTGTTGAAAAAAAAGCACCTGGACTTCTTAGCTTTTTTGAAGACGTTTCACCTTCTATCCAAGATGCTTCTTCAGTTTCATCACTTCTCTCTCTAGTTTTCTTAAAGTTCACTCTGTCTTCAGCCGTCTCTGACTTTTTCATTATATTCTTCCAATCTATCAGCGCTGCAGGATCCCTTTAATACGTCTCTGCTGCACATTTCAATTTATTTTAACCTGAAGTGTACATCTTTAGGTATGCTTGGAAAACCAGCAATCTCTTCTACAATCTACTTTCTTCTACTGATACTGTCATTGTGATATTATATGAAAGAATCTAAGTCCAACACGTTGGCTTTGTGGCTTTGTTCAGGAGCTAACAGCTAACAGCTAACTCTCTCACATGGATTTTGCCTCTAATATTAACAACAGTATCACAACAGTGTTTTTTTTATGGAACAGAAACCCCTATTTCAATCTATAAAAAAAAGAAGGATAGATAGATGGAAAAGAATAGATGGAAAAGAAAAGAATAGATGGAAACAGAAACGACTGTTCGGATTGTGCCTTAATCTCCTGCTTCTGTTTTTATGTAGATCGACCGCCAGCTACCGCCTGAAGCACAGGGTGAGGCTTGAAGACCTCTGGCTCTACGGTTTTGAAGATGAAGTGGACGATGAAGACAGAACGACGGGGGACGTTGACCTCAGGGTGGCCCTCCTCCTGGCCTGGGATGTCACATTCTGTTTGGTGTGTTTTCGGTGAGCTGACACTCTGCAGACGAGTCACGTACAAACTGTGTTACGATTCATGGGTCCACACACACACGCACACACACACACACACACACACCTACACACACACACACACACACACACACACACACACACACACATGCACACACACACAAATACACATGTTGTTACACTACAAGGACCTTTGAGGACCTCTGAGGACCAGTCTTTATGCTAAGCTACACTACTGTTCAAAAGTTTAGGTTCACTTAGAAATTTCCTTATTTTTGAAAGAAAAGCTGTTTTTTTCAATGAATAATAACTTTAATACTAATAACTTTACTTTACTAATAACTTTAATAACTTTAAACTAATCAGAAATACACCCTATACATTGCCAATGTGGTAAATGACTATGCTAGCTGCAAATGTCTGTTTTTTCTACATAGGTGTATAGAGGCTTTTTTCCAGCAACTATCACTCCAGTGTTCTAATGGTACAATGTGTTTGCTCATTGTGTCAGAAGGCTAATGGATGATTAGATAGCCCTTATGCAATTATGTTAGCACAGCTGAAAACAGTTAAGCTGGTTAGAAAAGCTATACAACTTTATTTTTTTACTTTATTTAAAAAAATGTATGTTTGAAATACAAATCATTATTTCTAACCTTGTCGATGTCTTGATAAAATTTTCTATTTTACAACTCATGGTGGCAAAAAAAAGTGTGACTTTTCAAAGAAAACACGAAATTGTCTGGGTGACCCCGAACTTCTGAACGGTAGCGTAAGCTAACAGCCGCTAGTGTCGGCCTCTTCATTAAAACCCTCCGCAAGAAAACCAAAGAAAGCAAAGTTCTGGAAGTACAACTGATCCCCACTGCTGTTTGTTTTCTTGCACTTAACTGAATCCTGTTGTTGTTAGTGGAATAGATGGATATATAGTAAATGGTCATATGATTTCTGGCCTTCATGAAACAGGGAAGTAGCAAAGAGAAAGTCAACCCTGCAAGCATCACAAGGCAAGAGGTTGCAAAATAGGAAGTGCGGAGTCGGTTGCCAAACTGATCCTCCTGCGTGGGGATTATCAGCGGCTGACTTTATCCAGAAATACTAGTCTTTATTATAAACGAAGACTTCTGTCTCATACACATGAAAGCGCTTGTTTCTCAACAGCGAGTTTCTGACAAAGAAGGCACCGACCGGCAACCAGAAACGGTCATTTGTGTTACCCGTTGACGCCCACATTTCTCGCAAACGCTCTAACCCTGAAAGCTACGGCATCCAAGCAGATGATGAATCCTCTGGTGGGTTTTGAGTTGTTTTTGTTTGAGAATGATTCGCCAGATTCTCTTGGTTCTAGGTATGATTCAAAGTTGTGAGAGTTTCATTCCTCCTCACTCGCATCGGAGGCAATTCCCACCAGAAGCCACATGCTCACTCACTTGCTAGCTCTTCTATTAATGTATGTATCTGGGCCGGTGAAGGTGGCTGGCATCAGTTGGGGCACCACAGGGTTAAAACTGAAACGTGACGCCGTTCAGGTGCAAACATATGGATTTTGTGTTTTTCGTCAGTTTCCATGGGTAGACACCGTGCCACAGCAAATGTAGTCTAGGAGGAAGTGGAACATGTCTGGTTGGTCGGGGCCCACCGTGACGCTGCTTCCTGTTCCCATGACTGACTTACAGTTTCCACCGGAATTGTTAAATAGACTGTGGGTGCGCGCTCAGTGTCATTCCTCCCACAGTGCCTGCCGGCCTCACTCGTTCCCTTTGTGGATTAGTAACTTTTACCATGCTGTTATTTCACCTACAGTTCTCCTGAGGTGAAAGAACGCTGGCTAGATACTCTTCACAGGTAAGAAATAACAGGATTGTTCACATCAACGAGTTGCACTGAATGCTCTTTCTTTAATACTCATTATTGGCACGAAATTATGTGCTTGAGTAATTTAAGAATTTAGATACTGTGTTGAAAATAACATCTAGATGACGCAATTTAAAATTGTATTTATTTTTTTATATTGTATTTTGTTTATTATGATTTTAGGATTACAAAAAAAAACATTTTTTTTGTGAAACTCTGTAAAAGATGACAACTAAAAGTGTGGAATTTCAAGCAGAGAGTGCATGGGTGGGTGGTGGTTATGCATTCATTTAGAGTCATGTATTTTTTTTTTTTCTGGTCACAGAAAAGTTAAAGACGCGAAAGCTGGTTGTGCTTCTTCACCTCCAGACGTCCTCATGAAGGTGTTGAGTGGCAGCATCGCAGTAAGTCTTTCGCAGTTCACTTTGCGTCCAATAGAAAACCTCCGACGAAGCTGTTACTTAATGACTTAACAATAAACTTTCTCTCTCTCTCTTTCTTCAGACCAAAACTCTAACAGGAGGTGGCATGGAACCATTCATCGAGCATCCACTTGATGTAAGTGAAAAGCCCATTTCAGCTGCTTCTTGACACTGAAAGAATGCAACTTTAGACAGATTTGAAGGATATAAACAGCTTCTGGAATGCATTTTTAAAAAGAAATTATAAAGACGCAGAAAGAAGTGGAAACACTAGAAAGATATATATAGAGAGAGTGTGATTTGTGGTACGATTATTCATTCATGGCAGTGAGTATGAACAACGAGGGCTCTGCGGTACGGGGCATTTGAGGAAGCTCAGCCCTTTCCGTCTTTCTCTTGCTTGCCCATGTTCCTCTTACACACTGATCACCACAACACTTTTTTTCTTTATTTTGTTGCCAGGGCAACGCAAAGGCCGCTGCTCTGTCGAAGCCGCTGAATCACCAGGAGGACAAGCCCATTGGTGAGTTTGAAAAGTCTTTCACTTTTTTTTTTTTTTTTTGCAGATGGCACTTTTTTGCATCACATGCGCCATGTGTAGAAACCTCAGAGAGAGCAACCACTGACGCAGAAAAAAAGGAAATCTGACTGCTGAGAATAAGAAGAAAGTCAAGAAGTAATAAAAAAGCAGTTTTTGTCACATTTAGCTTCTATATTGCACAAACTCTTAAATTGTTCTGAAGGATAAACGCATCAACCTGTAAAACTGATGGAAGAAACATGTGTGGACCCCTCAGAAAACAGGTGGAACCTGGTGAGGAAGCTGGCAAGTCGCTCTAGTTTCATCAGCAAAACGGGCCGACCCGACACAGAAACCAAGGATAAGCTGTTTGGGCAGCCCCTCTGCAAGATCTGCCCAGATGACAGCTCACTTCCTAAACCGCTTACAGTAAGTTGGCTTTTACGTTTTAAATGTCAGATGTAACATCGATTCTCGTTTTCTGTAAATAAAACAAGAATTATCCTAAAGCAAAGCCCAAACGTTTGATGACATGCCATTTGCCCTTAATAAATCATCGGTACAAGTGTCATTCCAAATACGCTCGCTGTGTGTTGACATTATGTTCTCAGAATTTGTCGAGGACAGGAAACCACACGAACACACGAGCTATCTGTTGATCAGCCTAAAATGTGCACAACACACACACACAGGTTTTTAAAACGTTTAATATGATAATCTCTCGTCTCCTCTATCCCCTAACCTCATCACCAGGAGATGCTGGTGTTGCTGAGGAGGAACGGGCCGTCCGCGGAGGGAGTGTTTCGGAGGACGTGCAACAGCAAGAACATGAGGGAGATCAAAGATCAGCTCAACAGCGGCGTGGAAGTGGAGCTGGGGGCCCAGCACGTCAACCTGCTGGTCGGGCTGCTCAAAGTACGTCTACATCCTGACCCGTGTGCTCACCTCAGAGGCAAAAATGTGTCAAAGCGTAACGAATAACGCATCTGCTAGTAGCACTTATCAGTGTTTCTAGAGCTACTACTTCCAGTTGAGGAATGTAACTATAGGTATTGAGGTTTTTCTCTTCAGTATCTCCATTTGTGCTTTTTACTCTACACTACATTTAATGTCAACTATAGCTACTTTTCAGAATACTTAAAAAAACACATCAAAAACAATATTTGTCAATATGAGATCATTCTTTTTTGTTTTAAGGTATATTCTTAAAAATGATCATGAATATATTTGATTTTGTCTTGTCTCAAATCTTTATCTATACTTAAACTGTACTTTTACTTAAGTATCATGTTGATTTCAGTACATATATTCATATTTTTTCATACAAATGTATTTAAGAGTCCGTATTTAATCCGAGCTTTGTTACCAGATCATAGTAGAAGTGCTGTGTCTAATCTCTGTCCCTCTTTTTGTTGTTACAGAATTTTTTGAAGGAACTTCCTGGCAGCCTGCTGGTATCTAAACATTATGACCTTTGGGTGGCTGCTCTGGACAAAGAAGACACCCAGCAGAAAATTCTGGAACTCAGAAAGTAAGCAATTGATACCTGCTAATGAGTCGTGACCACGTAAAGTACAACTTATTTTTATAGTCTTTTTATAGCCAGAGGTAACTTGTGGGTATTATGAGGGGTTTTTTTGCAGAGTATTCAAAATATCCTCCTTTAAAACAGTTGGCTGAACACAAACCACTTCCCAATTTATACCTTCGCCTGTTTAAAAAAAGGAAGAAGCTTTAAACAAAAAAAAAATAGAAAAAAAAGAAAAAAGCACCAAGCTAATGTGTTCTTCCTGTTCTCATTTCCCTTTGCTACCCACTATCAGGGTGGTGGACATGCTTCCGGGGCCCAACAAGCTCCTTCTGCAGCATTTGGTTTGCGTCCTCCATCACATCCTTGAGAATGCAGACATCAACAAGATGGACGCCTACAACCTGGCGGTGTGCATCGCCCCCACACTGCTGCAGATAGATGGCACCATGATGGATGAGCAGAACGAAAAGATAAAAAAGGTAGATACACCTCATCACTTTGAAGCTGTGTGGTTCAGGGTGCAGAAAACATCAAAAGACTTTCAAAAGTAAAAGTAGACTTGCACGGATTCTGCTTGTTCACTAGTTAGAAGTCTTCATCTGATTTTCTGTTTGGTATTTTGACTTCTAACATGTCCCTTTCTCTGATTTTCTGCAGGTCACAGAGCTCACTCAGTTCCTGATTGAGCATTTTGAAATTCTTGGAGATAACATCCCAAATCTCCTGGATACTGATGCAGGTACAGACACATCACTCAAATCTCTCATTACAGGAGTTAAACATAATAGTTTTTATGAATGTAGAGAGCCTAATCACGTCTTGCTTTCCCCACTATGCAGACTCTCTGTCCTCCCAGCACCATGACTCTGCATATGACAGCACGGACCCAGAAGGCGATGGTGAGGCAGGAGAGAGCACCAGCTCCACGTACAGAGAGCGTGGCTCATCCTCGTCCTCCAATCCAAGCATACCCACCTCCTCCTGGATGTCTGACCCCAACCTCAACGCAAAACTCACGTTCAACCGCCGCTGCTCTGAGCCCATCATCCTCCCCTCGGCTGACATTGAGAGTCTGTGCGGCCACGCCAGGAGCCATGACGACTGTTCCAAGGAGAGGCGGGACTTTGAGGAGCAACCTTTGAAAAAGCAGATATCCGATGACTCCTTCCTGCTCAGAGGACAAGTTGAAGCGAGGCCGGGTCTGTCGTTTTCGAAGCTGAGCTGCAGCCCCAACATGGATCCACTGCTCCGGGTCAAGGACTGCTCGTGCTCTTCGCTGGACAGTGCCGCCTCCAACCAATCGGAGGGCTCCGTTTTCACCAGTTCCCCGGTGGGGTCGCCGTCCTGCTCCAGGAGAACAAACCCTGCCAACCAGGCCGCGGTGGGTGCAAAGGCCCAGCAGGACGTCGCCAGACTGAATTCCGATGAGAAGAGGCGCTCGCAGTCCATGAGAGTTGCCAGTAAGGTCCTCATGAGGACCAGGAGCTTAGTAGCTTCCAGCAGGAGCAGCATGAAGAGAGACTCCCTGAAGGAGAGCCCTGTCCCCGAAACGCTCCCGGAGGACGCACCAGCTGAGCCCCTGTACAAGCCTCGCCCTCTGTCGGCCATCGAGGTGTTCAAGCAGGTGGACAGCAGGCTGCCCTGCAAGCCCCCGTCATACGAGCAGGCGGTGCACAACGTGTGCCCTCCACCATATAGATCGATGACTGTGCACGACGCCATAGTGCTGGAGAGAAGGTCCCGCCCGTCCTCTGTAAACTATGACTACATGGACTGTATCAGTCAAACGACACAGGACAACCTCGTAGAGCAGCGGCAGCCTTTCCGCCAGAGAGCCATGTCCGAGTCTTTGAACGTAGGCCGTCACGACATGGTGTCACGGAGATGTAGCCACCCGGTGTTTGAGGAGGTTTCCTATACCAAGGAGTCGTATGTCTGAGACAAGGCTCAGATTGTGACACTTAAGTCAAATTGATCCTAATGGTCCAACGCCTTGCATGGCAGCTCTGATCTGTGATGGAGATAATGAGAGGTAAATTGGAAAGCAATTTGTCCAATGAGGTAGAGAAGCATGTTATAAATGCAGCCCATTTGCCCATAAAGCTTCTTTTCAAATGTCACATCTGTGTTCGTAATTACAGCTACTGTAATGTTCTTTTTTTGCCTCGATGGGGAACCTGTGAGGCACATGTTGAACTGCCTCCAGAGCAGATCTCTGATCTCTGAAAATCTTGTATATTCTGTAGATCTGCCAATTACCTTTCACCCTTTTACTTTGAATGAATGTCATGTGCATGGTTGCACTTTCCGAGTAGTACTATTTAAAGTACAAATTAAAAAGATATGTGACTAATATAATATTTAGTCTCTCACAATGAAGCTATAAAACACAGGTTTCTGTGGATACAATATGCTATATGTGTTGATTGTATATGTTTGTATAAAGTCTTGTAGTCAGAATATGTACATAGCATTTTGAGCACACATTTATTTTTCTTTTTGTAAATCATCTGCACCTTGCATGGGCCTTCTTCTTCCACTACATTAAAGCACTTTTCTGATTATACTTTGTTTATTGTTTGCTAAAACATGTAAATACAGTCAAATAGCAAAGCAGGTAATTGTTGTGTTATTCCAGAGTTGTTTGAGAAAATGGAAAACAAATGCTATAATAAAAGAAAAAGACATAATAAAACTACTGTGTCTCCGTCCTCTGTATAAAGTATTTTAAGGGTGTTGTGGTGCATGCAGCTTCACTCCTGGGTCAAACGATTAGAAACAGATTTAATGAGAAAACGGAGGAGAGAGACTAGTTTGGCTCAATTTCTCTTTGCTCCGTCTGTTGCGTAAGACGAGCTAACAGGCCTCATTAAGAGAACAGCATGTTCTCTCAAAACATACTTCTAAGACAGAAGGAAACTAGACAGGGTCACATGGACGGATTTGGTTTTTCTCTGAATTCCTCTTCCTCTGACTGCATGATGAGCCGATGCCACCGCGCCTTCCTTCCTTTCTGAAGCATGTTGCATCCTTCCTCCTCAAGTTTGTTTAATTCATTCAAAAACTTGGACTGATTTAATATAATTTTACCGTAACATGATCTGAAAAAACATTTTTTTGCATGTATATGTACAGATTGCATTATCTTGGACATATATTGCTTTCATCATGTCCCTTAGATACAACTTAGACATACAGCTTTTCTGCAGTAATGGACTTAAATAAATTCTGGAAAGTTGATCCAAACATTTCCTACAAGTGCCACAAGTTTTGCTGGTTAATTAACCCCCCGTCTGTATATAAGCATGGAAGCCTGATGTCTGAGCTGATGAGCTCTAAAGATAAGCAGAACCCCATGATCATCATATGCAAATACATGCAGAAGGGAATATTGTAGTATATGGGACAATTTCATTGCCAGACTAACGGATTTCTGCTTGCGATCTCCATCAGGGTCATGAAAGGTGGAAGCCGAAACGCATAAAACAGGTAATTTCCAAACCTCAATTTAGCTCCCACCACTGAAAAGTCACCCACTGATGGAAAAAAATGTTTTGAAAGAATGAGTAAAATTATTTCAGAATATTTCAAGTAACCTTTCAACCCCTATGTTTAAATTAAGGCCGGGCTACCAACAATTATTTTCATTATCAGTTAATCCAACATTTTGCTTAATCGGTCAGTTGTTCGGTCTATACATATCAGACGAGAGTCTAATTGTCCCACAGGGACACCATCTTGATTTGTTGCAGAGATACTTTAGTGCATGGTTTTCTCAGGTGTCTCCAGAAATAAGCAGGTATAGAAAATGAAAAGGTGGACTTTAGCGAGTTATTATAATAACATTTGCTATTTAGCAATAAACACACACATACAGCTACAGCTAAGATAAGTGATGTGTGAGTCATGAAATAATTGTCGGAAACAACACTTTTTACAGACTCAGGAGTGACAGGTCCCACTAACTCTTTCGCTGACCTTTAAGTTCCAGCATGCCAAGGTCAGGCGCCGTGAGAAGCAATGTCTACGATGAGCTGCCGCCGTTGCCGAGGGCGATGAGGGTTGCAGCTGATCCCAGGTGTCATTTGGGTTGCAGCTGATCCCAGGTGTCATTTGGGTTGCAGCTGATCCCAGGTGTCATTTGGTTTGCAGCTGATCCCAGGTGTCATTTGGGTTGCAGCTGATCCCAGGTGTCATTTGTCAGTTTCAACAGCTGTTTGAGACATTTGATTGAGTTTGGCATGTGTCTGCCCACATGTGCACTGTGCTAATACTGAAACAGGTGCACAGTTATCACTGCCAGAGCAGCTGTATTCTCTCTGCAGCCTGTCACCTGTGCCAAACACCCCCCCCCCAAAAAAAAGAAAAATGGCTACAATCTGTCAAGAATATAGTTGCCAATTTTGTTTCAGTTCTATTTTAACAAACAGAAATCTTATAGGCTAATACAGGCACCTTTGTTCATATCTATAATTACTTTATTGCTAGAATACACACGCTTTAAGAAAGCACGCATTCATTATCAAACAACCAAACATCTAACAGACATCTAACAATGGGCTGAGCTCATTGAATGTGAATGTGGGAGCTGCTCAGAACATATTGTAGCAGGCCGGTGTATTCAGTGCCTCCCACATTAATTATGGTGCATTGTGAATGGATGTGACAGTACATACGTATGGTGCCAGTTAATGATGTGGATGATGAGAAGGTATTCTTTTTACCTCAAGGAATTACTGACATATTTTAAATACACTACATGCAAAGCAAACAAAGTGGGGAAGAATATATCAATAGACTTATCGTTTTTAATTCAAAGTAAATGAATGCATTAATAAAATCAAGGTTTCAATAAAATCTACAGATACATATGGACAGAAAAAGCAACATAATGATGTGCAACAGACAGGCTTTCATGTGGTCAAAACCTATAACATATGTAGATATGTTCCCTGCAAGTCCATTCTACTAGGGTTATTGCTAAAGTGTTTTCATGTGTTTGCCACTTTCATGTTTCGGATAGATAGGATAAATTATTATTTTGCATGCACCCCACAGTATGTTCCTTTTGCCTTTAGTAAGTGCAGCGTCCATATTAATTATTGTATATTATTGACCGCACATGTCACAAGTTAGTACCTGTTAGTTTTAAAAGGCTGCACACGCAAGACAACATGTTGACAGGGTGAGGACTAAAACAGCCTATAGAAGATATTAGTGGTTAAGTGATTGGTATAGATAGATCAGATAAATTATTACATTGCATGCACCCCACAATATGTTATTTTTGCCTTTAATAATTGATACCATATGTTGCTTTTGCCTTTAGTAAATGCCGCATCCATTGTTATATATTATATATGTGCAGTACTGCTTTATTGACTGCAAATGTCACAAGTTACCACCTGTTGTTTTTGACAAGCTGGGGACTAAAAGAAGCTTCTAGAAGATAGTATAATTATAGTGATTAAGTAATTGGTACATGAATGTTTGTGGATTGTTTTAGTGAAACGGAAACAACCTGAAAGAGATGATGCTGTGAGATTACTGCATCGGAAGCATGCCCTGCTTGTTGCATAATGTCATCATTGGCCGCTAGTCAACACTAATGAGAAGAGGCTAACAGAGTGGGAGGCTGAATGCTTTTCTGTTTAATAATGCATCATGATTTGTGATAGATGAAGCATAAACAATATAACATGACACAGAAAGCGCCGCACTCATCTGAATTAGACGTTAATTACTCCTTAGAGATGAAAAATGCACGGTGTCACTCCGGCATGTAGTAGATGCACTAGTAACAGTTTATTTGGTTTGTTTGCAATGTTATATAATGATGTTTTGTTTGATGAATTTGATTCGCCTGTTATGTAACAAATCCAATATGCAAATGTGCAAAACAGTCATCTCAGTCATGAAACCGCACCTCTGGAAAAATAAAAATAAAAAAAGGTGTTCAGACCACAGATCTCACCTCTGTCCTTATGAATACATTTCAGTGTAAATTCCGGTGCCCTATTTTTTCTCTGACACTTTCGTAGAGGAGAAAATGCTGGTTGTGGTTAAGATCATCCTGAGATGACTTTGCGCAGCCTTTACTAAATGACTCATGCTGCCCACGTTACAGTGTGTGTCCTGTGAGCAAAACAAATCTGTTTTCACTGTGTGCACTCTGTTTTGCATGCATACTGTTTTGAACACATGGAAGCAGATGGCGGGACTCCACCATTAACCATGGCATGAGTTAAACTGAGTTGAAATCAACAAGCAAAGCTAACTCACTGTGACCTTCACTGTTTGTTCATGTGTAATTTATTTAAGTTTTAAAATGTAGATTCATCAAACAGAAAACGGCAGTGAAACAAAAATAAATAACTTGACAAATAATAAACTCGTTAATAAATACATTAAACTTAAATAAAGGCATATATTTCTAAAAATCTGCTCTACTTGTCAATTGTAAAAATTATGAAGACATTTCTTTCTTTATGCTTTATTAAATTGTACAAACAATTCAGGCAGTCCAGTTCACATACATTAGGAATTCAACAACCATATATGAAAATGTATATAAACATATTATATAATAAAGGAATATACATCTATATATAAAATAAAGAGAAAAAAAACAGGCAGATTTTATAGCTTACTTTTCCAAAAATAATTAATAATTGTGACATTTTATTATTGATTAAAAATTTCAGAGTCGATATCATATATAAATGTACATTTAGTTTCATTATTTTGAAGCGATTTCTGCCCTTCTTCCTCCAGCGGAGGTGACGTCACGGCAGTTATATTAGACTTCCTGGATACGGTTGCTACAACAGTTTGTTGCGCTGCTGATCTTGAATTTAGCGATAAAAACTGCTGCAGCTGCTGCTTTCCTGCGGCTTGTAGGTGAATTATGGCTTTTGTTTCGCACAACCAGAGAGACCCGAACCCAAGCGGAACTTACACGTTCTCAAGTCGCCCCAGGCCGGTCGAGAATCGCTCCAAATACAGAGAGCTTCCGCCAGAACAGCTACAGTACGTTTATTGCTAAGATTACTAGTGCGTTTAGAAAGGTGGAAGGTTAGGAAGGTTCATTAAAATGAATATTTATAAGGAAATTAAAAAGTAGATGAAAAAGTACACGAACATTAGCAGCTAAATGTATTATTATTATTATTATTATTATTATATGTAGTCAATATTGCAGTAAAGGTATTGGTTTGGACCTCTGAATGATATATTATTATATATAACATCATTAATTTATTAATATGAAGCATCAGTGTGTTACTTTTGTAGTTGCTACATTAAAAAAAATAAAAGTATAAGTACCTCAAAATGAACAGTAATCAGGTACATTATTTGAGTAAATGCACTTAGTTACTTTCTACTGCTGCATATATATATATATATATATATATATATATATATATATATATATATATATATATATACATGATCACAGTGTGGAAATATAAATAGATTTACTAAAATGCTGCACTTCATTTGCATTTCAATCCCACTCACGACATTTAAAAAGTCAGCTTGTTACTTTGTGTATTGAGAGCAATTAACACTTATATCATATTAATAATAGTGTTTGATGGAACTCAGCAGTGTATACAGTATTACAATTGGTTACATAACTGATAGCCACATAGGAATGCATCCATTAACTAATATCACAGTACAAGTTTCTGAGATAAACCTTGTTGCATAACGGATACTTTTATATTGTATTTAAAATACAATAATCCTGAATGCAGAACACGACTGTGTTGTGGTTTCACTCCTTTTACTAAATATTCTCAGTGCTTCCTCCTCCTACTGCGGACAATGACAGACAGTAACAACACGCCTGAAAAAAATAAAAGCACAGATCAGTGAGTCACCTAAATTAGGTGGCGATCTGGCTGCTCTCTGTTTTGTCTCAACAATGTAGGGCACAAAGTAATTATGGAAACATCATGTACGACCGCCGCGTTGTCAGAGGAAACACTTACGCTCAACACATCATACCCACTGTACGTATGAATCACTGCGAGGTTTCTTTTTTTCTTTCTTTTGATCACTTTATCCGAACATTCGCATTAACATTCTCCCCTGACAGACGGTCCAGCCGGACCTTGCTGAACTACAAAGAAAAAAGGAGATCAGCAGGAGAAACTTGGCTCAGAAACAGGCCGCGGAGCAGTTCAGACTCAGGACTCCCGAGGCCCTGCAGGGCAGAACACACGTTGATGTGCAAACAGGTCAAATATTTCCCCCTTTACCCATGCACATTATTTATTCAGTTCACTGTGAGTTTCCCAAATGCATTTTTAGGAAAGCAGAGGTGCACGTCTTTCTGCTCTGTCCTTCGTTTTCAGAGCTTTATCTCGAAGAATTGAGCAACGTCATAGTGGCTCAAGACATTGAGTGTCAGACGGATGTTTTTCTGGACAGACCAGCGACTCCGCTCTTTATACCTGCTAAATCGGGCAAAGATGTTGAAACACAAATAGAGGAGGGAGAGGTAGGTGCCACAACAGGTGAATCAGACCACACATTACACAGTAAAATGTCTCATAATAGATCTAGAAGATTATTAGACCTACTTTAAACAATGTTCATACCTGGGAACCATGTCACCTTTTGGCTACAATCGCTTTTTCTGCGGGGTGGTTGACATGAACAGGGTTTTCCATACTCTAACCTTTCTTTGTACACTACTGCTCAAAAGTTAGAGGCCACTGAGAAATTTCCTTATTTCTGAAAAAAGCAAGTTATTTCCAATGAAGATAACTTTAAACTAATCAGAAATACACTCTATACATTGCTAATGTGACTATTCTAGCCTCAATATCTGTTTTTTTTAAACAATATCTGCATAGGTGTATAGAGGCCCATTTCAAGCAACTATCACTCAAGTGTTTTAATGGCACAATGTTTGCTCATTGCATCAGAAGGCTAATGTAATAACATTTTCTACTCATGGTGGTACAGTCGTGTATGTTATCACCTCTTAGTGCACCTCGTAACATAACTCACTATGCGTGCCCTCTGCAGCTGTTTGACTTCGACGTGGAGGTGCAGCCGATGCTGGAGGTCCTGGTGGGTAAGACCATCGAGCAGTCGCTGCTGGAGGTGATGGAGGAGGAGGAGCTGGCCTGTCTGAGGGCCCAACAGAGGGCTTTCGAGGAGCTCCGGAACGCCGAGCTGGCGGAGGTGCAGCGGCTGCAGGAGCAGGAGAGGCGCCGCAGTGAGGAGAAGGTACGTACGTGTAGCTTAAGGAAGATCGGAGACTTTAAACTTTCGGTGGCATTAAAACATCAGGCTTGATAAAGATTCAGACATTTGGAACCAGGTTACTGAAAACCTATTTTCAGTCATGGTTATTCCAAGAGAGAAATCTGTAGTCATGTGTTTTCTCTAAAACAGTCAATAGGTTTATTTCTGTTTCGCAGCATTCAATGACATCATATTACTTGTGAATGTTCATCAAAGTGGGGTTTTTTTCTAACTTTGGTGGCTCCGGCACAGTTTTTCAGTGCTTTCCCTCTCAGTGAAGATGTTTATCAGCCACCTGATCTGCAGTTCTGGACGCTGTCTTTCTTAGAAATAACCTTAACAAGAGATCATCTGGTTTTATAAAGAACCGCTTTTTTTGACTTCAGGAGCGTCGGATTGCTCAGCAGAAGGAGGTGCTGAAAAGAGAAAAAGAGACTGCAGAGAAGATCGCTGCCCGGGCCTACACGCAGAAGTACTTGGCCGACCTTCAAACGACAGTCTTAACCTCGCTGAGGAGCCACGGCTACTTTTATGATCCCGTGGAGAAAGGTCAGGCTTCCTTTGATGCATTACAGTGAACCCAATCAAAGTCAGATACTCTTTTTTTTGACACATGCGGGCATCACTGTGTCACATGTGGTGACTACTAGCTACATGAGAGTTCATTGGTACTCTGTGTATGAATGCTGTGACTTGAACGTTTGAGCTGATATCGTATCTGTACGATCTGATTTCCAGATATCGAAACTAACTTCTTCCCTTGGCTGATGTCTGAGGTTAACAGCAGTTTGGAGAGGAGATACACAGCCAGAGCGATGCTGGATGGTAAGATTCTCAACAAAAAGGACTTTCATTTACATTCAAACACAAAAGAAAAGAGGAGAAGCAGTATCCATAATAGATGAATGAAAAGTGAAAATTGTGTAAAGGCAGAAATCTGGGGTGGCAAATGGTAAACAGGTAGAGCGGTGAACAGAACCTATATTCCTCATCGCAGGGGGGCCCGGTTCAAATCCCACATTGCACGGCTCTTTCCTGCATGTCATTCTCCCACTTTTCCATCTGTCTTCACTAGTAATTAAGGCAAAAAAGGCCCAAAAAGTATGCCTTAAAAAAATGACAGAAAACCCAGATATGGATCCACACAAATTCTTACCAGCAGGAATCTTTGGTAATAACCTGTCTACCCTGCTGAGAAATAGAACCTTCTTCTGGAGTCGTTGGAGTTAATCAACAGGTTGCAGAGGCTCTTCAAGTGGCCCTCCAGGGATAATCAGGTCAAAGTTACTGTCAGAGTGCCATCTGGTGGTTCTTTTTAGACATTACAGTGGTCACACATGTCAAGCTCGTTGAAGACGAGTGCAGGCGGGAAACTGAACCATTTCCATTCTGTCTGTCTGTTTCAGCCATCATCTACGACGTGGCCCAGAAAAGGCTGGAGAGCTTCAAAGACCCACAGTCTTAGCCGGACAAATCCGATGCTGTACAGTGATGCACTGTGACGGGCTGGAGGACATGAATGTATTCTCCAAAATAAAGTCGTTTACCGATTGTTTTAGAAGAACTGATCTACTAACTACGAACTAATCTATGTGTGTTTATTGTCTTAATGGAGCATTATTCAGGGAGAATCTTTGCATTTATGTTGACACCTCAAAGTTATTATATGATCACAATACATCTATATTACAAATCAACTGATTTAGTATCAGGGGCGACATGGTGGGGCAGGGGTTAGCACTGTTGCTTCACAGCAAGAAGGTCACAGGTTCAAGACCGAGGACCAAGGAGTCTGTGTGGAGTTTGCATGTTCTCCCCATGTCTGCGTGGGTTTTCACCGGGTACTCCGGCTTCCTCCCACAGTCCAAAAACATGCTGAGGTTAATTGGTGACTCTAAATTGCCCGTAGGTGTGAGTGTGTGAGTGAATGGTGTGTGTGCCCCACGATTGGCTGGGGTGTATCCCTGCCTCTCGCCGTAACGCGCTGGGATTGGCTCCAGCAGACCCCATCTTCTATACCTGCTTATTCCCCTAATGAGGAATAAGCAGGTATAGAAGATGACTGACTGATTGGATGACTGATCTATATATTAGCCTATATATAAAATGTAGGTGGCAATTTTGATAAGTTTGATTATGCCATGGTTGTTACAGCAGAGTTTTCCTGCAAATTTGATATTTTTTAAGCCTGAAGGTCCATTCTTGATTGTAGAAACTCCCATGGTAATTGGAGAATTTTTAGAAAGTTTATGACTGCAAGGTTGTCTAGTGGTGAGAGGAGCAACATAAAACTAGAGAATACATATGAATATATGAATATGAAAAAATATATGACACACAAACATGCAAAATAAGAGAAACAAAAATGGCAGCCTTCTCCTAAAGAGCTTCTAGGATATAGTAACCCTAAAAAGCAGAATTGTGACCTTCCTGACATTAATCTGGCTCACACAAAACACGTTACACACAGAATCAGCTCATAATATTATAAAAAGTATGGGTTAGATCTGCTCTATTTTGAAAAGTGTCATGAGATAACTAACATTTACCCCCAGGTGAAGTATGATTGGCTGAAGTTTCCCAGATTCAGCAATCACCATAGAGAGGGAGGAAAAGCTGATGAGTCACATGACTGCTGTAACACATGTTAACACCTTCACCTATGAGGGAATGTGATAGCAGCAGATGGATATATATAGATATAGATAGATCTAAGCTATACTTTTATCACTAGTCAAGCACTTTACAGTGCAACTACAACAGTTAATTCATAATATATAAGATGTGGGAATGTCTTTTTTATTGTTCCACTGCAAGATACAATATTGAAAATTCAATATAGCTTGTGTAAAAATAGGAGAGAAGATGTGAAGTTCTTAAACACTTGTGCTGTTCTCTAATGTTTTCGCGTGACATTTTCAAATAGACGTTTTCTGGACTCTTTATCAAATGCCGCGTTTTGTTTTTTCTTTTGATAGCCAGTGAATGAGCCAGTGAACAGCCCATTTCTGTCTGGCGCGCAGTATATTTGTTCATCTAGCCACTTATCAGAAGAAAAAGAGTGCCTTCCTGTGACTATCTATTTGCATCTGGCATCACTCTGCAAACAGTTCAACAGGCAAGTGCTAGAATGTTTTGCATTGCTCAGTCACTAAATTAATTCCATCCTATAGCAGAAAAAAGGTTCAGTATTCTTTGTTAATCCAATTTCAAAATAACTAACTAATAATTAACTAATAATATCCTACACTTTTTATAAATAAAAAAATGATTAGTATAATTCATGTTATTTGTAATAAATAGGCTCATAAACTACAATGATGGCAATGGGGAATGATGCACCTTGTAGTTCAGGTGTGTTACAGGCAGCGCAGACACATCACTCTTTGTTTTCTATTATGGTGAGAAGCAGGTCTAACCTCCGATATATACGTGTCTATTTTAATCCTCTCATCCTATTGGTCAGCTCACCTATGACGCCTCCCCTCTGGTTTGGCAGCTTCCTGTAGTTCAGAGCAGGGCGGATGACGCACACTTACCAGAAAACTACAGCGCCAAAAAAAAAAAAAAAAAAAAAAAGTTTCTGCTGTGATGCAACTGTGCTAAAGACAGAGCGAAGTTTCTAGTGACTTATTCAGAGATTACACAACATTTAGATCATTTACTAATTTAGTAGTTTCATTTTCTTGAGATAAATCCTTATTTGTACCAAATGTATTTTCTTTCTTTTGGTAATACAGAATGCTGAACATTCTAGAAATTGAATTAAAAAGACATTATTGATAAAAATGAAAAAATGTAATATAGTATTATATATGTATGTATTTTATTAAATGTTTGTACTTAATTTATATGTGAATATTTTAAATATACAAATTAAAATAAATTCCCACAATATACATAGAGATACAATCATTTAATAACATTACTAATATTAATTTAAAAATATAAGATGATTTAAAATTAGTTACGTTAATGCAGTAGCATAAAAGAGGTGTAGAAACCAACAAGCAGTGGTCATTACAGTGATTTGGATGAAATTTGACCCATTTAAAGTAAAAGATGTAATTGGGACAAACAGTGGGCCAAATCACAACAGGTTCACACTAAACAGACAACCACATAAAAAAAGTAAAACATCCACAGAGCCTTATCTGTATGAGTGTGTTTATTCACCATCACCATAGCAACCATGCCAATATGATTTAATATTAACAATAATCAATAAAATAATATATAGGTGCAGTCCCAAGTGACATCATTGTTGTGAGTTGATGCTGTTTCCATGCCAACGACCTTTTATTACATCAGGTGAGTTGTGGTCCTACAGAACTGGAGGTGGGGAAGACCCTCAGCTAAAATGCCGCCTTAGTCAGAATTAAACTAGTCCCTGGTTTTATAGGGTGCAGGGGGGGGGGGGGGTCCCTCAGGGTCCCTTACTGGGCCCCCGGGACCCCTGACCGTAAAGCACCGCTCCTCCAGCCTACTGGTGACAGCGGGAACAGGCGCGTCCGTGCGCCCTGGCGGGATGGATGAGCGCCATATTGCGCTTTGACTGAGCAGAGGGAGGGGGAAGCCGAAGCCGCCGCCGTTCATCTGATCATCTCCGGTAAGACTTTGAATAAGTGGAACAGTTTTGTGATATACGGAACCGAAACTTGCAGCAACCACAATTACGACGACTTTCGCAAAAAAAACCCACACACACACTTGTACTTTTTTTACGCGCACCTTTCTGCCGCTTGCTGCACAAACGAGACAAATCTCACAACAGGTGTCTGCGGGATTATAGTGAGGAGGAGGAGGAGGATGTTGTCACAGGTCACAGCTGAAGTTACAGATCGGTGCACCGATTGTTTTATTAACACAAACGTGTCGGTGTCATTGTAAAATCTTGAGGTGGAACCGTGTCCCTGTTGTAGGTGTGTTTCATTTACACCCACAACACAGATCTACCATGGAAACACTCACTTAGTGATTTTCTTACACTGTAATAAACTCAAAATGAAACTGCTCATTGGTGCTTATCTGTAGTTAAAAGCTGTATTGTTTTGCTCTAATCTTAAAAGCGACGTTATTTAGAATTTACAAGATCGCAAATGGCCCCTGTTAATCTCACGGCGGTGAGTGTTTGTTAACAAAATAAAAGACTATAAGAAAGAGGGTGTGTAGAACTTTATCGTGGCTGGTGGATGAGTCACGTAGAGTACCATATTTAACCTGCTTGGATGATTCAACCATGTCAAGGTAGAACAGAAATGTAAGACTTCCGGTACGGAGTTTCAGCATAAAAGTCTGATTTAGGTCTAGGTTTCCGTCAGCGCTTTTGACAATGCCGCAGCCAATGGGCCTGGACTGGAAATTGGAAGAGACCTACACACCTTTAAAATTAAAGTAGGCCATATGAAGCTCATATAATTTTAATATTGCGTATTTTTTCCAATAAAAAGTTTCATTGCATGTGCAACTCCCTAAAAACCCTGCTTCCTGTGTAATTATGTGAAAAAGAAACTCAAAACTCATCATCACCAATTAAAGTTTTTCTTATTTTACTGTCTTGTTTTCATCCAAAAAGGGGCGGGGCATGAGGTAGGAATAAAATAGCTGGATGAGACACATTTAAAGCCACATGAATATAGATCATAATGAGAAAATATCCCAATGCCAAGTGCATCCTAGATTGAGATTAAGAAGCTTTATTGTCATCTCTATTGTTATGTATTGTTATCTCCAGTAGCAGCTACATTATCAGTCATAAGATTTGCCAACAGAAAACTATTTATGGCATGATGAAGCAACAAGTGACTCATTTAAAGTATTTACAGTGAGTAATAAATAACATGCCATACGTCTGCGGAGTTGGCATCTAATCGCCTCATTGTTGCAGATGTCATATAAAGTTAAAAATTATTAAATTATTATTTTTAGTTTAATTATTAAATTATGTTGTGCTTAGTAAGGGCAATACACACACACACACACACACACACGCACACATATTTAACCCTATCCTATCCGGTTGTAGTTGGTGTGACTTTTATTTTGAAAAAGAAAGTGTCATAGCTCCATTTAAATGTTGATATCCATGTCCTACAGACCAGTGAGACATTAACAAAGAATCTTGGCAGGACTTTTAAAACTGTGAGACACTTAGATCTCCATCAGGCGAGTAGACTCGTGCTTTTATTTTGAAGTCAGCTACGGTCGGTTCCGGTGTTGAACTCGCTAGCTTGCCGCCTCACCAGTGATTCATTCTGATGACTGTCGCCTCTTTAAGTACCGCCGAGGAGGCTGAAAACTCGTTTCTCCTCTTTCTCTCTTTCCAGGAAGGTTCAGCGCGGAGCCGCAGTCACACGGAGCTCAGGTCATTTCTCTGGGAACATTTTTTTTATAACAGCAGCTCCTCGCACAGGGACAGGAAAAGGACAGAAAAAATGCCCAAAGCGGTAAGTTCGCTTTATTCTTCTTTCATTCACTGCTTGTGTCGCCGTTTTATAGATACTGAAGCGCTTTTTATGTAAAATTCAGCCTCTTAAATCCAGTCTTCACCCCTTTTTTCTTACATTGACATTATGAGTCCAGATTGAGTCCAGAAGTGTTAAATACATGTAACAGTGAATATTAGCATCTTGATAATGATGCTATTTTATAAGAATGTTATTTTACTGTACTGTAAAAAACGTCATAAATGAGTGAAACTTTGACAGTTTAATTAAAAACTGACCTATTCAGGTGTTAGAGTCTGTACTGTTTGGTTAATTTGTAATGGCTAATTTGGAGGGGGAACAACTTAAATCACTTTATGAGAGTGACAGAATGTCAGTTTCACTTCTTTTAAACTGTGTGATTCAACACTTCATACGCCGAATGCAAAAGAGAGAATTGTTCCTTTTTTTTTCTTTTTTTACTGAATTGACTTTTACGTGTCATAGAAACGTATCTGTAGTTCCTGTGTTGAAGGGGAATCACATGCTCTCCTCACATCCCGGGGGTGTCCCATACTATATGTATGAGAAAATCACCCATTTTTTCTCCCATGCCAAGGAACAATTGTGCCAGTTTTGCTTCCAGACAAAATGTGCTTTCATAGGAGGACAGATCATACTCTGTAGTGCTGCACATGTGCTCATAAACAAGGCTGCTGGAAAAATCTGTTTTTTATTATCTTAAGGAGACTGAAAAATACAGGGTTGGTTATTATAAGTTTTATTTTCGAGGCCAAAACGTCGGCTTGCCTCCCACTTACAGTTGGGTTCCTATATCCGTTTAGGTGACTCCATGTCAGTCTCTGAACATTGATTTCATTTGCTTTTCATCGTTACAAGAGCAATGTTATGTTTGACTAAGTTGTCCTTGTTTCATGCCTTCAACTTCTCCTGCCCCACCCCAGTTATTGCACAGTGTTCGGTGGCACATGGCTCCTAACATGTCCGTCCCTCAGCTTACTGTTTGGAAATATCTGTCTGGCCTATAAAATGTCAGAAAATAGCGCGGAAAAAAATGGCAATCATGGTTTCCCAATGCTCAAGGGGACGTCCTCAAATGTCCACTTTTGTCCCGATAAGCGGTCATCAATCCCAAAAAAATATTTATCATTGAGCCAGAATATATAGAATAGAATTTAGCCTTTTTTTGTCTCAAAAAAAAAAACGATTAACAACTTTTTTCACAGCAACCATATAGACAGGAAACAGTCGGTAAACACAGGTGTTACCAGAGATACTCATTAAGGCTCCGTTCCATTTAGTGTGGCAGAGTTTTTCCAGTGAGCCACCGTGCACAATTAATTAGAACTAATTGGTAACACCTGTGTTTAACTGCTATTTCATCTCAATATTGCTGCTTTAAAAAAAACCCTCAAACATTCAGACATACAATAACTCAAACACAGTCTGTATCAAATATGAAACAGGATCAAACTTGGAAAGATTTTAGGAAAAATAAACTGAAGCAGAATCTTAAATTGCTTCCAGAACTTTATTGGGATGATGACAGAGACGGGCTGCTGTTGTGATGATGAGGATGATGATGATGATGATGATGAAAGCCTTGGTCATAGTCATAAAGCGTGTTGTCGGTTTGTTTAGAACGACATAAGCGTCGCCGTGGAAACATCGTCTGATAGCAGCAGTTGCCGTGAAGCAGCCTCTTTTTTTTGGACGACAACGTGGGACAGTTTTTTTTCCAGTGACATCGGGAGTTCAGCCTTTCCGTTTGACTGTTCAGCGCGTGGAGTCGTGAGCGGCCCAGCTCCGCAGCATACCAGGAGAAATATGAATACGACACTAAGTCTCTTTTAATGAAGTCCTCCCTTTGATGCTGTTTGCTTCAGAAAGCTCCGTACTCCCAGATTAATCCCTCGAACGCTGCGTCTCATGTACAGTATTGGTGAAACATGCAAATCAGGGTTTATATTCTGACTTTGTGAAAAAGTGTGAAATAAGATTACTAATTGGGAAAGTGGATCGAGCTTGTGGCCAGAAACATACTGTGTTTTGGATGGGGGACGTAGGGATCTTTGGGTTCTTCACCAGGCATCATCAGTAAAAGGATTCTTAGGATTCCAGAAAAAGCGATTTTGGTCTAATGTTGCTTTTACTTGACATTTTGATGAAAGAAGTAGCTGCTGTAAAAATGGGTTTTAATGGGATCCCTGAGATTTGTAGAATTTTCAGATTTGGGTTAGTATTGGTAATGTAACATTAAATGCTTATTGTCTGTCAGCCATAAAATATACTGTAAATTACCAAATAATAGCCTGGGCTTTTATTTGTTTCAATCACTTAACAGATCAGGCATTTATTTGAGACATGTGACATATATGAGAAAATATGGTAATTTACTCTCATCTTTCAAAAGTAAGATTACAGTACTGTAGTTTAAACATCTCGTGGCTCCTCCTCCCAAGTTTTCCTCAGCATATTTTACCACAGAAAGTTTGAATTTCATGTTATACTTTTTATTTTTGAGCCATGGCGATCGACATTTAAGCAATAATACCTAAGAGGGTGTTCTTTAACGTCATTTGCATTAAATTAGACTCAGCATTCACGTGTACCCGGCGTTTAAGGGGGGCCATTTGGTAATTTATGGTACTTGATGTCTTGGGTTTGAATCTAAATCTTTTTTCATGGGCCACTGTTATCTAATAAAAGTCAAACTTGCCCCAAAATGAACCTTTAAAACAAGTTTATTGTCAAAAAAACCTTAAAAATTTGTAGAGACGTTGTAACGAAGCTGTTGTTTAGTCATTAAAGATAAATGTTAAGTTATTAAAAAAATCTTTCGGTAAAGTAACTCAAAAGAAAATATTAAAGAGTGTAAAGTGCAATCTTTCTTTAAATCTGCTGCCAGCCACCACAGACAGCTACAGCCAGCCTGAATTATTAACCCAGATACTTGAAAGGATATCAAACATTCCGACGTTGTTTGTTTTGAGAAAAGACGCCACTCGGCGGCAGGAGCGGATCTGATGACCAGATTTGAGGCTCCTGTCTTCACGCTTCACTCCTCTGAATGAAACACATCGTCGGAAGTGCACGACGGAGCCCCCTTGGCTCTCCCAGAATCCTGTTTCCTCGCGATGACATCACAAACCATGCAAGGCGTGGGCCACGATAAACATGGATGGGTGTTTCCTTTTTCATATCCAGTCCTATTGTTAGAATTAGTTTCTTTTGAATAATTGATAACGCACTCATGCCTGGAACGCCCTCCAGACCTGAATCACCAATTGAGAAATTGTCCTCGAGTGGGAATTCTTCAGTTGTTTATTTTAATATTGACTTCGCCTTTAAAAATCCACCAGCAAGAAAAGTTATGAGCTAAAACTATGAATAGATTAGTCAATCACAGAAAATGTCAGAGCTATGTCAAAGCAACCGGACTTCTCATCCAAGAGGCTTCTTCAGTTCAACTGAACTGAACTGAAATATTGAAAGTTTATATATTCAACTAAACTGAAGAAGCCTCTTGGGTGAATCTTTTTTTTCTACAACGCCAGAAAGAACATATAGCAACAATTTTGATTGATTAAGTGTCAATCAGTTTTCAAGCAAAAAAAAGGAAAAAATGTGAATTTCCAGCCTCTAAATGTGCTGATTTTATCATGATTTTGTGACTCTTAGTTGGATAAACAACGACATTACCTTTGAAAATAGGCGTTAGCTGCAGCTCTGATGTCGCTGTAAAACATTAATGAAAGAAACACTGGGCCTGTTCTCTCCATCCACGTCGTACTGCCGCACTAGAACCAGAGAGCAGCAATAGGAGGCATTCATGACTATATTGCTCTCAGGCCTCTTGAGTCGAATCCCCATGGCAACTTCCATTGCAAAAGACTTGTAAAGCCATTCAAACTATGCAGAGGGTTAAATATTGAAAGGTCCTCACCGAAGAATGCAGCGCAACCTATTTACAGTTTAACCGCTGAGGTGACCACCACTTCAGAGCGGCTTGTTAACCTTGTTCTTGAAAAAAGACTGAAGGCTTAAGAAGATAAAGTCTGTTTTGGCTGGTTTTGTCTGATCTTGTTAAAAAAGAGGAAAGAAATGGTGAAATCTAGTGTTTCTGCTGCTGTTTGTTACCATAGAGCTGATATTGTTTCTTGGTTACCGAAGCTCTGTGAGTGTGATAACTGACCGCGGCGGGAACAGGTAGCAGCGGTTGGTATATTAATAACTCGCGAAGCTGTGAATCATATGGTTAATGCAGCCGTCTGTACTTTCCTCTGACTAAAGTTGCTCATTGTGGAACTCTGGGTTCCTGCCCAGTGTATTTTTAGCCTATGTGTCATGTTTTCTTTACCGCTCTGAATGGCCTCAGTTTATTGTGAGTTACCGTTGGAGGACTCAACTTTGAGATCAGATATCACTCGCTCAGTGGTTTCTGTTGGCCCGCCTGCTCAGCACGCATTCACATATTCCGTTCTCCGCCGGTCACGGGGTGTGTTTTGAGCCGTTAGCTGCTGTAAATTTAGACGCTGACGTTGAGGGAATCGTCCCAAATCACACAAGTCAAACTCTCACTTACGAGGCTGGTTTGTGATCCCTTTTGCTGTAGTTTTTTTTGTAATCTGGCTCCTCTGGGATGCAGATGATGATAGCGAGTGACTGCTGAGGCACTGCAGCTGAAAGGGGATCTTTGTTTTGCTGTGTAAAGTAAATGCAGCATCCCCCCCCCCTCCCTCCTTCCTCCTTTGCTTTTTTAGCTCTGACTTGAAGCCGCTGTGTACGTTTCTTGATTCAAAGTGTCTGCACATGTGCCGGTGTTGGTGAAGCACAAGTTTCTCCTGTGTGACTGAACATAGCACCGAGTTGTCAACCCTCCTCTAACATTACATGAGGAGCAAGCGGATGAAAAAAAACACCTGGCGTCCCTTGAATATCCACCGTCTAGACTGCTGCGTTCTTACAATATCCTGGACAACGCAGCGTAGAGGCGCTCGCCGTCCGACGCTGTGATTGGATTTGCCTCCTTCGCGAGATTTAAGTCTGCCCCGCCAGTCGCTCGGGCCTGTGTAGCTTCAGAGGAATCCGTGGGGCCATGAGTCACTGAACCTCGTCACTGCTGCAGCCTCCAGACTTCCCTTTTCCAGTGGGCGTCATTGAATTCGCTCACCGCTCAGGCTCCGCGCCGCTCACAATGGGCCGGAGAAAGATGAAAGATGTCACTGGAGGCTTCTGTTTGCTGTGTCCACTGAGCCCATTGTATGGTTTTCACTAAGCGTTAATAAGTTCAAGTCAATGCGTGGAGCGCCCATGTCTTTTCCAAACACCCCCGCAAATACCAGGCACATTTGACATCACATATCCACATAAAAGAGATTCAGTGCATTAACTCAAAGCAGCTATTGTAAATATTTGTATGAATTTCAGATGCCGTTGGCAGATTACTTTCTGGACCTACTATACAGAATATTATTAGTTATACCATCAGCTGATGTCAGTATGATTATTCTGTGGAGTGCAGCAGTCATGCTGTTTATAATGGTTTTGATATTGCACATCAATCATTCTGGTGGGTCTCTTTAAGTATACATTACATTTTCTGCCCATGAAGCAGGTTTCAGTTAGATGGACCACCCTTTTTTTGTATGCACAGGTCTTTCTGATCAATCATTAACCAGTGAAGTGAAAGACATGCTTTTCCCTTTTGAATGGGAGGGGACAACATTCATAGAGCGCCTTCATGGCACTCGATAGCATTATATGTGGAGTGAATTTCTGGTTTAGTTTGCCGGAGTGTGTGTAGCCCACATATTTATGTGCCTCTTGAACTGAAAATCTCAAAGGGCAGCAGAATGTTTTACCTAAACACCTAAAGATCTTTCAGCAGAATTTCCCATCAATCAGCACATCTGTCTCCGAGCGAGCAGAGATAAACACAGTCCCCGTGTGTTTACTCTGCAAATACGCCCCCCTACCAAACACACACTGACACACATGCATATGAAAGCGGCGCTCTGCAGTTTGGCACGCTTTTCCTCCCATTGGTCCTCGCCTATGAGAACCTCTCTGTTACTTCTGCTGTAGCTCTGCTCATGTTTTGAACTGCTTGTTTTTTGTTTTTTTTTCTGCAGGTCAATGTTCGCGTCACCACCATGGACGCTGAGCTGGAGTTTTCCGTCCAGCCCAGCACCACCGGCAAGCAGCTGTTTGACCAGGTATGCCGCATATCAGCAAATCGACCCCCCCCACAAACCCCACCCACCCCCATGCTCCCCTTCCACAAATTTGTTCTCCTAAAAAAATCATTGTAAATACAAATAAATAATTTTGAATATTAAATATATGTTGAATAAATGCACAACACAACCGCTGCTAAATGTAAAACAATGCATTTCTTAATGGCTGAAAATTGTTGAAACTTATGAAACTTAAGATTTTATCCAGATGCTTTTTTTCCCAATGGGTGAGGCCAATGCCTAAATGCACATTTCGACAGTCATTCAAATCAATCAGACTAATATATAGAAGTCAGTAAGTCGTTTATCACGCTAATTGTTCAGTCTGCTGGTTAAGATCAGATCTAATGATCGTTATCAAGCTCTAAGGATGTAAGTTATCATAGCGGCAGCGACTAGGGGGAGAGAGGAGGGAACAGGAAGAAGAGTAGCGAGAGGGATGTGGGTTCCCCATGAAAGATCTTTTGTTTTTCCCTCATTGATACATGATCTTATTTGCATTACATATAAATGGATATAAATATCTAAATATATATTACAACAGGGCTCAAACCTGCACATTGTAAAGTGTGTTAGAGAGTGTTATTGAGAGAGAGAAGATAGGGCCAGATTTTTATGGTAGAATGGTGCTATAGTTTTTGTTTTTTTCTGATCCAACCTAGAAATGATTCTGAAAATCCTGAAAATATTCTGTCCCTGTCATCACTGAAATGGGATTCTTGATTGCGTATCAGTGCAGCATTGACCTCCAGCATCAAAATCCACCTATAAATATGTTATCAATATCATTCTAAAAAAACGTAGGTTTTTAGATAAAGGCAATTTGATAGAGGTGATTAAAAGAAACCCGACAATCTAATATTATAAAAACATAAGACTTACAGGGCTAACTGTACACAAGGAGTCGTTTGTAGAGTTCCAGCAGTAGTTTGACATTTTGGGAAATTTTCTTGTAGAATGTTAGATGGGAATTGTAAGGCCTGTAAGGCAAGCAGCAATAGTAAATTGCCAGTTAGCCTGGCTTGCGGCTACAAACAAGGAAACGGTGAATTACACTGTCAAAACAAAACCTGCCTACCTGGTCCCAGCCAGTAACAGAGACATGCAAATGAAATCGATCTCATTTAAATCAAGGCAAGAAAGCAAATAAGCCTATCTCCCTAAACATCACGTTATTATGTCCATTTATATCGACAAACACCGTCAGAGTTTTTGTTCCGGCACACCTCAGATAGACTTTCTCATGTGCAAAATCTTTGTAGAACAAAGTGAATAGAAGCACATTTAGATTATCAGTTGGTCCAGCAATACTCCGCTGCAGCTTCACGTTTCTACAGCCATCACAATAAACCACAACAAACTGCTCTAACCTTCCTCATCAAGTCCAATAACTGGATTTGCCATCGCCGAGAAAGCGCCTGCCCTCATTATCATCCCTCCAAAGCTCTTTCCGTTCATTACTTCCAGGTCCGAAAAGTCATCTCCTACAGAAGAGATTACAGGAGCTTTTGGCTTCAAGTGTCCTTATCAGCGCCTGTTTTCCCACTGAGGTTCAGGGATGATTATAAATGACTTCCTGTGATGAAAAGGGGCAGCTGAACATGAGTGAGCAAAATAACCTGAGGCATTTATTAAACTAATGATTAATGGCATCCATAATCTGTGCAGAGTAAAAGGTGAAAATCATGGTTGTAGTTATGACTTCACTTATCTTATTATGCTCCTATTTAGTTCAAATCAAGTCAATTCTATTTGTATATCCCCCAAATCACAAATCACATATTCACCTTAACTTCCTAAAAAGAGAGGAAGATAAAAAAAAAATTAGTAATGTGATCTGTCTGTGATATCTTATTTTCTTTTCATTTTCTAAAGTATTTTATCTTTATAGTAAAATGGTTATTTTGGAACGTGTTTCTTTTATTCAACAAGCAAATAAATGCAATTATCTAACTAGCTCTAACTCAAACAAATTGCTCTCAGCACTTTTTTTTGTATTGTTTGTTCATTGTGGCGGATGTGGTTATGTAATAGTAGAAGTGGAGGTAGGTGGCGGTTGTTTTCATTTCTCTCCCTCCGCTCGTCGAACACAATACTGTTTCAAAGTCCGGGTCCTAAAATCCAAAAGTAGATGACATGTCATTAGAGCGAGCTGGTCTGAGGCCGTGTGACAGCACCGGGGGGAGGAAAGCCATTGTTTTAGCCACTTCCTGTATAACCCGTTTTTTAATAGCATGCTCACTGCGCTCCCGGCTGAGGGATTCACCATTCATCTGTGAAGCCCTGTAGACATTTAATATGATGTGATTTTTGCTAGGAATCCTGTGCTATAGATGGGACTGCTTGTGTATCAGTGACACGGTTCAAGACAGTTATATTGTTTGAAGAATAGTGGGCGACCAAGCTCTAAAAGCATCCATGTGTGCTTTTGTTAAGGGCAAAGATAGCTGAAGACTTTGACATCTCTATTTATAGTTGTTGATTATTTCCTCCGCCTACTTGTGAGAATGGCTCTCGGAGGGGTGCGCCACAGATAATCACTCGCTGTGAGTGTCAGGGACAGTCCGGTGCTTCGGTTTTAGCCAAAAGATACAACCCGAGCATGGGAAACTGTCCACAGAGCTTCACACCTTGCCTGAGTTCTGCGGAAGCAGACTAATTCGGTCGACCTTTTGGCTTCGCCCGGCCGTGTCCCTGACGTCTGCCACCGACCTGATTCATTTTAAACGGGCAGTTTGGCATTAATTAGCCGCAGCGACACAAGCACACAGTCGCGGAGTGTTCGAAGGCTTGTGTGGAAATGCTGAGTAACAGTGGTGAGCTCATTCCCAGGGCCGGTGTGAGGCCTGGTGTGGCCCTTGTGGTCAGCGTTGATCATAGCCTTAGTCCCTGTCATGCCGCTCTTAAAGAGAAACGCCTGCCACTCCCCTACACACCCTCACGCAGTTTTGTCTTGAGCCTCAGTCAGAGAGAACTGCAGCCGCACATGTTCACAGGCTCCGTTTCACCGGTTCATTTTGCCAACTGATTTTTCAGATTTTTTATTATTGTGTTTTTCAAAAAGTCTTTCGGCTTTGGTGTTGGCCCTTGTTTTGGTTTTGGTTGATGTTTATCAGCTGAAAGCACAGCTACTTGAACCAAATCCAAGTATGGCTTGACAGGTGCAGGGAGGAAAGTATGAAACTAGTTGAGTCTCAGAGCCAACACACCCAAATCTGAAACCTGAACCAACATGTAAATACTGAATTAAAACAAATTACTGCAAAGATCTTCCATGTCAAAATGCTGCATGATGACTTTACTTACTTACTAGAACTAGATATTATGCTCTTAGAATATAGGCTTTTGTAACACTCCCTTTACTGTTTGCTCCACAATGACTGTGTGGTCTGACAATAATAAACCTTTCCTTTGGGCCAGTATATGCTGCCCCCCCTCTAACACACACACACACACCTCGACACACACTCCTTCATCTTTGTGCCGGCCCCTGTTTGGGGCCCGGCTGGGTGAACCCCTCCCTTTCCCTCCTTAGTCGTTGGAGGACTCTGTGCATTACTCAGCCCAGAGGATGCAGTGAGTAATGCTGTTTCAGCCCAGTGGCATTCCTCTCACTCACCACAGGGCCCGAGCACCCATAAAGCAGGCGGAGGCACTTTCACTCTGCAGACTTCAGCTGTGCAAACTCTTCCTATGCAGTGCTGCAACTTGTACTTCTTTAAAGGCCCCATGTCATAGAAAGGGAGTTCTGAATTTCTTTTTGGTTATAAGAAGGTCTAGGTTAAGGCCATGCAATTAATAGAGTTTTGAAATGGAAGAGGGAGGGCTGTCTGTTGAGAAAAAGAGTCGGAAAAGTTCTTTTATATGGGAACAGTTTGGGTTCCAGGAATCCGACGAGGAGCAGAAGCAATGCAACGTGCATGATTTGCTACAAGGGGAAATCTCTGACTCTTGGCAACACAACAAATCTGTAATCTGTAACCATCTCAAAAGCACAAAGTCACTCCTGCTGAATGAATGCATTGTTTAATTAAAAAAATAATCGTGTGAATAATCGGAAATTTCAGTATTGACCAAAATAACCGTGATAATGATATTTTTCCATAAATGATCAGCCCAAGTATAAGTGTTAAATACAGTCCTATGATTCGAAAAGGCTCAATGCATGAAATACACAGCCTGTATTCAGAAGCTTTACCTTAAAACAAACTGTCAGGACTTCATCAAAGTTGTGAGGTCACATCTATTCACAGCCATTCGAATCAGCCAATCAGAGTCGATTCTTATTAATATTAATGAGACGGACAAAATGATCTGTTCTCTCCAGAGGTCCAGGGAAAAGCAGGACAGAGGAGGTCACGATTATATTAAGATGGTTTTTGCAGTCTATAAAACCACAAATATAGAGTATAGTCGAAAAGGATTTCAACAGTAAAAGCCAGGAAAATGGAACAATATGGGACCTTTGACCTAGAATGAGTCTGAAGTGGCTGATGATACAGAATCTGCTAAGGTTTAGTTTTACAGAGTCTCCAGTTTTTAATCATTGCCAGAGTGAGAGACTTGTGCCTGCTGCTTATATCAGCTTTTTTTTTTTTTAAAAAAGAGCTGCTCTCAAGGAGCTTTTGGGTTGCAGTCCCAAATTTATTTCGCAAGCAACTGCTGCCATTTCTGCATCAGCGTTTAGTTTCCAGTAGTCGTGGGAGCTCCTGACGTGCATTGGAGTGAACTAGCAACCCATTAAAGTCACGGCAGGCCGCCAAACCAACCTGCTGCGATGTCAGTTTACTGAACCTTCTCCCCAGATTCAGATTTAATCCTCCTCTAATGACTGTATTATTTTCAACGTCCTTTGACAACATGTGCTCATAACATAAAGTAGAATATGTCTGTTTGTCAGCGGAAGTACGGGCATATCAGGTTAAACAGTTTGCCCAGGAAAAACGGTTACTTATCCCCTGAGAAAAAAAACAACCAAAAAAAAACAAACTCCTAACTCTTAATGTATCCGTGCGGTCGCCGTTTCTCTGCCTCTCACTGTGCGGACCCCAAATCTAAAACCACCATGAAAGGGTCGGTTGTGTTCCGAGGCCTTATGTGTCTCATTACAGGTGGAGGTGAAGCGCTCTCTCGTTTCACTCCCCTTGACTTTTTAGAGTGCTTGTTGTTGAGCTAAATGCAATCCATCAGAAAAGTTCCCTGAATCAAAGCCATTCATCTGTGCTCCCTCAGGTCAGCCTGCACTGTTTCTTTTCTTTTCTTTTTTTTTTTTTTTTGCTTTTTTTTGTCTGCAACAAAAAGGGCCTGGCTGGAGCTTATCATCAGGAATGGGCTTGGTCGGAGTGCCAGTGTGTTGACGAACTTCACCCGGGCAACTTAGCACCTCACCTGGTGACTGGGTGGGGAATTTGGCAGCGACGCATTCAAAAAAAATATGGCCCAGTGCGGAGATCGTCCGAACGGCACACACACACACACACATAGACATAAAAAACATGAATTCCTACATGGCGCTGTCGGAAAATCGCTCTGCCTCTCTGAAGCCCATAAAGAGCCTCTGGTTGTTGAGGTTTTCTGTCAGAAGCCAGTGGAAAATGGCAGCTCCTCCTGCAGCATGAGTGATTATTCCAGATCTATAACTGGATTTCTACTTTCTGCCCGAGCTGCACTGTCAAACATTTTCTTTTCAAATTGCTGATCTGAAAACGTCTTTCTATGGTTAGACGTAATTATAAGCAAGGTTGAAATTAAAAACCGGCTAATGAGCAGTTTTAGCAGAAAGTAACAGGACTGTAAGTCAGAGCAGACTCTTCCCCCTCCCCCCCACACACTGCAGCCCTCTCAGCCTTTTAGGCAAAGACAGGATGCTAGTCATGCAGCACACCCTCGTTATACTGTATCACTCCTCTTCACCAGTCAAACAATAGGACCACTCTGTTATAGACTAGTACTAAACATGCTCTTGTGTGCTGTGCCATATTGTGGCAGACAGATGTGTAGTGTTAAGATGCTCAGAAGAGCATTTCTAATGAAGGTGCTGATTGTTCATAGCTGTAATATCTACTTTAAGACTACTCAGAATGTGTCATATATTAGCTGAATTCCTCCAGACAAATGTAGTGTTTTAGAGCATCCTGGAGTTTGTTCTGGCAGCATTCGGAAGTAAACCTGGCCAGCTCCATGCTCAGGCCTGGGAATGTGTAACAGTATGAGGCTCGTCCACCAGATTAGTCTGGTACCTGAGTATGTCATGTTAAGGTTGGATTCTCTGTGCTTTGCCAACCTTTGTAACACAATAACAGCCCTGTTCATAACTCCGCTGGACGGAAACCGTCCATGATTCATTCATGTTTATTGGGAAAAAAAATGACCTCATTGATTTTTGAGGTGTGAGGACATGAGTTGATTCTGTTGACTACCAAAGGTGCGTGTCATATTTTCTGGAAGAGCAGGTAGTGTTTTAAACAGTCTTAAATCCGGTCCTAGTTGATATCCTACTAAAATACTTCTGCCATGAGGCATTGAAACTCTTCCAATTCAGTGTTCTTATTTCTTTCCTTAGATTTATGACAATTTCACTGAACATATTGTTAATTGAATTGTGTAATTCCTGTTTTTTTTTCTTTAATTTGAAAAAAATATTTTGACTTGATTCCTTTTCTCTGTCTACAGGTGGTGAAAACCATCGGCTTGCGTGAGCTCTGGTACTTTGGACTCCAGTATATGGATGGCAAAGGTTATTACACTTGGCTAAAGCTGGACAAAAAGGTAAGCGATAGTGTTTTGTCGTAATTCACATCTTCTGTAAATGCTGGGGTTACACGTGTAGAGAAGGACAAGGTTTGGAGGAAAGTCTTGTCCAGTGTCACTGCAGGAAACCCGACGCAGTGGTTCTCAAAGTGGGGTTCAGGGGCCATAAACAAAGAGAATAATTCATTTTCACTATAATTCCATAATGACAGAATGTAGGACCATTTGTATAGAGCCAACATTTTAAATAAATAAATAAATGTATTTAAATTAGTAGTATTTATTTCTTATTATTTGTTCCTATTCTTTGCATATGAGTTTATTTAATTTTAAATTTTCTTTTCCATTTTATATATTTAGTTGAGAATGGGGTGAGTGAATAAATAAATACAAAAATAATAAATTATAAAATAAAATAAAATGGAAAATCAAATAAATGTGAAAGTAATATAGAACAAATATTTTATGAGTGGATTAAATGGAAAATTAAATAATGGACATTTACTGGTATATTTTTTATGTACCGAGTCATTATTTATTTATTTATTCTTTATTATGGCAGTTTCAGCCATCCACAATTTTGGCCTTGGTTTTCTGACACTTTCTTTAATAAAATATCCTAAAGCACAGATCTTATAAGATGGGGTCTATGGTCTAGTTTAAGAAACCTTGATGTCAAAAAGTTTGAGAACCGCTGCCTTTCAGTACTATATCAGTCACCCATTAATCACAATGATGAGTATAATTTGTAATCAGTATAACTGGTCTAACATCCAGTGGAATTTTAGTATCATTACACATCATGATACCCTTTAACCCACATGTGAGGATAGTCCACCCACAATCTGAAAAATGTCCCAACTGCCACGCTTTTGCAACGCATTGAGTGAAATATTTCAATTAACAATAGACAGAGAATGCATTCCTCTGAGGGGACGGTACAGTCACTACTCCGGTGTTTGCCTTCCAGTCAATCAGTAGCTACCATATTACAGCACGTCCATATTCACATTCTCCATTGTGGTCACCTACTTCCACTTCCGACATGGCAGCTAATTTATGAAGGAATGAAGGCCTGCCTGGTTTCTACTGTGCTGTGTGGGGCCTGAGCGTTCCGTGTATTCAGCTGGAGTGAGAAGTGTGAACTCTTTGTGAACCTCAACTGTCTCCATTGTTCCTGAGTAAATACGAGCGGCCCACCGCTAACTGTTGTTCTTGAATTTACTCATAATCCCACAATCTAATCAGGATTGGTTTTGCATCACAGGTGCAGTTTAGTCCAGCTGCAGCTTTTTAGACTGTTAAACATACACCTGTATCTGGGTAATAGTACAGCAGCAGCAGCAGCAAAAAAAAAAAGCAGCGGATATTTTGAGATTTTATATTTCTATGTAATGGGATCGAAGGGGGCATTTTCTGACGGATGCCTTCCTGACCGAAACAAACATAGGAAACTACGCTAATCTCCCAAGAGAAAGTTTGAAAGTTGCCTCATTGCATTTTATAATCATAAAACAAGGGTCAGAGAGAAAAGGTTGCGCTTGCCTCGGTCAGCAGAGGTAAACTGTAAACTCTGTGCTGACACTGTTCTGCAGCTCATCAGCACAATGCAAAGCTCAAACTGGAATATTCTCGGCCTCGTACAGGCCCCATTATCTCCATCAAGACTGCTTAGTTCCTGTTTTGAGGTTAGAGGAAGAGGCATGTTGTGTAAACACATACCGTAGCTGTGAGTTATTCAAGTTTATTTCCACTTTTTGTAAAGGCGGGGCACCCATGAAGCTGCAGAACTTGCTGTTTTCTACTGTGAAACTTTGACGCCCAGTAGCCTTTTTATTCATGTAGCTGATTGTGATTTGGATGTTGCCAATAATATATTTGACCAGTTTGATAGAGAGGACACTATTTACTTCACTGGTTATGTCTTAAAGCATCATGATTATCAGCATGATAATATAATATATCCTGGTAGTGTTTTATACCTCTTAAATGCACCTGATAATATTTAGTGATGTGTTTTGTTTTTTTTTAGTCTGACAGCATGACACTAGTTTTGAGAAACATGCTTATTTGCTTTTTTGTCAAGAGTTAGAGGAGGAAAAATGGGTCTGTTAGCTTAGCTTAGAATAAATGCTAGAATTGGCTAGCCTGGCAACCAGGGGGGACACAACACAGTAGTTACTTAACTATGGTTTAAATTCCTCTCCAGGTGTCATCCCAGGACGTGAAGAAGGAGAACCCGCTGCAGTTCAAGTTTCGCGCTAAGTTCTTCCCGGAGGACGTCTCTGAGGAGCTGATCCAGGACATCACCCAGAAGCTGTTCTTCCTGCAGGTGAAGGAGGGCATCCTGAGCGACGAGGTTTACTGTCCTCCAGAAACAGCCGTGCTGCTGGCCTCCTACTCCGTTCAGGCCAAGTTTGGAGACTACAACAAAGAAGTCCACCGACCCGGATACCTGCTTTCTGAACGGCTGCTGCCACACAGGTGAGATGGTCATTCAGGACAACAAATCAAACTTTTTTCACTTCTTGCGAAAGATAGTAGAACATTATTATCATAGAGATCATTTAGAGTTCAGAGGAAGAAGAAGCTAAAACACAGAAGTTTTCAAATATACTTATCTACATTAGTTAATAATTTGTTGTTAATTACTATCTCCACCTTGGTAGCCAAAGAAAGAAATGAAGGGGATGAGCTTTATGTTAGGATTATAGTTTCTAGATAAAAAATATTGTAACATTATGCAACATTGCATGAGAAAAAACAATTTTGGGGAGTGGTGACAAGCATTTCTAATCCTTTCAGTTCCATTCATCCCCTGAGTAATGCTCACCCATCGTGATAACAGGCTGGTTACAAAAGAGTCAGGAATTATATATTCTTGTCAGGGACATACAATTATTTGGAAGTGTGAAAACACAGCAGCTCAAATATGCTGCCAAGGACTTTTTATAAAACACATATCTTGATTTTGAAAGGTCCTGAAGTCATCGTTATCTGACATCACTGTTGATTTCTGCTGTGAAAACTAAGAAACTTCAGAATAAAGATAAATATCTAGTTTACTGGTGCCTAGGGCTGTGTATCAACATATCTGAAAAGGAAATTCCTTATACACCATCATACATTTGCTAGATAGCATATATTAATCTTTGCTGTGGAAGCAGTATTGCACAGCAATAAGTCACAGTAAAGTGTGCTACACCCTATTGTGCAAATCTCCAAAATATCAAAGTGGTGCAAGGTAGAAAATGCTACTTCGCTAACACAAAGTTTCACTTTGCACAGTGCCACTGTTTGGACATACAGCTCATAATGTGACTTAACCCAGTGGTTCTTCAATGTTTTCACAATCAAGGACCCTAAAACTCACAAAATCTAGATTTTTTTATAAAAGAAAGTTTCAGAAACACAAGGCAGAAATTATGAAGGGCTGCCATATTCAAGAATAAATAAATAAAGAATGACTCTGTACATACATTTACCAGTAAATGTCCATATTTATTTAATTTTCCATTTAATTATTGCCTAAAATTCATTTATTTCTGTATTATTTTTTGCATTTATTTTGCTTTCTATTTTATTTATTAATTTCGAAATGTATTTATTCACTCACCCCATTCAATTTCCCCCCAATATATAAAATGGAAAATACAATTTGAAATTAAACAAATTCATGTGCAAAGAGAAATAATACACAAATAATAGGAAATAACTACTACTAAATAAATACATTTATTTATTTATTTTTTAAATTATGGAGTCCTCCATACATTGTGTCATTGTGGAAATATAAGTGAAAATGAATTATTCTCCTCTTTCTGGGGACCCCCTGGCACCTTTAAAGGACCTCCGGGGGACCCCAGACCCCACTTTGAGAACCACTGACTTAACACACTTCAAACCAAAGATATCAGGTTGTATCTTAGTTGTCGATTTATCTGACCTGCCAGTTTCTTCTCTCCTTGCGTAGAGTCATGGAGCAGCACAAGTTATCCAGAGAACAGTGGGAGGAGAGGATTCAGGTGTGGCACGAGGAGCACCGCGGCATGCTGAAGTGAGTGTGTGTTTTATATTATATGGCTCATTGATTTACAGTATGTCAGGCTCTGTTGATATTGCAGTATGAATAGGAATCAGATTGAGCTCCGTCCATTCTTCCAGGGAGGACGCTATGCTGGAATACCTGAAGATCGCTCAGGACCTGGAAATGTACGGAGTCAACTACTTTGACATCAAGAATAAGAAAGGAACAGAGCTGTGGCTGGGAGTGGACGCCCTGGGACTCAATATTTATGAGAAGGACGACAAGTAAGTGGCGCGCTATTATGACAGATCCTGGAAGTAAACGGTGCAGCCCCGCTGTTAGTGTCTGGTCTGGCTCTTTTTTTTCCTGTTTGCTACTATCTGCAGACCAGAAACACAGAGCTAAACTGGCTGGGCCAGGTCCATGCCTGCACCTAATCACTATTCCTGTTTCTCGGCAGACAGTATGACAAGAATAACAATGAGGGCCAAATGGATACTGTCTTTAGAAGAAGAGCTAAGGCTGAGCTGATTCCCTGAGCTGAAAAATCGATTACATATTTATTTATCTTGGGTCATTCTCACTGTAGATGATATATGTAAGTAGTTGAAGTAAAAAAAACTGCTATACTGTAACAGATGTTACTGTTTCCTGTTCTCAGTCCTGTAACACATAGGTCTTCTCTTGCATGTCCAAGTCAATAGTTCATTACTGCCCTTTTCTCCAGTTTATCGACAGACAGAACGTAGAATGTAAAAAAAAGTCAATATTCCCCTTTTGTATCCTCCCTCGAAGAGAAACCTACTTTGGAGAGCTGCAGTGTTGACAGCATCCACCCCCTTTCTGCTGTGATTGCCACTTTGTTTATGGGGCAATACAGTTTGGAAGGCAATCATCGCCCTCTGTTTGGCGAAATGAGTTCTGTCATCTGCTGTGGGGTTACTGGAGTCAAGTACACTGTGTCAGGAGAGCTCTCTTCATTCCAGGTGACTTGCCTTTCAGTCACTGACCCGCCTGCCAAGCCATGTTGTTCGTGACCAGCCTGCAGGTCCCATATTAAACTAGCTGCAATGTGTCAGCTGCTATTGAAAGCAGTGCAGCCTACTGTGTTTGTCTAGTGGAAGAAATGAATACAGTGAGTCAGTGGCAGGGTAATGACAACGTTTTTGACTATAATTGAACCTTTACTGGTTGTTTCCCTGGCTTTTATCAACACAAGATCTTTTTTTTTTATTTTCCAAGTCCAAACAGTAATTAAACTGTCTCCGCCATTGTGTTAAAGTTAATCTGCTCTTTCATTTAGCCTTTAGTGTAACTGTACTGTGGTGTGAAACCTTCAGCAAGAGTGTGAAACACACTACAGAGAAACATACAGGGCCTTTGTGTCCTTGTGTGAGTCTGTCTCTTTATGCGCTGCCTGGGATCAGCAAAGAAAGGCCTCTCCTCCACGGTGCCCTCTGCCTGTAACCATGGCTACGCCGACTGGTTTTTCAAGCTGTGCACCACTTAAGAATGTGAGGCTAACCTACAACACTGTCTCTCCAATGAGGACAGCAGGCCCACAATGCAGCAGTGCAGCCAAAGCTTCACCGAGACCGAGTCTGGTGCTGGTTTAACTCCTCATGTGCCGCTGCTTAACCAAACCACAGCATTGCTCATTTTACAGTGTATGATAGTTTTCCTAGAGTTTGTCTTTAGCCAAGGTTTCCTCTTGGCAACCATGCTTGTCAAACACACACACACGTACACAGTGAAACCAGTCAGACAGATTCAATAGCTCTAATGCTGCTTTTACTTATACTGATTTTAGAAATTCCATTTAAAATATTACTCCTGACGTCTTTTCTTTTTACAGCAGAAATGCCTTTTTCAAGGTTACAGTATTTTCCTAATGAGGATGTTCTTCATTTGTTTGATTAATGTGATTTTATTTTGGGGATTTAAGGTAACTACTACAGACATCTGTATAAGAATCAATAATTAAGATAATTAAAAGTTGTAGCCCTACATGAATACAAAAAGTATAATATTTTTCTTGCATTGACTATTTTGGACTCAATCAATAGTAGTAACTTTAGTATCTAGCCAGACCACATTTATTTACCTATACATTTTGATATCCTGGCTACATTAGCCTTCACTATCAATTAGTAACATTCCCTAAAAGTTCTTAATTCAATGGTAATAGTAGTAAACTCCAGCTATATTTTCCAGCTACCATTAGGCTTTTCTTTCCCAAATCTTCTTTTGGAAACACTGATTTCTACTAAATCAAATCCCTAGATAGAGCACAGCTAAATAAACCACACAATGAGATAACTGTGAACATGTCAATATTGTTTTTTCAATTCCACAAGCATGTGTCATTAATTGGGCGACATTCCAGTTCAGGCAGTACAGTTACAGAGCTGAGTTTCGCTAGGAGGTGGATGACTTTTTTCTAGATTGCAACACAATCGGCCTGCCAATGTATACAGTGAAACTTGTGAGATTGAAATCCGTTGAGTTTGTCTGCCAATAATAGAACGGGGAGCCACACCCCAGATTCATCCTTCATACTTCAACAATAGATACAGAAATCCACGATGACAGGCAGTCTGAGAGAGATTTACTCTTACGCACAGATGAAACCGAAGACGAAACCGTCTGCATTAGCATAAAACTGAATGTGGTGCAGCTGTAAAATGGGTTTTCTTACAGAAGAGGTACATTTTTGCTCTGTGCGTAAGGTGAAGCATCAAAATGACCACAAGTCAATAGATACTTATATGTTGGTATGTCATAGTATAACGTTGATGTTCATGTGGTCACTCCCTCAGATTGACCCCAAAGATCGGCTTCCCCTGGAGTGAGATCCGAAACATTTCCTTCAACGATAAAAAGTTCATCATCAAGCCCATTGACAAAAAATCTCCGGTAAGTAACACCTCAGTTTATATTTCCAATCCCGAAACTTTTTCTCTCTGTTTTTTATATTGTTCTTCTTTCGGTGAAATTAAGCTTGAGTTTCAGTCTGTGCAGGACCCAGCTTCCATGTTACCAGGAGCTTCATGTATCTGTAGTGGAGAGAAGAGCCATTAGACATATCCTCAGCCTGGGCTACTTTGCAGGGACAGCTATTAGTGATGGACCACACACAAACACACCTACAAGGACAGATTATCAGTAGTTTCAGCGACATTTATCGTTTATGACATCTAGTTATGTGACTCTTGCTTAGCTGAAAATAGGCTATTTTCTCTCCCATGAGCTCTGTGTGTGGAGGGCCTTGCCTTCACTGAAACAGAACAGAGGAGTAAAGGAGAAATAGACCGTGACTGTAAGTTACGTTATGTAAATGCAATTAAAGCTGGAGCCTGAGTAGCAAAAAGAAACCGATGCTACTTGTTTATTTGCATATAGAGAAGAGAAGTGTGATGCAATCACAAATCACACTTAAGACACATTTGGAGCTGCATGCTAACGCCAGGTGTGCATACAAAGAGCTGTCGACTTGTGGCCGGATCACTCAGGATGCATGTTAATACGAGGTGTGCACAGGTGTCTAAGGGTCCCTTGGTCCTTAGACACGTTTTAAGACTCCGGGAGATTCTGATTTCCAGTTAACAGCATCTTCGCTATGGAACAGTCTCCCAAAATCTCAGGTCTCTGGACTTAAAAAGCAGTTAAAACCATCTGTTCACATAGCCGTTTAGGGAGCATGTGGTATTTTATATTTTAACTGTTCTCTGTGTGCTTTATCTGTTATTTATTTTTGTTTTATTTATTTGACTCTGAAGCACTTTGGGACCGGGGTCTGTGAAAAGTGCTATGTAAATAGACTTTAATTAAAAAAGTAAATTTATACCTTATCTGGGCACCTCAGACCTCTTGGCGTCAGAAGTTGAGTAGTCTTTCATATTATTTTTAGCAGAAAAAATGATTCCCTGCACATGTTCAGAGAGGTTTTGGAACAAAACGATTTGTTCTGCTTTGCAATACTGGAGTCTTTGTCCTGTTTGTCAATCACAATGAGCAGCCAGCCGTTTATTTTTCTGCACCCACACCACCTCTCTTATTGTTTCTCATGTCCGTTTCTTCTCCAAAATTTTCAGGACTTTGTGTTTTATGCCCCGAGGCTGCGCATAAACAAGCGCATCCTGCACCTGTGCATGGGTAACCATGACCTCTACATGCGTCGCCGCAAGCCAGACACGATTGAGGTGCAGCAGATGAAAGCCCAGGCCAGAGAGGAGAAGCAGCAGAAACAGATGGAGAGGTAAAAGAGAGAATGATGCTTTGTAGCCTGTAGATTTCATTTAAGTTTCCTCAAAAATAAGCTTCATTAAATAGAGGATTAAGTGACTTTATATGGGTTTGGGCGATAAATTATTGCTTATTGAATTACAGTCATGTTATGACGATCAATCTCACAGAATCAGTCTCAATATCCAGTACACTGTGTACTTCAACAAATATCTAGAGTCAAATTAAGTCCGGGAAAACTAACAGAATGAGTTAATTATACCTTTTTAAAGTTTTAGGTAATAAATGACATTGAAACAGTTTGCATCCCTTTGCTATATATTTATGATATTATTATTTTAAATAATTTATTAATCAATATATTGATCTTTGAAAACCCCTGGGAATAGGCACCAGATGAGAAAAGGTAATTAAAATAATTCTTAATTAAAAGAGAATCTTGATATGTCACCTTTAACGTGCCACCACACAGGACTCAAAACCAAAATTAGAGATGATGCTCCATGTTGTAGATTAAGGCCAGCAGAGTACTAATAAAAAGTCTGACCTGGTTCTTTACTGACTGAACCAGCTTTACCGATGAGACATACTATTGTTAGCCGAGCTTACAGGTAGTCCGCCTTCAATTCATGCAGTGCAACATTCACTTGGTGGGAATGCAGCATTCCTTTTCCAGTAAGGGGAAATCTACTTCCTGAACTGGCTCAACTGAAAGTGAATCGATGTTGACCCAGGTCTCGGCTACAGCTGTCGGCCTCCTGTCCGTCCCGTACAGCTGTTTAAACACGGTGATGTAACGCCATGCAGACGACACAGTAAATACCAGTGAGCGAGCCAATAGATCACCAGGCCCCGGCAGACAGCAGAGTTAGAGTTCACACACAGTAGCCGACAGTGGTCAGTGTCTATGAGCGCGTCTGGGCTGTTGTCCAAATGCAGTAACAAGATGGTTTGCCTCTTAAGAGCCCTTATTGAAACATAATTAAACCTTAGGGGAGATATCAGGTTGTTGCGTCAGCAAAAACAACACGATAATGCAAGCAAATGTAGTCGGCTAGTGTATAAAACAAGCAATAAATACAGTATAAACATTCAAATAGTGTAAAAGAACAAGAGCAATAAATACATGATGTGTTTATTTGCAGGCACTAAAAGCAAGAAATACAATTACCAACATGGTTTAAACATCAAGGCCTTCACCTAATTTGCATGTTTAGGAAATAAGAGATCAGGTTTCGAATTGTTAAAAAATATCATATTATCATCTTACATTTAAGGATTGGCTGACACGGTGGAGCAGTGGTTGTTGCTGTTGCCTCGCAGCAAGAAGGTCACAGGTTCATGACCTTGAGCTGGGACCTTTCTGTGTGGAATTTGCATGTTGCTCTGATTTTTCTGACAAAGTTAGCTGCAGACATTCTCTGAAGAATCTCTAATGACTGCACTCACATCTTGCAGCATGCTACTGTAGCAGCTGTTTTTATGTGGTGCAATGTCAAATTTCAAAGGCAGTCATGTGTGCTCAATTATATTTATATGATATTGTGTGTATGTGACCATAACAGATGTCGATTCCCACTGATTTTGGCCTGAGCTGCTTTGTGCAAACGTGGTGAATCTGTGCTCGTATGTGGGCTCGCAGAGTAATGTTTTTCATCTGCTCTCTGTGCCCAACAACTGTTATTTGTCAGCCGTAATTGCGTATCGGCTGTGTCAGCTCTCTTTGTTGGCTCATACCAGCTGTGTCTTATCTGCAGGGCCCAGCTGGAGAACGAGAAGAAGAAGAGGGAGGCCATCGAGAAAGAGAAGGAGCAGATGGAGCGAGAGAAGCAGGAGCTGATGATGAGGCTCTACCAGTTCGAGGAGAAGACCAAGAAGGCAGAGAAAGGTGAGCATACTGGGGATTTCAGTGAGAAATAAAAGTACATGCAAAAGGTTCATTTATGTGTATATATCTGATACGTTATGTATGCAGGTTCCTTGTTTTGTAAACGACATGGATAATGAAGGTTTGAATGTAATAATCAAGACAGAAATCCAACTGTCCAAACCAGAAAAACTGAAAAACGCTGTGAGGCCGGACTTTTCCGTTTCCTTCTACGGTCGATTTATCTGCCAATCTCGTCTGCTGGCAGCAAAACACAAAGCAAATTCAGTTTGACCTCAGAAGGCAGGTCACTTCCTGTTCACAAACTTACAGAGCAAGTATCAGGATAACACACCTCTTCCTCTTTAGGAAGATGATTAATAAGTCGTGCAGTCATAAAGTCGTAACAAATTATAGGTGTAAATCAAATTTCACATTATTTAAACTATTTGAAAATATATTCGAATTTCAGTGTTCGTTGACAGCCGTGGCGTGCAGCAGCTTAGTCATATCTCTCTTCTTCTCTTTCTGCTCTGTACCCTAGATCTGCAGGAGCAGCTCCAGAGGGCCATGATGCTGGAGCAGGAGCGGAGGAGAGCCGAGGAGGAGGCCGCTCGTCTGGAGGCGGAGCGCCAGGCTGCCCTGCTCGCTAAAGAGGAGCTGGCTCGCCACGCTGAGGACCAGAAAAAGAGTCAGGAACAGCTGGTCGGTATTTCTGGGCCCATTCCTATCCTCTTTTTTACAACTTCTATGTTGTAAATTGGGTCAAGTTAAATAGAACAAAAAAGAATTTCTGGTAGGCTTTTTTTTTAAATTGAAAATTAAACCATTGCTACTTCAACAAAAAAACTGCTGGATAAGTTTGCAAGATAAGATGAATTGTTCCGGTCAGTACCAGGCACATTGCAGCAGTGCCTGGCTACTGGAGCTCCAGTTTCCCGCCCTGTTACTTCAGAACAGCCGCCCCCTCACCACTAGCTGTGGACCACCCACAGCAACCGCGTGCTGCTCCCTGTCTCACTCCAACAGCTCTGACTACGAAGCCGTGCGTGGCCACATTCGGCCTCTGACAGTCAAACACTGGCACCGCTTCACCAGACAGACACCTGCTGCGACGCAGCATCTTAAACCCTATTAAGATGCTTGTGTAATGGATTAAGCGTCTGTGTGACTGATAAAGACACATGGTGTTAAAAAAACATGTTGACCAATATTTAACATCAGAGTTCATCCTTGCCCACCACGACCTGCACACTATTAATACTGTGTCGAGTAGTTTTCATAGAGTGGCCAATTTTCCAATTTCAGAAGAGACACACACACACACACACACACTGAACAACCAAAGCAGGTGGTGTTGTTTAATATGGAGCCTGGTTAGTTCAGGCTGGTGAAAGACAACCTGTTCACTTTGTTGTTGTGGTCAGAAGGAATGTACCACAGCACCAAGTCCTGCACCACAGAGGCTGCACGGAGTCTAGTTACATTTTATCAGGATGTTCTCCTCAAAGTGCTTTTTTTTTTTTTACCTGAAATGGAGAAGTTGTTGTAAATGTTGTTTTAACCTTCTTGTTTCTAAAATAAAATCATTAAGTTACAATCAAAATGAGGGAAATATCTGTGAGAATGACAGCAGGTCTGAGAACAGTTGTCAGGTGCTTTTCTTTTAGCACTGACTCATGTGACAGAACGGTGGGAAGTGAAATGTTTGTGATGATTAGCAACAGTCAGGGCTTAAACTGCAGCTCCTTGTTTATTCTTTGTAGTGCTTTAAATGAGATATTTAACAATGTTGATTGAACAAACTCACATTCCATCAGTAGTGTTTGTTGCAATATAAAGAGGTCAGTTTCACATTTGCATATCCCCCACCGGCTCAAAGCAGATATACACAGTAGTAAAGAATGGAAAGCAAGAAAAATACCAAGTCAATGTGTCACTTGTATCTCTTAAATAAAAACAAAATTTCTCTTGTTGTTTTGCATCAGGCTGCAGAGCTGGAGGAGCACACAGCCAGGATCACCCTGCTGGAGGAGGCCAAGAGACGCAAGGAGGAGGAGGCTGACACATGGCAGCTCAGGGTGAGAGCTTTAACTGAGGGGACGCTGCAGCGTGCAGGAAACTCAGGCTCATTCAGCTAATTTTGTCCCATGGGAAAATTGGAGAAGCTGTATTTGCATTATACCTACCAAACCTACCAAAATATTTAGATGCATGAAACCGTCCAATGAACAGCCTAGCAGTGAGTTAGTTTGTTTGTGTTGAGAGATCTGGTTGCTGTAGTCAGGTGTTGTGACACCAAACTATTCCAAATACAAAAGTAGACAAGAGGAAACTGACTGTTCCTCCTCTGTTCCTCTGTCCTCACCAGGCCAGAGAGGCCCAGGACGATCTGATGAAGACCAAGGAGGAGCTGCATATGGTGATGACGGCGCCCGCGCCGTCCCTACCTCCCCCTCCCCCCATGTATGACCACCTCGACGACAACAGCGACAGCGAGGAGAACGCCAGCACACACAGCGCCGACCTGCAGACCGAAGGCATCAATGACCACCGCAACGAGGAGGATCGCCTGACCGAGGCTGAGAAGAACGAACGCGTCCAGAAACAGTTGAAGGTGAGATATAAGGAAATTAATAGATTTAAGATATTTTAACTTATTACTCTATTAGAAAATAATTAAAAGATATTATACTAATATATTATAATTATTATTCATAATAATGTTATATATACACATATTTATTATATAAATAATAGTATATATATATATATATATATATATATAATTTAAATTATTTGTATTTATAATATATTAAATCATTAAATGTCATTTAAACCTTTAAGTTTCCACATCAAACTTGTCCAAGATGCATACTGGACCATGCTTGGCTCCAAACTAGTTGTGATGTCAAAAATCCTGCTTGTAAGCACATCTTAAAGGTACAGTGTGTAAGATTTAGTAGCAGTGTTTTTTTTTTCTTTTTTACTCAGATGGTTGCACCTTGCCACTAGATGCCACCAGAAACTATACACTGTACCTTTAAACTGAGGTTCTGACTCTGTAGGAACTAAAACATACAGAAATATAGATCTCGAACAGTTCGGTGTGGAAAATAGCAAATAAAGCATTGTGTGAATGAGATTTCTGCTTTGGTTCAATGTAAGAAATGAAGGCGATGGGTAGTTTGCCTGTTATAGAGCGAGAGAGCAGTTAGTGTCAGTGTCATGTTTCCATACGGATATTAATAAGAATGAAACCTGTGAGTAATGTACAAAGTGATTATGAATCACATGTGTCTCAGTCCAACTTCCTGCTCACTTCTGAGTAAACCTCAGTTGTGTGTGGAGAAGTGAATGAGTGAGGGGGGAGTGATTTCAGATATTTCAGGACAGATGTCACAGTGACACAATGGCACTACAGTGGTCTTCTTTTATGGCAGAATTACATCAGCGTTTGTCGGTTTCCTCATATCATGCCTCCCCTCTTCCTCTTTTCCTCAGGCCCTGACCTCAGAGCTGGCCCAGGCACGCGACGAATCCAAGAACACCCAGAACGACCTCCTCCACTGTGAGAACGTCCGGGCCGGCCGAGACAAATACAAGACCCTCCGACAGATCAGGAGCGGCAACACCAAGCAGAGGATCGACGAGTTCGAAGCCTTATAAGAAGCCTCCGGCCCCCGAGCCTCCCGCCCTTTCTGAATGGTCGCTGCATCACAGAAAGAAACACGCTCAAACTCAGAAACACAAAAACCAACCTGGAGCAGAATAAGCACAGCAGAAGCATCGCTTACAGAGAGGCAAACTCCTGCTGAGAGCTTGTCCAGCGGTATGCAGGGCTTTGCAAATCCTTTGAAGAAAACTTAGTGCCAAAACTTTTCCTCTTCTTAATGTTTCAGATCTTATTTGTGTATTTGATTGTGTGTAATTTGATCAGTTAAGACCAAATCATCATTGTTTTTAACCAGAGGTGGGATAAGTAGAGGGACTAGCCACATTTTATTATTATTATTGTTATTATTATTTCACAATGTGCACATAGAGTATGTAATCAAAGCCTCGCTTCTTTTCGATGTCTGTCTTTTGTTGTGTAGGAAGAAAAGGACAGTTTGTCGTTCTATAGCGACCACTCAGAAAGGGGAAAACAGTATAAACAGGAAAAAATGTGTTTTGTTCTTGTTTCCCATTATATTTGAACACTTCCATTTATGTTTAATATTGCTATACAGTAGTTTAAATCCATGCCTAGTTTGATATTTATACTGTATATGGGACATTAAAAAGGGTATTTCATCTTGGTTTGTATATTTTTGCTATCTACTAATGAATATGAAAACCATTTAATATGTTTCAAAGGTTTTATATATTGACCAGAATAATAGCAGTCTTATGTTCCATATGTTTTCCTTTAGATCACTAAATTAAAGAGATTTAATTGTAAATTATTATTTTTTACTGTAGGAAATATCCAGCTTCATGCCATTAAATCAGTTAAGGAGATTGCTATCTATTTAGGTACTTTTGGTTCGGTTTATTGCTGAGCAGTTCACAGCACCAACGTCTTTATTCTCAGAGAGCTGTGTCGACTCGGAATCCTTAGGAGTAATATATTTTATTTCTGTCTAATCTGTGTCATATCGCTGTTGAGTTTGAGTTGAGCACATGTGCTTTTACCCTCCCAGAACCATAAATCAGCCTAAGTGGCCTTCCTCTCTGGCTGAGCCTCTACAGGGGGCAGGACCAGACAGATCAGGTCTTCACTTTTTAGCCAAGGCGCATAATCTAAAAAAAAAAAATCCGAATGTAACTTTGAGAACCTTTTATAGCTTATTTTTGGTAGACCTCCACTGAGGTTTGAGAGATTGTTGAGGTGGAATGTTATGAAGAGTTAAATTTTGCATTTTGGTCAGAATGAACTGACCCCGACAGTCACCAACATGTGGACATGGACCAGAGTAGCATCTACTGACACTGTAATGGAAACACACATCTCTGCTGGCCTTTGTATATGAACAGGATTTTATAATGAGGTGTTCAACATATTGGCAATAAAAAAATGTATGATTACACATCTGAGTGTATTTGCTTTGTACCAATAGTTGTACTTTTGTGTTGTTTTGGTGTTTTGAACGGTTTGTTCTAAAGGGTGAAGTTGGTGTTTTTTTTCTTTATTTTAAACAAGTTGCATGAGAAAGAAAGACGTTAGAATTCTACTTTAAAAAGAAAAAATATATACAGGTGGATCTCACATAATTAGAATATTATTTTTTTTGTCAATCATTTCAGAAAGTGAATCTCATAATTAAATAAGGAAGTTTCAAGTCTTTATTTCTTGTAATGAATTTTACTTTCTGAAGTGACTGAGAAGAAATATAGAATTTTTCACAGTAAAGTCTGCTATGTCATATATTTATATTTATTTATGGTTATTTTGTCTTGGTTTATGTCAAGTTGTCATAATGTTGTCATGTTAACTTTGCATCAAAAGTGACATAATGATACCAAAAGACAGTTAATGACAAATGTCATAAGCATTCATTAATTCATCATTATGACAGTGTTATAACAGTCTTATGAACCTCCATTCAAGTGTTACCAATAAAACAAAATACAGTGCTCATGTTGATCACAATGAAGGAACATGTTTACCAGAATATGTGTTGTGTTTTAATTTATTATCGGAAAACAGGAAGAGATAGAATAAGTATAGTAATAGAAAAGTTATTTTAGATCAAATATTCCAACATCAAGCAACAGTTTATATAAAGTCCCTCCCTTCCTGTTTCAAAAAGAGGAACCATAAAGAACGTGTTCCTTCTGAGTACAGCATCAATCTCTTTTTCAAAAATGTGGAAATGAAATTCAATTAATTACACACACTTAAAGCTAAATTTGCTTCGTGAGAAAATTGGTACCAGCTAAGTTAATTATCTATTCCACAAATGACTACTTTGTCTTGTTTAGCTAACAGAATACAATAAAACTTATTTTAAAAAATGATTTCACGGTACAAGTAGCCTCCCAGGTTTGATACTACATATTTCACCATATTGCCAAGGAAATTGAAAACTTTTTGCAGTTCAAAAATGACAGTTTTTACATAAACGCACTGAACACGCTTCTCTGCAATCTGACATCAAGTCATATATTTGCTATTTCAAATCACTGCCTTTCAAAATGACAACATATGAGCCAATTGGTTGATATATGAAAGCACCTGAAAGCACCTCAGTGGTTGATCATTACCACTTCATTCATGCAGTAAATACTATCAAAAGCACCTAAATTATTACAACAATAGAAGACATTTTTTACCTAGTTTTTAAAAACATTTTATTCTGCTCTCACTTTTTTCACTTTAATCTTTTTTTTGGCCATATTATATATATATATATATATATATATATATATATACTTTTTTAAAAAACAATTTTTGTATTATGGCAGAGCATCCTAAACATGAGAGGACTTTTCATCATTATGCCCAACAGTGTGTAGTAATAAAGTGTGCGTCATTTGGTGTAAGTTTGATTTTGATAATGCTATAGAGGTATGTAGTTCCGGTTGCATTGCTTCATTTTGCATGATATTCTGTATGAGGCATTTTGAAGTGGTTTTGTAAATCATTACTGTAGTAGGATTTTTGATGAAGACAGTCCAGTTTGCAAAATTGTGTTTCACCACTTGGAAAAAAAACTGCAACTTCCATACATCAGAGTAAAAAATACATATCCAGCATTATATCCTGTTATATGAACACAAACAAGGAAAATCATTGGCCTGCTGCTGAAGCTGGAGTTTCACAAGACTTTTTCTCTGCCCACCGTCCTCCCTCTAGTTCCCTCTTGGCTAATTTTGATAATTGGGGATAATTGGGAATATACAAAATGATAAGCCCTTGAATTTGCAGTATTATGAGTAGTCTATTACGAATTCTGTCAGTGGCAACATTCCCAGGAAGAATCCCGAGCGGGCCCAGTTAGTGACGTGTTTTCCAGCCCCCAGCAGTGACCGGCCTGCCAGAGAGGAGGAGGTGGCACTAAGGCAACAGACTCGCTCTTCAACTCACTTGTGCGTGAAGCATGCAGACGTCACACTGGCGACATTGTCCGGATCACTGAGACGTTCATGAAATCGAAGATATAAAATCTACCTGGAATTACCACTTATCACCACTGGTGCCAAAGAGAACTGAACAGATCTATGCAGTTGTTGCATTAAACAGGTAATAAATGAAATAGGTTGATATGTTTAAAGGAAATTTTTTTTGCACTTAATGGAGATAGTGGAGGAAAAAAAACACATTTCTTTGCATTATGTGTAAGACTCAGCTCATAAAACATGTGCCTCTTTAAGGTTTTGTGAATCATGGTATAGCTGACAGCTTCTTACATTACTGTACAGCAAACAGAAGGTGCTGCGTCTGTTGACTGATGCCGTCATGTTCTCCGGCTGTTGAGCTGACGTCACGCCACTTGTTGGGCATCCGTAACACCGGTTGCCACGGTGACCCTGGCTTTTTTTTCCTTCTTCCCTCCCCCTTCTTCTTCTTCTTCTTCTGCTTCTTCTTTTTCTTCTTCTTCCTCTTCCAGAGGCCGTGAAACCAGAGAGCGAGCGTGTCTTTCACACGCTGCTTAAGCAGAGACAAGAAAGGCCGCATTGTACAGAAGGAACATGCTGAAGGGTCTGTGAAATAACTCCAAGCGCTTCCTGCGCAGGCGGGGCTCCAAATTTCATTAGTAAGAAATATTATCCCGGTGTCTTTCCCAGTAATTTCATTTGCATGGACGTCCAGCTGCTCGACTCCCCTGATGGACCATCGCTTTAAAGAGGAAAGTGAATTTGAATAACGCTGTGAATGCAGCAGCGGCCTCTGGCAAACCCATGTCATGGTTTTCATTGGCAAACAGAGCAGACAGAGAGTCAATGATTAACAAATAAATACTTTATTAATAAATAAAATTGATGTCATTAGCAAATAAAATAAATAAATACCTATAGATTTGTCTTGTCCATTTACAACATTAAGACATTTCATAGCATTACAACACTGTTATATTATATTGTCAATCCTGATTTAACTGTTACTAATGCGTTACAGGCTGATTTGTAGTTGTCGACTGATACATTTATCATCACTTGAGAATCTGCCTACATCTGTTATAAATAATTTATTAATTGCTAATATGCGGCTTATTGGTGTGAAATGAATGGGGTTAAGTGTTCCTAGAGAATTTGAAAATACAGAGGTCCTTCCAAGTCGGTCCCAGCAGGCGTCCATCAGATAGCCACGAGGGGTTTTTCTGGTTCAGAGATCCGTCGAACAGCTGCCGGTGAGCCCGGTCTCACCCTCAGAAATGGATCATCTGGACAAGTTCCCAGTGTCAAAGACCTAAACACAACACACACACAAATAGCTGTATAAACCTAAACACACCCTCAGACTTATTAAACACTAACACTTCTTAATGCATTCAGAAAACACACACCAGAACACACACACCACACCCGCAGGCCCTCAGACACTGAAATGCACACACAAAGAGATACGCGAGGCCACAATGAGGCATATTTAAACTCTGACGCAGGTGTTTGTCACTGGTGTTTGCACTAAAGGGAAGGTGTTTGGAACATTTGATAAGGACAGTTAGTCGATCATTTCCACGTTGCCCAGCTTTAACTCACTGTCACAAAAGAGAGGCTGTCCTGACCTCTAGTGCTGGAGTGAAAGAATATCAAGACGATGGATAGTTGCTGAAATATGGTTTATTATTCCTTTTGGACACTGCTTTCAACTCATTATATATAATGTGGGGCTTTGATTCATTGCTTTTTATATTAAAAGGTGGGCTTGCATTTAAAAAATGATAGAAAATCAATGGTTTGTTTCATTTTTAAGATATGACAGCTATTGTCTCATGGTCTCTCACATATTGTGTCTATAGATTTGTCAGGTTTGATTCCATAGTGATATCAAATGACAATAATAATAGTTATAGTTGTATGGATGTATTTATATACTCATGCATACATAGACACATACATCCTCATGCCCTTATTGTAAAAGTATGTATAGGAATTAGACCCCTTAGAAACTGGGATCAACCTATACATAACATTTGAGTTGGACATTTGATGATCCAGGTTTTGAGAGCAAGTTATTTGAACCAGTTTCTGCATTACTGACGCCTTAAGTCCCATTTATGCTCAACGTTAAATCCACGTATGGATACAGATGGGGCTTTTCTTCCATAATCTGTGTTTATTTTGTCTGTTTCCACAAAGCTAACAGATACGGACCAGATGGAACAGTACCACCAGGAACCGTGGCCTAGATCCAGTGTGAGACAGAAGAAGAAGAAGACACAATGGCTGATCTTTTCAAGGGAAAACTGTGGGAGTTGGTGAAGAACTACAACCATATTTACAGTGTTAGTTCACCAGGACACAGAGACAACAATTACTCCAAAACAGCTGGGATGAAATAGGGAAAGAATTCACCGTAACGTGAATGGTTTCAAAAGCAAAATAGAGAGATTCTCCGTCCTCTAGCCATGATGAATTTAACGGTCTTACCAGGGTTGGCCACCCCTGCCCTGGATCAGGGGTCTCCAATCCTGGTCCTGGAGAGCCACTTGAGGGTGCAGGTTTTTGCTCTGGACCTTTATTAATAGAATCAGGTGTGTTACTGCCTGGTTGGAACAAAAACCTGCACCTACAGCCGCACACCAGGACCAGGGTTGGAGACCCCTGCCCTAGATCTTAGACACTTTTCCATTAAGGGAGTTAAGCTGCAGGAACTCACCCTGATTGATGGAGATGAGGTTGAGCGTGTTACAGCACCCACCTATGGATTCTCATCCTGCTGGAAAGACAGAAATACAAGAGAGAAGTTGAAGATGAGCACCAAACAAAAATGATCCCTCAGACATGACAACTTTAAATTATTATTTTTTTAATATTACAGCTGAGTACCTTTGGACACAGGGGGTACCAGTTGAAGCACTGGTACGCCGTGTCCTCAAATCTCCAGCTGTCCAGCGGCATGAGGACCTCGCCAAGAAACACCTTCCTTCTAAGGGTTCCTGAATGCCACACAGATGCCTGCAGTCTTTTTCCAATCAGCAGGTGGCGTTCTATGGGATACTGTAAAAAAAACCCAGGGAAGAAACTGAATCAAATCTGATCAAGTCAAGCAGAATACACCCAACTGATGACTAATCTTTTTTTTTACCTTTATGACTTCATTATAGACAGGATCTGTGGTGTTTTTCTTGACCGACGTCTTCAGTTTGCTGTTCTTTCCTGGCATCACGTAGAGTTTGACGTATCTGGAATGAAGACATACAGGATGCTGAGGCGTTCGACCAAAACGGGGTCATATATTCTGCAGAGTGTTATATTATCCTCACGGGTGACACTTGCTCCTTTTGGTGTCTCCGTAGATGAGGTTTCTGCAGGCGCCGACCGTGATCTCCAGACAGGAGCTGTCGGTGTTGTAGGCCAGAGCCAGCTGCAGCTCCCCTGCCACGGCGAGGCCCTCAGAGAGGCCACAGTCTGTGCTGATGCTGCTGATACTGCCCTGGGGGAGAAAAGCACAAACCGTACATGTACTGCTGCTTCCCTTTTTGCATTTGAAAGGGCAGAGTGAAGCAGACTGATGGACTGGAACCGACTGATTGAATCAGCGGACGTAAAGCAAAACGCAGAAAAAGGGGATTTTGAATTTTATGAGCGAAGAAGATGAACTGATAGCAATCTATAATCTGATATACGTCAACCGCTACAGGATGTTTGCTTGAACAGCCCTAAAAAAAAACACAGAGGACAACGACTGACTGAGAAACTCATCTCTACTCACTCTGTTTCCTCCAGAAGAGTGTTCAGAACTGTAGAAAGCTTCATCTTCAGCCCCGGTGGAGGAGCTTTCCTGGTCGCTGTCTTTTCTCCTCTTGAAGAGGTTTGGAAGACTCGGGCCTTTTAAGAGCTGGGAATGTAACATAAAGAGGTGTTTGTTCCTACTCAATCCAAGCAGAGTCTGGTAAAGGTTTTAGATTCCCTCAAGCGACTTTCAGTGTCCTGTTCAGAGATCTCATCAACACAAATTAGTGGAATTAATTCGATTCCGTGTCTGTTGCAACCGGCAAGACCTGACAAGACACTGCTGGTAAAAAATAAGATCAGAAATTGGACTAAAATGAGATATAGTATCTTAACTGCGGTACGTCATATATGCTAGTATCTTTTCTGTATCTTCACTTTAAGCACTTGAGGTAGAATCTCTAAGATTGGATCTAGAGTCCATTGCCTTAAAATGGAGCGTGCACCGTTGCAGCTGAGACAAACTTACCATGCAAGATTTGTTGATATCGGTGTCTGACAGGCTCTTTTGGGTGCTGAATTTAAATCGTGACCCTCGCCTCCTGTTGTCGACTCTCAGCAGGTCTCCTTGCACATCCAACTGAGATGTGGAAATCTCTGCGTTGAGAAAAGAGAAGTCGGACACCGAATGTCACGAAAACAGGTTCAAACTCTAAAGGCAGTGTGCAATTTTTGCAATCAGTGTAGACATGCTGCTGTATGTGCCCATGGTCTTATGAAACTTCTGCCGAGGCAGTTGTGGTCAGCGGGGTTTTTCGTTGCATTGTATTATTTAAGTCAAAATTTCTTTTCAGTTATTACTGAACGCCCATTTGGTCAGTAAGGCGGAAAATCAGATTATGTACTGATAGAATCAGGAAGTGATGCGGTTAATTCTGAAGTAAGATTTCTTACGAAATTCAGAAGATATATACGGTTCATAACTCAGAACACATCACCAAAACCTGATATTATGTGCGTTGTGAAAAAGTTGAACAAATCAACATCCAGAAATTATTGGAAATGTTGACCATTTATATCAACTTACTTCTAATATGCTTGGTGAAAGAAACCATCATATCTTCCACTGATTTGGTAATCGGTTTTGATGAGGTTTTAAAATCCTGCAGATAAAAAAAAAATGATTAGCCCTCATTACATAGATAGTAAAAAATAATGGTTGAATCAAGTTCTACTTACCCCAGATCTGCTCAGACACAAATCTAAGTGTGGTGGAGGAGTGGGCGGCACAATTGATATATGACTGAAAATCAAGGAAAGTGTTTTTTATAATCAGGTATTTCATTCCAAACATGAACATGAACATAAATTCATTAACGTCCATCATACCTCAGCACATTGTAGGTCTTTAATAGTTTCTCTCCAACCGTCTCGTATTTGTCTGCAAAGAACACAAAGTTAATAAAAGACACACGTTACACTACTGAAGGGTGGTGTTTACATCAAGAACAGCTTAACACAGTTAAATATTACAAATCAATGGTGTAGCTGAACTGACTGATATCATCAGGGATTATTGATACACAACAATACACTGTATTCCCTCAAATAGCTCCTGTGTATTTTCCTCAGCATGTTTGTGGAGCTGGCCTCTGTATGTGTCGACCATGGCTTTCAATCGACTACTGAATTTTATTTGAGGAAATGTGAGAGCAGATGAATTTAAAAAAAGACAAAACCAATCATTTTCATATGCATAGTTTATAGGAGTGTTTAAACAAACCTGCAATAGCTGGGAATTTCTTTGCCTTCTCCTCTAAGAACCACTCTCCAGACTTGATCTTCACCTCCCTGTGAAGAAGAAAAACACGATAAATACACGGTCATATAACAAACACATTATGGTATGTGACATTTAAATGATGTCATTCTTATTTATATTTTCTTCTTTTTACTTATATTATTACAGATATTTTAAAAATCTCACTGATTTCTGCTCACATATGAACAAAAGGTGGCATTTAAAGGGGCAATACAACAACTAAGAGACAACATATGATGTAAAAGCCAGAAAGTGAATCTGAGAAATAAAAATAACAGCTACAGTAGAGGATGCCACTGATAGTAGCCGTCCACCTCGCACATCACCCCAGGCACTTTACAGTAAACAGTCATTATGAGCTCGGATCCGAGCACCAATGAGTCAAATGGTCTTAGCATGGAGCCTCTGGTTATCTCTGTACCTGTAGGCGTAGCAGACTGTGCACTTCCAGCCCATCGCTCCCATGCACACGCGACATTTACTGCAAATTCGGTGGCTGCAGCCGTGGCAGACCTCGCCCGAGTTCCAGAACTTTCCCAGTGGCCTCTGGCAGCGAGCGCACGTCCGCTCCCCGTACTGCCGGGCAAAGCTCTTCGCGCCTTTCCTTCGGAGGTCTTGGAGGTCATGTTTCATCCTCCTGAGATGGGAGAAGACGTTTTTTTGTTTTTCTTGGAATTTTGTCTGTGATCGCGCTGCAGAAAAGTGCTTTGTGGAAGAGCAATTTCTAATGAGTGTTGAAATTAAAAAAATATATATATAAATGCTTCCTTTAAATCTCTCAACTTTCAGCCTGTTAGGGACTCTTTGAATCATTGAGACTCATTTAGCCATTAAGAGACATCGAGATAATACATTTTTTTTTACAGTTTAATATTATATTAATATATTTTTAATATATTTTATGTTTGTCTGCTATGTTTCTGAACTTCATCCACACCATGTCAATTATGATTCAATCAGCAAAACTGATAAATTGCCTCTATACACTTTTGCTTCTATGATGTGCCACCATCACAAACATTTTCACTTACAATGTATCTAGAGGGTTTATATATATATATATATATATATATATATATATATATATATAGAGAGAGAGAGAGAGAGAGAGAGAGAGATAGATATATATAGATATACATACATACACCTATAAACATGTACTTTCACAATTTGATTTGCACATTATGACATACAGTATGACCAAAACTAAAATAGTTTTTTTGATACAAAAGAAGAACCCCAAATCACATTTGTTCAGTTTTTGCTCGCTTGTCTTATATTGATCGCTGAGAGGAGTGAGGTAGTTCAGCCTCCTTTCAGCATCAGTCAGAAGAATTTCCCAGAAAGAACTATGTCACGGAAAACATAAGCAGAAATGACTCACCTGATCCTGTCCTCTTCTCTTGTACGAAGCTGTTTGTCCCTCCGAAGGACCTCTAAGAGCCTTTCTCGCTCCCGAGCTTGAAGCAAACTTAAATCCATCGTCAGGCGGCTGCTTCTGCTCATCTGTCAGCCTCACTCGTCCTCTCCTCTCTGTCGTCCTCTCTGAGTCACGGCTGTCTTTTTGTTCCTGTCTCCACCCCCCTCTCCTCTTTATCCCTCCCCCTCACTGAACCTGAACAGCCCCGGCCTTCCCCCTTTTTTTAGCCTTCTGGAGCTGAAAGAGTAAAACAATTAGACAGTAAAGCTTATCCTTCACGTTGCTAGGATCTCTCTCCCGATTGTGTCTCGAGTGTCAGCCATTGTGTCATGAGTCTCCGACCACGTCAGAGCCGGATATAAGACTTCCTGAACACATATAACTGCTTGTACTGTTTCTACTTGGATGATTTGACTTGCCAAATACACAAATGTCCTTTTTAATATATTTTTCTCTGAGGGTCGAGTGAGGAACAAGTCTGCTACCTGATGACGCAGGTCGCTCACCGGTCTGCAGCAGAGGATCTGATAACCTTAGAAACAAACTTATATTTTATTACATTTTGGCAATCCTCATCCCTTTATCATCATTTGCTTTGACTGCAGCTCCTCCCGGGGGAGCTCATGTCCTCATCCTCCACTATGTCATTGTCAGAAGGCTTTCTTCCCTCCATTAATCAACCCGCTTCCTCAGCTGTAGGAAGAGCAGTGATGCTTCACAGATAGCAGTGCTGCAAAGCAAACCGAACGCTAAGCCTTGCATTAATGTCTTTGTTGGTGTTTTTTTTTTATATTATTCAAACTGCTTAAAACAATTCAACAGATTTGAAGATCTACTTGCATATACAGTACCTGTTCAAAAGTTTGGGGTCACTTCAAAAATTCCTTATTTTTGAAAGAAAAGCACTGTTTTTTTAAATGGGGATCACTTTAAACTAATCAGAAATACCCTCTATATATTGCTAATGGGGCGACATGGTGGAGCAGGTTCAAGACCTCCTTGGTCCTGGGTCTGGGACCTTTCTGTGTGGAGTTTGCATGTTCTCCCCGTGTCTGCGTGGGTTTTCACCGGGTACTCCAGCTTCCTCCCACAGTCCAAAAACATGCTGAGGTTAATTGGAGACTCTAAATTGCCCGTAGGTGTGAGTGTGTGAGAGAATGGTGTGTGTGCCCCACGATTGGCTGGCGACCATCTGGGGTGTATCCCTGCCTCTCGCCGTAATGCGCTGGGATAGGCTCCAGCAGACCATGTGATCCTAATGAGGAATAAGCAGGTATAGAAAATGACTGACTGACATTGCTAATGTGGTAAATGACTATTGAAGCTGCAAATGTCTTTGTTTTTGGTGTAACATCTACATATGTGTATAGAGGCCCATTTCCAGCAACTATCACTCCAGTGTTCTAATGGTACAATGTGTTTGCTTATTGCACCAGAAGGCTAATGTAATAAGTAAAAGTGTGACTTTTCATGTAAAACACTAAATTGTCTGACCCCAAATTTTTGAACAGTAGTGTATAATATTAAATGCTTTACTTTAAATTCATTTAAATGCTGTCTTGCAGAGTTCTTGTGAGTGTTCTTGTTTGCGAAACATAAGACATTGCAGCTTGTCTTTATGCTTAACTAAGCTGCTGGTTTAGGAATTGAAACATTAGGAGCAAAAAGAAAGTGGCCCATTGAACAGCTGGATGCCAGTATGTGTTGCTGGATAAGAGTATGCACTCGTTACTGTTCAGACCCCAGAGGAAACAAACCTATTCCCATTCTACCGTCTATCAAACAAATAATAAAACAACAAATCAAATGGATTTAAGACCCAAGCACAATAACCCATTGACAGGTTCAGAACACTCCCAATGTGCAAATATCGCAATCACAGAGTGAACTTTCCTATCTCAATCAACAAAAAGGCTCCAACTTCTTCAAAAAATACACTAATTTCTACAGCCTGGTGGATCACAAAATCACAAAATCATCACTAACACCCATTTTGGTACAACAGTGACATCCTGTGTGGTAACACACCCATTCACCTTCCCACATGGCATCATTTAAAAATAACCAGTTCATAACTTTCAACACACTAAAACAGAAGTACAGAGTTGGGAGACTTCAGCCATTTCAATATCAACATTTCAAGCCAATCAAATCTAAGATCGACATTAGCAACAACCCACTGAAACTCTCAACACTAGATGAAGAATCCATGCAGATCACGGACATATAGAACTTATATAAAAGTAAAATCTAAGATATAAAATTATATCTAACAGATGATTCTGTAACAATCATGACCTCAAAATGAGAAAATGACCTAGCTATTATTCCCAGCACCGTCTGATGGACACAACACCCTATAAATACCAGCTCCATGACAAGCAGCACAAATTTACAACTTATATAGAATAAAAAAACAAATTAAATGGGATTAATTGATAAAGACACTTGTTCATGATTGTTCACAATTGGTTTATCTGCCTGCCTGGAGTTATCACATCGGTCAGATTCCAAATACAGAAACTTGCTGCTTGCTTCTCTTAATATTAACCACTGAATAAACCTATTTATAGAATTCATCTCAGTAGAGAAAAGTGCAGCCTCTCACAAAAGCAACATATCGTCATCCTATTAAAATAATGCCTTAAGTCATTTTTTGACAAATGTGAGTTTTTGGCCTAAATCATCTCTGGATGATGCTGCCACATCTGGTGAAATCACCTTAATGCTGAGTTGAAAAGATCATATTCTATGCTCTGTAGGACAATGGCAATTTTACTAAATATGTGTAGCTAAATATAAAGAAAGAAAGGAAGTTCCAGGAGCTTTAGCCCATTAAACACATTGAATGTCATCACTTCATTGAAAAATTACCACATCTCAGGTTTCAAAACTGGATGTTGGAAATGACTGTTCAATATAAAAAACCGGCAAAGAAAACCGGGGAAAGTGATGAAAAAGGGAACAGTTCCCCTTTTCATCTACCTGATATTTGTTTTATTTAACAGCTAGTTTCATGAAGTCACACTAGAATGTTCAAAAATTGGTCACTTTATTCTTTAATATTGACACGAAACATTCTCTGTATGTCCACTATCAAGCCTTTTTGATTAAAATGACTAATAACTATAATATTTCCTGCATTTGATTTGATTTTTTTCTGAATTTGGAGAGGGGGATTATCTTAAGCCTCCTGGCTGTCAGGCTGTCGGTCTTATTGGAGGACTTTACTGGTATCAAGGATAATTTTCATCACGTCAACACAAGCACACGCTAATTTTCCACACGCCTCTACTATGCAGAAGGCCTTGATAATACAGGCTGTGTGTGGTCAGAGTTGACTATGAGTTATATCCGAGAAGCTCACCACAGCGGTGACGTTTCAGGATACCTGATAACACCGAGATACTAATATGGAGACCGAGCCCCGTGAGAGAAGATCAAATCAATCACGAGGTCGCTGAGTTTCCTGGAAGACCCGTGTGAGCGGCTGCATACCTCAGGTCAGCTCTGGCAGCGTTACCGCGGTGACAGTCAGAGTGATGACCACAAGCAAATTCTTTAGGGGTGGAATAGTTTTTTTTTTTCTTAGGTGTGGGAGTTCTAGTGGTTGGATATCACCACAACACCCCCCCACCCCCAAGCCTTAAACCTCTGTTCCAGTTAAACACGCTAAAAAATATAAAGAATAAGACCTTAATACTTTAATTTTGTATTTTTTTTTTCTTATTTCATCCAAGATACACAACAAGATGAAATCTGCTCAATGGGATAATTATTCAAAACTAGCATCAGAGGGTGAAATTGGCAAGAAAAATAATAATAGCCTTTACTGGCCTGGTGGGTTGGTTGAACGGCTGTGTTTGACTGGGTGGAATAATTTTTCATTTACGGGGAACTCATTTTTATTTCATTGTCATCCACGTCAACAAAAAGTGTGGGGATGAATCATCTAAACGCGAAAGGACAGCCATCATAAAACTGACGACTCTCTCGGTCGCAGACACATGCCACAAACTCTGCAGTTACTTTACCTTAGAAAAAGAAACGTCATGCTCTTCCAAAACCAGCTGAGGTCTCGCAACCCCCCCTAAGCCTGAGCTGAAAGTCTCCCTTTTATCTGCTCAGCGTTGACTTCTCTTAACTTTTTAAAACCATGCAGTGGGTTTCCAAGTGGTTTTCAACAGCTCATTGAGTCCACGCAGCCCTTACTGTGTTTCATTTTCACTGTACAGCTCTGTGAGACACGTACAGACCTCCATTGTTGCAATCTGCAACCTTAACACACACACCCTGCAGCAACATAACTGGATTTTCCTTAAAATCTCATTAGTAGATTCCAAACAAATTACAAAAAACACTTATCTTTACTGCTAAAAAATCTCTGTTAAGCGGCTTGACAAAAAAGGCCCCCCCCCAAAAAAGTAGTGTTTTGCACGTGTAAACCACTCCAGTGACAATCGTACAACAGCATCAAAAGGAAACTCTGGCTTGTGATATGAGAACTAGGTCAAGACACATCACGCAGAGCAGAAAGCTGCAAGATCTTACCTTCACGCTCACTGTGCTGCCGAGGTGGTCAGGCCGAGGATGTGGCTGGTTTTAAACGCAGTGAGAGCGATGTACAGAACAGTTTCCTTCCTTTGTGAGCAACGGCTGGTTCTGTTGCACAGTGTTCTCGTCTAAAAGATTTCCTTTTCTTTAAGTGAAATGTGAGTGCACAAAAGGTTTCTGCAGAGGCCCCAATCTGTGTGTAATAGGTTAGGAACAAAAGATACAAGTCACAAGGTCGATGTGGAAGAGGGTTTTTTTTATATACGAAATTGTGAATTTGTTCATTTCTTCTTCAATACTTTTAAAAGCTATAGTACATAATGGAAAAGGCTGAACCTTTCTCATTTTTTCCCTGTAAATGGCTTTTTTCATCCTCAACTTCCAGACAGTCCCGGTAAATACGAAAGATCAAAGAGTGTGTTGATCCCAAAAAGAATGTCAGCCACACACACACACACACACACACACACACACACACACACAGACACACACACACACACACACACACACACACACACACACACACACACGCATTACACTCAAAAATCCCCAAACTATCTATAAAAAATGTAGGTGACCAAAATGTACAAAATTCAACAAAATCAAAAATAACAAGCGTGGACATACAGTATGACAATAACAGCATGAGGGAAGTATAACCTTAAATCATTCTGGTTCAAACCGAAAAAGGACTAGGACTCTTTGTTTTTTTTTTTTTTCCAATTATAATATTAAAGTCAGTCGGTGGGTTCCCTCACTACTCAGGCACTTGTAATCATCCATGTCAGCCAGGTGGTGGTGCTATAACAGACAGTTATTTTTACTACTTCTAAAACTTTTTGAGCAATCATTGGCAAATTCAGTAAACAGCCTTTGTGGGGCTGAGATAACATATATGACTATAGATCAACAATATCAGACTGATAACATGGCTGCCACAGATCAAAAATCTTTGCAAAGTTTAGCAGGGAATTGTCCAAAACTTAAACATTTTTTTTTTTTATTGAATCAACACAAAACTTTACACATATATTGAGAAGTGTTCATTGAACATGTTGCGGCTCCCCATTAGGGGGCGCCACAATAATATCTCATTAAATTAATGATTTCTTTTCGTGGAGTAAAGCCTCTTTTTTTTTTTTTTTATTAGGTTCTCGCGTCTGGTGTTCATTCCAGCTGTGGCAGCCAGCGTTCCAGATGTGCGCGGCAGGCTCCCCTGCCGCAGCAAACAGCAGCCAGGGCTGTTTCCACATTGACATGAGTTTCCCCAGAAACGTCCCGCGCCAATAAAAGCCTCTGTGATATAAATACAGTCTCCCTCCTTCAGTAAAGGTTTGCTTTTCCCTTTTTATTTCATCCCTGCCCCACGTTCCTGTGTGAGGCGCGGCTTCGGGGCCGCTCGGCAGATGTGACGGCGTCTTTGGTTCTGAGCTCATAAAAAATAAAAGTTGACTCTTTTTTTCTTACAAAAACACGATCAAAAACATATATATGGCTTTAATTATAAAAATTAATTTCTGAATCAGACAATGCAAAAAAAGGAGAAAAAAATGGATGGAACTTTGTGATTGGAAAAAAAATATATATATTTGGAGCGCAGATAAATTTGGAATTTTTGTACGCACCTATTAAACCTACTGAAAGCAGGTGAACTGTGTGTCCATGTGGACAGAGGCCTGTCAAGCAGACCCATACGGTTTCCTTTGTGTATTGGATAACGTCTCTGACTTTAGACAGAACGTAAAAAAGTCTTGAGCTGTAGCGTCTCCTCTACTGATAACCTGTCGTGGTAGAAGCTGAGTCCGGTCAGGAGCTCGATGTCTCGGACCCTGGCGGCGTGAAACTGCATCCAGTCCTCCACCCAGGCCAGGTTTTCCGCAGTCTGCAGAGAAATGCACATATTAATATCTGATCTGTTTCAAAACCATATGTTCCATTGTAGAACGTGTCAGCAGGCTCCCACAGAAGTAGACGGCGGTGTTACTCACAGAGCAGCTCTCTGTGTGGTCAGGCCTGTGTGGAAGGATGAAGGCCCTGGACCGCAGAGGACCCACGCAGCTCACTGGGCTGAAGGTCGAGTTCCCACAGCTGGTCAGGATCACGAAGAAATGCGTCGGGACGGGAGCCGCATTTCTGGGGAGACATGACGTCGCAGGGTGTAACAAACTCCAGCCTCATTTTAAGAAACGTCTTATTAAAACTTGTGCAGAAAAAAAACAACAACAATGAAATAGTTTAACGGAAATGTAGGAACGGCCACATTTAATAGCACTTGTAATGTTGCAGGTTGAGTTGTTGCACAAGTGTGAAATCGATCAGTGTGGGGTGTATAAAAGCTGCATTCATACTATACTTCAAACTGTGTCATTTTATTTATCACTGATATATGATGACTTTTGGGCGGATGCACTTTTTATAGTCGTTATATTTCACACTTTTTGTGCTTTTTCATGCAAGAACACTTCTTGAGGTATGAAACAGAAGAAAAACTCAAGTTAGAGTTTATCACACAGTAAAAGAAACAGCTTCGTGGGAACCTGAAACCTGAGAGCGACGACCACAACCACAGTTTATATATAACGAGAGGCAGATATTCAAGTCTTTCCTGGTCTAAGCATCATTAAGCATCGTATGACAACAAATGTTAGTGAGCATTTACAGGACAATCTTATATAGATTGATTATTAGAACATGAGCGATTATCATGCAAATAAATATACTGCATGGAGTGTGTGTGTGTGTGTGTGTGTGTGTGTGTGTGTGTGTGTGTGTGTGTGTGTGTGTGTTTGACTTACGATGAGACCTTTTGGAGCACATCGACGTTTCCATCAAAGTTTTGGTCAAATATTGGCCCACTCATCACATTCACCCCATTTAGCTGTTGTGAATATTTTGGAAGCAGGACGTCATGGAAATGAGTCCAAACATCTGCAGGTGGAGAAGAATACACACACACACACACACACACACACACACACACACACACACACACACACACACACACACACACACACACACACACACACACACACACACACGCATGCACGCACACACACAATGTAAGAAATACTTTTCTTTTTGAGAAAATGGAAATTACCACTCTCATGTCTTGCTTTAGAGACAGTGTTACAATGTGAGGGAATTTGTACTTGCATGCATTTGTACATGCAATGCATGCTTTTACTTTTACTTCACTACATTTTGTGACAATTGTCTGCACTTTCTGCTCCTTGTTAAGAAATTTTCCTTGTTACTCATTACTTTATATTAACTTGCAACTTCGATTCATTAGTTTTCCGATGCATCCCAAACCAGCCAAAAAATAGATTTAAAAGTATATCATGTCTTAATAGTGAATTAGGGAATATGAACCAGAATGTGAGAGTATGCACAGTATTGCAGAGAATACACACAATGTAAATCTTTTCAATAAACATATGTCGCTTGTGAGCACTGACATTGGCAGAAGCATGAATAAAAAAGTCTGTCTACATTCTTTATCATAATGGCTCAGCCTAGAGACTGACAATCGATTGCATGAGTACTTTTATACTTAAAATAAACACAAAAGTAAGTACATAGTACTTTTACTTAACTAAGATTCTTGACATAGTACTATTTTGCAGGGTATTGGTACTTTTACTGAAGTACTAAACTCCTCCACCCCTGTTTAGAGATGGCGGCAGGCATCAATCATCTCATCCAAATCTCAGCAAGAACACAAAAGCCAGAATAAGAGTATCAAACTATTCCTTTAAACCAGCGGATTGTTTTGCTCTCATGTGTCAGATTTTATTGTCTGTGTTTTTTGGGGATCTGACATTATTATCCGATCATGTTTTTATGACGCTCAACACGCTGAACACAGCACGGATCCAGCAGGGGGCAGCATCGGTTAACTGATTAACATTTAGACGTCCAACAAACTACAGTATGTGCTGGTGTTTTCAGCCAGAGGGACGTCATACTAGTGGGAGAGTTCTCATTCACGGCGTGGGTGGCCTGTAGTAGAATCCCGAGCACAGTCATCTGAAACACTCAGTTTCTCCGACCACTAATCAACACACACCGATCGACGAGTTTCAACAAGAGTAGAGCTCATTTTTACAATACTCCAGACAACAGCATGAGCTCATTGACTCATAATACTATTTGATACCTGTGATATTAGCACTGTATTCTGGTCGTTTCCAGCTGGACTAAACCAACATTCCTCCCACACCAGTTTCCTGTCATTTCATATGCATCGTCACACTTTGGTGTATCAGGCCAGTCAGATTACAAACTAACTTTAAAGGAAACCTTACTGTGAAGAGAACTGCAGGGACAACATGAGGATTAACTCATGGGAAAGTTCTGCTCTCTAAACCTTTAATTGTGATTTTTCAGAGCGCGCGTCACTAAATTAAAGTACAGTAGAGCCATGTAATTAAAGTCTTTGGACTCTTGTTATGTATATTTAAGCAGCGAATGGGCTAAAGTATAGCCTGCGTTCTGGAATTCAGGTCTGAAAAGTATAATATTGAGCAATAAAATGGCCCAGGAGAACGGGCAATAATGTCTCATTCTGTCAATGTTACGCGTTTGACTGTTTCATCAAAACAGAGCATGACATCATGTCTAGTCACGGTATCTATTCAGCTCACTGCTTAACTGAACTGTTCACCTCTCGTTCAGTTTAAAAGCTCCCATACAAATGGCAAATAAACTCTTATGACGAGTTCCTCGCCATTGCCCTCCCAGATCTGGGCCTTCAATAAATCAATAAATATTTGCAAGTCTTGACTCGCCTTTAAACGCGGGGAACATTGGTGCCATGTTGCTTGTGAGGAGGGAGTCTGTCTCAGGTCCATTGAGGCTCAGATCTATGGAGAGAAAATAAAGAGACAGGGTAATAGAGAGTGTGTCAGCCACGGATTAAACCTAAAGAATCTAGGTTTACCGGCTGAAAATAAATGTGTGTATTTTCACTTTATCGGATAAAAGTCTCATTCTGGGGAGTCCAAACCTCTCCGGTCTTTTTTACTCCGCTTTTCACTTCACTTTTCACTCACGCTTTAAATTTGTCACTTCCCTTTTATGGTGAACTGTCTGCACCTGGTAGGTGGAATTAATGTACAGCATCTCAGATAGTAGGGGGGATGGGACACTACTGTGAGCATTTTTCATGACAATGTGGTTCTAAAACATGTCAACTTGAATTCAACACCCAGCTGAAGAAGACCAGCTGTGCCGCTTCCCCTCTCGCCTCCAACCACACACACACACACACACACACTCACTGGGGGGATGCAGCAGGCCATGGGACACGGAGGAGTCGTCACTGCGGCACAGCTGGCTGGCGGCCGGCGGGATGCGAACGTCAGCGCGGACACACGCCTCCGAATCTGGGCTCAGGGGTTGCACTGTGGTCTGAGAGAGAGGATCGGTCAGCGGTGGACAGAGCTGGACTTCAGGTCAGCTCTGTGGGTATTGTGTAACAACACTTGGCTGGGTTAAGCTTTGCCTGTGTATATGGGTCAGTGATTCCTTTGGACTGTTACTGTTTGCTCTCAAATAATAATCCCACTCCCATCGCAGAACAATGGCCGGATTTGTAGAATAAAACATGCAACTTTTAACATTTCACACAAGAGTGATTTCCAAATCATTTCCAGGATGTGTCCTGCAAAAGATTATGGAAATATCCAGTTAAATGCTAGCATGTTTTTAACAAGCAGTTATTTAGCTTGTATTACTGGGTATAATGTTCAGCATCTTAGTTTAGGATGTTAGCAGGAAGCACATAGTACAGCCAATTGTGATAGGAGTGTGTGATATTTCATCACAAACCAAAGTATTGGGCATATTTTGACCTTAAGGTGGCACTAGGTCAAAACTGAAGCCATTACTAAAGTTATTACAACCTGCGTTTAAGATGAATGTTGTTACCAAATTTCATGGCAATCCATTCAAAAGTTGAGACATTTTACCTAAAAATAAAATTTGTTGGAAGTTTGTTGTTGTCAAGTGCTGCACTTATGTACAATTTTGAGGTACTTGTATGTTACTTGAGTATTTGCTGCTGCTTTATACTTCCACACTATTTCATATGCCATCTGGAGATAATAGATAACTAAGTTAGTAGTAAAGTCATACTGTACATTCATGGCATCCAAAATTTCAGTTTAGACCAAGCTGTGTTGTATCATAATGTAATATCTACTTAGCTTTAAATGTAGCTTTTCTTTTATTCTAAAACAAAAATAAATAGTTTTATATAGAATATAATACAAATATTAAATGTTTATACATTTTTCATATAGTAAGTGCCAAAATATGTCTCTTTCCAGGAGATTTGTTGGGAATTATTTAGAATAATGATGGACCAGACAAGCCTGTTCTGGGGGCATATCATCTTCTCATTGATTCATTAATTACCAGGTAGGCAAACAAACTAGCTTGAAATGAGCATTATACATTATATTAACTTTGACACGCTGTGTAATTTACATTAGTTGTGGGTGTGCAAGTGGGTTGAGCATAATCCCATTATGCCATGACACAATTTAATAAACCGAACACGATTCTTTGTCAAAATGAATAGAGAGCGTACAGCTTCATTTAGCCTTAGAGTGTTATAAATAAAGTCTGATTGAAAACAACAACAACACCAACTCCCATACATCATCCAGACAGAACAGTACAACAGTGTTCGTTTACACTAAGGCTCAAGCGGATAATGAGAAAGACGAGAAGTGTTTGAGCCAACTCGAGCCCAAGAGATGAGTAACAGCTGCTTGAAGAAGGGGATTAAATACTAACGACCTCTTTCATTCTCCAACCAAACCCTGACCACAGAAGGAATAGAGCTGGGGCAACTCGATGGAACAGGCTATGTTTAGACATAAAAGACAGGCTCCGAACGACTCACCAGAGGCCGGATGGTGTACGACACCCAGAGCGGCATGAGGCGATCTTTGCTGTATCCATTGAGGTAGTCGGAGTGGTGCAGCAGACAGAAGGTGGCGTCTGGTTGGACGACCCGGGGGGTGCCGAAAGGATGGTGAAGGCGGCGTAAGCTGGCTTTAGAGCCTAAAGGGAAAATACCAATTTATCAGCTCTCAGGCGCACTATACGATGAAGTATGTGTTTTTCTGATTGTAAAATCGTGGACAGAAATATGCTACTGTGCGCTGTCCATGTGATTTTGAGAATTCGCTCCCAGTGATGTTTGACAAGAAGGCGTCGCTCATCCAAAAGGTGCTGGATGCAGAGCATTCAAGTCCTTCCACACCAAACTCAAACATTTATTTTTGGCCTTTTTCTTTTTTTTTTGTGAGGGGACATTTCCATGTGGCACCGAGTAAAGGGCCTTCCTCAAGCCGCTGCCACAGAGCTGGAAGCACACTGCTAAAATTAAATGTCTAAAAATGTAACCTATGCTGTAACATCTCAATAGGAATATGAACCACGAAAAGCAGGGAAAACAGATCCAGATGTACAGAAGCACACAAATGCTGTAGTTTATCTGCTGTTTCCTCCATGAAGACCATTATGAATGCAAAGGAAATTAAAATGATGCTCACTGTCGTTAGTTGTCATGAGAGGCCTGTTCAGATCCTCCACCTGAAAATAAAAGGCACACTTTCCTGTTAGTCTGTGTCAAATCTGTTCCAAACTATCACAGAACTACTGCACAGTCAAAGGAATCAATGTATGCTCTGATATGTAGGTAATTAATGATCATATTTATCAATTAAATGAGTATCATTCATTGATTAATCTGCCCATTATGTTCTTGATTAGAGAGATATTCAGTTTATTATAACAGTGGACTAAAAAAACATAAAACAGTCACATTTCAGGAACTGCAATCTGAAAAATCTATAATGTTTCTGTCAAAATGGCTCAAGATAAAATATTAATTCAGTTTAACTCTACCTCTGCACTGAGGTCATTAAGGTCAATAATCTAAATATCTATAAATGTTGATGGAAATTCTAATTCTCATTACATGGCGAGTAGGAAATACTACTTCTACATGATCATATTTTTGCATATTTGTCTCAACGCCTCCGATCAACCGTAACAACTGAAACAAAACGTACCGTCGACCTGCTTTGGGATTTACAGTTGCACAGCAGGTCGTCAGTGGGAACGGGTCCTGTGGCCTCGCAGGGCGTGTCATGGGAGAGCTGCGCCGGGTGAACAGGGAGGTGGACCGGATTCTTCAGGAGGTGGTTCAGGCTGCCGTGGGTCCCGTTGTTCGGCGCGGGACGAACTCCAAGGAGATCTGGAGGAGAGAGCATTAGTACAAGTACAGTACAGGCCAGAAGTTTGGACACACCTTCTCATTCAATGTGTTTTCTTTATTTCTCACTGAAGGCCTCAAATCTATGAATGAACACACAAAGGTGAAATAACTGACAACATCTTTTATATTCTAGTTTCTTCAAAATAGCCACCCTTTGCTCTGATTACTGTTTTGTACACGATAGTCACCTGAAATGGTTTTCACTTTCACTCAGGTTATCAGGGTTAATTAATGTAATTTCTTGCTTTATCAATCAGAGCAAAGTACATAAGTCCACATGTTTGTTCATAGTTTTGATGCCTTCAGTGAGAATCTACAATGTAAATAGTGAAAATAAAGGAAACACATTGAATGAGAAGGTGTGTCCAAACCTTTGGCCTTTACTATATAACTCAGTGAAACCGCTTTAAAACTTAGGCCCAGGTTGTGAAACTTTCCTTAATGTGAGGACAGAATGTGAGCCACTTACCACACATGAGGTTATATACTTCAATGTTTTCAAAAGGAGGCACAACAGTTTGTTTTTTAAATGCTGGGCCATAGCCAATGAAGATCGCCTGAAAAAAAGACGATTATCGTTAAATTCAAGCTATCACACATAAGAAAACTAGCAACTCAGCCTCTCTGCATCAACAATATAGATTTTTTTAAAGAGGCAAGCTCTGTGCACATTTTTTAACAATTGAAAAACTTATTCAACATTGCTTTAACTAACTCTCACCCATATTTTATTGCATTTTTGTTATATATATATATATATTCTATTGTTTTTAACATTTGTTCTCACTATCAGCTGCTATTATTGTTATTAACAAACTTCACTCATCTATTAAGAGATATTTCGACATACAAACACATTTAAGAACAAAGTGATCTGTACAAACAACAGTGTCCAAAGGTTCGTGAACTGCATTTAAACACGACAACAACACGTCAAACACTCTGTACCATAATGAGGTCACGTGTAAATATTTTAAATTGGTTTTCCTCGACTCACAGAGCTTTTACTTCCAGTCAGGATATTTTTGAACGTCTTTAAAATCCAGGGCAAACTACATCCACAAACATACACAACCTTTTGTGAGGACACCATGTGAACACGTTGACAACAGAATCAAAGTCAATCCAAAGCAGAAAAAGTGTAGGTGGAAGGTGACTTCTAACAAGTATAATTACTCTACTTATAGTTCGAGAGTGACATGTTTCTAATGTACATTTTGAGTGTTTTTCATATGCAGAAATAAAACAACAAACAGAAATATCTTGCATTTAGACAAGATAGATAGATCCTACATCTGTCTGTCATCTGTCATCATTATCCCATAATGTATAAAACAACGCAGATAAAATATAATGCAATAAATAAAGTCTAATGCAGCCGTTATAATATAAAATAATGTCTGACTTTTTCATCTGATTTACATTAAGAAAATGTCCGTTTATGCACCGTATTAACACTGTATATGTTTGAGTGTTAAAACTTGCTGGAAGGTCTGGCTCCCAACCAACTGAAAGGATGTATGATATTTATCAATACACGGAAGAAGACAACACATATTTTTGCTATATGAAATATTCTTGTGTATTTCCTCTTCATTTTTGGGGTAAATGTTCACCATCATCATCTGTCATGTCTTATCTTCAGTGAGTGGATTATTTCTGTCCGGCTATCAGCTGCAGCACAGGTTGATGTTTATATCTAAGTAAACACCTCATTGTTCAGCCTACGTGAAGTCACGTCTTTCCCACATATTTTCTATAAACATGTCCATTAATTATCCAAGACAACACATACACACACACACACACACACACACACACACACACACACGCGAGACCTTCCTTCCTCTGACCTGCATGTTAGTGAAGAGGTTATCAGAGCCGTGGAACCCGCCGGTACAGTACTTGACTTCTGAGCGGCTTCTGAGGAGAGAAAAATAAAATAAATAATTAAGACAGACATGTAGAAGAAACAGAAACACTCTTTTCATTTTATTTTGAAGGAACAGTCGATCTCAAAACATTTCACTCCCGGAATGTACAACAGTTTAATTCCATAAAACCTGTAGATAAAGTTATTTTACTGTGCAGTACAACGACATTCTTTGTGTTCAAATCGACTGGAGCAATTTTCCATGATTACATGGTTGCTAAGCATCAAAGTGGTTGAATCCAACATACCAGGCCTGATGATTGCGATCACTAATTACTGCAAAATGCTTCAACCTCTGTGTGGCCAAAAGAAAATTACCAACTCCTGTAACAGCTCTGGTATCTTAATGCCAGAGCGTAATATCTATAATAAATGTCAAATTATTTCAGATGATGGAAACAGATTAAATAGCTATTTCAAAATGTGGCAACTACAAAGGATTCCACCAAAAACAGGGAATTAAAGAGCGACTGGCTGTTGTTATAACGAACACCGTTTGTTATGTTACCGTTTGTCTGATTGTTACTTGTTACACTGACATTAACAATTAATAAAAATCACAAAAGATAAACTCACTGCGTTCAGGTGCTCAGCATTTACTTTAAAGGCAGTTAGAGCTTGTTTAGCTCCTGTAAAGTATAACATTGTTCAGGGATTTGATCAAATCTGAGTGTTTATTACAGCTTGGGTCTTATTTTTGTAGGTTTGGCCAACAAGTATTGATTATTGTAGTACTATTGCTTTTTAGAATGATTCATTGGATGACTGCTTGTGTTTCTTGTCCTGCTCTGACTTCTTTTTAGCGGGACCCGATTTTCCGGATCAGCGAGCGGCGGGTCACTTACAGCGCAGCCTGCCAGCCCTGCTTCATGTAGAGGTGTCCTCTCTCGATGCGCTTGTTGTTTGCAAAATGCATCCGCTTGGGGAGGTTCTCTTTGAGGTAAGGCCTCATTGGCTGATCGGGGGTCCTGCACTTCAGAAGAGACACAGACGAGGAGAATCAACACATGGCAGAGGGAGAGACTGGCTTTTGTTTGACATAGAGCCAGGCAAGCAGATAATCTTTCCATTCTTCTTATCAATACAGTAGCCACATTGGGAATACTTCGCATACCGACAGGTTCTTCACCAGGCCCTCATAGTCGACTGGGGAGAGAGAGACAAAGGGACATAATGAGGACAAGGTCAGCAACGCCGGTTACAAACTAGCCCGCAGTTGTGGGAAGAAGGGAGTCGGCTGCGTGGGACTCACAGGACATGAAGTCGTCTGGGAGGCGTTTTGGTCGGATGCGGGCAGCTGGGCCTTGGATGACGGTAAAAGCGTCGGTGTTGTGTTGGTAGGTCGACACAAACGCTGCCTTGGCACAGGTCGCCTCCTCCATGCCTGTATGTAAATGGAAATATTCATTCTTACCAGGAGTGGAGGAAGTACTGAAGTTTAGTGCTAACCAGTAAGTAAAAGTACCAATACCCTGCAAAATATTTACTTAAGTAAAAGTAGAAGTACTACATCAAAAAAAAATTACTTTTAGTAAAAAAGTACAAATACTCATGCAATGGGTTGTCAGTCTCTGGGCTTATGCCTGTGCCATTGTCACTGCTCAGTGCTCACAAGCTATAATATACAACTCAAAATAAGAGACCACTGCATTTTTTTTCTGAAATCAGCATCTCTACATGTGTTACAGGCACTATATTCCAGCGTCTGTTGAATTCTAACACATGCACATCTCATTCTGCTTAAACTTGAACCAAGAACAATGGTAGAGACTTGTGGAGAGCAATGCCAAGATTATTGCAGCAAATATTTCTGAACTCTTCTTAAGTGTAAACATTAGTATTATGGTGTTTAAAAATCTATTTGATCTTGTTTCTTTGTATTGTTTGAGGTGAGAAATCATTCCTTTTTTGTTATTTTGACCATTTTTAATTATCTGCAAATAAATGCTCTAAATGATGATATTTTTATTTTGAATTTGGGGGAAATGTTAATGTCAGTAGTTTAGAGACTCAAACAAAAATGTCCCCTTTGCTCAAACCGATAAGTAGTAAAATCAGAAGAACGGATCATTTTCCACATTTTCCAGCAGTCTCTTATTATTTTTTTTTGCAGAGCTGTATTTATATTGAAAAGATTGGTGTCGATATTGTGTGTCCTCTCTGCAATAGTGTCAGGTACCTACTGTACCTGTTGGAAGTTGCAAACAATGCCACAGTGTAATCAGGAGGAAACTTTCTAACGCAAGATTTTGACAAAAGGATATTAATACAGTGTAAGGAGTAACAATATCAATTTATGAAATGTAAGGAGTACAGATAATTGCCACAAAATGCAGTGGAGTAAAATGAATTCATTACAAGTGGGGGGTCACTTAGAAATGTCCTTATTTGTTAAAGAAATGCACAGTTTATTTTAATGAAGATAACTCATTTATTGTATTACTTATTTATTTACTTATTTTCATTGAAAACAAAACATTGTCTGGGTGACCCCAAACTTTTGAACAGTAGTGAATGCTTTATTATGTTTACTAAATCATTATTATTATGTTAACAATAATCATGTGTTTTTTGGATGTTTTTATTTTTTTGCCTATTTTGAGTGCTTTTTACCGTACAGGGCCACAAGCTTTATTTTGCCAGCACGTTCATGTTTACAGCACAATTGTTGACAGCATTTTGGGTGTGACATGTGAACCCTTGGGCATATTTTTTTTCTTTTCTTGTCCTTGATGAAGAGCACGAGACTGATAACAGGACGTCAAAATCATCATCGTGTTTTGGGAATGATATCTTTGATGAGGATAGCTGGGCATCGCCCTGAGCCACATTTATTGCAGTGCACTGATCTTTAATGTAGCTAATTACAAGACTAAACATATGGTCCCCAGATGTCCGAGGAACTTCTCCTTACAAAGTAGCCGAACAGTTTTTCCCAGATTCATATTTCCTGAGCTTTTCTCCCTGGCATGTGCCTGTAGTTTTCTTGCAGCAGGTGCAATGACTCAACCAAGTCAAACATTTGAAGCTGACACTAAGCCTCTAAAGTCCCTCTCAGTGGCAGACAGGCTCCAAAACAGACTGATGTCTTACTACTGTGAAACCACAGAGATTTAAGGCGGCTGCGCCCACTTTGTTCGTAAGTGAATGGCATAAAAGCCAAGGAAGTACAAAAGATGTGTTCCACTTCCTCTCCTGCACTTAAAAATGTGTCCATTTCTTTCTTATTACATTTTTTTCCCAAAACACTTAAACACAATTCCAAAAGTCTCAACTGCAAAATTAAACATTGCACGCAAAGTCTTTAAAATACTAAACCTTTCCGCCAAAACAAGTCACACAGCTGTTTGTGACTCTATGGATTTCTCTTTCAGAGCCTCAATTAAATCTAAAGCACTACCATCAAAGCAGTGCCTTTTAGCTTCATGAGGCCATGTTACATATTCAGATGGAAGAAACTGTTGCTCCTTTTCTTAAAGATGAGGGTTTTTGTCTGTTACCACAACAGTGTTTTACTATCTACAAACGCACTGTTGATCCTAAAACTCTGAGATACACAAACATTTCCTATTTTGGAAAAGCAAACAGCGCTTGCACTGATAAGAAAACCGAGAAACACGACAGCAAGAACATGTTTTCCTGGGGACACAAATTAAATCAGTGTAGGAATACAAAGATATATATTTGTTACTGTAAGACAGTAAAAAATTCAGCTGAATAAACAAAAAAATGTTTTTCCTGGGGCCTCAAAGAATGAAAATAAAAATCCTCCTGCTCGCTTGTTGCTCCATTTTTCCCCCTGAACACAGTTGAGTTCATCTGAGGCCTCTTTTCATGATCTGACACGTAATTAAAGTCAGTCAGTCAGTCATTTTCTATACCTGCTTATTCCTCATTAGGGTCACAGGGGTCTGCTGGAGCCTATCCCAGCGCGTTACAGCGGACTCCAATTAACCTCATCATGTTTTTGGACTGTGGGAGGAAGCTGGAGTACCCGGTGAAAACCCACGCAGACACGGGGAGAACATGCAAACTCCACACAGAAAGGTCCCAGACCCAGGACCAAGGAGGTCTTGAACCTGCAACCTTCTTGCTGTGAGGCAACAGCGCTAACCCCTGCTCCACCGTGTCGCCCTATGTAATTAAAGTGTTTTGCAAAATGAATAGGTGAGAAGTGACGTGAGACCTTTGGGTAATCAGGGTGTTGCATTTACTGTATCTGTACAATGTGGAAAAACAACATAATGTTGAATTTTTTGAGGTTATATTTGCCCACTAAACATAAAATATACGTCCTCTGGCTATTACTGATTGGCTTGTTTTGGTCACATTTCTATTTTATAATTTAAATGAACTGTCAAATGACTTGTGTGGTTATTTGAATTAGGGCAAAGCTGATTTGTGACACAGCTGCGTGGGAGGTTGTGTACTTATCTCACCGTGGTCAGATAAGATTATGATGTTGACGCAGTTGTGCAGGTTCCGCTCCTTCAGGCCGTCCATCAACGTGCCCATAATCCGGTCAACGTTCTCTAAGGCCGCAACCACCTGAGGGCACAACAGCGGTTAAGAATGGCAAAGTGTGTTACTGTGGCAGCGAGACTTTGTTCACTAAAAAAACAAAGCAAAAAAAAAGAATGAGTCAGAGTTTTTTCCCCGATAGTCACCAGCTACAGCATGTGAATCATTACCAAATATAGCGATCTGAAACGGCTTTGTCAACATGTTTCTCTTAACTTTGACTTTTTTGAACTGAGGATAAAGGGAAAAATCTGGTGTGAGAGAAATATATAGTATGCCTCTTCCTATCAACAAATCTGTTTCAAAAAAATAAGTTGCTGAGATCAGAGGAGTATTTTCAATGACTTCTCCAAAAATTTGGAGTGACCTACATTTGAATATAAGGCAGGTTCCTCACTGTCTTTTTATTCCATTTCTTCATTGCCATTTTGTCATTTTTTGATCCAGTATGAGATTTTGGTCCTGTTTGTTTTTTTTATTGTTCATGGATTTGTAATAAATATATTTTGATGATTTATGTACGTTACTTTGTTTTCAGCTGCAGTGTTTTCTAAACTCAGCTGTCAGCTTTTTTCACTTCCTTCTGCATCTCTTTACCATAACAGGGCCCTAAATTTACAGTAGCTGCTGGAAATCAGGGGTGTGACTCACTCACAGATTAGGATGATCCGTTACATCAAGTTTCCAGGAACAAATAAATGCAGTTCCTTTTTTTTTATGTTCCTTCCCTCATACGGTGGTGTGAAAAAGGGTTCCCCCCCTTCCTGATTTCTTATTTTTTTTTGCATGTTTGTCACAATTAAATGTTTCAGATCGAACAAATTGAAATATGATCATTTTGGCTGGGCGGCCACAACTGGGAAGGTTCAGCACTGCTCCTTGTTTTCTCCATTACAGTTGTGTTTTAACAGTGGGGACAATAAGTGGGGTTTGATTTTATTATCTCCTTTAATAATAAAAACCTTCATTTAATAATTGCATCTTGTGTTGTATTGACAAACATTTGAAATAGTTTGATGATCTGAAGCATTTAAGTGACAAATGTTAAAAAAAAAAAAAAAAAAAATCAGGAAGGGGGCAAACACTTGTGCAACCATTTCTTGTTGCTGAAGTTCCATACGTATTGATTTAGTGACAAGAAAAGTAGTAAGTGGTAGTAAGTGGAACCTAGGTTTAGGTTATTTTGTCAAACTCCTCTGCTAAGTCGAAGGTCAAGAATAAACTTTGCTCTCGCATCTTTGGTCCAGCCCGCAGTCCTTTTAGCTAATTAACTACCAGCTCATAATGAAACATTAAACCTGTGAGACTAACCTGCGTGCTCGCTGGTCCGTATCGGTGGCCCGCTGAGTCCGGTTCGTCCAGGTAAATAGTGAGAAAGTCGGGTCTGAAATCAGAGAAACAGTCTTAAAGTGTTTCTTGGCGGGAACTCACAGCGACGTCTTTGTTGCGATAACAAAGAGGACACGATACCTTTCTCCCTGAGGTAAACTGAGCCATTCGAACAATGTCGCCACTCTCTGCTCAAACGTGAAGCTCCTGTGCACCAAAAAGGATTCGTGTCATTTAAACACAACGTTTATCATCACAGTTACAGTGCAGGCATGACTTAACATAACGTTATGCTATATCACATCACTCTTACTTGTCATATGTCTTGTATAAATTAGGGAAAGTGCCATTGATGGCTACGTCGGATCCGGGCCAGAAGCACGTCCCTGTTTTCTGTTTGTAACGCATGGCGGTGTTCCAGACCTGAGGAGAAGAGAGGAACAAGGGGAGAGGAGAAGGAAGGGAGGGAAGGAGAAAAGGAGAGAGGGGATAAAAGAGGGAAGGAGACAAGGGGAGACAAAATAAGAAGAAAGGAAACACGAGGAGATGAGAGGAGGGAAGAAAAGAGGAAGGGAAATGAGGGGAGGTAAGGAAACAAAAGACAGGGAAGAAGAGAACTTTATGTACATTCATGCTCAGCTCATTCATCTCAGTCCATCACAGCAGCAGTGTTTAGTCCATTAAGGATGAAAGTGCAATCCCTCACAGCCGTGACAAGACCGATGGAGATCTAAACCACGCAGCTTTATACTAAATCAATACCTATTAGACTGATCTGCGGGTAATGTATTTTATTCATGAAGCTGGCTCGCACAAGCATACGTTGGCAGATGCACTTAGTTATATTGGTTTCAAAAGTCATTAGGAGGAAACGCCTTCCTGCAGGATAAATCACTCCACGAGGGCCCAGCCGTTAATCTGGACCCCTCCCCCCCGGTCTGTCCTGGAAAGTCTTACGGCTGCTCGCTGCGTTTTCACGTAGGGTTCTGCCAAAAGGAACGAGACGCATAAAAAGCTGCTGAACGTCTAAACAAGCCGTCACTCAGCGCGTGAGCGGGAGTCCATAATTACATCGAGGATTCCGAGCCATTGAAACCCGGCGTCTCGTGCCATCCGCAGACCTAATTACAGCCGCATCCGCGCGTCAAGACAAGACGAGGGCGTGCTCCTGATCCCTGGCCGGCTTCTTCCACAACAGCAGGGTGTGTTCTCCAAGCCGGCGAAGCAACACTGTCTGGCTCCCAGGTGTGTGTGAGGGGAATTGTGACAAAATCATTGTTCACTTTTTTCTTTTTTCTTTTAGCTTGACTAATATTTACGGAGCAGTGAATTCACACCTTTGTGCATCGGGGACACTTACCGGCTCTCCCTGGTACCACTCCGGTTTGAATTTCTCCTCCGTTTTCAGGGAGAAGAGGGCGTTTCGGGTCACGTCGTACATCTTGTTGTCCACGATCCCATGAGACTCAGGATAAAGACCCTGCAGGAATCAAAGGTAAAAACACACAGATGAGGTAAACTGCTTTGATAGAGCGGCTGCAGGGATTCGTGGTGATAACCTCCTTTGTCTTCCCTTTATAACCTAAACATTATCTGTAACCACGTAGCCCAGTTTATTTTAATTGCAGGGTCTGTTTTTTTTTTTTAAAGAAAAGCAACAGCAGTGAAATCCAGCTTTTAAGCCCCTCAGTTCTGCTCTGCTTCCTCTCCACGAGCACCTGTGAACCATTAACCCTCTATACTCACTTCTCCATATTTACTTAGTAGCTGCAGCTTCTAATTATAATTCCGATTAAGCTTCAACATCTGGAACAAGCTTCTCGAAGATCTCAGAGTAGAGACAATACGAACTACTTTGAAATTTAAACTGATAAATCACCCACCCAAGATTTCTCTTCTTAATCTTTACCCTATTTTTCAAGTGTAAAATGTATTTTACATTTCTTTCACTTGCTTCTTTTCATATTTTATTGTTATTATTTCATGTTCTTATTCTTTTGCATTATGTAAAATACTTATTAGATGCGCTATATAAATAAACTTGCATTTCCTTTAACAAAACAAAATACAATAAGCTTATTATTATTATTATTTTTTTTGGCTTGTGACCAAATTTCTTGTAACAACAGAGCTACAATAGTGTTTTGTGTATTCATGGCCGATGCAGCTCAGACCTCTGTTCCATCCAGACTCGATTATCATAACATTTCGTTTTCAGGTCGGCCACATGTTAGTGCTTAAGCTCTTCAAATGGATTCAGAATGATGCAGCAAGAACTTCTAAATAAACAAGAAGATTTGACCATATTACACCAAGCTTCCTGTCCTCTCATCTCTCTAACACTCGTTTGTTTGTTGTCCAGCAGGCACATGCACCGTCAAGCTGTGAGCCCGTTTTCCTCTCTCTTTCTTCTCCCTCCTTCTCCAGATTTTCTCCTCATTGTCCTCTCTGTTACTCTTTGCAAAGAAAAAAAAAGAAGCATCTATTTGGGTGGCCATTGTCACATTGCAGATGTCTACGAGTTGTTGGCAGTTAGACCAAAGAGACAATTGGTCTCTAAACCCTTCAAATGGCTTCATTTAAACATGCACATGAACATGAACATCTGACCCCTTCAATCCTGCCACCAGAGACTTCCTGCTACTTCCAGCCGCTCCAAGTGTTATCAGAGCAAACTGATTATATTCGGATAGTAAAGAAATTCATTTTGTGGGGGTTACGTGATGCTCTAAATAAGTTATTTCCTGTTTTACAGTTGCAGTAACTTTTTTTTAACCATTTGTTTTTGTAATTACTCTCCCTCTCTGCCTGAAGTGGGAAACAAAAGTCACACATTACACCTTTAAATGTATTGGTGCAAAAAAAGCAACATTAGTCTATCCATTATTTAAAGGTCTCATATCATACAAATAGTAAATAGCAGATATTATTATTATTATTATTTTTACTCTACATACGGTCTATATAAAAGTTGCTCTTGCTTTAAACACTCAGCACAGAAATGTAAGAAAAAAGGTTTGTATTTTTTTGATTTTGTGATGTCATGCAGAAGCTCCCTCCTCCTATGATAGAGGCTGGTAGAGGTTGATGATCAGCCAATCAGATGACAATCTCGTGAATATTTATGAGACGGGCCAAAATCAACCAGTGCTGAAACATGTATGATATGGGACCTTTAGCAAAAAAAGCAAAGATTAGCCCAAAAGCTCTTTATTGTATGAAGGTTAGGTTGGGAACCACTGGGCAAAACAACCTTACTGTTGCTATGGCTTTAAATCACTTACAGTGATATTTTCTCTACAGAATGATTATTTTTTTTGTGATACCTAAGATACTGTACTTTTACCCAAGAAGAACAACTTTTCCTTGTTGTAGAGTATTTCTGTATTGTTAAATTAGTATTTTTACTTTAATAAAGTGTCTGATTTCTTCGTCCACCAACAGAAACAACCACTCGTGTCCAATAAATCATCCGCTCACTGTCAGCGTAATAGTAAAGACTTACAGTCACGATGCTGTAGTGGTTGGGAAAAGTCTTTGTGGGATAAACGGGCCTCATATATGGCGTTGTTGTACCGGAGTTTCCTGCAACGAAATAATCATTAATCGCACCGGGATACCTGGTAAATATAGAGTATAGAGATGTGGAGTCAGAAATGCTGACTTACGTAACTTGCTGATGACAGGAATATGGCTGCTGTGATCTTTCAGATATTCTGCCCTGAAACCGTCCAAGGACACCAGGATGAGGGGAGACCTGGAAAAGCTGAAGCAGGAAGACACAGGGATTTGACTGATGCTTTATGGTAGATACTTGGTGGATTTATGAATACGGGGGGTGGAATAAGCACTCGGCGGGGGACACGGCTATCTTTGGAGACAGTAGTGTCGGCCCGGTAGTGCAATAAAAGCAGGACTGTGTACTACAAAGCAGCTCTTTGACTGAGCCTGTAAGAGGAGGAATAAAGTCAAATCACAGACCACATAAAGCACAGGGAGGAGAAGAGGATGATAAAAGAGACTGCTCATGATGAATCACAGATGCTGGGTTCTGCTCCCAGGGTAGAGGCATAGTGAATTGATATCATGGGATTTCACCACCAATTCACTACTGTTGAGAGTTGCATGGTATTGCTACATAACTCGTGACCATTGAACCGTTAACCCGGCTCATAAACTGTCACTTCTGTGGTATTGAGCAACGAAGAAGCAACATTTGAGAAGCATCTTTAGTTAAAAGTTAGTTAATAGGTAGTTATTTCAGTTAAATTGAACCTTTTTTTATATAAAAAAAAAACAATTAGGAGTATCTAGTACTGTAAATGTTCATCCACTATTTAGCAATTATGCTGTTTGCCACAGGATGAGTCCAGCTGCATCCGAGCTTCTTCATTAAAAACAGCTGCATCCTACATCTGTAAACAATGCTAGCGATGAGAGAGAGACAATAAAAGTTCATAGAGGGTGTCATCGAACCACATCTGAAGGCAAACGTGTCTGAAAGTGGGGTGAAGCACAAGTTGTCATGGAGATAGCTGTTTAAATATGATGATCAACGTCTCTACTGCTCCTGGAACAGTTTCCTAGTGTTTGCACCGATCAACGTGCCAAACGTTTATAAAAAAAGTATTTTAGTAAAGAAAACGGAAAATCTTGCCACACATTTGGCTGCATGGAGTAGGTGCGGCCGATCCACAAACTTAAGGACCTTAAGTGCCAATGTGTTCGTCACTAGAGTCAATTAATCCTTTTGTTGATACATATTAATACAATTACACTCTTAAAGTCTTCCTATGCCTTATGATGTTGTGTGTAATACTTACTAGCTGAAACCGTGCGTGACATAAACGTGTGGTTTACAAACGGAAACATGATGAAAAAACAGAACAAGTGGTGTAAGATGTTGACATAAAAAAAAAGAAAGACAGACAACATAAATGTGTTAAAGATGTTTTTATAAAACAAAAATAGCTTCATGTGGAGCCAAAGGTTTTCTTTTCCATAGTCTAATGAGTCTGGGGTTGTGTCTGGGGTTACTCCTTTACCCAGCAGAAACACACACACACACACACACACACACACACACACACACACACACACACACACACACACACACACACACACACACACACACACACACACACACACACACACACACACACACGCATGTGAAGTGACCACACACTCATGCATGCACACATATAACACACCAACACATTACTCACATTAGCCCACTTTCCATAGAGACGCCAACTTTTTCCCTACTAAACCAGTTCTAATATTAAAAAAGTCATGTGTTTGGGTTATTTACACTCTCCTAAAAAAAAAAAAAAAAGATGAACAAACTGCACAGTTACAGTTAGTCACAGCCACAGTCTGACTGCCTACTGGGAACAATGGTTCCACTCAGGATAAGGGTGGGCGACACGACTGAACAGCTTTATTCTCGGCACCAAAACAAGTTGAAAGATATTGTACAAACTAGGTCAGCTGACATTTGAGATATTATTTTCTGTCAAATCAACATCAGGGCTCATCCAACAGCAGCAGAACAATTGAGTATTGTCTTACCCAGGTGGACACTGTGGCTGCTCAGATTGTGTCGAGGCGTCCTGCAGCCAGAGCTCCCCTTCATCTAAAAAATAAGAGAGATGTCAGTATAAAGCTGTTTTCCCATATAAAATATATGTTCATCTGAGGTACTGAAACTTTAACACACAATACTGATCTGGGGGAACCGCAGTTGTTGAAGAAGATAAAGTCCGGCCTGATTAAACGCTGCATTTTTACTGCAACAGGAAGCAAATGTGCACTAACGCCACTTTGTCATTAAATCATGAGATGACTAAAGACAGATCGAATTGAATGTTTCCAGTGTGTCCTGGCCAGTCGAGACTTTCCACTGCGTCTTGGAACTCATGCAATACATCTGGCCTTTTGTTTTCATGGAAACAAAACAGTAACCACTTAATATTACAGTGATCTAGGGTCATGCACCTTGAGACATAAGGTTGCTACTTACTACTACTAGTACTACTTCAGCTTTATTTAATATATATTTAATATAAGATCATTTAAGTGAAATAAAGGAGGCTACAGTATCCCACAAGATTTAGTAGATCTTTTAAACTGAGTTTAATAGATTTTGGGGCAACATAACAAGCTGTAAACAAGACATTGAGTTAGCAAACAGTCGCCTACTCACACAGAGCAACATAATGTGGAGTTGTGGCTGTCTGATGAATGTAGGTCCAACTTTGTCTCTCTGCTGTTTGCTACAGAGCAGGTTTTGTACCGTGGGTTTATTACAACAGTCGAGATTGAAGCAACATTTTCGCGTTATGTTTATATGCGGTTTAATGTGCTGCAACCGAGCAGATAATTAGCCGTCTAGCATGCTAACTGACGTAAGCGGATCCTTTTTCCCCAGGGGGAAAAATGTTGGTTTTGTGCTACAGGCAAGACGTGTTAATGTCTGATAAGTTAGATGAGAAGAAGGCTAACAGGAAGCACATGTAGATTGTTGGTTAGGGCATGTGGTTCTTGTGTGAGTGTGTAAAAGAATGCTATCAGACTCAGGCCGCCTGCTCTGCCAGTGATAAAATTATAAAAGGGCAGAATGTATCCCTCAAGTATTTGCTAAACACTGTAACCACGCAAATCCTAAAAAAAAAATTGCAATATATCCTACATTATTTTCCCTTGAGCAGCTCCGGAAACTTTCAGAAACTAACTCTTGCTCAACCAGGAAGCCACCGATTTGCCCTTTTAAGCAACTGCCGACCCGTACGTCAGCCCAGTCCTGCTGACTGGACACATGACAGAGCGACTCTTCGCATGTCGGTGAGAAAGCCCCTCCTCGCCGTGTGGTTTGGACAGAACACCGGGATGCCCTGTCTCGGGAGATAAGTTGCTGCGGTCAGTAATCCGCGGGGGGAAACCCACTCCCGGCGTTTTACACTACATGCCCTGTGGAAGAAGCGGTGTTCTTGTTTGGTTCTTTTCATCTGTTTCCAAGAGACATTAGTGAGAGAACAAGATTTATGAATGATGTAGACTTTCCAAAAAAGAGTTGCAGAGGTTCTGAAAGGAGCGCAAAGGCAAACTGCTCTCTCCCCATATGGCTTTCATGTTAGCTGAGTTAATATATGTTAAAGGGAAATGCCACAGCGGAGCGAGCACCACGCCCAGGCCGGGGACAGCTGCCCACAGTCACCACCGCTGCCCCCGAAATGGAAGAGGGGTGTTTTTGGCACGGAGGTTTGCAAACAAAGAATACACTGATGCTGCTGCCCACATCCAACCAGATGGAATCTATAGCTGGAGAAAACATTCCTGTCTCGACGGCAGGCAAAATCCATATCACACCACCCTGACAGACTTATATCCTGTGTAGAAATCATATGCAGTCTCACCTCTCAGTCTCTCTCTCGCTCTCTTCTTTCTCAAATGGCTGGCCTCGTGACCCTTCACGGCCGCTTTAAATACTCTAAATTTGAAGTTTCTGAGCGATCTGCAGTGGGAGGTTGAGCGTTTTGCTTTCAGCCAATTCATTCTAGTCTCCTGAAGTCAGATCTTTAAAGAAGTAGTTTGACAGTTTGGGAAACACGCTCGTTCTGATGGATAGCAGTGTTTGCCACACTAACCGATCTGTGGCGCAGCGCCACAGAATGAAAACCAAGCGCCACAAATTGATTCTGGCTTTTTTTTTGGTATTTAATGCGATTCTGGCATTCTCACCCACACGCACAGAGAGCAAGAAAGTAGCCCCCACCAACCCCCCCATCAGACATGTAGATCACACAGTTAGCTTAGCTTAGCAGAAAGACTGGAAATAGATAGAGTGTAACAATGACAATTAGTTTCCTTTTGTAATTATTAAACTTTTTGTATGGGCACATCCAGGATACAAACATAATTGATACCCACAGCATCTAAACTTTGCTGTTAGGCAATACTAGCGAAACTAAAACTTTATAGGGTTCTTTTAAAAAGCAACCCAACTATAACTGAATTCTGGTACCTGCTAAACTAGTGACTAGTGATACACAAGTGGAAACATAGCTGTACAATCAACTGTAAGTAGGTCAATTAACAGTGACACCTACCTTTACCATTGCTGCTCTTTGTCAAAGAAAGCACCACAATAAGAACGACTACCAGTAAGCACAGCAGCAGAACCTTAAAACACAGAAGACACATGTCAGATTTGTTGTTACAATGAATGAATACAACAGTGATGCAATTCATCACATGCACAACAGATGCTAACAAGCACAGCTGATAATGTTTGGCTTAAACTCTTGGCTCCAGTAGTAAAAAAAAAAGAGGAGAGAGGAAAGAGACTCCACAAGCCACAAGAGTTAAACACTGTACTGTAACATGAATACCTGTTCTTATATGTGATTCATTTGAAATAGTTGGTTACTTCAAATGATAGACCTCTGTTTTTCTTGATAGCAGTTACCAAAAACCTTCTGTAAAAACTGAAAAAACTGAACAAAGTGAGACTTTTACAGCATTTGAGAAATGATCCTGTGCATGTTTTAAATTGCCGAAAAATTTGTTTTTCAACAGCAGAACACCTTTTCTGCACTAAACTACTGTTTTGATGGCTTCTGGAATGGCCTTTGATTGCGCCACAGGATTGAGACTGCTTTTATCAAGGTCTTCGGTGACATCCACTTAAACACAGACAGCGCCAGAATTTAAGTCTTGGTATTATTGGATCTCAGTGTTGAATTCAAAATAGTTGACCACAACATATTACTAGAGCGACTGGGAAAACTGGGTGAGACTGTCTGGCGCAGCACTTAACTGGTTTGAATCCTACTTAACAGACACACACCACTTAGTGTCTATAGGTAATTACAGCACACATCTGATTCCAATTACATGTGGAGTTCTCCAAGGCTCCTTTCTGGGTTTGCTTCTGTTCAACATCTACATGCTCCCAATACCTCAGATACCTCTGTAAAGAACAAAATATGTTTTCATAATACAGCACATACATTTACCACAACCATATAACCATGGGACAACAAGCCCATACAAGCAAATCAACAATAATGTGCCAGATTTATTCAGAGATAAATCTGAAGTAATTATTTTTTGGAGACTAAGAAGAACAAAATCTTGCTGTAGTCATGAACTCAGGCTTGAATATCAACAGTCACATTTACATTTACAAAGTCACCCTACTGTCGCCTGAAGAATATGTCAAGAATTAAAAGACTTATGTCTGAGCAGGAGTTGGATTTCTTCACTGTTGACTCAACTACCGTAACAGAGTTTCCATGCAACTGATTCAGAAGTTGTCAATAAGAGCAAGAAAGCGATTTAAATCACTTCAGTTCTGAGGTCGTTACATCGGCTTCCTGTCTGTTAAATCATTGATTGATTGTTGGTTAATAAAGCACTGATTTCTTCATCAGCTGCTTTGCTTGTTATTTACTTGCCTTGCCTTAAAAGGCAAGTTTATTCCTGCTGGTAGACTAAACCCACTGTAATATCAACTATAAGCTTGTAATCCTAATACAAACATACCGAAGCAGAATTCTGACTCTACATGAGAGTCCATCAATTAGGACGTTTTGCTGAACCTCCCTTTATGAACACAACCTTTGATTGAGTCATTCTTATCTAATTTATTTTTTTTATTGAACTTAAATCAGATGGTTTGCTTGTAAAGCTGCTGTAAAGCTTACAGGGGCATTTCATAGACGTCTAAATCACTTTATTTAGCAGGGAAGGGTGTGCAGCAATATTATCATCAATGCATATTATGAAGCTGTAGCATTTATCATGGTTGTATAAGGGAGAACAGAGTTTGAAAGCTGATTCAAAACCTTGGTTTAAAATGCGCTGTTAGTTTAAAACATGCATGTCAGACTGTGGGCTCCTAAACCTTTTGGCTTGTGGCACATTAAAAAGTTAGAGCAGGGCCTATAAGGAGCAGATGAAGTTTACCGTAATCATCCATCCTAATCATAGTGATCATTAAAAGATCCTTCCTAAAGAGAAAGGTCTGTTGCCCTTGAATTGTATTAAAGAAAAGTATTTTGTTCATCATTTTATCTTTTTATTAGACACTTGTTAAGTGTCTTGTGACAACTATTACAATGTAAATAATGTGACGGCTCAACTCTCGGCAATACAGGAGTGAAAGTTTTTGTGCAACAGGGTGTGAAAGTTGTCTTTTTTGCGTAACGTGGGTGTAATTTTACATAAGAAACTAAGAAAGTTAGAAACTAACCGCACAGCATTGTTCTGACTAGAGACTGAATCCACCACTGAAAGCAATAATTTTAGTGGGAGTCACTGCAGAATATCAACTTACACTGCACAAATACGTCATCATCCTTTTTTTTCCCCCTCTGTTGTAGCCGTTTTCAGCTCCTCACAGTAGTCATACAACTCTAATCCTGTCTCACTGTAAATCTAAAAGTTACTAAAGTTCAAAATCATTTTTTATTTCCCTTTGGACATTACTAAAATAGTTTCACTTTTACAAAAAGTATACAGATTTACTTATTTATAGTTTTATCTTCTAAATTAAGACCAGTTCCTTACACAAAGCTGGAGGAATCCAACAACAGATGACGTACAGGGCATTTTAAACCACATACTGAAGAATGATGGGTCCAAATAAAGGTAAGTATGTCATGTAGGAGGCGTTTTTACATGTTTTAAGACAATAAAGCTCTTCTGACTTCATACTAGATTAGACTAGTTCATGACACAGTCAATCGTGCCTGTGAATTCTTTGATGCCACAAAGCTGCTGTAATGTTCAGTTAGTCTCAAAAGCAGATTTACGAGAAACCGCCACAGCAAGTGACACATTTAGTGTGAAACACATATGTATGTGCACTTATTTTGCCCAGATATAGGTGAATACAGGGAAGGACAGGGAGGAGAAGACACAGTCTTGTGGATGGGCCCCTTGAGAAAGCTTAGATGGTCTTTGTGGGTTGTAAAAGTAAACAGTCTGTCTGGTGGAAACCTACTCATCGTCTGACACTGAAACATCTGATCACTAACATTGTCTCATCCCAACAGGGATCTGGTGAAAGTGTCAAACTGAAATGACCTTACTAGACTGACCATTAATCGGAAAATCTGAAATGAGTAACCCTCATGTTAGTTTATAATTAACCTCGACCTTTTTTTGTGTCCTTATTATCCCTAAAATGTTGCAATCATCCTTTGGAAAGATCTGAAATAACAGTGCAGTGTAACAAACACTACCGATACAATGACTAACAGATGTATAGCGGCCGATGTGTGTCTGGACTAAGTATATTGTAGTCTAGACTTCACCTTGTGTGTCTAATCAGCAGAGAGCAGAGCTTCCTCTGGAGATGAAAACACTGCTTCCCAAGGTTTTAGTTGGAGTTGGCAAGGAAATGGTTTGAAAGGTGGGTATACTGACAAATGATTCTCCTGCTCTGTGCAGTTTATTTATATTTCACTGATGAGTACAGAGCGCTAAAGCGGCTGCTTCAACTATTCTAATACATACGGTGGTTGGGCCTAATCCATCACTTTGTCTTATTCTTTAACGTATCGCGCAAAAAAACGGCTGTAAAAAAGCTTTGCGGCTTTTCTTGAGAACAGCTAATCCACGCTCCACTTTCCTTGAACACGCCCACTGAGAATTGAGCTGATTGGATGGTTGTCGAGAAAATCACAAGACGTACACACAGGTAAGCAAAGACAGGTAAGCTCCTTCCGCTTACGTTGATAACTGCGTTTTTCTTTGCATTTCTTTCAATTACGCGGTTTAAAATCACCATGTACTTAAAGCACCCAAATGCATCCCAAATTTAGCCTCCCTATGAATACGTGCGGTTAGTCCTTCATGCCTCCAGCAGCTGCGAACAATAAAAGATCATTTCGCTGTCGCCGTGACTCCAGGTCATAAGGTAGCCTGGAAGTAGTCTGTCCAGTTATTCTAGGGGAAGGGCTGGAGGTGGTGTAAAATACCGGCTTTCAGCCAATTTCAGTCCAAAAGCAGCAACGCCGGCTCTAAAAATGGCACAAGTCGAAAGCTGCTAAAAGCGGAAGAAGTTTACTTTTTGAATACACCCTCGACTAATACAGTGCGTGTTATTCATTGAAGCAGCATCCTGGACACACTGGACACTTTTATCCCGATGGACACAGATACTCTTGACTCCAGCAGCGTGATAAGATGCCAAAAACGTCTCTGTCTGTTCCCCTGTTCCCCTCCAAACATCTGAAATAGCGGACGACTACTGACAAAGTGCAAATAAAAACCCTGCTCTCTGACTTTTGTGGCGAGGCCAAACCTCCAGCTGAGACTTTGTGGATCACCAACACCACCGTGGGCTTAAAAAAACGCTGCAGAAGCACCAGAGCTCCTTCCCACCTGTAGAGACACTCCTGGCCTCTGTCTTTTTGCACCGGAGTGAAAACATTTTGGGCTTCACGCTCACACCGGCCGCTCTGACAGTCCTGGCTGTTTGACAGCTGTTTGGATTAATGAGGCTGAGTAAACAGCCCAGACAAGCCGGGCTCCAGGTTATGGTTTATGTCTCATGCTGATTCATTGTTTTGTTTTTCTGGGTGATCAAGACTGTAAATTCATGAGAGTTCATGGACACATTAAAGTCCCAACAGTAACATTACAGAGCCTATAAATGAAAAAAATAAAGTGAGATTGGGGTGATTATATGAAGAGGTGAATACCACAGATCCAATATATATCTTTACAGTATGGTTAAAGGTGCAGAAAGACAAAATCTGGTTCATTCAACAACTTTTGGAGTAAGAGAAAGAGTTGCTCTTTAGTTTAGAAGGCATCAGTGCACTTGAACGTACCCCAACAAAGACTTTAGAGCGGTTTCTCCTCTTCTGGCCCCTGTTGCCCCTTTGACTCTCCAGCTCTGAGGTCCCAAACAAAGACGCAGCTTGCTCAGCAGATCCCTGCTCCTCAGCTTTGGTTGCCTCCATGCTGCTGCTGCTGCTGCTGCTGCTGCGGAGGCAGACGGGTTCTCCAGGAGGGACTGGGTGAGTGGCAGCCGGCAGGCACAGGGATCCCTCCCGCTGAGGAATATGAGCGATATGAGGAACATGAGCCTCTGCTGGACCGTAGCGCCGCCCCGTTTCTGTAGCCGCCGCATGCGGACGATCAGAGAGGAGGAGGCTGATCGGAGGAAGCGGCGCTATTTTGGCGCAAGGATCGTTTTCCCATTGCAGCGAACAGTGAATCTGACACTTTGCTACTATGAAGAGAAGTTGTAGTTTACTTTTAGGTTGTTTTTTTTAAGCGCACAAGCGTATTTGTGTGTATGTTCATATACGCCAAGCAAAAAAGGGTTTATTATGGCTGAATTCTCAGCTGCGCAGATGTGAAAAACTTTAGAGTCAATCAGCTGCGGAGAAATTCCAACGAAAGTTTCTTGTAGAGGTTAAATAGTGAGTGCTGCTGCCACCTGCTGGTCAGATTGGAGCAGTGCGATTAAATAAAATTAATAGGGGGAAAAAAGTACTTGCTAAAATAGTTTTCATCATTATTAAATTGACCCGTTTTAAAGCTTGAAGATCTAGGAAAAGTAGTTACAAGTGTTTTTTTTCCAGGATGAACCTTCTTCATCTTGGCTTAATTGATTTTGGACTCAACATCAAACTAGAGCTAAAAGCATGTTAGAAATGTCAGAATATTTATTTCTTTGCAACTCTGACACACACACACACACACACACACACACACACACACACACACACACACACACACACACACACACACACACACACACAAAACTAAATTTGAATGTAAAATATGTTGAGAGAAACACTAACATTAAAACATTATTAATATTAAAAGTAATAACGTTGAAATATTAAGAAAAGGTTTGAACATTTTTTTAATGAAAAAACTTGTGACTTATCCTAATTAAACCATCACCTGTTAGAGGTAATGAACACCATTGTACTAAATACTGATAGAATAGTTAGCAATGGAGTTAATAATGAAATATTAACAATGCTCGTTAGGATTATTTTGGTTTTGGACGCCTTTTCAACTGTTGCTGTTGCTGAGAAATGAACATAACAGGAGGGTTAATACAAAACAGCATTGAATTATGTTTTCATAATGAAGGATTTTAAATTATTGAATTATTAGGTTCTTAATTATTTTTTTATTTAACCTTTATTTAACCAGATAATAATGAACCCATTGAGGTCAAGGTCTCTTTTACAAGGGTGACCTGGCCAAGGGGTCAGCAACCCATGTCACAAAACCAGCCATGCAGCAAAGGACCACTCCGGGACTCAAACCAGGGTTGGCTGCTTAAGAAAAAAGGCTGTATGCGGCAAGCGCTCTACCTCTACACCACCACACATCACCACAGTGTGCCAGGGATTTTAACTTTTAATTATTATTATGATGTTTTAAATATCTACCCAGAAAATTCCACAAAAAAGGGATACACACCATCACACCATGCATGAGACAGATATAAATATATAAATAAATATAGATTGTTTAGATTGTGTACAAAAGTATCCACAAGATGGCGACATTGCAACACAGTTAGTAATGCTGAATTACATTCTCGCTGGTAGAAAATGATCTTATTGTATGAAGTGTGTTTTATATAATAGAACACGTCCCCTCATCCCTGATAGCTTCAACACATGCAGGCATATCCCAGCTCTGTGAGATCCAGTTTTCCTTCAGATCCTGTCGCGTCTCATGATGTGATAATGAAGATCGCATGTGCTGAAACTTCCGACCTCTGACCTCTTCCTCGTCTTGAACTCACAAACAGCCCTCGGATAACTGCTCTCTCGCTGCATGTTTGTCTTTGTCCCCCTGTGAACATGCGTGGGTGTGTGTATATAAGTGTGTGTGTGTATGTGTGTGTTCTGCTCAGTGAAGTGCATGTCTCTCAGCAGAGCGTCTCCCTACAGCTGTCCCTGACCCAGATAGACTTTATATTATGACCTTTTATTGCTGACCTGCACATTTCACACTTACTGTCCTCATCATACGTCCCTCCCCAACTTCCTATTGTCTTTTAAAGAAATATTTGACATAAGTGTGACTTCATGCTTGGACCAATGCACTGATCCCACTAGATCCTGCACCCACTTGTTTCAGAACTTCAGTCACTAAGGACCTACATGATGCATATATGTAAAGAAATATTGTAACATTTATTTCAGCATGATTTTGCTACAGTTAATTTTAGTTTACAGTTTAAATGAATGGAATGCATGTCACAATATCTTGATAAATCAATAAATAATGTGCACCTGTGAGGGTTGAAGAGATGATGTCAAAATACAAAGTAAAAGTACAAAGTAAAGACTGAAAACAATAAAGATTTGAGATGTTAAATAGTGTCTGACCCTTTTAAACACAGTGTACAACGTTACTTTCGCATTTCTCATGTTTAATTAATCTTTTTTTTTTTTTTTTTAGCAGTTTTTGTTTATTTTTGCTTTTATAGATGTGAAACAAATATAAACCCTTGATTTTTTCAATCTCTACAGTGTGGCGTCCTAAAATCAATTAGTCATCACTGTCAGAATAATCCAAAGCCCCCGGCAACGCTTGAAAGGAAATGGAGCGTCTTGAACCCGGGCCAGGCCGTGACTGAATAATGTATCTGGAGATGCAAAAGTAGGTGTGTTAAAGAATTTATCAGCTGACAAGTTATAGGCAGCATCTTTCCCATGAGATTCACTGTAGACGCTTGTAAATCTGCCTTGAATTATTCATTCTAAATGACACAACCTTCAGCACATTATATTGAGAGCTTCTGTCTTCTCGGATGTATTCTGTTGCCGGCTACAGCCATGATTTATAGTACAGCTGTATATGCACTGGTTGTTGGTTGTTGTCCTGATATAATGAACGCCTGTCAAAGCTTCTGATATAAACTCACCCATAACCGGATCATAAACAGTGTTGCCCACTTACTGACATTGTGTATATATATTTATTACTTTCAGATTTTGACATTTAATAAGCTTTTGATTAACCCTTTAGTATCCCACCACGAGAAGCCTAACCACCATTCAACATCCATGAAATGTTTTATGCAATATAAAAACAAATATATCAAATACTCAATAATGACTATGTTGTTAACTCTTTAAACCATTTTTTTAAAATACCAAAAACACAATTTCATTTTTTTCCCCCAATATACTTCATAGAAATTGTGAATGTTTTAATTTTTGGAACCTGCCATATTTTCAGTGATTCACAGCAACATTGGTTAATATGCATTATTATTATTTTTTGTGTTAGGTCAGAATTTCTAAGAAATTTACACCTATCACCATCTGCGCATAATACACTCACCTATAAATCAAGCTGTTAAATATTACATATTGATTATTTTCTAATATAATTAAATTTTTTTGTAAATCAGGGTCAGGCCTAATCATAAAGGAAAACATGGTAGCCTAGTGGATAAAACATGTATTTTCACCTTCTTCCAAATATGGCAAAAGTGATGTCATGGGGTAAAATAAAATTGAAGAACTTTTAAGCCAGACATGCATGATAATGCACGATATGTGATGAAATGGTTTACTGACCAAAAACAGTGATTTGAATGGGAATATAGTATGCACACTTACAAGAAGGATGCTAGTCGAGTGATTTTCATTGTTTGCAATGGGTTGATTTTAGTAGCTAAGTCAGAATTGAAGAATAATGTGAAGTGCAAAGTGTGCATTTTACACTCACTATTAAAGGATTGGCAATAAAACTAAACATCTTACACGTTTCAAACCTCACCTGCATGTTTTATGATTATATTTTATAAAGTTGTTGTATTATGGGTGAAGAAGTCTCCAAAAAAGCTTAGCTCAGAAGCTAATGGTGGGATAAATGCTAGTGCGTGCAGCACGTTGGCAGCCTTACGCTGACACCTCTGTGAGCTTCATTCTCGTTAACGATGCCGTGAATATGCTGAGCTGGCGTTTGACACTTGAAGTAAGAGCAAAGCTGGAGGGACGTTGTCAAACCCCTTTCCTTCTTGTGAGAGTTTACTGCAGCTTTGCAAATTAGAGTGCTTTTCTCTTTCAGTGGAATGAGATGCAGCTTCATGCCAAACTCAGATAGGCTTTTAGTTTATTTAGCTACGCTCACAACGTGTCACTTTTCATTGCAGTTCCCAAACTTTTTTTGCAGCTCGAGACCCAAAACAGAAAGTTGGTGACGCAAACTTACAAAAATGCATCATGAATTGCCAAAACGTCTACATTCATTTATAAACTGCTGACAAAGAAGGTTCAGCTAATTCAGGCTGTAGACTTGTTACTTTATGTTTTATGGAAAAACTTGTTGTTTGCATCTAATGTTTTGGACGAGATAGACAAAGTGTAACTCCAAACCAACACTGATGAAACTTGAAGTGTTCAAGGCACATTGCTTTGCTAAAGTACAAAAAGGTAAATGGAAATATTTATTTCAGAGTCACACACACAGAATTGCTTATAATTGTGCAGTGGATACTCATTGTACATATTTTTTATTGCATATCTTTTTTGTGTTGTGTATTTATTTTTGTAAATATGTTGGATAACTAGCATCGGCTGTGTGACAGAATGAAACCAAAACACTGGAAATAATATGGTATGAGTTGAATGTCAGATGCGCTTTCTATCATTAAACTACAAATATTTTTGGAAATGAACCCTGGGATGTCACATCCATACTGGGCAAAGTGACAGATTAGGGCCCATAGTAACAGACAGTGGACTGCCTACATCTCTGCACACGAAAATGTGTCTGCGGAGGAGTTATAGTCGGTGTCTGCAGCTGGATAAGATGCTGTCATGCGGTCCTGCCAACCCTGCTCAGGAGTTACATGTTACCTTTTTAAAACTTTATAGCACAACTCCTTAATGTTCTCTGCCTTTGCACAGCTTCTTCTGTCCTTCTGAAACTGGGTTAAAGCAACTTTCTCCATCAGTGATTTTTTTTTTAAGTGTACATACAGTATTGTACATTATAAAAAAATCCATTGTGTTTCTTTAGTGCAACATTTGGTGATGCTATTAAGTGCTATAAATGATCAATGCTTGCAGGAGTTTTAAAAAAGTATAGAAAAGTATCAATTAATCAATAAGTATAATAGGAAAATACAAGGAAATTGAAAAGGAACAGAGGTTAGTGATACATTTTGAAAAACAATGAAAGAAAAATAGAAATATTTGTTTATTCTTTACCCTGCGACCCTAATGAGGAATAAGCGGGTATAGAAAATGACTGACTGACTGTTTATTCTTTAGTTTAAAGTCTCCTGCAGTGCAGTTACACAGACATCACGTCTGTTAAACTTTCATTTTCTGTTTTACAGCCAAAATGATGATCAATCTCACAGCCCAGCTTCTATTTTGAGATATAAAAATAAATGACTCATTGCTTTGTGTATGAGGATGTGACTCTTTTTCTACATGAGTAAGAGAAGGATCATCACGAATGAGTAGCAGGTAAAAAATGATGCCTTCAAAAAAAAAATGTACCGCAACAACACTACTCACTAAACACTGCGTTCTGCAAAACAGCTCGATGTTGGAAATACTGATCATATGAATTCAGCTGGAGTCCAATTTTTAGAGCTCCGCTGTCAAAACATTGTTATCAGGTTCACCTGATCTGAAGTTATTGGCATTCAAATGCAGACTGCACGTTCTACTGAGGGAATTTACATCAATCATTAACACAGCGGTCTACATCCCACCACAGGCGAGCACAGAGGCCGCCCTGTCAGCTCTTTGCAGAGACGTGAACCGATCACAGGCTGGTAATCCTGATGCTGCGCTCATTGTTGCCGGAGACTTCAATCAGATTAACCTTAAGAAGGTTACGCCTAACGTCCATCAACATATTGACTGCGCCGCAAAGCGAATAAACACTCGTGCCATTCAGAAATGGCTGCCGGCGATAGAGAAATGTGACCACGTGGCCATCTTGCTGAGGTCAAAGGCTGTAATCACACTGGATCAGGTGTTGTAGCAACTTCCCGCAGGGTTGTGCAGAGGGGTGGTCACATTTATTTGTGCTAACGGCTCATTTCTCTCATGCACTAGCATTCTTGCTACCACTTTTCTGTTGGCTTTTACTGTCCCTCTCTCTTTTTTTCGTGTATTTTTTAAATAAATTGGGAAACGGCAAAAGTTAACTTTACTTTTAACCTCATCAACCATAGATAAATGTCTTACCCTCCTTGCACAGGCTTGTATAGCTCTGATGAAGCTCGTCAGGTTGATATCATTGACCACCCGACGTCACAGAGTGAATGGGAGGACCTGCATTTTCCTGGAATGCCTGATCCTTTTTTTGAATACAGCCTAAGTATGTGAAAAAAAAAGCATAGTGATGGAAGGTCAGGCCAACCATTCTTGGAGTCTCGGAGCACGTTCCAGGAAACCACCGTCAACATCACGGATGACATCAATGTGGTGGATTTAATTTGTGAAAGAACAGAAGCGACCGTGTCCAAAACTGCAGTTTAATCATCCCGCAACCAGAAACCATTACCAGAAACATCAGGAACGCCATAAACACACACGCTGCAGCCTGCAATTCAGGGCCACAGCCAGGAAACGTGGACATTTATAAAGCAGCGGCTCATAATGTACAGTAAGGAGAGCAGCAAAACTGGCGAAAAGGGACCACAGGACGAAAGTGGAAAGTGAATTCCAGGAAGGCAATCCCAGGAGCATACGAAGCACAGACGAAGAACTATAAGAGGTGTCGAGCAGGCTACCTGCTTCAAGGAGTCCGCCGTCATTCCTGTGTCCAAGATAACACCGGCCTGCTGAACCATTACCACCCAGTGGCAATCACCTCTGTAGTGGTGATGAAGTGCTTTGAACCGCCGCTTCCTCACTACCCAGCAGGCTGGACCGGCTACAGTTTGCCTCTCGACCGTTCAACGGATGACGCCACAGCACTCAACCTCTGTGCGGCCCAATCCCACCCGGACAAGACAGCGAGCGGCGTGAGATTGCTGTTCATCGATTATAGTTCAGCGGTCAACACCATCATTCTTCCAGGCTCGTCACGACGCTCAAGGATGTAGGATTAAACATCCTTGACTTGGGTTGGTGGCGGGGGCGGACGGACAGATGAAGATTGATTAATTGATTGAAGGTAAATCAATTGTATTCATGAGGTCGACTCAGAGGGCTTTACGTTGTACGAAACATGCAACACAAATTCTTGAAAAAAATGTAATCCACATGTAATCAACATTTAATTTCCGCAATTTTAGTGTAAATGATTGGGAACAAAATGCAACAATTGCAATGAATTTGAATGTTTGTCAATGTATTTCAACTGTTACTAGAAAGGTTCTATCTTTTTAGTGGCAAATTCCCTCCTTTTGTCACTTTCCACTGCAGCTGAACAGGAAAAACACTGTCAAGACACTAAGAGAGACATTTCTTACAAAAAAAAGAGGAACTGTTAAAGAAAATTACTTCCTTTGACTAACTCAGACAATTGAAACCTCATATTATCTTCAGATAAACTTTAAAATAATCCTCGCTCTAAAAAAGAAGGAGAAAAATCCTCTGTAATGTGTGGGACTAAAGGTTATAAACCTAATGGATGAAAACCGGGATATTCAACCATTCCAGGCCAAGAACGCGTTCTGTCCATCTGTGCCGTGCTGAAGTGATCACAAGTAAACTGGTCCTTGGGGGGAAAATGTGCTTTTGCACATAAAATCACAGCACGGATCACCTAGTGTGAGTGCACCCTAAGACTCGAAAAGAGACTTGTGATTCTCAGAAAAAAGCAGCTGAGGAGGGAACCCTCCTTCACGATGGACAGATATACAACAGGCTCCTTACTTACATTGTAGACAGAATTAGCAGTTTGAATAGTCAGTCAGTCAGTCATTTTCTATACCTGCTTATTCCTCATTAGGGTCGCAGGGGTCTGCTGGAGCCAATCCCAGCGCGTTACGGCGAGAGGCAGGGATACACCCCAGATGGTCGCCAGCCAATCATGGGGCACACACACCATTCACTCACACACTCACACCTACGGGCAATTTAGAGTCTCCAATTAACCTCAGCATGTTTTTGGACTGTGGGAGGAAGCCGGAGTACCCGGTGAAAACCCACACAGACACGGGGAGAACATGCAAACTCCACACAGAAAGGTCCCAGACCCAGGACCAAGGAGGTCTTGAACCTGCAGTTTGAATAGTAATACATAATAAAATAATAGTTACATAATCCCTTCCTCTTCCTACAATTTCACCAAGAAAACTGACCACATATTAGAGGTTTGGAACAACAAAGCTTTCCCAGCCTATAGCTTAAAACTCAAACTAAAGAAATGAAGATGACCCTGACCAGAACGGTCCAGTTGATAACATGTGACAGACAACATGACAGACAGACAGACAGACTAATAGACAGACAGTGTCATGTCCAGTCCACAGGAGGCCCAGCTGGAAACTGAAGGAGCCGTTAAGTGTCTCATTACCGTGTGTCAGATGTGTCACTTGGTCGGATGCTGAGCTGCAGCAAGAACCACAAAGTTTACTCTCTCCATCATTAGCATTCATCAATATTACAGGAGGACTAGTCGATCAAACACCGTGACCTCGGATTACCTCATCCTCCTGGCATCTATTTCAATTCTCGTAGTTTTGTTGCGGATTCACGGAACATCATGACAAGATGATGTGTTGCTAATTATACCTTCAACCTATTTTCAACATATATCTATAAATTAAAAACAATAAAAAAAAAAATCATTCTGTTAGTGCAAAAGTAAGCAATGCTAAGTGATAATCATCCCTGCTGTGATTTTGATTGCTAGCAATTACGTCTAATTGCATAATGGCTGATGTTAATTTTAGTATATTTCTTTTTCCTTGCTCGGCATGAGTTCTCCGTGTCCTTTTTGGTCCTATCGTTGCCCAAGAGCTCATTTGCTCATGATTTCTGAATGTATCCGTTGTTTGCCATTGATCCATTTTATGCTGAATCAATATGTGACCTTTTCCCTCTCTGGGTTTAATAAAGGTTCATGCTGTCAATGTTTGTTTGTTTATTTATAGGAAGAAAACCCGGTGACAGGGTGGTTAATCACAGATAAAATATTCATATAGAGAGACAAGTGTTATGCAATAACGGACATGTGACAGTGTTCATTAGAGTGGATGTTGGGAATGTGACAGCGGAGTTGACTTGTTAGGGGGGATAGAGGCCGAAGAGCCTGTGGGATGACAGGTCAGGGTTTACATAAACGTAGATGGATTATTTAATTGTACAACACGTGTATACTTGAGAGCAGGAGGAGGAGGAGGAGGAGGAGGAGGAGGAGGAGGAGTGTGGTTACAAAATGAACAAAAGCACATTTGAGTTGGATCATAATATGCAGTACCAACCACTCAGATAACCTCTTAATTGTTGTGTTTTTTATCGTTTCAACTTCTCAATTGTGGAGATTTTGAATATTTGTGGGGAATTGTGTTGGGTATTTTCAAACTTAATAGCAGTCAAAATTAATCCATACATTATTATGTAAGTTGCATTTAAAAGCACTTTTTTTCGGTATGTTGTATAATTATGTCCATGTTTTATGGACAACTGCCATTGTAACACTTCCTAATTGAACAAATCAAAAGTTTGTGGTCACTTAAAAACATCCTTATTTTTGAAAGAAAAGCACTCTTTTTTCAATGAAGATAACTTTAAACTAATCATAAATGCACTCTATATGTTGCTAATGTGGTAAATGACTATTCCAGACGCAAATGTCTGTTTTTCGATGCAATATCTACATAGGTGTATAGAGGCCCATTTCCAGCAACTATCACTCCAATATCCTAATGGAACAAAGTGTTTGCTCATTGCGAAAACATTAAATTGTCTGGGTGACCTCAAACTTTTGAACGGGAAGTTACATTCAAAGGAAAGTTGCTGTTTTGAATTGACTGTGTAATTTATGTGCCATTTTTGCCATTTGCAGGCATTGTACCCACAAAAAAAAATGTAGCTAGGCCTTAAAGCCTGCCCTGGCTTATCATCTATTATTTCCTAAATAGGGCCATAATTTACAAAATGAACATCATGCGGTATTGAAGAAGACCTGGGATCATAAACACATTGTGAACAACTATATACTGAGGTAACGAATCCAGCGAGAAGCCGGGTCATTTTCTCAAACTTCTATACAATTGGACTTCTCTTTGCAGCCAACGGAGATGAGAGGAGGCTTTTCACTCTTTGACAGCAGCTGATGTACTGAGAGCTGTACATTTTGGAGAGGCCCGTATTTAATGAGAGCGTGACTCATTTTTCTCTTTCTTTGAAGGGATCATCCTGAACAACAGCGCAGGTGCATCTCATTCATTGTGTCGCCGAGGATAATAAATATATTCACCCATAATTGGAGGGATGTTTGGAATGATTATCAAATGACAGCAGGAGCAGAGGCAGTGTCACAGAGGCAGAGCAAATGACTGGAAAATGAAAGAGTTTAATTGAATGCCAGCGGGAAGCTGCAGGCCACGTTGAACCTCATGAGATGAGATGCAGGCAGCTGAAGGGCTGGCTGGGGTGGGTGGATGTATGGTATGGTGGTATGGTTCCTAACTCTGGCATTTCCTCTTCTTTATTCAGATATCACATCAATGTTTAAACTGGTGTTTTTTTATTTCAGTGTTTAGGTGTTTGATCAGTATCTTTAAAGCAAGTATCTTTGTCCGAGTCCTTCCAGCCTCTGATTGGCTAGTTCAGGCACATGCAAGTTAGAAAAGAGGAAGTGTTGTTGTAAAGTGGATGAAGTTTAGAGAACAGAAACCTGCTGCTTATAGACATGCTCATTCTACTTCTTTTTTCTGTTTCTATTCTTTCACATATTGTGGTGTTTTTTAGTGGTTTTGTATAGTCTTGTTTGTTGATTCGTAAATACAACATTAATAAATGAGTCAATATTTATCCTAATAATTACCATGTTGTTCCCGCCTAACAAGTAATTAGTTATTTAATTTTATCATTAGTTTATCTTTTCGTGCACTCACACATGTTATAAAGCTTTGAGTAATCCCTAGTTGCTTTTTGACTACACTTCCTGAAATCACAAAACTTTTTACTGGAAACACAATCTTGAGATTACACAAGTCATTTATATGCATCTTTTAAAATAAAGCACTTACCAGTTCATTGTAAAATAAAAGCAATATAGCAAATATTGCTTTTATTACAGCATGTTTTTGTGTATATATATATATGCAAACATTATACAAAAACATGCTCTATTGGGGTCATGACCCATGTGTATCTATTGTTTCTTTTTCAAAACTTTCCACTGAGTGTGTTAAAACTGTCTGGGTGTCTTTGCTCAGAGGACACATTTCACTGAGTATGTCATCAAACTGAAAGCCCGCTCATGTGAAAGGGGACAATCACAGTTTAGAGATGCGCAGCAAACACGGGGTGACACTTAACTTGTGTAGTGGAAATATCTTTAGAGGAGCGCGAATAAATATTGCAAAAGGGCTTTAATTTTGCGGCTAGCAAATATATTAAGCTTGGAGATTCTCTCTGGAGTCGAGTCATTAAAAAAGAATGTTAAGTTTTCAGACAGCTATTTCGTTCTGGTGGGCCAGAGGCTGCAGGACGTTCTCCGTGTCATGAGGATGTATTTGTGATTACCCAGTGAAGGAGACGGAGGGTGCAGCTGAAGCCCTGCAGGTGTGCAAGACTCTACAGCGGAGACTGATCCTTGTGCTTCAGCTACAGATCCAATTACCTGAAAAAAAATAACACAGCCACACACACACACAAAAAACACAAACTGCAATATAGTTTCGACATTCCCCTTTGACCACCATGATTTGACAGAGACAGTTGTTTCTTTGTGACATTAATACCACTTAAATACCCAAATACAGATTGTAATGGCAACAAAAGACTGTTGATAGTATACTGACAAAAGACTAAAACCAACAATTGATCCCACTAATGACTATTTACAGTGTAGCTAAAGTTGGATACATTGTATTCTTCAGAATCATAGACCTCCATATTTGTCTATTAAAAACACATACTTGAGCCACATCATTGCACCGTTCTTTCATCGCAATGAGCACAGTTTATTTTGAGTCCAAAGTTTATTTTCACTCTGAAGAAGTGAAAATATATCGATACTTATTTATGTCTTTGGTCTTAAGCTGTCAAAGAGCTTTTTTTTTTTTTGGAAAGGCCACATTTTGATCAAAACGTCATGGATTAATTGACGTATTGATCTGGGCGAGGCCTGTAGCACTTCAGTGTGTGATGGGAGGATTTATGCAGGCTCAGCCACGGTTGACTTGACTGACCTGGTTATTGAAGCCAGGGCTATTTCTGGAACGGCTCACAGTGTGGCACCTAAGATTGACCAGGATCTATCAGTCAATGATAGAGGCCAGTGAGGTGCTGCGCAGATGACATCGTCTGTCGCAGGTTGGTAGAGGTACGGATGAATAATACATTTTCTGTAGCGGCGTAGCTTAGATGTTTAATTGTCTGTAATGGCGCTCCTTTGGAAACTGAGCTCACATTCCAATGGAAATGCACTTTTTATGAGACATGGAGGCATTTTCTTCCCAAGAAACTAAACTACCTGTACTACCTGAAGAGTAAGATTAACACTATGGAAAATCCCCATTAAATAAACAGTAAATAAGTATTATAAAGAAAGTTTGACTGGGATTGCCTTGACCTCTTTATAGTGTCCTCTCAAAACAGTCTCTCCATCTCCCTCTGACGTACGACACATCAGGGAACCACCGACTGGAAACTAGTGACACCGGAGGTCATCAAATTTGGCGTCTGTTAAACTTTCACTTGACAGTTTGTCTCTTTGTGTCAAGTCATCATCATCACATGTTTTTCTTTCAGCTTAAAACACACTGAAGTTCACTCCTCAAACCCTGTTCCCAAAGTCAGTGTGTACACCAATGTTTGAACAAAGTTGGGAACTTATATATGGGGCTTATTTACTTTTATATGTTAGAAAAATGTTTCTGGTATCGCCTTGCTGCGCTGGGGAGCGCTAAGGTCAAAGATCATACATTGGAGTTTTCCTTGGAGCCAGAGAAACAGCTGGATTCTGAAGACATTTCGTGGTGAGTCATATTGAAAGCATCACTCAGAGATAAAGAAGTGTCCCTCCAGCTGAAAAAGAAAAGGAAAAAAAACAACAGCAATGAATGTGAATGAATAACCTAAGACTTTTCACCCCAAGCTGCTTTGGTGAAGTGGCTCAGCTGCTGTTGTCCACATGGTCTCGTAGGAGTTTCTTCCAAAAAGACACAATTTTTTAAAATCTTTTCTAAAGTTACCATCCAATAATAAAAAAACAACAACTATTTAGTAAATTATTTTTATTCTGGATTTGTCTTACTGGCTCGACCTAACTCTAAAACTGACAGTAGATGATAAGTTTTGATTTATTTATCAAAAAGTGGAGAATGATGTAAAATCTCAACATGAATTAACAGAACTTTCATTTAGTTTGTTGTATCTATAAGTGGGCACCTTAAGTTACACATTTCTCTGTCACAGAATCAGCATTGGAAGAGGAAAGTGATGGCAGAGACAGAGTAGGTATGTTACCAAGTAAAACATCTGTTTTAAAGCTTGAGCTTTCATTGAATCTCAAATTTCCTACAGTACCTGGAACACTGAAATTACACATATTCGTGTATTACTTTTAAAAGCATGAATTTGCTCCAACAACTAAAGTCAACAACTTCAGAACTTCAGTATCAGTGTGGGAACTATGAGAACTTCACAGGTGAGGTCTTACAAAGGCTTAGTGGTTATAACAGTGTAGTTTAAACATTCAGTAAACCCATACTTTAAGTGTTTTGCATTTAAAAAAATAAAAAAGCTTCCTCCAAATTGCATATTGTAGGGTAGCTAAATCTATGATGTTTTCTTCTGTTTTTTAAAAGGACTGAACCAGGAAAGTAGAGAGCGACAACAGTACCAGGAACCATGAGACCAAAAAACAACTGGTGCAACTTATCAGTTCCCTGTGGGAGAATGGAATGGGAGATGGTTAATAGCCACATATACAAAGCATATGAATGGATTGAATACTCTAGACAATGTATTTTGTTTTGCACACAGACACTTTGGTGGGGCGTCAACGTCACGGGGGGACAGGCCTGGACACAGACTTTATTGATATTGGGTTTTCCTGCTGGAAAAATATGCAGAGACAACTGAAGCAGCACAGCGAGAGCAAGCTTCAATCAGGGAAGACAAGTCAAATGAGCAAAGATAACGTTTATTGCATGAATGATGATTGTGATATTCTTTTAATTACTCTAATTACATGAGTGAACAATATGAAAGTGGGTTTTAAGTGTGTCTTAAAACACAACTAACGGAATGGAGAAACCTGTTTCAGAGTCTGGCATCCAGTTATTAATAGTTGTCTATAACATTTAATGATCCAGAAAGTGCCTGGGGCCTGGCTGAAAATAGCTCAATGATGTGTGTAACAGTTGTATTTCACTCCAGCGTTCAGTTGTGTTGAAGATGTTAAGTAATGCTTAGTACATTGAAAAAAATTATTTTGCTTTATTTAATAGATATTAGTGTATTTTTGAATCATACTTATGTTTTCAATTAATTCTAAAATGTAATGCCCTTCCTTGAAACAAGCTATTTTAACTACATTACAATAATGTGAAAAAAATGATATAAAATGTAATTTTCTGTGCATGTGCAGACATGCGCAAACCGGAATGCATTTTTTCCTCCACTGAAAGATTTGGCAAGTACTGTAAGTTATTTATAACCTTGTGTATGTTATATTTTTCAAGGGAAATATTTGGTTTGGTTCATTGCCTGAATGGTAATTAATTGGGGGTTAAGATAAAGAAAAATGAATCTGCATAATTCAATTTAGTAATTACATCCTAATGTATTTAAGTAGAAATCGCTTGGAAAATTAAAGTAAATTCTACTCAAAAATAATTATTAGTACAATCAGATAAAAGAATATAATAATATAAATATATTAAGTACCATCAACTTGAAATATATAGAGAGTTAGAGAAATTCATTTTGTGCAACTACTTGACATAATAAAATGAAGTCATTTCTACAAAACATTTTTTCATTGCATGAATTATGCCTCTTTCGGTTAAGGTAGTGAATGTGAGTTTAGTCAAATCAAGTTCAAGTTCAACCTGATTCCATTCAGATTATTGGATATCTGGAAAATAAAAATGTTCTCATACTGAAAATGAACTTGAGAAAGCAGCACAAAAACTGAAAAAACAGAGCTGAACTCAGATTGGAAGGAAAGAAATCTATAGAATATTATGTCTAAATATTTTTTTTGCTGTATTTAAGGCTAAATAATAATAAAAATATGTTGTAAGATGAGATTTAAAAGATTCTAGTATAAGAAAGGACCCTCTCACCCCTCATGGGGTTTCATCCTCCAGCTCAGGCCTTGTACTAGAGGCCTGGCAGCTTGAGGTTTCTGTTCGTGTCTGGACTTCCTACCACGGGGACCACGTCAGCTTTGACCTTCCACATCTGTTCCAGCTGTTCTTTCAATCCTTGGTACATGTCAGTCTTTTCGTGTTCCTCCCTATGCACAATATGATTGAATGATCAAAGCTCTCTCTTATTTACATGAGAAACAAATCACTCTTACAGTACGTAAAGGCCGCATGAAATAGGAGTTGGAGCCATTGCGGCCTATTTCACAGTGAATTTAATTAAGCAGTTAGAAGAGGAATTTTAAATCAAATCCTCACATTTGATTGGACCACAAGAATGTGGGCGGAGCTTAGAGTTTATATAAGACAGACATTTATATAAAGATTCTCTTTTTAAATAAGACAAAAAACAAACTTGGCTGGATGAACTTTTGTAAACACCCCAGAGTGCAGGATGAGTCATTATTTGAAAGTGAGAAAAAAACAACAACAGGGATTTTGATCAATCATAATGTTAAAAATATTCCAAAAATATATTTTTTGGCACATATCAACTGTAAAACAAAAATCAATACTCTGTATACTTTACAATATTAGGTGATTAACTGTAATATAAAAATCAATTAAAAAAAAAAATCTAAAAATAAATTAAATACTGTTATTTCCTACTTACCCGACTGTGTTTAACTCAGTAAATAACCAACTTCACCTTCACCTCTATGTGTGTGTGTGTGTGTGTGTGTGTGTGTGGATGCATTGTATATGTATGTGTTTATGTGCATGTGTTATGGCCCTTGTCTTTTGGAGGAACTGGACTGGATCTTTTGATCGAGACATGTCAATAGCTACTTCAGATGGGGCTTTAGCCATATTTACACAAGTCCCACAGATTTATATGTAGCCTAAGTCTATATGTATATGTACCATGTATGTTTTGCACTGTATTTGTTCCAATAAGCAAAAACAATGCTGTTAATGTTGTTGTTGTATACACTCATTCACACAGGCAAGTTTTGAGTGATCACTGAACTACTGGGCATAGGTGTAAATCCCGGGAGGGAAACAGGGGACATGACCCTCCCTTCCACAATGTTGTCCCCCCAAAGTCTTTGTAAACAGACAAATAAGAAATATTAAATAAACACCGGGCGACACGGTGGTGCAGGGGTTAGCGCTGTTGCCTTACAGTAAGAAGGTCGCAGGTTCAAGACGTCCTGGGTCCTGGGTCTGGGACCTTTCTGTGTGGAGTTTGTATGTTCTCCCCGTGTCTGCGTGGGTTTTCACCGGGTACTCCGGCTTCCTCCCACAGTTGGTCCCAAAATGGTTTGGTCTAATGGCAAAGTTTGACAGTCAGCTAGTAGCGTGGAAGAAACCAATTGAACTAATATGTAGAAGGCAATAAGTCATTTATTACACCATTTTTTTCCAAAATCAGCCTCTTTTTTGATAGTCTGCTGGTTAAGATCAGATCTAATGTCCGTTAGTGAGCTCTAACGAAGTTATGGTAGCAGCATCACTATTAATAACAATATTATAACATCCAATAACATTGTTTAAAACATTTGAACATGCAATTCAAGGTGAGAAGGGGGTCAGATTATTATGGTAGTATGCTACTATCATGTTTTTTTGTTCCATGTCCCACCCATAAATTATTCTCTGTAAATGTACTGTTGGACAATAAACACCCCCCTAATCAATGAAATGGGATTTTCACTCCTGCTTCTTATAATTTTCCCACCACTACGTATGAAACATGACGCAACCGAATCACACGGAGTCCAGAGTGCGCAGTTATTTTGCAACGCGGATTAAAGTAGGATACAGTAATACTTTGTCCCTGATATGCTGTCACACATCTCAGATAGGGAGAAAGAGAGATAGGGGAGGGATGGCTGGGTGGAGGGGAGGACTCCTGTAGTGGGAGGGAGGGAGGGAGGGAGGGGTGGTGCTGAATGAACAGCTCCTCGGCTCATAAAGTAATCAGAGAGCTCCTCCGCTCCGTCAGAGCAGCACAGCCATGAGCCAGCCGAGCTCCCCGTCCTCCAGACCCGCGCTGACACTCCGACTGTCGCCTTGACGAGCCCCCGTAAAGCCCCCATCCCCATCCCCTCCTCCTCCTCCTCCTCCTCCTCCCCGCGGCACCATGAAGAGGCAAAACGTGAGGACCCTCGCCCTCATCATCTGCACCTTCACCTACCTGATAGTCGGCGCCGCGATTTTCGACGCGCTGGAGTCCCAGAAGGAGACGACTCAGCACCGGGAGCTGCACCTGAGGAAAGAGGAGCTGCTGAAAACATTTAACTTGTCCGCGGCGCACTTTGACGAGCTGGAGAAGGTGGTGCTGCAGCTGAAGCCGCACAAAGCCGGGGTGCAGTGGGAGTTCGCCGGCTCCTTTTACTTCGCCATCACTGTGATCACAACCATAGGTAAGAGATGATGATGATGCTGCTGCTGGCATCCTCCCTGAACTTTGACACCTGTTCTTGTTGGCAGAAAAAAAAAAGAAAGTAGAAAGGGTGGATATATGGTTTATGTTTAATATGGAGCAAGATCCAGGGCTGTAAATTGTTGTGAGGTGAACTGTAGGTTGTAGTTTATAATGCTTTTCACAAAATAATACCACAGGTCTCCTGATTCTCAATTATGCATAATTAATTAAGAATTTCAACACAGCTATTGATAGCACAGATTGAGAAAAACCCATAACATTCCACACACACACACACACACACACACACACACACACACACACACACACACACCCTTTGTAGCGTTGCAGAATATACAGTAATACAGTGATAGAGGAAGGAAGTACTCAGATCTACTTACATGCTCAGACTTAAGTAAACATAATACTGCCTCGTTCTCCTTTTCAAGTAAAAGTCATGAGGAAAATAGCTAAATAGTTAAATTACTATATTATTGTATTATCATTACCATTATTATGTTAAATGAGGCCTTTTGCTGTTTTTAAATGATTTTATATTAATGCTGGGTAGTTTATTTCCTAACAAAGCAACAGGTTTGATAAGTGTTTAAATATATATATTTTATATGTAAAAGTTTAATCTGTAAAGTAAGATGTAGTGCATGTATCGTGTTTTATTGTGTGTGATCAACTGTCAAAATTGTTATTACTAGTGATATTAATGTACAGTAGTTAGAAACTGTCCACCATAGTCATATACAAGACATATACAACATGGTTTTAGGAACATTGTACTGTTGGAATTCTTCAGTAAGTAGTAAAAAGTAATGTATAGTGATTCCACAAATGGAAGAAGCATTATTATAAGATCAGCTTTAAGTGAATGAATCCCCTGCTGCAGCATACCATACCAGAGAAATGGCATCTTCAAATCTTGACAGCATCTTAATTAAGTTAATACTTAAAGGATTATTATAGGATTATTATAAAGATATTGAAGAAGGTCAGCAGTACATGATTTTTTCATGGCAGCATGAGGCACCACTTGTGTCTTGAAACCACAAACACTGTGTTCATCGCCTCTCACAGACCGAACAGAGAAGACGCCTTTTTCAACCTGAACACAGAGAAAACAGTTCTGCCAACAGATTGTCATCAGAGTGCTTGTATATTGGAGCACTTTACTGAATTGCAGCGTCTCAAAGTCAAATCCGCAGCAGCCAAGAAGCAAAATGTCTCTGCTGCTAATAACTGACAGGTATCGTTGGAAAAGATGCTCCAAGAATTTTTTATCAGGTGAACATTTGCCTTCTCTTATGCTCTCTTACTCAATTTTCCCACTCCATAAATACTGATACTCCATGCGTACAGTTTGTTAAACTGGGGTAACATAGAAAATTAAAGCAAAAAGAAAATAACGTGTTTGCTTTAGTCAATATAATAATACACAACTTTTAAGGCTTGTTCAACCAAAGAAATCATCTCAGAGAAGCTCCTCATGCCCCGTGTTTGACCCTCAACAGCTCCCTTTCATCTCTTTAGAAGACGTCCTTATCACCAGCTCCTATCTGAACCTCCTCCTGTTAGTCCTTTACTGACCCTACTTGTAACTCTATCAGTTGCAAGCGACTTATTGCACACCAACCCAACCCGGGTGTCTGTAACCGCATTCTGTAATTGTGAGCCCCGAGGCTGCTACAAACACAGTGATTAGCGTTTCAGCCTGCCATTAAGTATTAATGACAACACCAGACCCTTGCGGTTCCATTGGCCTCCTGACACACCACATTAACACTGTAGCTGCTGCACTGAATACCCAGTATCACGCAGCTAGGACTTACAGTATACCGTGCTATGACAGCAGGGAAAACATCTACATTTTATAGAAGTTCAATCTGAGATGAAGCTTTGATTTATTTAGTTGTTTTTTTCTTTTTTTTACTATAACGGAAAGGCCGTAACTGTTTCTGTTACCGATCAATGTCCAAAATAGACATCTTCTTTGAAATAACGATTAAAGCCGTTTTGGAAACGAGGCCTCGGGACAATAACAGAACACCCCCAGAGGTGCCGAAGTTGCTATGGAAGCAGAGCTCTGTATGAGTTTGTAAGAAGCTTAAAAAGAGCAACGGGTTTCATATTGTTCTGCATATAACTTATACAGCAGGCGGTGGATTCTCTGAAAATAAATAATACCTCTGAAAACCACGACGGGGTAAACATCCACATTTCTGAATCGCACAGGCGTCGGGTGAGACGGCCAAAACGTGACAAGATCTGGCCCCCGGCCTGCCCTACTGATAGTTTAACATGAGCGAAGGGGGATGAGAAAGCTGCAATCAGTAATCAGTCATCGCTTTCCATAGAGGAGAGGGGAGGTAGAGGCCAGGGTGTCCGTTTACCCGAAAGATTAAAGCGATGCGAGAAACACCAGGAGGGGAAAATAAACGAGGTTGGAGCGTGGAAGCGCTCCTAAGATGGCAGGAGATCGGGGCAGCTCCTTGCATGGTTAATGGCGGGGGATGGGGGGTGGGGGGCTCGCCCTACTGGGTACAAATCATAGTCATCTCTCCTCCGCCCCCATCCTGCAGCCTCCCCCACCTCCAGGGGATGGACGTCTTGTCCGAGCTTCGTCAGTGCACGCGATGCCTGCCGTCTGCAGTTCAAGGTCGCCCGGACCGCGTGGAGGACAAACACACAACATGAGAACACAACTCTTATGGCTCATAGCTTCATATGTCTGTTATTTGATGTGCGGGACCATGTGATGCGGCCGTGTTGTCCTCTTCAGACGGCTGGCTCGTGTTTCTGACAAGCCCTCCAGATTAAATGACTGAATATGTTATTTTAGAATGCGCACTCTAAAAATTTAGCAAAAAAAAAGGTTTTTTTTAGCTCGCTTGAGGTGTATTTTGAATAAGATGTGACTTAGCGAACATTTAACTCGCATGTCCAGCTGGGTCTGATGTGCGTTTCCATGGATATTTCCCATATTATGCATCTCTTTCTCTTTTTTGTGGAAAGCATGAAAAATCGCCAATACCAGCTGCATGATTGGATTACATCAATATGCCGAATTGAAACAAAATTGTTAACATCCGATCGTTATATAGAAACGTCTACTTCTCCTACTGTTTGTTACAACCATGCATAAAGTAGCCTATACCACCACCATAAGTACTACAGCAGCGAGATGGCGTTTGTCTTTCAAATGTAACTAAATCTCATCCTTCAGTGACTGGCATTAGGATCCATTGTGTAGTTTTTCTTGGGAGGACAGGTTAACGGTTCCACATCACATATTTTACATCCAATGCCAACATTCAGTCAGTGCCAGTGAATGAATGAATTTGCCCATGCGCAGCAAGCTGGAAAATAAGGGTGTGAAGGTCGTAAAGGTTGTCGGTCGTGTTGCATGAATGACTTTAATCCGTGAGATCAAAAATTGTGTCCTTTCACAGATTTGCAATTCACTCTCACCTCTTTATGAAATTATCCTTACTTCACCCAAGTGCCTAACTCTCTAACCATTGCCATGCAGTCATAGCAGAAAACAAATTATTATTATTTGTAAATGTTGTCAGTAAAACGTGTTTCAGCGTCGTTTTGTATTCACATTCTTTTCTGGTGATGATTCTTTCAAAGCTAAAATGAAACCAAAACTGTCAACCAGGCTACATACCATCATAAGTACTTGAGGGTTAATAAACTTGAGGAAAAAAGCTTTTTGACTTCTAACGTTGTGCCTAATATCTAATGTCTGAAGTAAGGTTCTTAACCTTCATCAGGCTCATAAACACAACTTAAAATTCACCATGTGGTTGTGGTTAGAACACATTCCATGCCATCTTCCAAGATCATGCTTTGCTTGGATTTTTATTATTGTGAATCACCTCCTGTTAAATTGTTTTCTTTTTAAGATCTTATGGCTGTTTGCCTTTTGTTGATTCAGCAGACGTGAGCTCAGCGCTGTGCTGTAACCCTGCACTCATCTCGTCTGTAGTCTATGAATTTGTAATCTGCTGAAAGAGGAACTGAATAATCCCAAAAGATTGCATCCCGTCTGGTTTTAAAGTCTGGGACTGGTGGGGGAAATCTGCTGGTCGGTTTGCGAGCCGCACTCCTCCGTCGCATTAAAAGTGGCTCGGATCAGGGAGCCGAAGCCCTTCCAGCTCTGGTTTGGTTGCTCTGTCATCAGCAGGACATCAGTTGTTGCCGTACCGAGCAAGTGTGGAAGCACGTTAGTGCACGATTGTAAAGCAGGCGTCGCTGAAAAAGAGCAGAAGCGTTCAGAAAATATCCTCTAGGTCACTGAATCTAATGCTTCTATATGTGGATTAAATAATGAATAATATACCTGATCTTTTTTTTTTTCTATTTCCATCACTGACACTAAGCTTTGATTTGGCGGCAGGCGTGAAATCCATTTTCAGCAGTCGTATAATTAGAGGGCACATCTTGAATTATTAATGGTAATTACTTACATTAGTATCATCATTATTATTCAGTCACTTTAAGAGGTTATAATGAAGTAAGTGGCTGAGTGCAGAATCCCTCACCAGCTATTCCACATAGGCCCCATCACCATCAGACAGAGGGACATGGATACTTCAGCACTTCTCAAAGGAGAGTCAAGAGAGTGTCGGCATTGAATAGATAAAACAGGTGACAATGCAAATAAATAAATCGCCGTATCATGCGATGTACTGGCGGTAGGGAGAGGACGGATTTTTTTGGATGGAGAAATGTGTTGAAAGGGCGTTTGCTAATGAAGAAAGAAAGTCTTCAAGTTGAAATAAAAAAAAAAACATACTTTCTTCCTTCATCAGCATTTTTTTTTATTTCGACACAAACACGATGAAAATAACTGAAATGTGACTCAAACAGGATGCGGCTTTAAACAGGAACAAGACAACACTTGTTCTTACTCAAATCTACTAACTTTCAACACAAAATCACATTTTCTGAGGAAACATGAGGAAATGCTGTTAATTACTGTATCTCTGAAGTTGCTAAAATTTATATTGAATGTATTGTAAAATCTGCTGTTACCAATTCCAGTGTTGTTTAACTCTTTATGGCCATGCTGTGCTATGGTGGTATTTCAACACTATGTAACTTGAAGACAGAATTCACTGGGTACTGTATACCAAGCTTTGTGAAGACATTTCTTATACTGCACCTTTTTATGTTCTTATGCTTCCTGCTCATTGTGTTGTATTCCCTGATAAAATCCAGTTTTGGATTATTTTTGTCCCTGTGGAACTCCTTTTAAGCCTGACTATATCTCTCTCTATATATATAAATCTCCTTCATTTACCACTTAATTGCATCACAAATATTTTTGCTAGAAATGAAATGCCGACTGAATTAAATTTTTTTTCAGAATTTCAGTAATAAGACATAGTTTTAGTAATCAAGTTTTTTGTCATGCTGCTATGAGGCCCTCTAAGAGGTAAAAGCTACATGAAACTGTGTAAATTGAGTATTACAAACAAATCTCTCATTGTACCAGAGACAGAATGTGATCTTGAGTTTCTTTTTACATGGATTGCGTCCTTTTTTTTGTAATAGCTTAACTGGCACATGCTTTAACCTACACATTTTTTTAATATATCCAACTTAAGATCTTTCCAGAAAAAACATCTGGAACACAGCAACTCACAACAATGATTGACTCACATAGCAGGTCAATTATAGCCTGGTTAAAATCCTCCTGATCATGTGAGCTTACGTTTCAGTTTGCTCCATATTTTCTGGCCTTCTTTCCATTGAAAATGATTTAGAGAATTTGCAAAGTACACGGACCAATCAGGGACTGTTCTGTAGTTTCCACCCTAACCAGTCAATCAGAGACTGTGTACAGTAATGGCAGCTCCCGAAGCAAGGAGCACTGGCTTTAATGTTAGAAGAGTAAGAGAGACCATAATTGCAGGTATTGCAGAGATAATTGATGACAGCAATTAAACAAGAGCAGGAGTTTGCACTGGCAGAGTTTCTCTGAAAAGACATTTTCGGCATCATCCCGACTGGAGTTTAAGAGTTTGGCAAGTAGTCCCTCAAACTGAAACAATTTGCAACGGAGAGAAGTCCCGACTGATACGTATAGCGAACAGAAATGTGAGCTTACGTTATCAGGATGGTTTTAACCAGGATAGGTAAATTATCCCTGAGTCTGCCCGTGATGCATCAGCGGTGCACCCTGCGCAGTTAAGTCGTTAATCAGCATTGTGTGAGCTCTTTTGGCATGGAATTGAATGGATCGGATGTTCATTTATATGTAAAAGTTCCGCACAGAGGTTTAATTAAAGTACTTTTGTTGCCTAAGTCCTGTGTCTTATATGCAGGCCATCCACACCAACTTATATAAATGTAATTCGAACAAACATTGCCTGAGAACACAATGCAGCAGCGACCACGTCTGCCACTGCAATGTAATTGAGGATACAAATTAGTCCTATATAAACTTAATGTCAAAGTGGCATGGCTTCTGGGATGGCAATCAATTATGGAAAATTGCTTTAAAGTTTGAATATTTGAACGCAGCTAATCTAGAGTGAACCAACTGAGAATGGATGGTTTTTAATCAACACCAGCAGTTTTACTTCACTGTTTAATTGAATTGAGGGTGAATTGATCTGGGCCCTGCTGTGGAGCTGTTGCTGTGATTTAAGGGAAAACTAGTGACTAGTGCTTGCGTAAGGTCCTCAAAAACAGAGTGAATTATCTTGCATAACTGACACACTGTGGTGTAATACAGTATGACATTTTCTAGAGCCGTAAGCTAAAACAAGTTCAAAGGTGCACAAAAGGTCACAGGACAAACTGTACATGACACATGCATGTTGTTTGCAGTTCATTAATTAAGAAAGAACAATGACATGATTTAGTTTTGCCACGGGGCTCAAAACTAAAAGAGCTGTCACTAAGGCTGCACAAACCTCAGATCAAAGACAGCAGCAGGTGTGCAGCTGAGTAAGAAGCGCCGGTTCAGGTAGCAGACGGGGTCATCGGCGGGGTCACGCGAAGGCGTCTGCGGGTCATCCTGTAGGTCTTCGGAAGCGGCTCTGAGCGACCTGAAGTGCAGTCAGAGGCCTGGATAACGCAGAAACCGCCACATGGACAGTCGCTGCACACAACACGGCTCTGTTTACAGACTAGTCCGATCGTTTTATGCCAAACAATACCGAAGGGATTAATGAGGTAATAGAGTTTAGAAGTAAGCTTCTCTCTGGATGGAGCGCTCCCTCTCCGTTACAGACCATGCTGATTCCCAACCTTTTATTGGTTTGTGACCCTTGAAAATTAACTCATGACCTCTTATCAAAGGTTAAATATTTCTTAGAGCTGTGTGCAATTAAAACAAGTAAAAGCATGATTATTTAACTTCTCAAATTTCTTTATTGGAATATTTATAGGCCCGAGAAGACAAAATAACGACTTATCGAAGAAAAAAAACTGCTATAAAGAAAAAGACAGAAAGTTTTTTCTTCTTTCTTTCTGCTAATCTTATGACCGTTCAAATCAGCGATTCCTGTTGCTGAGCCCTGTCCACTATGCTGCGTTATTCTGATGCAGCAGCTCAAACACAGGATGGTTTAGGAGTGCCTGACCTGTTTAGAGGACAGGTGAAACAGAGCAGATATTTCTGGCACAACTTAACCTATTTTATATTTATAAGGTGCATGGGAGAAGGGAAATAACGTGAAAGTCACAACTCCAACAACACTTGTAAGAACTTTATGAGACCATAAAGTTTTTTTGTCTCATGGCCTTAATCAGCGGTTGGTGGAAGAGACATAAGATCCTGGCGGAAAATAACACGTCTTGCTGTTTTGAAGTGGAAAATCTTGCATTATAGATTTTTAATGGTCTTATAATAAGGATTGATTCTGCACTGTTAATTAAATCAAACTGTAATTGTGATTAGCTGAGACGCTGAAGTGCTGAAGGGTTCCTTGTGTTTTTCTTTCTTTTTTTTTATAGTGTTCTTTCTCTATAACTGAACAGTTTCTGAAATGTATCTCTCGGCAAGTCAATTTATTTTGTACATCCCAAAATCACAAATCACAGCTTTGACAGCTTTTAAAGTCGGAAAAACAGTATAACATCCCCTGTTCTTAGATTCTCTTATCGACTAAGGAAACCTATTTTATATTTATAAGGTGCAAAAAAAAACTTTAATGGGGAAAAAATAAAAAAATATATATATAATGTAATATAATGTCTTATAACTCCAGTTTTAAATGGTTTTATAGAAAAATAAGATAAATTAGAGAAGAACTAAGTCTTAGTTAGGGGAAAAAGCCTTTATCTGCTGCTGTCACATAATATTTACTACTGTGATAAGATGGCAGCGGCCAGTAGACTTGGTTCAAAACATCCGGATCGTGTGAGCTTGAGTTTTTGGAGTTTTTGAAAAGAATAAATATTAAAGAGCGATCAGGCAAAGTAACATATTTAAACTGTATTTAAAGACACAATGCAAACAAATCCATGCGTGTATTTTCCAGCATGTTGAACATTCGCTGTACTGTAGCTACAAACTGAGAGACACGCAGCGAGACCTCCGCAGCTATAACTGGCAGAGGGAGCTTGTTGGTGTTCTGCATCTGGAGGAGTAACGTCTGAGAAAGTTGATAGAAGTGACTCTCATTGCTGCTGCTGCTCCGTTCACATGACCAGCGAATGTTTACCTATTGTACGTCTGCTTTATGCTCCGCTGCCTCAATGGAAAGTTGAGTGCTTGCCTGACTCACTAAACAAAACATGACTTTGTATTTATTAGACTTCATAATCCAGCGGGGGAATGATTGGACATTAACCAAATAAAATAGTACACAGTAGTGAGATCTGCGTCTATTTCACTTGAAGTCTCCTACTGATTCTATTCCAGGGTATAAATATACACTGTGTCACGTGTAACGTCGAGGCTGTACTGCATGTGGCGGACTGACTCCTGAGAGGTTTATTTGATCAGAAATGAGAACCCTTTTTCTCAAATGTTCTCTGAATTGGCAGAATGCTTCTAATCTCATGTCCCAGAATATTGAAACGTGTACCTCATCACAACCCAGAGCCTTTAGCAAGGGCTGGACACGGCCATTTGATTAATGTCCTAATCCTTCCAGTAGAAATTTGAGATTAACTGAGCTTTCCAGGAACAAACTATCTCTACAACTCCAACACGATAAGTATATAAACAAAGCATACTGCCTCAGTGCCTCAGTTTATGAGATGGTTCCCAAATCTGATGAATGTTTATGTAAGTTGGATACTTTGTGACATTACATCTTTTTATGTTGGGTAATATTGAATGCTGGACTGTTTTCTAAGTATTTAAAATGTGTTTATTTGTCCGCCTGGTGTCTTTCTGGTCGGTAACACAGATCATCACGGTGCATTGACTGAGTCACAAGCAATGTGAATCTCTGTGCAGAGGTGGACAGATTGCTTGTGAAGTTGTCATGGCGCTGTCTCTTGAACGCATTCAGTCGCCGTGTTCCTCCTCTCGTGACCTGAAAAGGAAAGGTATTGGGAACTTGTGAGCTTGCAGAAGGTCGGGATACAATTCCAGGAACAATGCTGGTAATGAGTCTGTGTCTAGTGGCTCACGGAGGATTTACAGGGGAAGGATTTGGAGAAACTTGATGCTACTATTGCATCCATATTTTTGCATTACTGCAAAGTACTGAAATACTTTCTGTAGGTACCAGGAAAGAAGGACAGGGACTACAAACGTGCGTTTAAGAGTCTTCTATAAACATTTGCACATTCAGAACTATTTAAATTTCTCTATGCATTGAACAATTAAACAGTACAGAATGGGGAGCAGTTCTTTCTTGTTACAACGGCCGATGTCATGAAGTGGATCTTAATTTGGTTTGTTTAGGGCTGCAGCAATAAGTGGAATATTTGATTATTATTATTAACTAAATTAATCTAGTCTTTTTTTTTTACAGTCTCTTGACTATATCCCTAAAATCTGTACAACCTAAGATAAAAGTTTATATATGTTGGTAAACCATACTAATTGATGAGTAGGAGTATTGAAATGGTGTCATAAAAACAAATAATAAATAATAAGACATGTTTTATGACATTTGATGAAATAAACAGATACTGATGCTGTACCATGCATAGCGTATCATAGTGACATCATCAACTTGCGACACAAGCAAAAATAAAAGAGCAGCAGCTGATTGGCCGAGCCCCGCTGTACCCAGCCATGTCGTATAAAGTCATTACGCATACATTGGGTAGCATTGCCTTTACTGTGTGATACCAAACCAACGTCTCCCAATGTGTGCAACACGACTTTATACACCTGGTCACGTATCATCATTTTAGATCAATGATGCAAACAACCTCCTGCAGCCAGTTTGGACATGATCTATTTTGCTGTTTGTCAAAACAAAATGAGACATAAAGATCCATCCGGGGCTTTGATAAATGGTGTCCAATTCCGATATTAGACAACAAATCGATCAATTGAGAAAATAATCCACAGAATAATGAATGAGAGCAAATAATCGTTAATTGCAAGGCTACTAAAATTCCAATTAAAGGCATAAAGATTTCAAAACAACAATTTAATAGCTACAGCTACAGTATAAAAGTACTGTGTTTTTAGCAAACTGTATATATAATGTGAAAGAAACCCTTAACACAAGCATCCACACCTTTTCTCAGTGACGCTTAAGAGACATAACATTACAACCCACAAAATGCTTTAAACCTGATTTGAAATTTGCACTGAGAAGGTCATTATGCGTTCATTGGCATTGTGTCGGCATCGCATCTGTTTTTACTCGGATGTTTGAACTGATGTTTTTATCGTAGTATAAAATATAGTAATAGTCAGTGCAGCAAAATCCAAGAATATCTGAAAACAATTGCATGGCAAATCATTTTTTTTTTTTAAAAAAAGCTTCCCCTGAACCCATATTACTTATCTGCTTTGAAATTTTATTACAAGAACAGATGAATCTTTCCTCCGCATGTGGCTGAAAACTCAAATGGAACTGCCCTGTGCTGCTATAAAAAGCAAAAGCATGGATCGTCACACGACCGCAGCAGTGAAAATGCTCCCTGAGGAACACACAGTGTCATGAAACGCAGCTCTCATCCCCATTTCTTTCAGACTGGGGGGGGGGAGGTTTATACCAGCCGGGCTGAACATGTGCCCAAAGCATCGAGCTGTCTCCCCATGCAGCGGCCAGCGATGTTGAGGCCTCAGTAGCCTTAGCTTTTTATGCCTCGGTAAATACAAGTGCCAAACGAAAAAAAAAAAATCTTTCCACATCAAGCAGTGGAGGCTCCTCAGCAGCGTGGAAAGCGTCTAAACACTGAGGTGAGAGGTGAGAATCTAATACTGTCTGTTTATGGTTCAACGGGAAAAAAAATGGCGAGCTCTCATTGCCGCCCTAACCATAACAACCTGAAGTGATTTTCTCACAACTCACTAGCTCCTGACGGCTCCAACCTTCTCCCAGGCTGGAACGGGGTGGGGTGGGGGGGAACTGTGTTGACTGCTTTGCTAACTGCGCTGTTGTGTTAGCTTCACGCTACTCCAACTGGCTCAGGGCGCTGGAATGATCCGGTCCGACAGGGCCAAGCGGCTGTAGCTCGCCTGGCTTGCGCGCTCCGTCTCCCAGGGGAGATTTGTTTTCCCCAATTTGTTTTCAGCATCTGCTTAATCTCTCAACAAGATAACCTGGATGAAGTGGACTGTCACACACCGGGGCTTAATGATAATAACAATAACAATGATAGGTGAGTTGTGTTTACCCCCAGAGGGCCGCGATCAGACCGCAAGCTTATGAGTACACGTTTAATATCCATAGAAAAAAGAAAAAAAACACACACCCTGTGACAACCTTGAGCCAAAACAACAGGCTGTTAACCTATTTTTTTCCCTGAGTAATCCTAATATCACAGCTGTCAGGGGTGGTGTGTCGGCCCTGTCCCCGTGCTGGATGTGCGATGGTGGAAAACGCTGCCAGAGTATTTATCCTTCATAGCAATTAACACCAGTTGGTACCGATCTGATTGGTCGACGCATTTTTGATGCCAATAATGAAAGAAGATGCTATATTAACCCTCTCATGCATGAATTATGATAAATTCAGTCAGGATCGCAGTGTTGAAGTGTTGATTTAAGTGTTTTATACATCTTCAGTGAGGTAAAACAAGGTTTGAAAGAAATAATTCCATCTTGGAATCTATAAAGATATATTTAGATTCGATTTATTTGTCCACTGTCCACGTAAATAAAACTAAAAATGTAAAGAAGTTGATTTATAGTCAAAACAATACAGAATAGTTAGCGCTGTTGCCTCACAGCAAGAAGGTCGCAGGTTCAAGACCTCCTTGGTCCTGGGTCTGGGACCTTTCTGTGTGGAGTTTGCATGTTCTCCCCGTGTCTGCGTGGGTTTTCACCGGGTACTCCGGCTTCCTCCCACAGTCCAAAAACATGCTGAGGTTAATTGGTGACACTAAATTGCCCCGCGATTGGCTGGCAACCATCTGGGGTGTATCCCTGCCTCTCGCCGTAACGTGCTGGGATAGGCTCCAGCAGACCCCTGCGACCCTAATGAGGAATAGAGTATAGAAGATGACTGACTGACTGACAATACAGGATATGAATATTTTCAAGAAAAACACTAACTGTAATTGACATTGCAGTGAAACAGCTCATGCATGATGTACAATTAAGTGGACAGATAATTAAACAGTGTTTCCTCCAAATATTATATTTTTTTAACCTGTAATGGTGTGTTTTTATAGAACACAGAAGCCAAAATAAATAACAAAATATGCTTTTTGTGATTTTGTGGTATTTTTATACTCCCCCACCCGTCCCCCCATGTCGCTCTGAGGCATCCCATCATGCCCTGGGGAGATGAGAAAAATCTCATCTTTAATGCGTAAATTAAAAACGTGGGAGTGCATGCGCTCAGAGACTTGTCCAGAGCTTTTCTAACAGTTAGCTGGGGGTGTCCTGTAAACAGTTTTACAGGTTTCTCTTTTACTATTGCGGTCTATGTGGAAAATGCCTTTTGGATCGCATTGGAATTTTTTGATTGCAGTACCACAAGTGGCCAATGGGAAAAATTGGCATGCCTGTTGAGAGGCGGCACCATATTTTATCCATAGTTAACCACGTTTCATTTGCAAAGTTATCTCTGTATGTTACTTCCTCGTCACAATGACATCAGATTGGTCAAGTTGTTCTTTGGGTTGTTTTATATTCTTTGGATCCAATTTAAGCTCAAATTGTTTCCATTATAGAGTAAGAAAAAAAATCCTACAACTATAATTTGTTTAGATAGCCTGTCTTGCAAGAGGAAGTGTCTGGGAGCTGACCAATCAGACCAGCGTGGGCTCCTGTCTCAAGGTTTTACACGGCTACTGAATTTTAGGGGCTGCAGAAAGGCCCAGCATAAGATAAATAATGTAAATCCTGCAAAGATATGCAAGTAGAGCCACAGAATATAAATATAGACCTGGAAATGTGCTTTCAACTAAAAACCTTTCAGGGAAAAATGACCCATGATCCCTAAAAATTGTGTCCATGTTAAATTAGATGACTCTGCACCTCAAAAAATACATCCAAGGCCAACATTTTGCGCCAAAGCAGGAAGTAGTGCTGTGTGAACTTGCTATGTAACGCTGATCCAAACCACTGCACAGCACTTTACAGCATAACATCATGAGGAAGGATTTCACTGCTCTGGAAAGTTATTACAGTGGTTATTTCATTTTTTGTCATGAGCGCATGTGAACAGTAGAAATACAGCGTACGCAAAGTTAGCTACTACATTTCTGTGTTTTGATTGGCCACCTCAGCATCTCGCTGCAATGACATTGCATTTCTTAAGAGGCGTTCTTTTCTTTCCTTTTGTCAGATAAACGCTTTGTTCCCTCCACACCTTTTACACACAAGCAGCACATAGATCTGAGCGCATTTGAGTTTCAATAGACTGGAGTTGACCTCCAATCGCAGTTTTAGCTGTCTAACTCAGACCAAACCACAATCCTACAATCCTTAACCATATCAAAGCTGACATTAACAGATATTGCAGAAATGAACATTTTAAAAACAGATGATGCATTAGATGTAATCCGAGGTATTGCAGAACGATCCAGTATAAACAGACTTGTCCCGCATTGGCCATTTTCATTCCCATCAGTCCTATGAAGAATGCCCTCGTGGGTAAAGAAAATTGACTCATCTATGTCCAGCATGGGTCACCATGTCCATTCCAGTGGAGTGTAGATTAGTCAGTGGATGTAAACTAAAAATAGGATTCGAACTGTGAAAACTCCATATATGAGACGTTTTCATCCGTCTTATTTTAGTCAAATTCAAGTAATAAAGCCTGTGAGTTATCATACAGTATTTATCGTTGCACAACACTAATAAGGCACATTCTTTCACAGCCCTTTGGTGTGACTCAAATACAAATCAGCGAACATTTTAAACTCCTTCTTTGGTGCGAGAACAGCAAGACATCATCTAAAAGACATTTACACCAGCCTGCCAGCAAACCTACCAGTTATTTTTGCAAAATAAAAAAAGCCCAGTGATATTTGTTGCCTTTGTCCTGTATTCATATATTTTATTTATGAGTGTGTATGTATAACTCACTAAGTCATAGATTATATTATATATACATCATATATATACACATTAAATATAACAGCACAGATATTGGACATTTGGCTGTCACCACTGATATTACTATCTATTTTTCATTATAACTAGTATACTTTCATATATTTATATTGTAGTTGTCATTATCTTGGTTGACATCGTCATCATCCGGTCTCTCCATCTATCTCTGGTTACTGAGCATTGCATCAACTGTCAAAGACAAAGTAATGTTTATCTGCTTTAGTATTACAGTGAAAATATATTGAAAATGGATTTCTGTGCAGGCTTCATGTGGCCATTTCTCTTGTAGACACTCCATCTGCACACGGCACGACAACGGCTGTGGGTGATCTCCCATGTCGGCTTCTAGCGAGGCAGTGAGGCAGCCTCAGTATCAGGGGGCTCTAACGAACATCAGGCCGGACCATAAACTTCAGTCCAATGACATTTGCATGTTCTTATTATGGTGTTTTTTGTAGATTCCAGACTGGTGAGAAATATCAATGAGTAAGATTGAAAACAAAAGAAGCCAATTAGGTGTTTTCCAGACACTTGTACAAGATTTATGATGGTAATAAAACTTTTTTATTACCTGAGCTGCTTGTTGCAGAACGTAATACAATATAAAATATTTATTAAAAAAAAACAAAAAAAACAAACACCGAAAAAAAAAACAAAAAAAACGACGGCGCTGGTGTTATAAACCTCATCTATTTAGTTCTCCAAGTAGGTTAAGACAAATTCTACCGTTGGATTTGCAGATACTGTGTGACCCGAGTGCGGTAAGGTGAGCCTGCAGATTGAGCGGAGGCGGAGCTAATGCTCTGCTCCCTGTCTGTCTGCTGCTGCCATATGGGCAGCCCGAGGCAGTGGTTACCCCAGCAAGGTGACAAGGCGGCCTGACACGCAGATAAAACCGGACGGTCATTCAGGAATGGCTTGTATGAACTTATCACACTACACGGTTCGGATAGGAATACGTGTACCGCACAGTGTCATTTTAACACTCGGTGCATGAGGATGCCGAGAAAAACAGGAGAAGCATGGGAAATCCAAATTAAAACATATTTTGCAATTTAGAACAAAAGCGGTTACTAATTTGTTTAAACCTATGATGTTTAACTACTCAAAATTTCGAATGGGGCAGCAACAATTCAAAGAGGTTTTATGTTTTTTAGTGTTTTCTGTCTGATAGCCTTGTTAGATTCGAACCAAAAAAAAAAGAAATAATCAGAACATAACAACTACAGAACATTTAGTTTAGTACAAGAAGGGAGGATCAGGAGCAGCAGACAGTACAGTTCGGGGTTCATATAACGCCTTAATAAGATCCATTACTTGATTCAATTGCATCTCATCGTTAAGACAGGTGCCAGTGTAGTCTCATGCATCACATGACGAGACACGCGGTAGCTTTACACTGTGGCACCCAGCCCAGCAGACATACTCCTCCGTCGATGGGCACTCATGTCTCCATTACAAGGCCATTGTCAAAGGACCACACACACCTTTGTCTGTCAGAGTGACTGTGTGCGTGTGTGTGCGCACGCTCCCAAACGCACACATTGTCGTATTTGTGTGTGTGTACCTTTATTTAATTGCTATTCAAAATAATTTTATTAATGTGCTTTAATTAGATCGTCAGTTGTGACTCTTTAAAAAAGACACCTGTCGTCTCTAACAGTGTTCGACTCAACTACTTTTCCTGGGTTTTATTCGTTGTTTTGATAGTTTTACATCTGCTCTCTCAAGCTTCGGTCAACGTTTTCCTCCTCCCCTCCATGGTAACTTTTTAAGAGATTTGAGTGCTTTCACACCAGCAGCAGTTGGTGTGCACCATACTGGTGCTTAGTGTGAACCAAAGGCGCTTAGTTTGGTTCGTTTTCATTGGTGTGAAAGCATCCGTCGCACTCGGGTCAGCACTAAATTAAGCAGAGGTCGTCTTAGTCAGCTCGACTCTGCACCGAATGACCAGCTTTGGTGTGGCCCCTCTGGTGAGAAAGTTCGTAGTCCGAACGAACTATTCAATGCATCCTAGAAAAGGAAACTAATTAGCTCATTTATCTGTGGCATGGCAATGGCCGGCATTTATCTGTTTGTCTGTCTGTTTGTTAGCGAGATGACTCAAAACGTTTGGCCTGGATTTTCATCAAACTTTCAGAGAATGTTGGGAATGGTATCGTGATCAGATTAATAAATCTTGGTAATGATCCGGAAGAAATCCTGGTTTCTAGATTTTGAATTTCCTCTCGTTTGGTAACACTGTGGTAAATGGATCTTCAAACAGGCGCTTGTTTGGGGACACCTGGTGACGATATCTTTCACCTGCATAGCTTGGCCGTATGCTAGCCGGAATATCGTGCTCTCAGAATAATTTCCTAGTTATTTAATTTTGTTGTTTGCTTGAAAATAAACATAGATGAAACGTCATTTGCATTTGCAGGTGTGAAAGTGGACGTTTTAGCACCTTTCAGCTAAAGGTTTTGGTTTTACGACATAAAACACTATGAACTTGAACTGAGCATATTTTGATGCCCACCCAACATTGTTGTCCTATACTTATTGAATACACGCACCTGTGGAATGAAAAGTATCAATTTCCATCCCTGTTGTCTGTAAAACATGGTTACTCAAAGATAAAGTTGCTATTCTGATAAGGAATCATCAGCAACTTTGTGACTGCATAGTGATAATGCTCAAATATCAAACAAAATATGCATGGAAGTTACAGCCACAACAGTTCATACCTTCCCCAAGCATGGGAAGTCTTTTAGGCGTAGTCAAAAGTCTCTGATGTAGTGTGCAAAGAAAACAAGATATGCATCTGTTTGAATGTCCATCTACTGCATTGTTACCAAAGAACAAAACATTCAGAAACTCAGATTCCCAACATTTGTTGAAAGCTTGGCAAAATTCGGCCAAAACATTTAAAAGGATTTTGCGAACCTGGTGGAGGTAACTACGATGTTCACTCCACTGCATAAACCAGGAGCTGGATGACTGATAATCTTCGTCAGACATTTCCCTTTTACGCTTGTGGAGACCAAACCAGAGCAAACAGGAATGTAAATGTTGGATTTAACATTTTAATGTCATGAAACGGTTTAAAAAGAAAAGAAACAAAAACAATATGCTAATACCTCCTTCAACAGTTGCAACAAACATTTTTTACTGTCACAGTTTTAGATAAAAACTCCATTACAATCCCTCATGCAACCAGGTACTGATGTTTATCATTGTCCTGTTCTTCTCGTCTCATTTAATCTGGGTTTTTTCCATATTGTCTTTCTTTTCTCTCCGTAAACTGATCTGTGTGTGTTATGTGCCAGGCTACAGCGCCTGCCTGCCCCTCACCAGCACATGTCGGTTTAGGACAGCATCTGCTCCCTGAGAGCAGCTGAACGAGCTGAATGGGGGCCAGAGCGTGTACGCATATATCAGTGGAATCAGGTGACAGAGACAGGTGACTGTGCAGCAGAGAAAGAGCAAATAGCATCTCCTTGAATTAGAGACTGATGGACAGAGAAACGGAAGGAGAGGAGGGTGGAACGAGTCCGAACTGGAAAGAGAATGAATGTGAGAGTGAGAGAAAAGACACAGTCAGAGGCACGAGATAGGAAGCCAAGGCAGCAGCTATTTAAAAAAAAAAAAAAAGGCATTCTGGTGAATAAAACATTAACCAACTGCAGTCCGAATGATGAGAAATCACAAGGCAGCCATGTCGCATTACAGCAGACCCGTCATATACGTTTGGTTTTCGGATGGCTTTTTTTTATTAAACCCCCAGTCCTGCACACATCATCACATCAGCCTTTTTCACTGTCACATGCGGCAAAAACAAAACACAGTTCGGAGCACACGAATTCAATCGTCTCCTGATTCACACTTGGCCCAGTTTCTAGCCTAGATGTAAGTGTGCCTCGGCTCTTTATATATTCCACAGAAAATCATCCTCGTCATCCTCAGCGTCATCATCATCAGTGACATCTGTGACTAATTATGCATGCTCTAGTCTAGGCCAGTGCTTAAAAAAAAACTGTTTTTGTCTGATGTACCCTCACAGCCCTGTCGGATGAACTCGAGCGACCCGCCACCCGTCTGCGTTCCTGAATTTGAATCGATTTCAAACCGGATGATTTTAAACACTCTCAATTATACTAATGGTAGAAATCATAGGAAGTGAGTTTTTTTTTTTTTTTATTGCTTTTGGATTCTTAATCCACAGAGAAATGAGCACAGCTGGTGTTCAGAGACTGTGCTTTTAAACGAGACTTCAGGTGGAGCCCTGCACCCCCGCGTGAATCCTATGAGTCCTGCAGGATGTGACGCAAAACACCGTGGGACAGGGCACATTTTGGAAGCTCACTGTGGGCACGGGCGGGAGCGGGACTGAAAATTCTCGGAACACTTTGGATTCCAAGAAGCCGGCGCAGAACAGAAGCACATGACGTGTGAGATTCGCTACAAGGGACTCTACAAATCGGTTTAAGCATCTCAAATAAAAACAGAAAGTCATTCATGCTGAATAAATGCACTGTTTAACAAAATATATCCTTTGAATAATCATGATTTTATTATTGACCAAAATAATTGTGATAATGATTTTTTTCCATAATCGAGCAGCTGAATACACATACTATGTATGTTACCAATTGTTTTTTTTGTTTTTTGTTTTTTTTCCAAGCCAAGGAAAAGACCTTCATGAGAAGGAAAGCAAATGTCCCAATCTTGCGGGATTTACGGGCAGAAGCAGGACAAAATATCGCAGATGTGGGCGGGAGCGGAAATGAAAATTACAATTCTTTGCAGGCGGGAGCAGGACTGAAAATTCTGTCCCACGCAGGTCTCTACTTTCCAGATTTCTGTGAAGATGTCGTAGGTATGCAGTCACCGCTAACCCTCCTATTCACAGCCATTCAAATCATCCAATCAGAGAGGATGTTGATGAGAATGACACAAAACAACCTTTTATTTATAGATTTCCAGAGAGAACGTTGAGAAAGGAGATGTAAAACTATATTGAAATTATATCTGGTTCTTAAAACCATAAATTTATGTTGTTTGTGGATGTCAACCTTCAATTAAAACCCAGGAAAGGTGTAAAACACAGCGTCTTGTTTGTTTCTCTTATCGCTATGTTAAAGAATGAGCCTGGCTATATTTTTCTTATTGTTAACAAATCCGGATCGATTGGATCCATCATCCTATTGTGTGCGTAACTGAAACTTGATATATCATTTTCCTCTGCGATGTAGACGTCCAATAAAAACACATCAGGCCACGCCGACGCACTGAGTGACATGTTCCATGAGTTTTGGCGCACTACATCTATTTTTTTTCTTCCGTAAACTGCTCCAAAGAATTGAGTTGTACATTTTTCAAATAACAGTCATAAAAAGTCAAGAGGCTGTGATATGTAACACAACAAGCTAGTGGAGCTCTGTAAACAGAAACGCTGTGTTCAGTATGCGCCGTGGCGTCTGCTTCGCACTGCTGCTCTCCGGAGGCTGAAAACACGATCACTCTTATCGCCCTATTATTAAAAGAAAAAACAGCTACAGAGCTTGTGTATGAATATTTTTCGGGTCTCTGGTGTTCTTGCTAACACAAAAACTGTGAAATAAGCCCACCCACTCAATCTGTTATGGTCTGGCCTCCTCTGCAGTGTCGCTGAAACCTGGCTGAAATGGCCGTTCAGAAATGGGGGGCGGGACTTTTCTGACAGCCCTTGGCCAATCACGTCAAAGTGGACATTTCCTTGGGGGGGGGGGGGGGGGGGTTATTCACAGTGAGTGTATGAGAAGGTAGACTGCATTGCTGCTAACAAGGTGCTTTCTGGACCATAAAACTATTCTTATTTTTAAAAAAATAGACCATGAAAATTTAAATATTAAACAGAAAATGGCAAAAAAAATCATGCCCCTTTATCAGTATATATATGTCCCTGCTTGTTTTGATTTAAGGTCTCATTCCTGGCAGCGATAGGCAGGTATGTTCTGCACTCCTGCCAACTGTTTACCACAGGGGAAAAACATCTATTCCCAAAAGAAACTATTTCAAATTCCAGTATCACATTACACAACATGTTCCTCACTCTTTCTCATTCTTTGTGCCCATGCAGGCATACTTTCAAAGCCCAAACGGAGCGCTTAATGCAGACAGGCCTACGTCTACTTTTGAGTTGACCTCTTAAAAGCCTGGAAAGAAATCCCACATTAGCAATGACTACAAATTAAAGACTTCCTACCATCTGAATTAAGCCTTAAAGCTTTCAATGTGTCCTCTTAATTGAGCTCTTTATGATCCACTGCAGAGCATGAGTTATGTATTCAAAGGCTATTTCCCTGCAGACTTATTTCTTAATCTTTCATCTGCCTGCTTTATTTCCCTTTATCTGCCCCGTCCTCTTCTACACTTTCCTTCTCCACCCCCCCCCCCCCCCCCCACCCCCCGTTGTGTACAGTATCTGTGTATGTGAACCCCATTTTAGTCCAGCTGTGTTGTGAGTTTTAAAACAAGTCTGAATCTGTGTATCAGGTACATAAATCACGTGATTTATTTAATTAGCCAACCCTCCCAGAGATCTCACACTCTGCTTGGAATGCCTCGCTTACTGACCTCATGGAAAACTGCGGCCTGCCAAGGTTTCCTCTCTTATCCCCTAAAAAGGAACCTAAGGAGTACATTTGGAAATAGACCCTGATAGGGATTTTTTTTTTCACAGTGAAAGCAAAACATAAGCTTAGGATGGTCAAACACACAGGCACAAATTGACGCTTCTGATGGTGGGGGGGGAATAGGGCATTTATGAATATCACCTGTGAATGTTGTGGGTAGATCGCGTGATCACAAGTGGGCTTTTTTTTTTACTACGAGAAAGGTAAATGTGGAGCGCTGGCAGCCGTGTCGCAGCTCTTTGATCTCACCCCTGGTTGCTTTTGGTCTCCGGGCTTGTGATGCTTCAGTGTTTGGGCCTCAGCTGTTTTAGCTGGATGAGAGCACATGCTCCCAGGCCCGATTTGGAGCCCACACAGGGGTAACCAAGTTAAAGTGAACCCAGACAGACGCTTTGCCAATGTGCTGTCTCCTCTGGCGTTACATCAGATTGCTTGTGATGAATCCATCCTGTATCTCCCCTCTCTCTCTGTTTTTCTCCCTCGTACTGACCGGACAGGCGTTTTGTTCTTTGTTGGGGCGTATAATTGAAGTTTGATTAGAAAGATTATTCTTACTGTTGTGCAATCTTTTTGACAGCAACGACAGAATTATGGAGAAGCTGACAAGGCTGTCATCATTACCAGGGGGTATGTGGCGCACAAAGGATGCTGGGGCGCCGCCCCTCCTGCAATTCCAATTGTGAAATATATATTTGAATGAAAAAAATATTTTGTGTTGTGTGTCTTTAAATTCAGGGTGACACAGTGGACCAGGGGTTAGCACTGTTGCCTCACAGCAAGAAGGTCGCAGGTTCAAGACCTCCTTGGTCCTGGGTCTGGGACCTTTCTGTGTGGAGTTTGCATGTTCTCCCCGTGTCTGCGTGGGTTTTCACCGGGTACTCCGGCTTCCTCCCACAGTCCAAAAACATGCTGAGGTTAATTGGCGACTCTAAATTGCCCGTAGGTGTGAGTGTGTGAGTGAATGGTGTGTGTGCCCCACGATTGGCTGGCGACCATCTGGGGTGTATCCCTGCCTCTCACCATAACGCGCTGGGATAGGCTCCAGCAGACCCCTGCGACCCTAATGAGGAATAAGCAGGTATAGAAAATGACTGACTGACTGTCTTTAAATACCATAAATCCCACATAAGATGCAATAACTAATGAAAAAGTGCTGTTAACAATCTTTGTATGTGTGCCAAAGACTGTACCATTGGTGACTGTGTTTGTTATTTATACAACCAGCAGGATAATGGCTAACTGTAACCAAAACACCCACATATTCATCCACGCACAGATCAGTGATATGTGCGTGGATGAATATCAAGATATATCTGTTTTGCAAAGACGAATCCATACGTGCACCGTCTGCTCAGCATCTTGTAACGGGGCTCAATGTGCTCCACAAGCCTCCAAAAGCCAATGTCCTCCATCGTCCAAAACTTGAACTCTATCACCTTCTCTGTGATTCTGCTTGCTTTGATACAGTCCTTTGCAGACGTTTTAAAGACACGGCCATGGAAGGAGCGGTTGTGCTGTGACCAGCCTTCCTGTTGGCTGCTGCAGCTGTTTCTCTCTCTTGTACTCAGCATGCTGTTCAAGGCGTTTGGCTTTTAAATGACAAATTACGGCAGTTTTGCTAAAGTTCTTTGCAGAGGAAATGCTTTTAACTCACTCCACTGAAGGGCGAATGTGGCGTTTTTTTTTTGGAATATTTGGTTACAGAATATCTGGTGCATCCTTAGTTGTTTGATGCTTGCAAATTTCTGAGTTGCGACGGTAAAATGAATCTTTCATGCTCTTATTCTTCACACAGTTACCTTAGTAATTACATTTTTCGCTAAACGTTTGATCCGTCCAGCTTCGCTCTTCTCATCCAGCTGATTTTTGTGGAGGTTAAACAGTCTCCCGGATGACAATGTTGATAAACGCTGCAAATCCATTTGTAGTAGTTATTCAGCTGGGATTAATCTCACCCACGGACACTTGTAGATTTTCTGTGTCTGATAGCAACACGTGCAGGAGAGGAGCGCAGCAAGGTAAATATTACTGTATGTTGACTTTCCCGACGCTCCTTTCCATTCCTTGTTTTTCTTATTCCATTTGTTTTAACTCCTCTGTGCTCCAAATAAACACAGTCGGCCACAATTAACGTGAAATGACTCACAACCGTCCTCGTAAGAGTCCACGACATAACCCGGCATTGCACTTAGTTTCTTTTTTACTTTCCATGTCAGACACATTTAATAATAACAATCCAAGTAGCAAAAACAAGCACTTTAGTGGACAGGCACAATTGCCAGAAATGATGACATTGCAGCCCATTTCACGGCAGCTGGCTGAATAGTGGACCAATTCCCCAGACCGCTGTCTTCGTTAGTCACTCCGAGACAAAATGATGGGAAATTAGGGGTCCAGGTTGGAAAAAATAAATATCGGTTTTCCTTTAAAGGTACTCTTTGGAGTTTCTGTCCTCTAGTAGCATTATGAAGCAGCTTGTGTTTTATTCCACTGATCTACAGGTGGCTGTAATATGTCAATAAACGCAGGAATACAGAAACAAATACAGGAAAAAAGACTGCAAGCTGGTAAACATCGACGTAAACCATGCAGGATTTAAAATCTTTTGCAAATGAGGTTGGAAATGCATTCAATCCTTTTTTTTCTTAGACATCAAGGATACATAAAATATATTTTGATGCGTTTAAAGACATCTGAACATTTGCGTTGTTTGTATCTTGCAGTGGTATCCAAACGATCCTTTAAAGTTTCTGCAGTCACACACAGTTCTACTTTAATGCTACTTTGAAGGAATGCTAGATCGTGTCCAGTATGTTGCTTTTCACTCTAATCACTTATACTCCACTGAAATCACAGCAGGTCATCAAAACAGCAGAAAAGTTTTTTGAAAATGAACGAAGCAACAGTGTTCCTGTTTTTTTTTTTTTTTTCCAGACTTGATTATACCCATTGACTTTAAATATTGATATTATTCCAATAACGAGTATTCCAAGAATTCTTTGCTTTCACACACATGGACATTACACAGCAGCTGTCAGCGAGGCCTTGTGGGTCAAAAGCCGGCCGGAGTAATGGAGGGAGGTGGGAGGACCAGAGCTGTGTTTGAGTGCCTGAATAAACAATCACGAGGTCGCCTGGAGTTTGAGATGTCTGTGGCTGAGAATTGATAGGGGTCTTGAAGGTCCGCGTTTTGGATAGAGATGAGACATCATTCGTGGGAAATACAGTACTGCGGTTAACTTTTAATCCGACATCTTTGGGCGTTATTCGTGGAAACGCTCGATGCCTACGAAGCGGACGAGAGTTACAATTAGCCGGGTCGTGTCATGATATCTTTGGCCAGGCACAGCTGGGGATGAAAGCGGGCTGCGGAGAAGGCATGCTGGGAAGCGGAGTGGGCCCGTTTGCTCGAGACAGTTTGTACCGAAACGGACGACATGGCCTGTGTTTATTTGCACAGTTGTAGGGGAACATTCCCCGATCTGCGCAGGATTCCCGGGATGGCGCAAACGTGGACAAAGAGCGACGTCAGGTGGCCGTCTCAGGCCACCTGTGCATACTGTACGACTGGAATCGCCATATACGGCCTAATATTGTGATTCTGTCTAACACCTCCTGAGCACACTCCAGCAATTGCTGCAGGAATGTGTTTATTGGCCACTACAGTGTCACACACTGACAGTCATATCCTCTTAGTGCAGCTGTAAATAATTGAAAGCACTCCGGTTACTCTGTTTCAAAAATCTCTTTTTTTTCTTTTTTTTTTCTACTAAGCTGCTTTTGTGTACACATTCCTCTGCCTGCGCGCACGTCAAGGAGCAATTTGGGGCTCGGTGCGTCACTCAGGGACACTTTGATGTGTGAAGATGTGGATTAAACCACTAACTATTACAATTAACTGCTAACCTGCCTAACCAGCCGAATAATTGCAACCCTATAAATGTACGCACATGAGTATTAGCACACGTATTTCACAGATTTATGTGAGAAACAGCAGTATAACGCCTTCTGAGTTTGTGTGAACCTTTTAAATCTGTTGCCTCTATTTTTCCCTTTCACTAAAACGTCATTTGTCTCTTACTGCAACACTGCTATCTAACGGTGGCTAACTGTATAAAGGATAAGCAAGATACATTTACATGCAGAGTTTAATCGAGCTATACTCAAAATTACATTTTTGCATCTAGCCTGTCCTTATCTCAGATTACATGCAACTGAAAAGAATTCAATAACTGACACCTCATGCAGCATCACCTGTTGTTTCAGCGGTTTAATACGGACATAGATACATACACATGTATATATGACAATTTAATAAGCTTTATAATTTAACTACAGTTCCTGACCAGCCAGTCTGGGCCAGTGCTGTCTGAGAATAGGACACATGTTTCCTTTTGTCTCTCTCTCTCATTTTAATTAATCACATTTGCGTTCACGCTGTGTGAAAATACACTGAATAGGCGCTAATGCTGTTTTTTTTTGTCTTTACTCGGCCGGTTCTGGCAGCTTCTCTGTTGTGGAGTATGCCAGAGAAAATCAAATTCCAAACCCATCATCAAAGTGTGTTAATTCGACTATGAGGAGCGCAACTCGGTCCGATTTCAACCTGACTAAAGCGTATACGTGCGTTTTAAAAACCCGACCATAGTCGTTAACGCAATAATTCTATTGTCTTGAGTGTAATGTAAACGCGCTGAGTGACGATGTCAAAAGGCTTAACAGGAAAGAAATTACAGCACTAAAAAGATTAGCTAGAGCCCGTCAGAAAGAGGCCAAACCCCTGTCCCTTTTACGCCAGTAAACACTTTGCGCTCAACGCAATTAGCCACATGAGATTCTATATCCTTTAATTATCCCTCTGCAATTATGCACAGAAAACAAAATCCGGCCGACTACTGTTTCCACCTTCGCCTCTCAGTCTTTGAGTGGAGCCCTGTGCCACACACTGATGGGCGTATTTTACGGCGTGCCACTGCCTGGTCTCCAGGGCGCAGCGGCGTCTAAGGACTATCAGTCATGAGGGAACCACTGAGGGCAGCGCTGCCACCTGCGTTTCTGTTACGGAGTGCGATACGTGAATTTTGCTTCTCCAGAGACTCTGTGTAGACGTTCCAAGTTGTTAGATAAATGTGTATATAACATGTCTTGTTTCATAACATGATGTGTAATCCTGCAGGCATGCGCATCAATTATTTGTACTGTTTGGCATCTGTAAACACATACGGTGGCTGTGTTTGCCTTTTGTAGTATTTTCAGCATAAAACATGTTTTATACAATTAGCTCGAGGCTAAGCAGCTTATCCTTTTATGTATTCATTGTACAAATTACTGATCAATTAGGCCAGGGTTTGTCAACCTTGTGGTTACGACTCTAAGTGGGATTGTGTTGAATTTAAATGAGGTTGCCTGGAAAAAAATAAATAAATATATATATATATATATATATAAATTAAATAAAATGTTACTAACTTATCTCATTCTCGATTATTTTATTCTTTTTATTTATATTTTATTAAAAGGGATTGAGGGTGATTGAGGAGTGAGGATTAAATTTGTATGAGTTTATATGTTGTTGTTGGATTTACACATGAAAAATAAAAAAGTAGAACAATGATTTTTTTTATTTCCCTTTGGAGAAATTCATTTTCTGCATTTGAGCAGTGATCAGCCACAATCTGGCTGATCACTGCTCACTTGATCACTTGAAAATTGTGACCGTCTTCTTTATTTTCAGGAAATGATTGTTTGTGTTTTGAATGTCTGAGGTCACCACAGTTTTGTGACGTCAAAGTGAGGCCACGAGGCAAAGAAAGGTCGAGAACCACCAAATTAGCCCCTGATAAATGCACCATCCCTTTGTTGAACCCGGCTCCATTAGGTGAGCCGAGGAATAGGATGTGCTCCTCGTCTTGTTTGGAGAGAGCAAACTGTGCCCGGTAATCAATGAAGATTTAATTGAGTGACAGAGAACTGGGGCCCTGGCACATTATGCCATTCTTTGATGTATTTTCAAAGCCTGTTTTTATCCTGGGCCTAATTAATCAGTATAATGAAGACTTTAGATGCAGTACGTGATGTGGCTGATGTTTTCGTTTTGGAGGCAGACACCGCTGTCGGTTTTGGAGGCAAACCAGCCGCCACGGCAAAAGGTGAAATGACAACCAGAGCCAGTGTATTATTATTTGCAAGGCTGCAGATGAGCAGAATTGAAAGATATCACACAATTAGTGAGGGTGCAGTAGTGAATAAAGCTGTGAGCCCATCTGCTAAAATGAATATGTGAGGATTAAAAAATTATGAAATGAATTAGAGGGTAAAAGGCCTTTAAATGAAATCTACAAATGACAAAATGTAGGCAGTGTTAGGGACTAGAAAGAAAGGAATATATTTAATATGTGAAATGATTTTGCTTTAGGCTTTTAAAATAGGACCCAATGCATTAGCTGAAATTATGAGAGATGAGAGTTTTGATTACACCTGTGTTCTGTTGATGTTTTTCATCCTCTCCTGCTCCTTAGCTTTGCCTAAAAAGTCTTTAAGAGCTCTTACCACCTCTAATGTAGTTGAGACAATCAGCCTCAGGTTGCAACAATACTTATTCCTTTAATATGTTGGAACAATCCTCACACAATTGGAGAAATGGAGATTATTTCAGAGGGAATTACTGTTTCCTTAGGAAAAAACTTGATAGCCTATAATTTACCAGATGTCTCTATGTTTTCCCTCGTCTATCCATGAAATACGTGCAAATAGTTGTAAGCATTCCTTCGTAATGACACGGCTATTTCGAAGCCAAATGTGCTCTGTATTAATGCAGACACACACAAGCTTCCAACAGCCGGTGCAAGAATCTGGGACTGTTCAGACGTCAATCAAATATCTTTGGTCCATTGTTTTTTGGGGGGTTTTTTTTCCACCTTTCAGAGTGGTAAAGCTGCACTCATCCTCTGCCAGTGGCAAAGACTGTAATCCATGTAAACAGAGCGAGTGGCCCTGGTGGCTTTGCTCTGCGTGCCAGGACAAGCCGTGGAGACATCCTGTTTCATGAGAACTTCGTCAGTGTCGGGGGGGGGGGGGACGCTGAGGGGACGAGAGGGGAGGATGAGCTTGTCACGCGGGTTTCTTCACTCTCTCACACGGCGGCCGGGACTGCTGGCCCTGTCGCCTCCAGCTCCCACGTCTACCGCTGACGAGCGCCGCTGTCACTCCGGTCGTCCCCAACCGCTCGATAAGCTGCTGACAGCTCCTGACAGGCCTGCAGCTCAGCCTCCGTGCTCACCTGAACACACTGTACTGCTCACTCCGAACCAGCGGTTAATAAGACAGCTTACCCAGTTCACCGGCGTAGACGTGGTGGCTTGTTAAAGCGACAACACAATAAGTCTCATACCTGATGAGGACTGAAATCTTTGCTCATTTCGGTACATTAGGACAAGTGACTAGCAGTTAATAAAGTCTCTTCGGTACTATTTCGTCATGTAAAAATTTTAACGGCATCACAAAAAGTAAACCAGTGGGAAAGTTAAGCAAAACAATTGTCCACTTTGTGATAAAAGTAACACTTTGGCTTCAAAATGGTCACCAAATAGGTGCTAAAGAGCCCTGAATGCTGCAGAGAAATGTTATGACTCTTGATGATTGCCAAGGTGAGTTCAAGCTGATTTAATCAGGCATCAGGAGACCACAGGCATGTTTTCCTCCCTTTTTTATTTGTCTCAGGGGACTTTTTAAAAGCTTTTATCCTGAGAAAAACATGAAAAAAAGAAGCAAATAAAAGGAGCATGGTCAATTCAGGGTAAAATTACACCCACTCGTTTTCATGCTAGCAGGACACTACATGTATAGAACAGCAAGATCTTCAGTTTCTCATCAGTCCGTTTCTCTTTTTATTAGCAATACAACTGACAGATATCAATGGAGACTAGGGCTGACCCCCAAAAAATCAAAGCTTCGACCATGTTCACGATCAAATCGAAGCTTCGACACCTATAGTGTGCATGCAACATAGACTAGTTGACAGCGGGTTCTCATCGGCAACCAATATGTCAAAGAGGTCTGGAACAATTTTAACTTAACTAGCTTGTCTGAATTGTGCTTGGGTTGGTTGAAACGCTGTTGTTCTCTCTCTCTCTCTCTCTCTCTCTCTCTCTCTCTCTCTTTCTCGCTCTCTCTCTGCGTCTGTGCTTATGAGCAAAAATGACAGTATCGCATTGGAAAAAAATGAATGAGAAGGATTTAGTTTGGTTAAGTGTGTTCACAGTTTTTAGGAGCTCATTGCAGGCTTTTGACCCATGTCCAGTGAGGCTCATGCCATTAATTAGTTTTAGTCCAACCACAGCTATGAAGGTAATGCAGGTGATAGAAGTAGTGCCTGTCCCCCCACACATAGCCTTCTATAGTTGCCCTCTGTATATATTGTTCCAGAGAGGTACATCTTAGTGGAGCGTGCCTCATATCATTTCTTTTTCTTGCAAAAGATTTCTTTTGAGTAATGTTGACATGTGCTGGTTCTGTCACATAGCAAGATCGCAAACCTTTTGATGCTGTGCGTTGCATCGGGAGGTATCTCGCTGGTGCCACGGTCGGTGTCAACGATGCCTCCGTGAGCAGTGGCAGAAATGTCCAGGTTGCTCATGCTTTTTTCCTGCCATGACCAACAAAGCTGGACACTGTGTCACACCCACTTAAAACCGTGGGGCATTGGGAGCGAAAATGCCTTTTTAAATTCAAGTTTCATTTGGGAATTTAAAGGTGAAATTTTGCAATGGGCAACTTTTTTATGATATTCTCAACCTAGCTGCCCCACTAAAGCTGCCAGTAATTTTCATTACTGGTCATTGTGCTGGCAATTTTCTCAAGTACTCCTTGTTTTGTCTATAAAATATGAGAAAATAGTAAACTATATCCAACCAAAAGGCCAAAACCCAGTAAAAGAAAAGCAGTAAATCATCACATCTGAGAGGCTGTAACTAATGGATGCTTGGCATGTTGGTTTAAAGACTCAATTATTAAAATATTTGCTAATGATATTTCTGTACATTGATTAATCAGATAAGAGTTTGCTAAAATGAACATGCTGTACACAAAATTTACAAGGGGGAAAGATCTAGGCCATGAATTATTAAAGTTTTTTTATGATTATACTCAAAACTCTTTTTACAAACATTCTGAAGTTTCTTTGAGATCAAATAGAACGATAAGTTCCTTGATAAAAAGAGAACTACGTTAAACCACACACATCAAGATGCAAAGAAATGTAATTTCACATCAAAAAACTGTTTTAGATTTCAGTGTTATCAGATATTTCTTAGCTGGATTAAGACTAAAAATAGCTAACGCCGCTCAGAAGCAAAGTGTCTTGTTGCTCGGTGAACAGGTCTGTATTTTCCTTCCATAAGGAGATACATCACTTGTAATGGCTCTCGTTTTGGCGGCACAACTGGGAAAGCTTTAAACAGATTTGGCACCAGACAGACAGATGGCTCGACTGCATGGATCAGTGTGACAATAAAACCAGGGCCCAAAGAATTAAATCAACCCCTGGAGTAATTACATTCAAACTGTTGGTCAACCGTTTCCATTCGCCGATCCCATTGTTATCAGGGACATCATCTCTGAGCTCCTGTGTGCAACAGATCCACAAGTGGGAGATATATGTCAGGGGATAACGATGTTCCATGCGAGGGCCTTGTATATCCTATGGGATGACAGGAGCGAGGAGATGACGTCATTAGACAAAAGGTTGACGCTTGACCTGAAAGGTGCTGGAAAGCAAAATCGAATCCATCCTGAAACTCATGAACTCACTCTGAGCAGCCGTTTCACTAGATACATATGTCACTGACAATGTGTTTATACAGTAAAGTAGCTTATCAGCCTGTTTTATGGGAAATACAATGATGGAAAGTTCCTATGAACTTTGACATGACAAGACTCTGTGATGACAAAGTTGCATAATTAACTCAGTTTGTGGTGATTTATATTCTATTATGGGGCAATGTCACTGTTCAGAGGACTCAGCGGACACAAACCGCCGCGTTTTTTCCATTATGCCAGAGGAGTCTTGCAAAGGAACTGCAGAACAAAGAGGGATTTTCATAACGGAATAAGGCCCAATAGATGCGAAGTGCCTTATGGCGTCCTATTTATTTGATCTGCAAAAAAAACGTAGAAGACTAATCATGTGCAAATGTACTCATTAGTTGAATCCACTCCACAGGAACAATTGTCAATGAATTATTCAAGCTCTCTCTCTCTCTCTCTCCCATGCATGACATCAATACTCGGCCATCCCCGCCACACCGCTGTGCATTCTCATCTCCAATTGCATTCTGCCGCTGTGAAATGAAGAGTCCTTGAATTTATCAGAAGAGGTGCTCAAAGAATACAAATCTTTTATATCTGTCTGCTCCGGGTTTGACTATCTTCCCAGCCTCCAGCCTTCTTTCCTCAGACCCCTGTCCTAGATTTAATTAGTTCTGCCCCAGTAACCATGCACCTTTCTTCTTCTCCCCCCCTCAGGATATGGCCACGCAGCCCCCAGCACAGACGGAGGGAAGGTGTTCTGCATGCTCTACGCGCTCCTGGGCATCCCGCTCACCTTGGTCATGTTCCAGAGCGTCGGCGAGCGCATCAATACCTTCGTCAGGTACCTGCTCCATCGCCTGAAGAAGTGCCTTGGCATGAGGCGCACCGAGGTCTCCATGGTCAACATGGTGACCATCGGCTTAATATCATGCATGAGCACGCTGTGCGTGGGAGCGCTGGCCTTCTCCCGCTTCGAGGGGTGGAGCTTCTTTCACGCCTTCTACTACTGCTTCATCACGCTGACCACCATCGGCTTCGGGGACTATGTGGCGCTGCAGAACGACCGCGCGCTACAGACCAACCCGCAGTACGTCTCCTTCAGCTTCATCTACATCCTGACAGGCCTGGCCGTGATCGGCGCCTTCCTCAACCTGGCCGTCCTCCGCTTCATGACCATGAACGCCGAGGACGAGAAGAGGGATGCGGAGCAGAGGGCCCTGCTGGCGCACAACGGCCAGGCCGGCGTTCACGTCCACTGTGCCGCGGACGCGGCATCGTCCTCCTCCACGCCGTCCGGGTGCGGAGGGGTCGGAGGTAGCGGGGGGGGAGCGGCGAGCCGGGGCCTCCGTAACGTTTACGCCGAGGTGCTCCATTTCCAGTCCATGTGCTCCTGCCTTTGGTACAAGAGCAGGGAGAAGCTGCATCACTCCATACCCATGATCATCCCACGGGACCTCTCCACATCGGACACCTACATGGAGCAGGGGGAGGCTTTCTCCAACCCCCTGCACTCCAACGGCTGCGTGTGCAGCATGCAGCACCACTCGGGGATCAGCTCGGTGTCCACTGGTCTGCACAGCATCAGCAACTACAGAAGACTCAATAAACGGAGAAGCTCCATCTAGAAACCAGGGGGACTTCATGCTCGTGTTAAGGAGGAGCAGCACTCCTGATGTCCACTTCTTTATGGAAAAGAATGGAGCTGCGAGTCAGACTCTAGCCATGTATTTAACTTCCATTAGCGGAGCACAAACCAGTCAGGACTCACATCGTTACTGATGTCACTGAGAAATAATGCTAATGGTAATTTAAGAGTAATTAATCACACAAACTCTGAAACTGTTGCTGTTAGAAGGCGTGGAAATAAAAACATGTGCAGCTCTTTCTGCACCTCTGAATTCTAATATTATTATATGATATTGACTTCAATATTTCCTTTGTTCATATGACAGAATATATGTTCTAATAAAAAAAAAAAATGGACAAAGTACACTGTGAGCAATGTTTTTAAGAGGGAGCGGGGTGTATCAATTGTAAATAATGCTCCACTGAGAAAATATAAACCTTATTTTATTGAATTATCTTAAATCCACTTTTTTCCAAAAAAAAAAAAATATATGAAGAAAACAAAAAAAAAACACTTTCTAAATGGAATCTTTGGTTGTATGTATTATACTCTCTTCAGTGAAATATAGAAACAAAATGTATATATTTGGACTATTTTTTCAAGTTTTCAGAAATAATCTCAGCGTCTTCTCCTGTATGTCTGTAACTGAAGTTCAGGTTCACAACAAACTTTCTGATGTGCTTTTCCTTCCATGAGAAAACTCACTTTTCGAGGCATTTACCTGACAGGTTTGACTGAGAATGAGGCTTTAACGACTCGCTGAAGGACTTTAACCACTAGGCCTCCCTGCCGACCCCCTTTCAGACCTCGCTGTCGTATTTTGTACAAATCACGATGAATTTCTTTTTCATAGATCCTTCCTGTGCATCAAACTATTTTATGTACTTGTTGCTTGTCATATGTTTTCATATAAAACAACTATATTCTAATAGTTTAAACTTAGAGCGCGTAAGCTCACTTTGTGCATAGTAGAAAGTCATATCTTGTTCACTGCTGCACCTTAGAATATTGTCGCATTACGCTTTAGGACACTGGAATTCAGTGCACAATTTTCTTTCTTTTTTTTTTGTATGGAATCACATTTATGTTTTGTTATGTAATTTATATGCCCTAATTAATTCTGTCTTGTGTTAACAGTCTGAGATGTTTGATCCCATTCTCTGTGTTATTGATGACTGAGAATAATAGCAGTACACCTCACTTATAAATGGCCTCAGAGTTTGCACCTCATGCACTTAGGGGGTCTTTTCTCCAGCCCCAAAAATTAACACACTTGATTCAGCCAACTGAGGTCTTTATGCAGTGTTGATTTTTGTTTTAGTCCTCTTGACTTTATGCTTTATTTTATTTTTGTAGTTTTGCATTACAGTGTCTCGATATTTTAGTCTGATCGCATTCATTTCAGTCACGTTTTTCATCTTTTTTTTTTCTACTGGAAGATACTTCTTAACTGAAATATATAACATTTTTCAGCATCTCTCCATAACTGAGGGACATCTGTGTGTTGCTATACATTTACAGTATGCTTTTTCTTCCATCATAATAAAATATGATTTAATTTAAAACAAGTCTTTGTTTATTGGCTAAACCACACGGACAGACCTACACTCGCCGCTGGAAGCAAAAATAGAATTTTGAGCATAGTTTAAGTTCTGTATGTAATCGCACTAAGTGAATCATGCGGTGGTCTTGTACTGCAAGTTGGATGGTATTTTTGTTTTTACTTACCCTGCTCCAACAGGGTAGCTGCGCTACTACTGCCACTATGATGTCATTATACAGCCAGCACTAAAAAAACATAAAAAACAACCCAATTCCATAAATTTGCTGTAAAGCTTTAAGAGAATACAACACCAGTTTTCACTGAGGTTGTCCTTCTTTCACCCAAAACAGACCAAATTAACTAATCCTCACATACACACACACACACACACACACACAGCAACATGTTGCAGAAAATCTCTGAATCTATACCAGACTATGTCACCATTGCTTTTTATCAAGGCTAACTTTGCAGTCGGGGCTCAATGCCCTGTTATATAACCAAAATTGTGATGAGGTGACTGAAGTTACCCACCCCTGTCATGATATTTATTACATAACTGTCACAGTTGCAAATTTATAGCTGTAAACCATAAAGCCTGTCTTCCGCTCCACTTCCAAGGAGAAAGTTGTTACCTTTCATCACTCACGCTGATAAATCTGACCTGTAGCAACACTCTAGCAGCCACACAGTGCCCAGTGCCAGCTCATCGCCATCTTCACATAACCTGTTTCTGTGGTTTATAAAACAAACACATACACGCATAAAACCATGAATGAGTAACCTTTAAAATCGTGGGATTTTTTTTTTCCTAGCAAGAATACACAAGAAATACAACAGCTTACACAATTTATTCCTGAACCTTCTGTCAGACTGCATCATACATAATCATCAGGCTTTGTGTGAGTTTGTATAATTATGGGTCCACTTAATGTTAACTAAGAAGTTCCTCAAATTTTGCAATCTTGGCTTCATTCTGAGTTCTTGATGTATTACATTTTCTTGGCATCACAATATCGCTTACTACGGTTACACAGATGATCAATGACTATATATTTCAGTTTCACAGAATGAGCTCACTTTTTTCAGTGTTCCTATTGCTAAATGAGTTAATGATGATGGTTAATGTGATTCAAATGTAAATCAAATGTTTAAATGTGTTCAGCAACACAGACCAGTACTTTCTATAAGGATCAGAGGAGGAACACACACATAGTACAGTATGTTTTTTTTGTATAATGTCTATTCTCTATTAACCTTTGTCTATTTACGTCAATTTTTGTAACCATAAAATGACAGATTGTGCCTTTAACCAGAAGAAAACTAGAAAAATGTTTCATATCTGAAGGACTTATAAATCTCTTGCTTCGTACTTTTCCTGTATATAGTAACAACCTGGGCATGTTACTGTTATGTGTTTATAAATACATGAGTTTAGGTGATAGTGCTGGGATTTCCTGAGGGTCTGTATGAAGAACATTTTTCATTAGAAAAGATAATGATTGCTGCCATTTGCTGTTTTAGCTATGGCTCAGGCCCACAGTAGCCTGTGGTAACGTGAGAAATAAAGTAGCAGCTAAACAGGCTAACAGCTTTGAATTGTAATGAAAGTGCTGGAAAGCAATATGGTAGGACTGCTATGATAGTTTTACACTGTAACAAAAGTGCTGCTGCAGGATAGTGCTGTGATATATAAATCTATGGGGATTTAAACCTTTATTGATAATAATAATGTGTTGATTATCTATTTCTAACACTTGGCGCTAGGTCAATCACTCTATTGTGATTGGCCGATCTCCGATCTCCGATCGGAAAACAGAGCTGGCGTCAGTCAGAAAAGCAGAAGTCAAGTACAAGCACTCCGGAAGGAGGGGGCGGCTACATAGATCCAGGGTAGGTTACTATTAACTTGAAGTCCTGTTGTGACATCACAACCAGAGATCTATCCAAACGGCTAATGTGTTCAGCGAGGTTTCAGCAACACTACAGAGGAGGCCAGAACACAACAGAATCAGTGGGTGGTCCTATTTCACGGTTTGTGTGTTAGCAGGGACACCAGAAGCGTAAATATTTACACACATGCACTGAAAAAGTGTTTCATTTTTCCATAATAGGGCCCCAGTAAATGGGGGCTGCGGGGGTATACGGCTGCTTCTAGCAGATGAATGTGCGAATGTGGGAGTGTCATTCTGCACAGTGAAGCTCAAGAAAGGCAACAGTAAGCAAAAACCTTTTTGCGAGTATGGGCAGTGGAATTTATTACTAGATTTTAGAAATCTTGAGTTCAAATGTCTAGTGTCAGAATCAGGTTGAGAGTTACTTTTCCTTCTCCAAATTCCCTGAAGAAAAAAAAGAAGACAATTATGATTGTGGCAGTTTATTTAATTTCTGAAGGGTTCCTTCCTGTCCTTCTCTTGGTATCTGTCCATTAAATGGCTGTTATCTGTGATGTTACGGCTGTTATGGCATCAATATTATCTCACTTCCTCAGGAAGAGGATGTTTTTCATGTAATGTTGGGATATTTTTACACTGTTAAATATGGGAAGTGATCATTTGAACCCAAGCCATGACCATGATCTAAAACGCCATTATTTTCTAACAGAATAGTATAGAATAACATACGTAACGGTATTATTTCAATGGCTAGTTATGCAACGGCTGGCAGGTGCCCCGTCTGAAGCCTTAAAATGGTAGTGATAACAAATGATAACAGCCATTCAATGATCTTATCACACCCAAAACAGGTGCTTTAGCCAGGTAACGGATTCAAACACACACAGCACCACCACTAACCCTGCCTTTCTTGATGTTTGTGAACGTAATCAGAGCATTCTACTGTAGTGTAACTGACAGCAAACAATGATGAGCTTAAGGACACAAATGACATCTGACAGGCTGCAGGTCTTCATGCTCGGACAGCCAAGCTCCATAAAAATGAACTGAGGAAAGATTCAATCTGGCGTGATGTTTATATTCAACATTTTATGTCGTTTTAACCTTAAACACCAGACAAGGTCAATGACAAATTACAATAAACTGCAAAGACATATGTATATTCTGGCTTCTATGTGTATTCTTCTGGCCTAGCTTCAGAGTAAAGTGAAGAAGTAACAGATATGTGGAAAAAAAAAATTATAATCCAGGTCGCTCGGGGTTAAATCTGTGTAATAAATGTCAGTACAGTTACAGTGGATGTATATATGGAGCTATCTCTGCTGTTTTACATCGGATTCAACTGTGTTTGACAGTTAACAAGACAAAGGGGGCTGGCACGAGGAGAAAACATTCTGTTCCCCGTGAACGGGGGAGGGAACATTTTTCAAAACATCGGAGGTATAAAAACGTTTGATTTTTCTCTTACTCATTTTCCTTCCGTAAATGTACAATCATCCCTTTGCAAATGCGCAATCCGCAATTTCCGCGTCTTCCTTCATGCGTTCCCTGCCATCATTTGTCTCCCTAGATTGGCAACTTGTAGAGTACACTGTGATTACGCCATAGAATAATATCTGGATGAGTCCTTTTGAGAGGCAGCGGAGCATATTCACACGGATAAATGAAAGTGGAAATGATGATGGCGGTTCTCTGCTGGGTGATGGGTTTCCGCCATTCTAATCTTTCCGAGCCTGCACCTCTGAATGTCCGGTATTCAATTCCCTTCACATCTCGGTCCCACTGCATCAAGGCCTGTTCCATTCCGTGCTGTTAATCACGTTGAGAGGAAATGTCTTTTTATGTGCTGGAAAACTGTCTCTCCTGGAGAATGCCGTATTCAGTGCTGCAATACTTTACTGACATGTCAAAACTGCACCGTTTTCCTGTTGTGCCTTTTTTTAAAATTTCTTTCAAGCATCCATTTGCTTTGTTGACACTGCCAAAAAAGAAGATTTTAAATGTCAAACTTATTGTTGCCACTGACAAAAACAACAACAAGATGTTAGCCATCAAACCCAAGTGCAATCTGTGAAACAGCAATTTCTCTTCTTTGGTGTCAGTCTGTAATTTTATTGTGGGTCGCCGGCTGGAAAGTTTTATTCTTTTTAAAGTTCCTTTTATTTTTTTCTCTGCTTTGATGAGATACAGTTGAAAGGTTCAGAAGCAACAAGTTGGACCTTGTGTTGAGAATTATTTTTGATTTTTTTACATTAAAAATGTTTTTTTTTTTTTTTAATTTTATCTTCTTTACTTCTTTACTTTAATTTTATCTTTACTTTTATTCATGTTTTGGAAATATTTTATATTAATTTGCTTTCTTGCCACAAGTTACACGAAACTTCAGTGAAGATTGACAGCAGGCTCATGCCTTGTCAGCTCTCTGCTCATGTTCAGCTTTGCATAAAGACTGGAAACAACTGAGCAGCTTGCAGCAACAACTGGTCCAAAGGTAACAAAATCCACCTATAAAGCTCACCAATAAACATGCTGCTCCTCTTTTGCCAGGCTAGCCGATTCCCTCTGTTTTCAGTCTTTATGCTAAGCTAAGCTAACAAGCTGCTGGCTCCAGCTGCATATTAACTAATATGAGAGTGGAATCATTGTTCTCAACTAACTCATGGCAAAAAAATGAATTAGCATACTTCCCAAAATGTTGTTGGGCTGTACTGGGAGCAGATTTGGTTTATAAAAGTCGTTGTTTTTCACATACATGACAATATATGTCAGTAGTAAGTAAGTATTGTAAGTAAGTATTGATATTTATGAAAGGAACAAATGAATAATTTCAAGCCCTGACTCTTTTTAACCAGCCTTAATCACAATAATAAAATGTAAATAATAAAAAAACAACCTAAATGATTGGTTAACATTACTGAATCAGTTCCAGATCAATCCCACCAACATTAATGAATCACACAAACACTTAAATGAAAGAAGAAACTATGAACAAATGTGAGTGTGTGTGTGTGTGTGTGTGTGTGTGTGTGTGTGTGTGTGTGTGTGTGTGTGTGTGTGTGTGTGCAAGTGTGTCTGTGTTTTCATCTGTGAGTGTGTGTGTCTAGTGAGGACTACAGAGAGAGTGAGGAGTGGTATAAGGATCAAGGTCTGTGGTGAACTATGAAAAGCTCCCACAAGGGGCGGGTGGGTAAATGACGGTAAATGAGTGATGTAATTGCCCAAGAGATTTGGAGGCTTAAGTTGTGTGGTTAGTGCCTACAACAATAGTGAGTCAAATGTGAACTACAAAATATGTCTAAAAGCACATGGGAGGTGTACGTAAATAGAGACAACTATGTGATGGGGTAGCTTCTGTGTCTTCAACAATAAAAGTTCTACTGCAGGTAGGATTTAAAGGTAGTGTTCCTTTGTTTGAATGTTATTGGCCATTTGGTTAACTCACTGGTTTCTCTCTTATCTCATGTTGAGGCCTACATGTCACATTCAGAACCTGTCTCTTTGTCTGTTTTTGCAAGGTCCAACAACGTCAAACTGTTCCTTTAACTAAAAATATATTACCACACTGAGGCATCCCACAGTTATTTGAGATTATCAAAATAAATAGCGAATTGCTTAGCTATAACAATTTTGGCTTAATTGTTACATTTCGTCACCCTATTAAAATAATGGTCTAAGTCACTCACAAAAGTGAGTTTTGGGCTCTCTCCTCTCTCTCTCCTTAATCCTTATTTGAAAGGATCATATTGTTTATGCCCTGGAGGATAATTGCCATTTTACTTAAGACATTTTATTTTTTGCCTAAGTCAAAGTTTTTTTTTCCCCAAATCAGGATAAAATGCCAATTTAACAAGTTTTCATGATGGCGGCTGCTTCAAGAAGAAAGAACCTATGGTGCAGAAGAAGCTCTAAATATGATTCTTGAATCAATTTCTACTGGTGATAGGCTATAATTTAGTCTAAATTTCACAAATTATACTTTAATATTAATTCTATATAAAGTGCTGTGCTTGTCAATACATTCAATAGATATGTAGCCAAATATAAAGTGAGAAAGGAGGTTCCAGGATCTTTAGTCTATTAAACACGCTGATGCCTGTTGAGTGCTATCACTTTATTGAAAATTTGCCACATCTCAGGTTTGAATGTTGGAAATGAGTTATGTTCAATAGAAAAAAAGAGGCAAAGAAGACCTTGAAAAATGATGAAAAGGGGAACTGCCTCCTGACCAATTTGATTTACCTTTGTGTAATATAATTCCATGTAATAAAGTTTGGAGTATGGAATGAAAGGACACTTTAAGTTGCCTAAAGTCATACTAGAATGTTCAAAAATTGGCCTGAGTCACTTTATTATGTGACACACAATATTCTATGTATGTTCACCATCTTCCACTGTCAAGGCCATTTTGATTGAAATTAATATTAAATATAATGTTTTCTGCATTTGATTGAGTTTTTGTGTTTTACCAAAAACTTGAAAAGATGACGTGGGCCATTATTTTAATAGGGTGATGATATTTTAATGTGTTGCCCTTTCTTTCTCTCTTCAACTCTTTCCCTGCCAGACTCAGTCACTCAGTCATTTTCTATACCCGCTTATTCCTCACTAGGGTCACGGGGGTCTGCTGGAGCCAATCCCAGCATACTGCGGGCGAGAGTCCCTGCCAGAGTAATTTGCAAAAGATAATCTTTCAACAACCCTAGAATATTCATTTCAAATAATATGTAAACAGGGATTACATCAGCAGAAAGAAGGAATTCTAATTCTAAGAAGAGATTTTAATTGCAGAAAAAACATTTTTTCTCTAGATCCATTCTTTCTTCTGTACAAACACTTGAATGTAAAAAACTTAACAAAAAGAAAACTGCATTTTTGTCCATAACGTTTTAGTCTTAGCGCTGTTGCCTCACAGCAAGAAGGTTGCAGGTTCAAGACCTCCTTGGTCCTGGGTCTGGGACCTTTCTGTGTGGAGTTTGCATGTTCTCCCCGTGTCTGCGTGGGTTTTCACCGGGTACTCCGGCTTCCTCCCACAGTCCAAAAACATGCTGAGGTTAATTGGTGACTCTAAATTGCCTGTAGGTGTGAGTGTGTGAGTGAATGGTGTGTGTGCCCTACGATTGGCTGGCGACCATCTGGGGTGTATCCCTGCCTCTCACTGTAACGTGCTGGGATTGGCTCCAGCAGACCCATGTGACCCTAATGAGGAATAAGCAGGTATAGAAGATGACTGACTGACATTTTAGTCTTTACTCACCTTCATACAACAACTTGTATTGTTTTTTGTTTTTTGCAAATCTACTATTTACTTCCTGTGTTGACCACATTTTGTAGAATGATACAGTACAACTGAAAACACCAAAAGACAGAACATGTTGTCTTCGGCAGGGAAAAAGATAATTGTTGCCTGTGAACCCTTATGCCATGTATTGTACATGGCATCACCTGCATCCTACCAATTGGATTCACAGTTATAAATGTGGATTTATAGTTCACAAAGACATTAGATCTAAAGAAAAGTTGCATTGGTTTACAAGAAAACTTCACATTAGCCGCAAAGCAGCTTCTTTTCTTATCAGAAAGAGATGGAGCACAGGAGCTCCTCATCTTCGCCGTTGGTATAGAAATATGTTGGCAAAATATTCTAAAACCAAAATAAAATAAATAAGAAAAGAATCTATCCTAATGATGAATAAGCAGGTAGAAAAGATTCATGAATGAATGTATTCTAAGAGAATATAATTATTATTATTTCATCAACAGAACATACTGACAAGTCATCAACCACATTCAGAAATGGAAATATAATACCTCGTAATATAAGAGAACTTCAGGGTGTTTTTTTAAATAATGAGGCAAAAAAACAAAGATCAGGCAAGATTTCATGAACTGGGGATCAGTTTTTCTTTTAGATAAGACCAATGGCTTCTTTTTCCCCACTAACACCTGGAGCTTTTGTCGCTCTGTGAGGAGATGAAACGCGGGGAGGTTCACCGTAATGACAGGTACGCTAAGACTTTCTTCGCTCCTTCGTCTCTTATTCAACTCTGACTTCCCATCACTGCATGTTTTGTGTTACTGGAAAAGTGTGAACGAGATCACAGGAGGAATCCACCTCTACTTACTTGCATTTTCAAAAATTGCGAATAAATCCTTTGATGGAAAGCCCACATAATTAAAAAAAAAAAAAGGCAAAAAATTTGGATAAAGGTTTTTTTCTGCTTGGAGGAAAGTTTGTCAGCTTATCAATAAAAGTGTGACGTCATGGTATGTCATGTCAGGTGATGTTACGATACGCTGTGGTTTTAAAAAAAATGAGAGTGGGAGGTATGTGTGGGGGGAGGAAGAATTCGAAACATTTTGGATGGAAACCCAGTTTGTGTCAAAACCAGGAACAGGCGCTAAATGCCACTCTTTCAAAAATATAAATACAGTATATATTTTCATATAGGTCAGAAAACATTGACTCTGCTACATCTTCTTTTTACCCCTGAATGAACTGGACTCTGGTTTCAGACTGGCTGAAATGTGATTATGTTAACTGATGTCAAGGGAATACGGCATCTAGCAACAGGGATAGTAGGGAGGGTCTCATCGTATGTGATGGTCTGACATTAGTGGTGTTACATAACTGTGACCTCCGGCTCTGCTGCCACCGCACAGCCCCCAACCCCCTCCCTCCCTCCCACCACCTCCCATCTCCTCTGTAATCATTCTGCTTGCATGGCTGCAGACATGAAGCCAGCTTTGTGGACAAACAAGCCAAGATGTTCTTCCGAGACCAGAACAAGCAGAGACGCTACTAAGAGCAGCGTTGATGTGCACTGGACCGCGTCGGACTGCGTCAGGCTGAGTGAACTTTGACCTTCACAAGCAACATACACTACGGCCGTTTTACTTTGTCGAAAACTTAATCGTAAAAGTTTGTTAGTCCCAAATTCCGATCCAAGGCCCCAGCAATTCAGCAAAAGGCGGGTCTTGTGAGACAGGAAGTTGAACACAAATACAAAATAAAATGCTTGGTTTTATTTCCAAAATAAAATACACCATGGTCACTGCGGATCTATTTCTAAGTACTATACCTACTATACTACTATACCTATATTATAAAACATCACAATGGCCGGAGCCAGACCTGAAGTCACGGTTTCAGGTATTATTTCACCCCACTTCACTATGGATGAATTTAGATTTTATATATTTTTTTTAAAATATACGTACCCATGGTTAAGGTTGAATCACACTTATTTCCCAGACTAGGCAGTTAAACAAGTCAGCACTGAGTCGTTTTAATACTCTTCCCCCAAACGGATGTAGTTATATATAGAAACATCCCGCTGCTGTGCAATTATATGTGAATTTGCAAGTTGGAATTGGGGGGTTACAGTAGTCTAAATGCCACTAGTCTACATTATGTTAGTATCAGTCAGTTCATTCTCTAATACAAAGACTGTCAACAATAACGGTAACTGGTCACAAGCCAAAACACAAGATGTCCCGATGGGGATGTAGATGTAGATAAATTTTACTTTTATTTGCAATAAACAAGCAGGAAAAAAATCACTCTTTTGTTGAACTGCTCATAATATTAGACACATGTAAGTAGACGCTGCCTCTTCACTGCTCTAACATTTTATCACTAAATATTCTCTGCTTGTGATGTGTCAACTAACAAGCAAATGCTAAGAACTCTATGATCTAAATAAGCAACGATAGAATTAAATGTATTTGTGTAGCGTTTTCTTTTTCTGTAACACTCAATATCTAATCTACTATTAGATATTTGTTATATTTAGCTATTGGATATAAGTGTTTATTAGGCCATAAGTGTCTGAATAACATCTCTGACAGGGACAATTGATGAAAATTAGCCTTTGGCTAAAATCCAGTGTGTTTATATTCCCATACCATGTACTGAAACGTTCATTAACACTGTCCCTTCTAAACAAACAACAAATAAATAGATAATTGACAGTATAGTAAAACACAACTGAAATAATATTAAATGTTTTTTCATTTTAGAAACAACAAACAATGACAAATAGCTTTATATCTGCTTAGCTATAGCCTAAGGATTTTAAACACAATCATAGAAGATATTCACTAGTCTTAATTCAGTTGTCACTATAAAGTATTTATTGTTGATGATTCACTGACTCATAGCATTCAGCAGCACAGTGTCACTGAGGTTCCTGGAAAGTGTTGAAGGAGCCAAAGATGCATTATTTAAATTTCCAGACAGACTAAAAATGTGGGAACAACATACTTTTAGAAGTGTGTGTCGTGTTTGTGTGTGTGTGTGTGTGTGTGTGTGTGTGCTGCTGCTGCTCCTGCTGTCTCCCCTGCTCTCTTTGTTTTCCATGTTCAGTAATCTTTTATTTATACCAAAATGCGCTGCCGCTCTGTCTGTAAAATGTGCTGCTGCTATCTCAGCCATGAGAGGTTCAGTCTGTTCTTTTGACAGACCGAACCTGTTGAAGAAAAATGAAATCAAACGAGGAAAAGCAATACACATATAGGCCTACATGTTGAGTCCCATGTGAGACTGATTAAAGTTTTCTGGTGTTGGATCTGTGGGGTGCATGAAGTCAGAACAAATACATGACTAATGAGGAGCTTTGCCAGGTTGATTTGATAAAGCAGCTCTGCAGAGGGACAATCAAAAGAGAGCTTGACAGCCATCGAACACAAAAAAAAACTGTGCTGATGCAGGAGTGAGTTCTATAGCAGGCTTTCCACTTTCTTTCTGTTTGTCTCATTTTGTCTCTTTTTTTTGACATTGCTGTTGGCACAAAAAATGCCCAAACCTAATTTCACAAGTTTAACTATAAAAAATCCAGTCATTACGTCACCTCGATCTTACCTATTCCTTATGAGACGTTTCTCTATTGTCACAGTGCATCGAGTTCAAAATGGAAAACAACACAACACCCTCTTTTACAAGAGTAGACAGTGCTTCAGGGAGGCTCTGTCATATGTCAAACTTGGAACCTCAACTCTCCTTTGACAGCCAAAAAAATAGCCCATTGTTTGTTTTTCAACATCCAATGGCATACGTCTGGTTATTGTTATGTGCTTATGAATTTTGCAAGTGAAGAACAGATTCAGGTAATGAACCGGATTGGGCATTTTTCAGGCATTTCAGCAGCATGCACACAGATGCATGAGGATAACAAAAACTTACATTCATGCCAGAACAACAGGGCAACCCTCCACATATGCAAGCTGCTGCACGCTGTGACAGATTTCAAAGCGTGATGGTGAATTACTTGGATGCGCGGGATCCAGATTTTGCTCGCTAGGCTTAGCCTAAGGTGGCGTGTGTGTGTAAACGATTGAAATAGGTATCACGTCACAACCTTCGTGGCACGATTTCAATTGCGCCGTTTTATCTAAAAGAACCGCTGAGAGCCTTGGAAATGCTTCTGACTTCAGCATAGATTAGCATCAAATCTGCAGTGCTGCTCCTGTGTCACTTGTGATTAGGTGTCCTCCAAGAAGATCTGGAGGAAAAGTCGCAGAGCCCTGCATACCCCCGCACACCCCAGCACCCGCGCCATGTTGCGAAGCTCCTCAACAGTTAGATAATCGGCCCAGATATGAGCTGAAAGGATTGTTGGTGTTGAATTAAAATAAATTCATGCACAGCACTTGTGTAAGATAAACTACATGTAATGTGACATGGATTCTGAACATCTAAATGTAGAAAAATTTATAATATTAATAATAATCTCATATTCTTGGTCTTTTGGTGTTTTCATCTGACAAAAGCTTTTCACCACAGTAGTAGTAGATAGAGCAGTGTTTTAGCTTGGCTAATGCGACATGATGCAATGGTATAATGCCTGGAGAGCATCATGAACCAGTCATAACCAGAAAAATGCTCATCAAAGGGGCTGAACAAGCCCCGGGACTACTGATCAACCGAGCCATCACCCAGATCAGGAAACAGGACACACACACACACACACAAAACTATAGTTGTTAAAATTTCAAAAACTTGAAGTAAAAATTCTGCTTGAAAATGTGTCTCTTTGACAAAAAACTTATGTTTTTTCTGTCTGAAGAGTGTCTTTTTAATGAAAATGGCCTTGTATAATTGTTAAAGAGTCGAAATTCTATATTTTCTTTATCGCCAGTGATTTAAAAAAAAAAAAGTTCTTAGCATTTATATTGAGGTGACCCCATGTAGAGGAAAAGAAAGTGGCTATTATAATTGAATTTTCCTCTTCTGAAATGTCTCGGGGGGATAAGCTGCTGGGTAATTTTCCTGAAGGCCTCTTCTGGTCACACAGGGTCTTAAGAGAACGCGAGCTCCTGCACCTAGCACACTCAGCTCCACTTTACAGCGATTGTGTAACCACCGACAGCCCCTCAGCGGCCGATGCATAATCATGACAACTGTCCTGGTGTGGTGCTGGTACAGTGGATAATAAAGAAGAGGGGTGGACAGGGGAGACAGTGGGTTATGCATCGCTGGGTCAGAGGCTTTGTGTATTGTTTTTTAAGCTATACCACATATCAGAGCATTTTACAATCATTCTGCAAAGCCAAAAGTAACGTTGCTGCTAAAAGGTCAGCGCCTGCAGTAGATTGTGTCACATCATTTAACGTCGTCTATGGAAGTCTTCGTTTTGGGTGTCATTGTAAATGTATTGTCTTTCCTTGTTCTTCCATAAAACACCACTAACATATAACCAGTCCTGGGTTTTGGAAGCCACCAATGGTCTGTTGAAGCAGATTTACAGCCCAGCAAAATATGGCGATCTCACGCTCACACAAAGACAAGCTGTCCTTGTGATGCTGCAGCCAAATTTGGACTTGAGCTTCCAACCGCACTGGTGTGCCTGCAAGCCTCTATTATGGAACAATAGTGGACAATATCCCATCATTTAAATTTCCAAACAAGGTTAGTTTCTATATATATTTTTGGTTACACATCTGCAATCCTGCTGTAATTTGACCTTCATTCCTTGATTGTGAATGTACTCCTCTCTAAATGTGACCTTTCATTTACACACAAGATTTCCAAAATGGAAAAAAAAAAAAATAATATTTAAATATTTAAAGGACCAGACGCTGCCTGGAAGTTTTGCTTTGTGTAATGTTCATGGTAGCTGGCGTTTATTATATTCTTTGTTTTAAGATGCCAGGCAACAAATTTCAGTCCAGTAAATCAATATATAAACAATGCCAGTAATATGGGGCCAGTCATTAAAACAGGGAAAGCCATACTGTAGGCACAGGACGGGTCTGTTAACGTAAGACAGTAGTAGCACAAACCAAACAACTCTAATGCCTGTATTTCTTAATATGTATGAATTGTGAAGAAATTTACATGCATTATTTTGTTTTATTGCCATTGAATGGGTTGAAACTACAAAAAAGCCCTTCCCAGACATTCTCAGTTGCTTATAACTGTTAGGCTGAGTTGATAATACAAGTGACAAAGCCAACGTAAACCAGAAGGGCAATCAACACCTGTGCCAAGGTTGCTATGTATACAGGCAGGAACTTTGAACTGAACATTTTTATGGCACATAAAATGAGGTTAAATCATGTCTGAACAAGTCCTACTATATTAAAAAGTAAGTGAAACCAAAAAAAAAACTTTTTCTGAGCGTCCCAAGACTTGTATGATTTAAAATAAAGAAACTGTGATAATTTATGAATCACCCTAATGTATATTTTTTGACTTGCAGCTTCACAGCTGATTTAACACGGCAGTCAGTGAGTTAGTCAGCACTTTCTGCACCGCTGAGCCATTTATGGAAAAAAAACATGAGTCCTACTTAAAAACAAAATAAAACATGAGTCCTATTTTAATAGAAGTAACATTACTGGAGAGAGAACAACATTCTGATATACTTTATGAATTATTCAGGTAGAGTGGAAGCTGTGGGCGTAAGATGACAATGTGTAAAGAAATTCGGAAGCCTGAATCTACTGTGTATGATGTCAACTCATGGATGCTCAGTTGGTGCTGTCGCTATGGCAACTGTGGTACCACAGAAGCCAGTAATAGACACTAAAACCATCATTTAGTAAATTCTGTGAGTGGGATACACCCCAAAATGTGATGGGTTTGTCAATGCCACACCCTACCACCAGGTTTCACCAAAATCGACCAGGTTTTTCTATAATGCTGTTCACTCATTATGGTCATTTTGTAGCCTGACTACCACCAGTCCTCAATGTAGGTTCATATCCATTCATTTGTTCATATTGGAGGCATGATTTATGAAAGCTCAGAGCCTTTATTGGCTGCTACAAATGTCTATCAAATGCATCTGTATGTAGCTTACAGCCAATCCTATCAAACATACCCAATGATGTATGTAGAGCCCCTCTTAGTAATGAAATATTTTAGTGCTACAAGTTGCTCATTTTTTCAAAATAAACTTGTGGTCTAAATTAATAGAACAGTTTCTAAGGCTGCAGCAAAAGGTAAATTATTGCCTGTCTCCATGTTGGATCCACATTTATCAGAATAGTCGCTTCTTTGTTTCGTCATCGTCTTGCGGCACCCTTCCACGTTCTGTGACTGGCTTCCTTGCTGAGGGGAAAATAGGTTCCTTACTGTGCAGATAATTAAAGAGCAAAGTGAATTTCCCGTGCAAGGATGGATGGGGATACCCAAGCTAGTCACATGGTAGGATTTTTGCCAAATTCGATGTTGCAACTCGGCAGGTGGTCTGTCCCAGAATCCAAGTACACGTGGAGTTTGTTTAATTCGGATAATGGTCAGCAACCTGGCTGACTCGTTTATGCTAGGTGGTGCAATAGCTCTTTGAACAAGTGGTGTTAGAACTACTTCTGGTTGACAGCTATTTACAGTAGCTACAACAACAAACTATCTGGTGGCATACAAACAAAGTCCAAAAGTAAGATGTTGATTTCTCCGAAGCCACAGTATTGTTTGACTTTTCCGGCAGCAGCATTACTATTTATGACGGCACTGACGACTCCTTCCACTTCCGGGTGAAATGAATCAATGAAAAAAAGATGTTTGACCAAAAGTGTCACATAATGACCTGTGTCAACAACAACAACATTATTCATGACAGTCTTTATCACATGTTCCTTTCAGTGGCTCCAATACTCCAAGTCCAGTGAAAGAGCTTCCAGGAATACGTTAGAAATAACAGTTACTGCAATGATTCACAGTGACAGTGTTCTCCAAAGGTTAAGAAGAGTTATCGAAGCCGTAATGCCCCATATATTTACACCCAGTCAAGAAGGACTGTACACAGAGAGGTTTGCAAGCCCTTGTGTTTACAGTTCGTCCCTGCATGCAAGCTTTGTTTGAAGGCTATTAATGAGTTGCAGGAGAAGCATTCATCATCTGCACCAGTTCAACAGCAGGTAAATGGAGAATTAAAGGGTGATCTCATTCAGCAGACAAAGATCGGTTTTCATATTGCGAAAAAACGTACAAACCATGAAAGGGTGTCTCTGCAGACATTGTTTGGTACGTCCGTTCTTGGCTTTTGTAGAAAAAATCTCAATGTAAGGGAATAAAACCACACCAGTTCTTATTTTGATTGAATTATATACTAATTCAAATATACATGAACATTAGATTCCATTTCTGCAAAGTCCATTCTGGTAGATGTTGCTCAATGTCACTTAATCGTAGACACTGTACCTTTAATGGATCATAATTATGCTCATTGGTACTGATTACTGACTGCAGCTGTCCTGTAGAGAAAATGACTTGTAGTTCAATGCAAATCCAACTGTTACTCATGCAACTGGTACATTTTCGGCTTTCAAATAACCAAACAGACAGCATCACAGCACATTTCCTTCTTGAACTCTGAAAAATATAATATAAACTTAGCACACAATTTGGATCATGATAGAACATTTCTGTTAGACATCTGTACTAGCTAGTTGGCATTTCCTATTTCACTGTACCTACAGTGGTAAAGAGCTGCACAAGAATAACATTTGATTTGTTTAATACTGGATAATAAAATGCTTTTTGCCATTGTTGGTAACATTGTCTTATTTTTTTTTTTTTTAAGTTGGAACTATATTTATTAAAACCATGGAGAACATGGAGTGACCTCTGGGCAATTTGCTGAAAAGCATAAGTGAGTCAGAAATGTGCCATTTGTAGAATGTCTCCAGTGATATTTAAAACTATTTCTCTAGTGGTAGAAAAAATTATCTCAGACACCTATCATTCAGATTGTGTTTGACACAGTTCCTTCAATAGGAGCTTGGATCAAATGCATGGCACAACGCATGTCAATGGAGATAATAACATATTTTGAAAAATAAATTGGATGTATACAAAGGGATTTGGAGACCATTTAAAGACTTAGCGGAACTTCTACAGGCAGTGAACACAGACTAATTTATACAAGTATGGTAGACATCAGAAGTGAATGGAGGCATGTTACAATATTTGTAACATTTTTTTTGTATTATTCTTTTATCTATTGCTAAGGTACCACTGACTTTCACATTGTATTTAGTATATTATTCATTCTTATTTGTTAAGTAAAACTTCAATATGCTTCAGAGGATAGACCTCAAAGGCTGAAGATGTCATCAAACAGGTCTGGCAAGATGAACAGTAGCTTAGCAACAGTCGCTATATTTTAACCACCAGCCATCTGCCTTAAAACCTTATCTGACCAGACACACTCACCAACACTAACCGGCACTGTCAACTCCTTCAACAGGTCTCTGCTTCCTAAATATGCCATCACAGCTTCATTTATAGATTTGTATCATATGTGACGTTTTGGAATGTAGTACTGAAATCAAAAGGAAGATTCCTTCATAATATACTTTCATATTATTCTCGAAGGGAGCCAAAATCCAGAAGCCATTTGCAAAAATATCCACATATGTCCACACCAAAATCAAAGTCAAGGAGATTTAATAGTGTTTTAGGAGGAGGAGGGAGAGGAGAAGCTGGGCTCACAGCAGCAGCAGTGTCAGGCTTGGCTTGGGTCAAGTGTGGGGTTCAATACATGGGGGCGGGTTCATAGACGGTCCAGGGCTTAGCCACCAGGTGCCAGGGGGCAACATAGTGTCCATCCACCACTATCCCACAATCTGTCTTCCATACCTGTGCCCGGCAGGCACCATGGTGTTTAAAAGTTTATCTGAAGATAAAGGCTTCAGCTGTGCAAATGAGGCAAATTAAGTAGATTTCTTGCCAAAGTCCCTCTTTTATTACTAAAATTGCACTGCGGCTCACTAGGGGAACTATGTCCACACAAAGATGTAATTTTATACTAAAATCAGTGTACCTGTTTGTTTTGAGTCACTGATTACAGCAAGGGAATCTTTTTTCAGTGTTGATATGGGCACCCAACCCATTGTTTTAAGACATAGTTGAAAAATTGCTAAGCTATGCTTTAACAGCTAATAGGTTAAAAAAAAGTCAGTGTTTAAATATATATACATATAGTGTAGTAGTATTTAATAGGAATGTTATTACAAAAAATAGGGAACTATACTGTATGTAAAGTTAAAGTATTTTAATTATTAATTAATGTATATCTAAATTCTGATGACAATTACTGTCATAGCATTAAAAACATGTTAAATCAACTTATAAAGCACTTACTGGATAATGAGTGATGGCAATCAGGTTATGGCAGAGATTTTGACCCTTCCAGGGAATTACATTGCTGATTATATTTGTCAGCAGGTGATCTTTGGTCTGAGCAGGCAGCTTTTGTTCTGCACAGTGCATAGGTACACGTTACATAACAGCACCAAGTCACAGGGTCACCAGTGATATGCGTGTAAAGTCTGCACAGGTGAGCGTCGCTGAGGGGTGATCATGAATAATTCCGTGGTCAGTCCAGTATGAACTGCTGAGCAGAGAGGTGGACGGTTTTCACCTGAAGCTTTGAAGAAGCCGTGACCCGCCTCAGCCAGAACAGCTGACCCTGCCATGTGACATTTCAGTGGCGTGCACACGCCACCTTTCTCTCCCGCAGGTCCAACCTCACACCACTGGACATTGGCTGTCAATCAAATGTTTCCAGGCCATTCAGCTTGAAACCATAACGCTTCCAGACACTCATCTTTTTTTCATGGCAGCCACAGATGTGGTGTCTCTTCGAAGAAAAAAAAAACAGTTCTCCATGAGGACAAACAAGTAATCTGATATATGTGGTTATTATGGTCATGGTGAAAATGACTTGTCTGTTTCAACTGTTGCCTGATTCTTAGCAACTTTTTGCTAAGAAGTCCCTGTCTTGGCCAAAGCTTGTGTTCCATCAATACGTCTGTTTTTATTTAAAAGGTCATATAAATATTCAGACCGCTGAATCCAGGCCTTTTGGGGTACTCCCCAAACCTTACCTCCACCAAAAATTCTTTACAGAACACTTTCTCTATTTTGGAAACTTTTCTATTTTAAAGTCAATATGTCAAAAGTACACAATAATAATATGATTTCCATTACTTTTATGTGCCCAAGATGATAGCGTACACTTTTTTTTTGACATAATACCTTATCCTCTAATGCCACTCTCAGGGTAAGAATGGAAAAAAGTATCACCATACTTTTTAAATCTGTCTGACTTTTATTTTGCAGTGCCACTTGCAGTTTCTGTGGCTTCAGACATAATTGTAAACAGCAGTCTACTTCCCAGGTACCGTCAATAGAGGTTATCACAATTATATGAGACATGTATGCTGTATAGAAAAGGCAGACATGTTGTTTTCTTATTCATGGCAGCACTTTAGCAGAGCTAGGATACCTAAATGTCAAGTAGTGGGGGCCAAGAGCTGTCTGTGGTGAGAAGAGACACTCCACTGATAGAGCAGCTGGGCAGAAGACTTTTTGTTCTCATCAACTGTCTGGGACATCACCAAGAATCCAGTTTAGCACCCTGCTAAAGCAGAGGAGTGAAACAATCTCTATGAATCAGTATGTGAAATCTAAATTTCCTCCTCCTTCCTCATGAGTGTTTGCAGAACCACATGTGATAAGCAATACTTGATATGCAGTCATCACTAAAAAGTAGTTCATTATATATATTTTTAAGGTTCCTTCCTAGGAGCATTTGTCTCATACGGTACATATGGGATTCGCCTGTAACACACTTCCTAATTTAGAATGAAAGCAAGATTTTACTGATGACATGGACATTTCCTTTGTAGGTTTCGAAAAGCCAAAGATTGGATGTATAAGCAAACAGAGAGAGCATCCTCATGGAAAGTGGAATGCATGTTCTAATTTTAAGCAATGTGAGGCCACAGAGGGGGTCACATTTTCTGTGGTCCCACTTTTAAATCCTCGGTGGTCTATCAGGTCTTTGTCTCCCCCTGCTGTTTATTTAAGATAACTGTCATTGCAGCCTTTAATGTCCTTGTAAACTTGGATTTTATACTTCTATAGGCAAACAACTTGAATTTCAATCAAGATATTTTTGTTCATATATTGCATGAGAAAACCTCAGCTACAACAGTAAATTAATTAATCTGTAGAAAAACACAATGTTACTGCGACAGTATCAATCTGTCAATATCCACATCATCACTATAATAGGAAAATAAAAGAATAACAGTAGTAGAGCTGCAACTAATGTTTATTTTAATATTTAATTTAGATTTGAGCTGTTTGTGCGATAACTGGGTCATTTATAATCTCCTTTTTAAACATCTTACAGAATATGTTCATGTTCTGTAATGATCCTCAGTTTGATCTCTATGATTTTAAGGACAAATAATTGATCTTCTTAAACTCTTTTCTAATTAATCAATGAACTTTCCATTGCAGATATTTTTAATTTGCACAAATTGTTAATTTGTGTCCATTTGGTCTTAGTTTAAGTTTTAAATAAAGTATTTTTATCTGTAGTAAAACACAATGTTACATTTTTTGCAGTATTCAAGCTATATTTGCTCTGTCAGAGTAACAAACATTGACTTTGACACTTCTGTAGTCACCTCAGGTTGTAGACATAAGGCGACACCTTTTTAAATAAAAACTAGTCTTACTTTATTCAGATCTCGGTGTTTTTCTGTCTTTGGCAAAATCCTCCACATCATCTTAAAGGTCCACTCACTCAGTTCTGTCAGCTGTAAAAGAGTCTTCAGTTCTTTAGCCCTCAATTGGTTTTAATCCTGATAGTCAGAGCAGGAGAAATAAACTGAGAAATAAACCCCATAACAATGTAAACACTCCAGAAATGATGTCGGTGGTGCTGCTGGTGTAGCAGTTAGCATTAGCATTAGCATTAGCTCCTCCCTCTTTGGGCTCCTTAGCCGCCATCTTTTCTAAATAATTGCAAATGCAAGGAACATTTTTGTAAAAGTCCCTTTTTCATCAATTATCTTTCATCTAGCTCCACTTAGTTTGTGATTCTTTCTCTTAAATTTTGGTAGTATTTTTATTGTGCTCAGATTGACCTGTGGCCCACAGGCAACATGTTTAGCGCCCTCTATCGGTCGATGGACTCATTATTAAGCTTCTCATAAAAGAAACTCCAATTTCACTTGAGAAAACTTGTTTTTTTTCCACAGACTTCGACAATAAAGTAATTATTTGCGAGATTAAAATCATTATAAATAAAGTCATACTATTTAAACATGTTGCTTTTAGAGACACTTGTTAAAATTAGAGCAGTGGATGATTTTGTTGAGTTGTATTTTTGGGACAGGTTTCACAAACAACGAGATACTTAATCTTTTGGCACATCAGCATCACATTATCATATGTATCAGGACTTTAAAAAGAATATGCAAAAAATTACATCTTTTCCGGGGAAATTGCTGCTTTTGGGGAGGGGGGAATGGCTGGAAATGGAATCATTCTCATAATTACTGACTTTATACTTGTTAATATGGACTTTATTCTTGAAGCCTGTGGGGAAAAATATCAATGTAGCCTTAACACCCATGGAATTAATGGAAAAAATTGAAATAAATTACACATGGTTACCTATTATGTGTACATTATTATTATTATTATACATTATTATGAATGATATAAATATCTAAATATAAATATATAACGATTATAGTACAAGTATAGTAGATATAAGGCACTATAATCTTTATATATTTAGATTTTTGTTTATAAAGCAAAGTAAAACCTATGGCCCCTGTCCGACTGTGAACCTGTCCTTTAAATTAGGCGCTATCTGTGATTTCCGGACGGCACTTGAAGGCAGCATGTAGGTCAGCTGACCACTATCATGTGGCGTTCACGGGCTGAGGAGAGCGTTCACAACAACTTGACTCTCCTGACAACAACGTAGCCCCGCGGTGACCCAGCAGCATGGCCTGGACTAAATACCAGCTGTTCCTTGCGGGACTTATGCTCACAACTGGGTCCATTAACACATTATCGGCAAAGTGAGTAGATTTCATTGTGTTTTTATTCTGTGATGCGTTTCGGGTTTCAGTTCATCAGTGTTGAAAACAGCCGCAGCGCTAGAACAGAGCTACGGTATTGTTTAGCATAGACAAGATGCGGACATGGCCGTTATCTATTGAGTTTATTGGCTAATTTGTGTTATTGAGCTCGTTTGTTTATAACGCTTTTGTTGCAGAGTGATATTATATATATAGCATACTGCTAGTATCTGTATGTAGCTCTTAGCTGGTCAGTAATAAGCTAATATAAACATCTGTATCGATGTGATAGCAGGTTTATCAGGTTTATAATGGCACATTTAACACAGAGTTTAGTTACACAGGGACTGCAGCTGTAATGGCATTAACCATAATTAGATAGAAAGCATTCAGAAAATTGTGAAATATCTCAATTAAGACTGGCTAAACCACAAAAGGGCATTTCTAAGCATGCCTTGTTTTAGATACTGAGTTTGCCAGCAAAGAAAAGCTGCAAATCCTCATATTTAAGAATAACTATTTCCTGAGACGCCTTCAAATGGCTTGTTTTGTCTAACCAAGATCATTTATTATCACATGTTCTATAAATGATCATATTTGTTAGTGTCATCCAAAACGTTGAATGTGATGAACAGTTACTTTAGCACTATTATGTTTAATCTCCCTCTTATTATTATCACTGTAGAAAGAGATTTGCCATTTTAGTGAAACGAGAATCACTCTTGCTTCACTTCTCCAGTCAACTGCCAGGTCAGCTTCCACCATATGACGCACACGTCTCTGTCCTTTAGTGGTGGGTTTTGTCAGCTAAAAAAACAGAAGTATGTAAGCTCAAAACTGATATGAGTCATGGATTCAGTGGGCCTTATAATGCTAATGTGTCAGACAGAACCAGCTGTGTAGCTGACAGACAAACAGGCAACTAACAGGTAAAGTTTCGCTCGAGTCACCTGACACCAGCCCTGCCCAAAGTGAAGCTTCGCTGCCTTTAAAGCGCTACAGATGAGCTCAGTTACAGCATGTGATGTAGTTAATTTTTTTGGTTGGATCTTGTATTTCTAAATCCAGCTTCACCAGATCTGAGCCCCAAAAATCAACTGACTGAGATCAGCCACCAGACTCTGATTTCCTATGAAACTGCACTTTCCTGTGTCCACTCATGAGCTCATGAGGAAAGTGCTGCGTCATTAACTTCAAGGACCACATTCCATTGTCTTGCATATTAAAGCAGACAGTGTGCTGTCATGCTCACATGCAGGTCATGCTTTCTCTGTCTATAAAAGTCAATGCAGACATGAGCACTAATTAACTTTATAAGGAAATTATGATGACTGACAACAGTGTTTCCCTCACATTGCCATACATGGATAGATAAGGAAAGAAAGAACCAGTTACAGTAGTGTTTATGGTGTACAATATGCAATATACACATACACAACAATCATAAGTATCTGAGTGAAGGTCAAGCAATGTCGTTTAAATTAACTTTAGTATAGATTCTTTTTCCTGTGATAATTTCATAGAGCCGTCAGCAATTTAAATGATTATTCCATTATCAATGTTTTAATTTTTAACCATCGCAGCTCTCGTTTTAAATCCATTATTAATTTTTATGTCTTTGTTGAATGATTGTTTAAAATATTGCTAATTAATTTGTAATAATGAATTCATATCCAACAGATGGGCTGACCTGTTCTCAGCGAAGGGTTGCCAGGATGACCCTGAACATCGGTTCTCTCATCCATTTGTGCAGGTAAAGTAACAGAATATACAGGTGGTGGAGGTCCAGTATGATCAGTTCCTTTAGGGAGACACGAGTCGCAGGACTTTGCAGTCGATCCTGAAGGAAACAGGGAGACAGTGCAATGAAAACAGAATTGGTTTTGAGGCAGTTTTGATGTGCAGCTGGATATCATCAGCATATTAATGAAAATAAATGTCCCATGTCTGCTGATAACATGTCCAGGGGGGGGAGCATGTAAAGAGTCAACACAATGAGGCCAAGGATCGATCCTTGCAGAACACCACAGGTGACAGGGACCAATCGAGTCCTCCTCTTGACCATGGATCTGAAAAAGTCAATGAAGCCATCACCCCATTCTTCTATAGCCTTAATTGGGGAAGATGTGTGTGGCTTAGTTTAGCATTGCCAGGATCACTATTAATAAGGAGTAGCACTGTGACCAAACAGAGAAATGTTGTTAAATGTTCCTTTTGTTATATTAGAAAAGGGTTTGTAGACAAACATAAAGGTAAAAAAAAACCTAAACATTTCTCAAACTAAGGAATAAAAAAAGTACACCACTGTCAAAAGTTTACATATGTACATGTGTGTACTTTTTGAAAACGTGTTTACCTGCCCGAAAGTAAAATATCACGTCCAGTCCAGTCCAGTCAGAGTTGTGACCCGTTTCCCTCTGGTTCCAGGCAGTGGGCATGTTTCTTGGCGAGTTCAGCTGTCTTGCCGTCTTCTACATATTACTTTGCCATGACAGACGTCGCCCAGAGCCCAAAATGAACCCAGGACAGAGCTTCAACCCGCTCCTCTTCTTCCCTCCGGCCATGTGTGACATGACGGCCACCTCCATCATGTATGTTGGTAAGTGACCGCAGCCTCTATTTCCTATGTTGTTCTTATGGCTTGTATGGTAAATGTCCTGATCTATTCTGCCAAAGCTCAAATATCAGATGGAAGTAAAATAGTATTTAAGGAGTAAGGAGAAATGCCAGTGGGACAAAGACATTTGGTAACACTTTTTTTGACATGTTATTTTATTTTTACTAATTTCCTGGAAATCTTCTGGGTAATTTGTGGGTATTTACTGATTCATTTTTGAGTGGGTGGTGTAATTTGGTACAAATTACAAGAAAAACAGAAAGAAGTGTTTAGTTGGTGACTATCCATTCATTATACATAGCTTGAGTTCATACATAGCTTGTAATTAGAAAAAAAAATAAAAATTGAACAGACTTTGCTGTCTTTATTATTAGGACATTTCTTTACACTTACCAACTAAACCGACTTACCACTTGTTCTCATAATTTGTAGCAAATTGCACAAAGAACGTATTTCTAGCTTATAAAAATACAAAATTAACTGATGGCGATGCAGGTTCCAGGATTCCAAGATGTCTGCCATATTAAACCCTTTTTTTTTCATTTCTAGCGCTTAACATGACGAGCGCCTCCAGCTTCCAGATGTTGCGTGGAGCCGTCATCATCTTCACCGGCCTGCTCTCCGTGGCGTTCCTGGGGCGCCGCCTGCTGGCCAGCCAGTGGCTCGGCATCCTCTTCACCATCCTGGGCCTGGTGATAGTGGGACTCGCCGATTTCTTCAGCGGACACAAAGACGAACATAAACTCAGTGACGTCATCACTGGTAAGGCAGATGTAATATCTCTTCTCTCATGATGAAATACAATCGAAAAGACCCTTTCTGCTTCTCGTACAAGAATTACAAAGAGTCACTTGGTAAAACCAGCTCACGTTACTTCAGCCAATCTCTGCTGGAAGCTATTGTCCAGACGCTTATGTGGAATGAAACAGAATGTGACTTCATGTCTTCATGATGGTTCTACAGCTAACGACAATTTGCAACTGCATAGAAAATTCCGAATGATTGAATTTCATTAGCAGTAAAACAAACACTACTACTCTCTTCCTTCCTGCAGGAGACCTTCTGATCATCTTGGCTCAGATCATTGTTTCTGTGCAGATGGTCCTGGAGGAAAAGTTTGTCTACAAACATGACGTGCATCCCCTCCGGGCTGTTGGTACTGAAGGTGAGCAATTGTTCACAACAAGAGAAACTCATGAAACTGGGAAAAACACACAGTATATGCAGAGGAGCAGTAGAAGTGGCACTGAGGGACTGATGCGGAAAACTATGGTTTAAAAAGTAAACAAAACCTGAAATTCATATTGTTTAAATGCTTCACTAATTATTAATATAACATTAATAATGGATCAAAGGGCTTGGTGTAAGTTGAAAATAGCAACACGTAGATATAAACCCAGCTCTCTAGTTTCCCCTTGAGTCTAAAGAGTTTTAGCTCTCAGCTCATTTATCCTTCAATATACACTACCATTCAAAAATAGAAATTTCCTTATTTTTTAAAGAAAAGCACTGTTTTTAAATGAAGATAACTTTAAACTGATCCGAAATATTGTAGTAAATAATGTGAGTAATGCAGTAAATGACTATTCTAACTGCAAAGTCTGTTTTTTGGTGCAGTATCTACATGGGTGTACGGAGGCCCATTTCCAGCAACCATCACTATTAACTGACTCCAGTGTTCTAATGATACAAAGTGTTTGCTCATTGCCTCAGACGGCTAATGTAATAACATTTTCTATTCATTTTACAACTCATGGTGGTAAATAAAAGTGTGACTTTTCATGGAAAACAGTCAAATGTCTAGGTGACCCCAAAGTTTTAAACAGTAGTGTAGTCAAAAAGGAAAATGTGATGTTGCTCCACTGCCACAAGTAGCCAAAAAAGTCTCTTTCAGAAAAGCAAGAGTGACAGTGACACAGCTGCTGATTTTACTTTTCAGTCTCTTTAGCCTCCTTTAGAAGCAGGGAAAAAAATAAACCACATGCTTCACACTCACATATCACTCAATATACTATAGATGAATTATTGATCAGAATTGTGTTCTCCGTTTCCAGGTTTCTTTGGTTTCGTTGTTCTGTCCTTGCTGCTCATCCCCATGTATTTCATCCACGTGGGCGGCTTCAGTGACAACCCCCGGCAGGTCCTGGAGGACGCGCTGGACGCCTTCTGCCAGATCGGGCACCAGCCCCTCATCCTGTTGGCGCTGCTGGGCAACACGGTCAGCATTGCCTTCTTCAACTTCGCCGGGATCAGCGTCACCAAGGAGATCAGCGCCACCACCCGCATGGTGCTGGACAGCCTGCGCACGCTGGTCATCTGGGCAGTGAGCCTGGCGTTGGGCTGGGAGCAGTTTCACGGGCTGCAGGTGCTGGGCTTCCTGGTCCTGCTGCTCGGCACGGCGCTCTACAATGGACTGCACCGCCCCCTGCTGGCCAGGATACCCTTCTGCGCCGGGATGGTGAGCGACGAGGAGAACAGCAGCCCTGCGGAAAGAGAGAGACTGCTGGGCGACGGCAACGTGCAGACCACTAACGAGAGCTAAAACACTGCACCTTTAATGAAAGATGTCACTGATGTAGTTTTTAAATTCAGTTGTTTTTTTTTCTCACACCTCAGCTTTGAACTGACCTCATAGAAAATGTGTGTTTTCTTTTAAGGAAACAGATGATTGAGTGGGCGGGGTAAAAGAGCTGTAATATTACAATATTAGGGCATTTATGGATTTATTTGTTGTGTATTTCAGCACAAAATATTATTAACTGTTAGGAAGCAATGACCTTTGGTACAGACCCTTTTTATTGATTTTTTTATTATAAAAAATGCTTGAACTGACACATTTGCTTGTCTTGTTCAGTGTTTAATAACTTAAGCACAGATTTATGAAGATAACTGTCATAACTGTTATGAAGATAACTAAAATTATAAAAACAGATGTTTTATGCAGATTCTCTTTGACGGATGTATTTAGGGCTGGGAGATTTTTTAAATGAAATGTCTGAATCGAAAAATACCAATTTAAAATAATAATGATAATTTATTTACTACAGGCAAATAATACATCCATCACACACAGCTATATAATGACATGATTCCACAACCTCGGAAAAACAATACATTCTCTTTTGAATTTGTTCATGAAAAAAAGAGAAAGAAATCAAGATTTTAGGCCAAATCACCCAGGACTAGATGGATTATTGTCTTATTTTGTGTTTGTGACAGTTTAAGACATTTTAATATCTCTAAATAGTCCTGTACACGATTTAGCTTTCTTGTGATACATTTTTAAATTTTTTTTTAATGTTTTAAATGTTGTTGGCTGTGCAGTATGATTGTGCCAAAATATGCCAAACATTGAAGATTTCTTTGTAAAGAGATTACAGAGACATTTTTATTAATCTCATATTTGGTTGAATACACAAGATGCAAAAAAAAGCTGTTTTGGATAAATATATATATATCTGTATATTTGCTCGCTGACACTTTCACTCTTCTATGTATGTAACCAGAGGACTGAGCTTGAACATCGTATATGTTACAATAACAACTGCAGATCCTGATTCGCTATTCAGGCATTTAAGACGTTTGAGACGTTTAAGGCGTTGGCTGTAATGCACAACAGCAAAAAAGGGAACTGTTAAGTCACACTAGTTGAATTGCCGAACGGCATTCTGACTCAGGCCTGTGTTGTAATATGTGATATCATGTGAAGGATGAGATTTTTTAAATATACAGTTATGAAACTTGAATCATGTTTGTATTTATCATGTGCTACAAAATTGTGTTTTTAGGCCTCAATAGTGGCTGTAACTGTCGATAATTTAATCTAATCCATCATTAGAAAATCTATGTGGAAAATTATGATGGGCATTTTTCTCTATTTTGTGACATTTATAGACTAAATAATGAAAATAATCATTAGTTGCTTTTCTAGTTGGCTCTCCATACAGTTTGAAGACGTCTTTCTTCAAAAGGTTCTACATACTGTATGTTTATTTTTGTTATTTGTAATTTATTATTATTTGAATAAGAGATGATTAAAATGAATAATTTTAGAAATAATATAATACACAGTATGAAAAAAGACACTGTTGTTCTTGTAACTACATTGACTCTAAGTTGAAAATTCAAACACAGAAGTGATAAAAATATGAGAAAGCGTTGACTCAGTGAGGGAACAGCCAGTGAATTGGTGCAGTGTCACCAGCAGCTGACACCTGCCTGGCCCGCACTTCCAGATGTCAACTCCACATCCTCCCCGAAGACCGTTCTTATGCCTTAATGGAGGTCAAAGGTTAAACCTAGGAGTCCCCCGGGACCTGTACACACGACCCCGTCAAGATCTGGAAGCAGAAGGAAGGGAAATATGTTAATTAACTGCACAGACACTTTGAAATCAACCACATAAGGACCTCGATTTACAGTAGAAAATGAATGTGGTTTAAAATTGCATTTAAATAACAGTACCTGTTGATCATAGTCAACATTATACATTAGTATAAAGACACTACACACACACACACACACACACACACACAAACGTTTGTACACTTGAGAACCCTTGTTGACATAATGCATTCCTTAGCCCTTTACCCAGCATAAACTGAATAGTAACTTTACCCTTAAAATTAAATTTCAATCTCAAACAGCCCTTTGAAGTTCAGCCCCACAGAGAAAATGTCCTCACTTTCCAAACCTGTCCTCGCTCCCGACGTCTAAAACTTAAAGTAAACTACTACAAGTAAATACACACACGGCGGTGGAAAGTACATTTACTCAAGCACTGTACAATTTAGAGGTACTTTCCATTTTGATGCTGCTTTATACTTCAACCTCAATACATTTCAGAATGAAATATGGTACTTTAGACTCCACTGCCTTTATCTGACAGCTTAAATTACTTTTCAGATGCAGATCGAAATATTCTACATGAAACTAATAGACTTTAATATTACATTATCTCTATTCTATTAAATTGCCATACAAATACTATAATAATATAACACAAACTGAGTGCTTTTGATACTTTAAGCACATTTTGCAGATGATACTTCTGTACATTATTTCTACTTTTACTGAAAGTATCTTGAGTCCCTCCTTCACCACACGCACACACACACACCATGGGGTCTTCATTAAACACAACATGGCCGCTAGATGGCAGCGTTTTGCTAGAAAACGAAAACAACATATTCACTGTGCAGCTTCTTTTTTTTTCTCAGTTATGAGCCGCTACCTTGTGCCACTGTGCTGAGGAAAAACGACATTACATAAAGTTGTCCGCAGTAATATTCGGGTTATAAAACAAACCGACTACGCTGTAAATATATAAACATTTTAAATGACTGTAAATAAGCTATAAAGTGATGCTCAGCCTGAGGGAACACCGGCAACCTTAAATTATTTTAAACTACCTGCAAGAAATGTAATGAAATATGCTCAGATAATATCATGCAGGTTATGCTTTATCATCCTAATGTTGAGTAAAGAATAAAAATGTGTTTATTTTAAGGGATTATTTGATATTTATATATGTTTTTTTAAAAAAACGAAACAATTTCATTTTATACTTAAACTAAAAATAATTACAACGACCCTATTAGCATAAACATTGATGATATATGAGTGCTCATAGTGTATACACACTCGGATCAAGATTTACAGCTGTAGATATTCAAATATAGAATAAAATAAACCAAGACGCTCCTGGGAGGAAAAACAGTTCCAGTAGCTGTTTACTGGACAAACCGTGTCCCGCTGCGGCCTCGCGTCTTTCCCCCGAGACAATTAACCCCGCAGCAGAAAATAGGCTGCCTGTGAATCCATGTTTCCACTAGTGTCCCTATTAGAACACCGGTCCTCTATTAGAACACTGGACCTGCTGCAGCGCGTTTAAAACAGCAGCAGCAGCGGCGGCTTAAATTAAACCGTGGGCTGAAGATGCTCACACACACACACACACACTTAACACACACTGGCCGCTTCAATGCATCTTCTAAAATGATGGTTGCACCGACAGAGCAGGTGGAAATAATTATCAGATCATTTGATATATTAGTGGGCTTCATTTTTCTTGTGCAAAAATCACAGACTCCTCGATAAATATAAATATTGCAGTGCATTTATCAAAATAAAAATAATTTTTCGTGGTTTCTGAAAAATCTACAAAAAAAAAAAAAATCAAACATAGATGTGTGTGGTTTATTCTCACCCTCGTGGCAGCCCGGAGAAGAAGCAGTAGGCCTAATGGTTTGTTATTATGACCCCTTTTTTGTGCGTTTCCATTAGTCTCCTAACGCTCCTCGCTATGATTTAACCGTGTTGCGGAGGGGCGACTTTAATCTGTCTCAGTGTAAACACACAGAGTTTTTTTTTTTTTTTGCTCAAAAGCACCGAGTCACCGTCAGATTTAAAAGCTTCCATTCATCCATTAAAAACGGCCCTTAGCCTGTTTAGAGCCGGGAGGGAGAGCGGGCTGGAGGTGAGTGTGATTAGTCTACCACTCCAATGTCCTGCTAATGACCCTTAATGTCTTCACTTTCTGACTGTGGAGCCAGAGCCAAGGGACAAAACCCCACTACCACAAAAGGACACGCAGCCATTCACTGCTATGACCTGAGTTTTTTTTAAAAGAAAGTAATTTGGATAATTGTATTTATTTATGTTATTCTATTTGACAAGGGGAAATGCAGTCAGTCATAGTTACATGAAAGCAACTGGTGTGATGCAAATAGTTGTGCTAATTCTCAGCTCCAGTCCACACCATTGTAGCACAATATAAAATATACAACACAATTTAAAATATATATATAATATACATGAACACACACACACACACACACACACACACATATGTATCTATATCACATATATATGTAAGAATGATGATGATGCATGTCATTGTTTCTGTAAATCCAACAACTTTAGAATATTAAATTGTACATTATAATACTATAATATTGTACATAATAATATACTATGTCATTTAATACATGTTGATGCTCCATATCATAATACTGTAGTCTAAGTGAAAAAATAAAGGTAATAATACTGAGGGTAAAGTATATAGCTGTGATTTAAAGACATAATTTGAGCATCGATTGTGATCATCGTCCCGTGTTGATGGTTTCTAAGTCTGAAGGTCGTGGTTCCAGCGTGATTATTTGTCTTAAACGTGGACAGCTGCTGCAGTCGCTCAGCACAGTAACAAATGTCAGCGGCTCAATAGTGACACATTCAGAAAAAAAAAGGCCCGGCCACCTTCTGAGGCTCCACTCCTTCTTCTTATATAAGCAATTTTCTATCAGCTGTCAAATGATTTGTTGACTTATCGGCTTCAGTTGGAGATTCGTTCGGTGCCTGTTTCCATCAGAGTTTGGAAAAGAAACAAATAATAAGCGGAGAACAAGAAGATGGAGCGTTTTGTCACTGGGGGGAGCTGCTTGTACATTTACTGCATTCAGTGTGTAATAGCCTACTTTAATATATGTGGGAATAATCTGTGTTCTGTTTAAATACACTCACATCCTTATGATACAGAATAAATACACAGAACAGGATTTAAAGCAGATAGTTGGCATGAGGCCTGATACAGTAACTGAGCCTTTAAATGTTTTGATATGTTTGTTGTGTGTATGAATATTGTGCATTATAGCAAAAACATATATTTTTTTGCATTTCATGATTCATTAGAATATTTTTATAGAAGCAACTCATCCAGAATCAGCAGGTGGAAGTATAATTACTCTAGTGCTGTACTTATTAGTACAAATTTTAAAAATATAGCTTATACTTCAGAGGGAGATATTGGACTTTTTTTTTTAACTCCACTACATTTATTCAATGCCAATTTAGTAATTAGTTACTTCGTAAATGAAGATTTTGCATTAAATGTTCAAATTTATTTCAAATTAAACATATTGATACAGCTAAAACTAACTGTAGGATTATAAAATAACTAAAATGTGCTGCACTTCATCCCTGTACACTCTTCACTCATTTCAAGTTAATTCAACCTACTTCACTCTTTCACTCATCTTTCACATTAAAGCGACACTTATAATGATTAAATACAATAACGTCTTTAATAGTGTTAAACGTCTCAAATAATTGCTGTATTATGAGTACTTATACTGATATTTAAAGTAAATAAACCTATGTGAATTTGTGTAAATAAGCCTTTTTCTTGTGGCAGTTTTTTTTACTACAGTTTGCTGCCCTGTAAAACAACCTACAGGCATTAACTCATGTGTTGTTGTTGATTTTAATATATAATGTTTGTCATTTCAAGTTAAATTCACCTGAGACTACACGTTTTAAAACTGATATTCATGGGGGCTCTTTTGACTTGAAATGATGAGCTGATTGAATTCATTTAACTCATTTAATAAAGCTTATAGAACATGTTATAGAATTACTCTGAATAACTTTTGGTGGTGTTACAACTTTACGTATTTGTTGTTTTAACTCAAAATTTAAAGAGAGTCATTTCTCTCAGGTTTCAAGTTGCAGTGACAAGTTACACATTGCAGTGCTCCGTCAAGCCCTTTTCTCACTATTGTTCATCATGTCTAATGGGAGCTAAGATCATGGAACAAAGTTGTTTATAATTTCCTTTACATTTCACTGGTCAGAACATGCGACCGGTCACGTTTCACAAAGGCACGCACGCGAGCGAAGAAGGAATCGCAGAAGCAGGCGGTCATTGTCAGACCTTGACATTTAACCTCATAAAAATGCAAATTAAAGACCATTTCATGTCACCATGGGAGAGAGAGTTCACTGTTTGAAATATATTGCATGTATTCAGGGTCACATAAACGGGACAGTCTTGTTTTGAATTGACTTTAGATACATCCCTCAGTTCTTTTCTCTCCCTCTCTCTCTCTCTCTCTCTCTCTCCCTGTGGAAATGATGGCAGTGTGCCATACAGAAGGCTGTACAATGGCCCAGGTCCCATTAAATCTGCGAAAGTTCCTTCCTGAGGCAAACATTGCCAGAAATAGTAATCTTGGCTTGAGCTGGAGTTTTACAGAGGGGAGCAATAATTCTCGGTGTAATAATGGAAATCATTTAATTCTGTCCAGCCTCTGATCCAGCAGGGCTACGGTCCGAGGTGCTCATTCAGGGCTCCTCCGGCCTGATAAGGCTTCCTGAAAAAACACACAGCGAGCAATCAGGCAACAACAATGGGCCCCGTCGGGCGCTGAACTCCAGGTAGTCAACAGTGCACGGCAGCGACGCTTTTGTTTTCATCCGCAGTGTTCAGAAATGTTTGGACGTTTCGTTTTGGCATTGTTTGTTTAAGCTCTGATTAGCTCCACTGCAGAGAATATGGACTCTTTAATTAAAACAATATTTAAACTATAGCTGCTCTCTCCTCTTACATGATTAGTGAAGCAATCAGCCACGGATTCTTTAGCTGATTAGTCATTTTTTATCATTAAGTTTTAATGAGGAGTGAGCTGTTATCCATTACTGCAAAATTGATGATCACAAAGGGTTCACAAACAGGATTTGATCATATTGAACACTCGTTTTTTTTTTTTTTTTATGAAACTGTAGAGCAGGACTGAACGAAATATAGCAGCATAAAACTTTTGATGGGTAACAGCCTTTACGGACAATATTCTCTACAAAGATAAATACATTAACAAAAGGATTTCTATTCCAAGTGGACATCAGCTGTATAGTTTCTATTGTTAAAGACAGATTGAAGTCTCAAATATACGTAAAAACCAGAGACAAGAGTCACTGGCACTGGCAGTAATCCCACCTGCAGTCATTTATACGGCTCCACAGAGGAATAGTTTGGGAAAAGGGAAATAAAGGTGAATTGTATCCTGCAGAGCTCTGGCAGGAAAAGCAATATTTCAGTTTTTACAAGTGATTTGTGGATCAAATATGAGCTTTTTTTTTTCTTCTTTAGAATATGTTTTTGCAGCGGGATTCTATGCAATGAAAGGTTTTATGCCCTGGCTCCTTCATATGCAAAGAAATAAAAACACAAACATAAAAATATATGTATGATGAAAAGGATGAATGTTATTATCAGGGCATTTTACAACAATAAAATAAAAACTGCATGAGAGAAGGACATGATTAGCTTGCGGGACCTTTGCAAGACTGATGGTAAAAAGTCTGTCTATACAGTCGGGGGTAGAAACTAACTCCTCTACATTTCTGCACAGTCACTCACTTAGATTCTGCCCTGAAAAAAAAAAAGATAATTGTGTCCAACAGCAACAGAAGGACTCTGACTATTTGCTTTTACGATGTGCATGTTAATCTGGGTGTAAAACTTCACCCTCTTTGTTCTGTTAGTTTTCCACACAGAAAGTGGAGATATGGAATTACAACAACCTCTACACTAGGAAATGGAGGCGACTTTGCTTTTCTTTACAGAAAAAAAAGCTTCTTGCTGAATATGGAGCAGCTGCATGACTGTACGTGAAATCTCACAGAAGACGAATTCATTTAAACCTTGTTAAAATCTGCATTTAAAACAGTTAGGAGAATTGGTTTTACTTTCTTCCAACAAGGGACAAAATGATATCCTCTTCTGGATATGTTAAATTGAAAAGTTTGTGCAATCAAGAACAGAAGACGATTACGTGGAGACACACACACACACATACACACACACATATACACACACTGTACCAATCAAAAGTTAGTAGACCCTCTATTCCATTTAATTGAAAGAGAAACTGTGTCCCACATTTGGATTACTTTATATGCTCAGGCATCATATATATATATATACTATATAGGCCTATATATATAAAAAAAAAGGTAATTGCTCACATAACACACCTGGAAGCAACCCAACAAAAAAAAAACATACCTTGAGCTCATTACAAATAGATTTTTTCCACAAAAAGCTGCAGGGAACTTAGGATAAATGACATATATGTACATTTCCGATGTCTTCAAAATCTTAATAAATTAGTATTATACATCATTTTCACATTTGATAAACCTGCAATCGTTCTTCCTCACAAATTTTCAAAAGATATCAATATATATATATTTTTTGTAATTAGTTTTCTTGACTGGAAAAAAAGCGAATTGGATTCATGTCCTGCCATAGCTGAAAAAGTAAAAGCACTTAATGAGGGTGAAAAGGATCCCCCCATCCTCCTCCTCCTCCTCCTGTGCTGCGGTGACACCGGCGTGTATATGCGAGGATGATCTGAGGCCTGTTGTTTAATGCCTCCCACTGAAGAGAAAGAAAAAAAAAAACGTCCATCAGCACCTGAAATAACTCGAGGCGTGCTGTGTCTGCTACATCCTCTTCCCTGGATTGTTTTGACTGCGTGATGGAGGGCAAACGTTAAATCTCATTGCTAATTTTAACCCGGAAACGTGTCACTCGAAAACACCATGATAGGAGGCAGTCAGGGTCATCGGCCTTTCCGCCCACATGAAGCAAGACTTTAAATGAATGCGGGCTTCAGAAGCCATTGTTTCAACACATGCGAGAAAAAAAAAAAAAAAAAAAAAAACGATCGGAGAGGGACACAAACACCACCATGGCACGAAAAACGCGCAGCTACAAGGGGAAAGCGAGTTCAATTCACAGTTTTAAAAATAGATTGAATAGAAAACACAGTTAAATGCGATTATTGGAGCTCTTCTGTTATCACTGCGGTTATTATAATCAATTTAGAACATTCATAATAATAAAAAACACATTTACATATAGGATTATAAAATCTCCCCCCCCCTACACACACACAACGTGTGAATCTTGAGGAGCCCTGCGGATGAAGTATCGCCTCTGAAGTTAATTGTGTTTTCGTTCTAGAGGGGAATAGATTTCCTCTGTTTATTATGAGCATCGGGACGGATTTGCGTCACCGTGCAAGTTGCAGGTCGAGATAAAGTTGCACAAATATTGAAAAGGGGAAGTTCTAACAGCCATTATAAAGTTTACCCCCCTCTGTTCCGGAAGAAATAAGGATTTCTGCTGTATCCTAAAATACTAAAGCAGGGTCTATTTTAGGGACAAATCTAGCAGGCGCATCCGCTCATTTAACACGAATCACAGCCCCATCAAAAACAGGATGAGTTCGGCGCTAATAGAGCCTCTCCCGGGCTGCGGGGTTATATCAGTGCGCTGATTTCACACGGTTGATTATAGGGATAATTAAGAGATAATAACTGTTTTCCTACATTTTTTTTATTAATGTGGGCTGTGGTTCGATTTGATGGATTCGTTCCTTGCAAGCAAAAATATGTGGTGCGTGTTGCAAACTGATAGATGAAGATTTTCTTGATGGGGGGAAATATATACAGTCGACTGCATGTGGCCTCTAGGATTTATTTCCCAAAAAATCTACATTACTACGAGAGTTCATGGACATAATGACTGTTTTTGTGTGCGGTGATATGGGTGAAGGAGGGAGGGGGGGGGTGTTCTCTTTAAGTGATCAATCCATCAACTCGGGATCAAAATTGTGTGCGCGCGTGTGCGCACGCATCATCATCATCATCATCATCATCCTCATCGTTTGCGATGGGCGTGATGTGAGCGAATGCAGAACGCCCCCATTGGCTCCGCGCGCGACCAATCGGTGTCAGCGGAGGAACTTCAGAGCGGACCTGCAAGGCTTTGGGTTTCAGAGTTGGGAGAGCGATTTTGGCACTTACACAAAGAGGACGGTCATCTCTCCACCAAAACGCGCTGCCCGCTTTTTTTACATGCCTGTCCTCTCATCCCTTCCACCGAGAAACAAGAAGACGCGTTAAGAAAGCTCCGGGATGTACACGGCCGGGCTCAACCCGTTTTACGCATCCAACTTCAGCCTCTGGTCCGCGTACTGCGCGGGGGGCTTCGCTGTGGATACGATGAAGAAACCCTCGTTTTGCATCGCAGACATTTTGCAGGCTGGGGATGCTGGGGACAACATCCCGGGTTCGTCGGCCCTCATGGTGCATATGGGACACCACCGTGCGCACTCGGGCAGCTCCCCGCTGCGCCCTTCTCCCGTTGCGCCCGAGCCGTCGGTGTACGCGAGGGTTAGTCCCGCGTCTCCCTACCACCACAGACACGGACTACAGCTAACCTCAGTGTCCAGAACGACGTTTAACTCCCAGCAAGCTCCCCCGCCTTCAAGCAAAGACCTCAAATTCGGAATTGATCGGATATTGTCGACGGACTTTGATCCAAAAAGCAAAGACAAGTCGTCGTTAAGAGGTGAGCGGAGAGATTTTATTGTGCGCAAAAAAAAAGACGTGGTGATTCTAGAAATATAAGCTTCCTGTCATGTCTGCCAAAGAAAACAGTAACGGGGATGTGTTACACGCCCCGTAAATATTATTTTTCCTCAATGATAATTTCACCAACAAGACACAAATACGTGTCCAAAGAAATTAGAAACTGAAAGGAACAAAATCAGACTCAAGTGGACGTGGGTTTATGGCTCTGACAGACTTGTTCACACAGTAGTATGTATAAGAGCACAAGCAGTCTCATGCTTTAAGGAGCCTGTGGGGAAATCCTCTCCTCTCCTGCCCCCTCCACAGAGAGGTCAGGGGTCAGGATCAGCCACAAACTGCAGCAGTTTCGCTTGAACTCACTTCAGCAAAGAAATCTATGCTTTCAAAGAAGGATCAATTCAATGTGTTGGCATTTGTCATGTTGTTGCCAAAGCACAATTATGAAATGCAATGTGTTAGAAATGAAATATACCCGAATGTGAGCATCTTACCCCCCAAAAGAGTAGAGCCAGCGCTAGTGTTCATGCCATAACTGACTCATAACTGACTGAAGCCCCTCTCTCGCTCTGCAACAGATCTCACATCCATCATTAGCTCGAACCGTCAGTCAGGGATCCACATCCCCATTCAGCCTCCGGCCAGCCAGTACTTCTCCTCCATAGAGCCTGGGATGAGCGACGCGTCCTCCATGATGAGCTCACTAGGCTGCAGCAGCAGCAGCAGACAATCAGGCCAGCATCAGTTTCAGGACACCTTCCCAGGTAGCCGTCACATGTAGGACTGTTAACAGACAGGTGTTGCTGCACTGCACCTGCACTTGAGTGTTTTTTTTTTTTTTTTATCGTTTTTAACCCCGTTGTCCTTCCTGTTTGCCCTCCAGGTCCGTACGCCGTCCTCACAAAAGACACAATGCCACAGACATACAAGAGGAAAAGGTCATGGTCGAGGGCAGTGTTTTCAAATCTGCAGAGAAAAGGACTCGAGAAGAGATTTGAAATACAGAAGTACGTCACCAAGCCGGACAGAAAACAGCTGGCTGCTATGCTCGGGCTGACAGACGCTCAGGTGAGATGAAGACGTGAGCTCAACATGCCTGCTGTCTTCTTCTTTTACCTACTTAGTATGTTTTAATATTAAGTCTTGATTTTTTTTTTGTACACATCTCAGGTTCCTAGTGAGAACCATAGAAAAACTGAGCTCCCTAATCCCCTTTGCACATTTTTAAAGCAAAAATTTACATCTATGTTTAATTGTTTTGATATTGCCATATTTAACAGTTTACTTAACTGTTAAATTATCTTATATTTTCTGTCAATTTCAATTGCCTAAATGACACGCCAGGACTCTAAATATACTGACAACAACCTGAAAAAACACTCGTCATGTATGTATTTAATTGAAGAATGTAAAGGCTGCAGAAAGTGAAGAATTTCCATATCGCAGTGAAAATTACTCATTCAAATTTCTTTAAATTCTGATCAGTTCTGTAATTTGTGTAAACATTTTTTATTCGCAACAAACACGTTAATTTCTCTCAGACTGAACCAAAAATAACACTGAACATTATGAGGCTGCAGCAGTGTAACCTGTAGCGTAACCAGGGGGTGAAGAATCTCACCATTAACACCTCAGCAGACCAATAACCTACAGTTAATGAAACCTAACACGGTTATATTAAGAGGCTGTCATAAATAAATATTGAAAGTTTCTTTTATTTATTTATTTCTTAATATTTGTATTGTTTAATAAATAAATATTTAACCTTTAACTTGCTGGTTATTCTTGCAGTGTGATTTTTTTTAAGTACACCTGGGAGGAAGGGTTATATTTAAAACATTACATAGTCAAAATAATTACTAGTATTTTTGTATTCATGTAACATTTAATATACATTAAAAAAATAAACAAATAAATAAAAATAAAAAAAAAGGTGTGTGTGTGTGTTGGGTGATGTCCAATCCAATGTGAGCTGAAGGTGTTTGGATGTGTCCGCAGGTGAAGGTCTGGTTCCAGAACAGACGCATGAAGTGGAGACACTCCAAAGAGGCGCAGGCTCAGAAAGACAAGGAGAAGGAGCAGCCGGACAAGAGCGCGTCTGAGTCCGGCACGGAGCCCAAAGAGCCGGCGGAGTCGGACTGTGAGAGCGAGGGTGGGAGCGAGTGTGACTCCGACGAGGCCCAGGAGGAAGACTCTGGACTTTTGGACGTTTCCGAGCAACATAAACCCAGCGTGATCATGAGCGGCGGCGGCGGAGCGGAAGCGGCGGCCTCAACCACAGACTCACCGGCCTCACAGATACTGATATGAAGGCAGCGCCGCGCTTTAGTTTATCAACGGGAACTGTGTGGTTTTGACAGAAGAACGACGGTGATATTAAAAAAAAAACACGCGTCTGGAGTGGCAGCAAAGTCCCAGAGCCTGGAGCAAAAAATACAGTCATGATTTATTCAATATGAGATATATTATCACCTTACGTCGTTAATAAAGCCCAGACACGAGGAACAAAAAAAAGGCTGAATAACGATTCTTAGATTTATTTTTCCTCCTTCCATTTCTCTCTCACAGGCTGTAATTATATATAAAAAAATCGGACTTATAGCTGCACATCAGTGTCTCCTTGTTGTCGATATTCCTCTCCAGAGCTTCTTTGTGTGCATGAAGTCTTCCTCGTCTGAGGGAAATATGCGGTTGTGAATTTTATTATTAGGTCATGAACCACTCGTTTCACGTCATAATTGAGATCTCAGAACATCACGCAGTGTTCATCATGTACTTTATGTTCGGATATATAGTTGTGCTATTTTGTTAATAATAATTTGCACTGAAGATATTGTAAATAAAATGTTTCTTACTTAAAAAAAATCGGATTACGGTGTTCAATGTATATTATTTTGTATTATTATTATTAAATTGTTTGAAATCGCAGTTTTGCTCACTCCTGAGTCAGTAAATAACAGGCCTATTTGATGGGAATGTTGCCATTTTGATGTAAGCTCTAAACATTTTTTGTTTAATTTAACTGATCTTTTTTTTTTTTTGCTAAAAAACAAACAAATTATTTATCATAAATTATTAAATAAGTCTAAATTCAAGACATTACACACACGAAATGGGCCAAAACCATTTTTTTTTAAATAAATACAAATACATTTAAAACCATGTAGTTGGAACAAACAGCCAGAATAGCTGCTGTCCGAAATTAATTAATTAAGATACAATTTGCAAAAGTACAAATTATACATAAACAGATTTGCATATATGACTCTTGTGTACTATAATATAAAGGGGGAAAAAAGTGCGTCATATTATATTTCGATCGATCGAACTGTTCTGTTTAATCGAGCCTATAATAAGGTCATAATGAATAAATAGGATCTTCGAGTCTTCTCCTTAACGCACATGCGTGTGATTAAGTTTCTCCTGCGGCTCTGGTGGCGCCGCACGCGGGAGAAAAGCGGAGAATTTATAGTTTGTATACATTGACTGGCTCCAGATAGCAGCGACCCGGATGAGTATATTTTATGTATCCAGACACAGATACAATCAACATTTCCTCCGTAGCGCTGCTCGTACCTGCCCTCCCTTCGCAGTCTCTTGTTATGGGCCTGATAATATCGCACGTTCACCCATCACATCTGCTGTTCTATCAGGGACGAGGAGGGCAGTTAAGTGTTGAAATATACAGTAATTTCCCAATCAAGCCTTATCGCGATGGTCAGTGGTGACTGCTCAAAATCTATCAGATAAATATCGTTGCTGCAATGCGCGTTCACGCCCTGCACAATTTACCTGTTTAAGGATGTTAATGACACGGCATATTCCGTCATTTGATCCGTTTACATGCCTATGAGTCTGTTTCAGTGTGAGTAATCATAGTTTAATTGGCTTCTTTTCAGCGCACGAGGCCACATTCTCATTGTTATGTGGTAAAGGATGTATTTACAAAGCTCAATAATTATTTATACATATTGTAAAATTGTTGGAGGCATGTTGCATCATATAAAGTTGATTCTTTATTCCTAGAAATGATGGTGAGGGGGTTAAATTACAGCAATCTGCTACTTCAAGGTTTTAGAAATCACAAGCTTTGTTAATGGAATAAAAACTAAATGAGCCTGGTGGAACTAAAATAAACTATTTCACAGCTCCATATGGTATGAAATGCTATTTAACAGTGGCATCATTTCACTTCTTCAGGAAGAAGGATTCGGATCATTTACTTATGTCTATTCGACTACACGATTACAAGTAAACTGTTGCAAAAAATGAAAAAGCAATAACAACAAAAAGTGTTCAAAGTATAAAATCGTATATGTATCCAGAATGCACGACTGGCTTTATTGTTAATAGTGTTACTGTTAGACTGCTACCGATGTGAAAGTGCAGCTAGTTTTCACAGCTTTAGATACTTTGGGTATTTTAATCCATATCAAATAATCATATATGAACTGATCCTATTTAAAAAATAAACAAAAACTATATATATATCAATCTACAGCTGTGAAAAAAAGTAGTAAAAAGTAAGCTACACCATTTCACTGAAATGCAATAAAGTAAGAACATAAAGCAGCATACGTCCACCACAACTATGAAATAATGTCATTACTCACATCTCTGCTAAACAACTTAAAAGTGGTAAAACTTGATCTAATGTAATGTGATGATGCTGGGCTTTTAGATAGCATTATATCTCAGTCAGGAGATTGAAAGCACCTCTGGTAGTTGTTGTCATGTTAGCAGCAACATCATAGTGAGTGACCCAAACCCAGACCGCCGCCAACTCTCACTACTAAGGGGTCCACTTTCCTCTCCTCCGGAAAGAGGACTGACCCCCAGAGAGCTGCAGTTTTTCCGTTTTAGCTTAGCATCTTGAATTTCACTTTTCACCCCCCCCGCCCCTGCTGGCTGTACTGTACCTGCTGCCTTTTGTTTCTTTTCCATTCAGGAGATATTTTAACCCCCAAAGCATCAGACCAAACTCACAGCTCGGCCTCTCGTAAACTAACCGGCTTATGACGGTTATGAAGTGGATGGCACTCGTCTTAATCTTCGCTCTCAATTCATGCTGGATGAAAAGTTGTCAGTTATGATGAGTTAGCCAGTTTCCATGGTATGCAGTAAAAGCCCCGGGCACTTTATCAACCTAATATTAACCGTTAAATGCTCATATATAAAATGTCTGGGTGGGTTGAGCCTCGATTATGTTTGAAAAGCTATAAATTACATTCGTATTTGCAAATGTACGATAACAATAACAATCCAAACGCTTAACATAATACTGAGAGGCCTTGATTTGTGAACTGTCCTAAGAACTTTTATGACCAGGATAGGAGAAAGTCCATCTGGCCTGTATTTAATGTCAGCCTTTCCACCTCCATTAAAAGCTGTCCTATACGTCCCTCCTGGCAAAACCCAGGACAGGGCAACTCATAAAACAAAACCAGCCTCGCAAGATTCACCAATATTTAACGCTTTGAAAAAGTAACTGCGTAAAACAAATTATGTCTGTGAGAGAAAAAAGGGGGTTTTCTGTCTGCAGCGGCTGGGGGATTAACGTGACTAAAAGCTGTGACGTCTCCAGCACTTTGAGGCATTATCTGTGAAGTTGTTTGATAGGCTGATGGAGATTTCCCCCCTCAGTTGCCGTAATGCATCAGAGGAGGCCTCAGAGCCTACATGGCCCTGCTGGAGGGAAAAAAAAAAAAAGAGTACGCCATAACTCATCAAGCGACTGAAAAACTGCAGTCAAGAGATGTAAGGTTTAATTTAGTAATTCAGCTCCTTTCTCATTCGGGAGATGAGGATAATAATGTCAGTTATTGTCAAGATGATGAAGATGATGATGAAGATAACGTTGTGAGGATGTTGCGAACATCTCCAGAACACCTTCATGGAGAGATTTTCATGCAATAGGATAAGAGATGTTTTTTTTTAAATTAGAAGTGATAATTAAACAATGTAAAATAATTTATTCAGAATTCTGAATACAATGATAAAAGTGTCATAAGGAAATTGTAAATTGTGAATTGGAAAAAGTTGTCATGCGGATAGATTGATGCCCATTTTATTATATATTACATTGCTATGGTATTAGTAACGAAGCAATAATAAGTAGCATTTATTGGTTGTAGTTGGTTGAGGTGGCCTAATTTAACAATTATATACTGACAGGTTGTTTCATCTGTGACAGCGCATCATATTGTATAGGCTTATTACATGATTTGTATGCTAAATATGAAAACAAAGAAATTAATATTTAAAAAGTGCAATATTTCCTTCTAAAATGTATATATATATTCAAGTAAAGTATCTAAAATTGTGCAGCACAACATAAGTAAATGTAGTGTTTCATCGCTGTTTTCACACATTTCTAAATTACACCCTACCTTCATTCATATTTTAATCTCTCTGGTATAAATTTGAGTTTTATGTTCCCACTGCACTCGGGGGTGTCAATTTTATGCTAATGTACATGGCACTTTAAAGCCAAACGTTGTCATCATCAGTGGAGCATTTTATTGAATTGTTGTAGCTACGGCGGAGAGCGTGGATGCTCTGGAGGTAGCCCCGTTTCCTTCGGAGGCATGTTTGTTCCATCAAACACAGATTTATGACATCAGCTGGATCTTCTTTCCTAAATGAGCTCTGAATCATCAACATGAAGGATGACTTTCTCCTGAGACTAGCAAAATATTATTACATGGTACGAACCTTTAATTTGATAGCAGGCCAAGATGTTTCCAGACACCCCCGTCAGTTTAATCCAGTTCATTGCAATAACCGGTATCAGGTCTTTTATTTATGTCTTTTACTCCACACAGTTGGGCCGGTTCTCCCTCAATAGAATTAAAATAGAGTGTATCTGAAGTTGCTATGGAAAAACAATGAAATTGACCAAACAAAGTGCCAAGACAGAGTTAGGTTTGATGGACTGCATGTGAAATTGAAATATCACCAAAACAATCTGCAGAATATTTCAGCCGGTGATCTATTTTAAAGATATCCTTCCTGACACTTTATCTTGACCTTCAATAAATATACCCTCAGTGTGTAAATCAAAAAACTTTTTCTGAACACTTGGTGCAGAGGGCTGTTCCACAGCTGCACACGTACCAAACATGTTCACCAACGCTGAAAGCCGAGCCTCTTGTACAGAAGCTGTCGCCACATTTCCAAAAATCCACATTATTGAGTGCTTTTTTAACATGGTCGCAGTTTCCAAGCGTCTTGGCCTCGCTTCCAAAACCCTGGCCCTTGCCAGCAGTTGGGAGTGGAAGAAAAAAAAAAAAAAAGACATCTCAAGTTAAATTTAAAGATGTGTTTCTCTTGGAAGCCAGGCTGTGCTGCCATAAACCAAGGGAGACATTTTCATGCTCCACATTTTTCATGGTTTCTCTCTGAGTTTCCTCCCTTCCTTTCTCACTCCACCTTGGCTCCAGAGTTACCTACTGCTGCACTGGCTGCGGACCACAGCCAGCGGGGCACTGTGGGGTGGCCAGTTCCTTCTTCTCGGCCTGAACAGAAGCCCTCCCTCCTCCTCCTCCTCCACCACCCACTGAAAAAAAAAAAAAAAAACGCTCCTGGTTGTCCTTGGATGGCTCTCACAGGGGAGAATCCCTCAGAGGAGCCGCCACCTGGACAGCACTACTTAAGTGCTCTTTCACCACCCTCCTCAAATAATGCACTGCCTCCACACTTGGGGATGTTGGCCAACAGCAATCAGTTATAAGCTTAAAGTCCTCTGACCTACCGCCCTGTTTTTTAATGTGGCCATGAAGGAACCGTTTTATTGCAGACTACAGACTGTTGTCTTGAGCCAACCTTGCGTGGTATATGCTGTAATTTGTGAAAGGGTGCATAGGTTTGGTATTAATTAGGGCTGTGAAACGGCAGCGGTGTGACCGCCTGCCCGTTTCCATAGAGGCCGAATTTACTGAGTGATGCACTCACTGAGAGGGGGGATTATAACCGGGCTCTGGCTGCCTGCTGAGACGCAAACACAAATGTGAGGATGTAAAAAGCACTTTCATTTCACATGACCTGTCATCAGCAGCAAATTTTCACTGTGCTCTCCTCTAAAACCGGGGTGAACTGCCTGCGGCTTTCAAACCATCCGTATGTTCGCTCCAAGCATCAGATAGAGTTGACAGTTATGTGCGTGCAAATGAGAGAGCTGCTCGCCTACTCGACCTCAGAGCTGGCTTTCAAGAGCTCGAAGATTATTATTTCTCTCGGTGATGAGAATATCATATTATGAGGTTACATTTAAGGATTTAAGTACGGATTTCAAAAGTGGATATACTTCAAAAAAAAAAGGGGGAGGGGGGCAAAGAAAAGTGTGCCGCAGTCCAGCAGAACACAACACATGATGCAACTAAGGTCACCTGCGTAGCCTCTCTGGAGATAAATGTGAAGTCTGCTGAGTATAGGCTGAGGTTTCCTCATTTCCCCTTTTTGGTGCTTATCGTGGCTCGCAGATGCACTTTTATGGAGAACAGCTAAAATGAAACACCACTGTGAACTGTATGTCCGCTAAAGCTGATGTCAAATGACATGCAAGCTTTCTGCCACTTCATTCATCGAACCATTTAGACACGTTCTCTCCTTATCAGATCAGATGTTATCTTTGAAATGGAAAATTGCCAAAAAAAAAAAAAAAAACAGGGCCATGTAGCATTAAAGCAAATATCTCCTTCCCTAATGTGCTAGTTTTCCAAGAAGTGGCCATATTAACAAGAAAAAAAAAGTATATATACATTCTGCAGAACACAAGAAGCGCTGCTAGAGCACCACCCAAGCAAGCTAACAGAAAGCTATTTGTTATCATAAAAATATTTTGAAAACCACATCTGAAGTCATGATTGTTTGCTTTGGTGTGAGAAGCTACAAGCCTGCAATATTGTAGACCACCCCAGGGACCAATCACATTCAAACGTTGCTCGTGCCCCCTTTATCTGATAGTGCTCCTTATTATCTGACTCCGTGTTGGAACATTAGACCTGCTCACACTCCATTGTATATCTATGTGTGTGCGTGTGATGTCAACACTTACAAAGAACACACACTTTAAACTGATACTGATGGATTATCATGGAATTCGTCATCACGACTCTGCTTGTTAAGGGGAGGAGAGGGCAAGAGCAGGAAAATAAATAAAACGTCACTTAGGTTTGTCTTGTCCTTGTTCCAAAATAAACAGAGCTAGGCAGAGAGAGAAAACTACAGCGGCTTCAGGGCGGCCGAGTGTTAATACAGCTCCTTTGATCAAAACAATTTGGATCGAGAGAGAGAGCCATACACTCGTCACCACAGCAACCGGCAAGGACATACACAAGTGAGAGTGAACAGGTGATTTATAGAAACCGCTGCGCGGTTTCACATCCTTTATTCCCTTCCTTTTAACTGATTTAACAGACAGACGCGGCTGAGTGATCATAATTAGTCCTTATTTGCGTTAATGTGGTTACAGCAAAGCCAATTCTAAGACTGTGACCTTAATGTGCTTTAGCAGAGAATATGATTTATGCTGGTTAAACAAGGGTCACATAGTCAAAGCCTTCATGCAGACCAGAGCACTGTGACTTTCTTGTTCTGGTGTGTGTGTGTGTACGCCTGTGTGTGTAATGTTTGCACATATTTAAGTGCATGAACAAGAGTGTGAGTGCGAGCCCTGTAACCCATATGTGCAAGGGGTGAGAGTTCAGTTCCTGCAGGGTTTGTTTAGGAATATATGACACTGCACAGCTGGCCTAATCATCTGTGCATATCGGACTATAAAACTTAACTGAGCATCGCCAGAGCCAGCTGCCTTTATCAGCGGAGATGGAGTAATTCCCACTCTGGATGGACAGAGGTCTGCTGCTCCTCTCCGAGTGGCCCTCATCAGAAACCGCTCTGCTTGCTTTGTTTGAGGAGCATTTAGATAATAATTTGTGCTGATGTGTGTACAGAAGCAGCAAAATTGAACTGCAAGAGCTATGAGCTGGATACAAAAAGTTTGGTAAAGAGGGATCGAACTACAGATTTTGAAATGGCCTCAGTGATTGACTTCCTGTGCCCCCTTTTTTCCTCTATTTAGGCAGTGCAACAAATGCTAATCGTGATCTAATACCAAAGATTTAAAAAAAAAAAAGAAGAAAGATGACCTCAAGGGTCAGGAACAACAAATGGAAAAGCTTTTTGAGAGTTTTCTGTACAGTGGTTTGAGACATCCTGAACACTGCCTCTTTTCTTCCCTGCTCTCCTCTGACACGCAGTTGACCTCAGGCTCACAACATCCATCAGGTGATCATTACAAGTTGGAGGTCACGACCTGCACACTCCAATTGCCACACCTCTCCCTCTTCCTGCAGTAACCCCGTGCAGTATACATACCCTTTCCTTCCCCTCACGCCGAAAAAAAAAAGTCATCAGCTTCATAATGTTTCCCCCCGGCACAAGCTTGTGGATAGAGACACAAAGCGATCCTGTCTGACTGCAGGAAACAGTCGCAGGAAATGGAGATGCACTGCGTTGCTTTGATTGCCACTTCAGGTTATTTATTTGGACAATATTTCTCCTTTTTTTTCCATGGGAATCCCCTTCCCTCCATCACTCTTGGAATCCCAGAGTTGACGGCTGGGAGGTGGAGGATCATGCCTGCAGTGTCATGTAGCATGTTGAGGCTACAGGGAGCGATCACTTCCCTTCCTTTGCACCCCCCCCAACACACACACACACACACACACACACACACACACACACACACACACACACACACACACACACACACACACACACACACACACACACACACACACACACACACACACACACACACACACACACACACACACACACACACACACACACACACACACACCACTCCCTCCCCCAAACAAAAACTCATGTGGGGAAGCCAATTAGTTAATCTCACTCTTGACACACTTCCACTTGTATGCAGCACAGACACGCCACGCCATTCCTTCACAGATCCTCTCATAACAAGCTGTCGGAGAGGAAAGAGAGGGAGAGAAAGTCAGAGTTGCTCTGAGTGAGGCTATTGATTATGAGCCTTAAACAGACAGGGAGACATCTGGCTTCCATTACGGCCTGTGATGGGATGCAGGGCTCCTCGGCAGCCGGCAGCGCAGGCCACACGACGTACAGACACATGTTACACAGCCTGTAATTACTGCCTATGGGATGGTCCAGGGGAATAGGGGTGATGCTATGTCATCTACAGTAAAGCTGAAACAGGTTTATTGTGGATTTTCCATTTTTTTAAAAGTTCTTGACTGTTGACCTGTCCAATCAGTGAATGACTTAATATGGACATCATAGTGCACAACGGGGTACTGTCGCTGTGTAAATCTAAAACATTTGTGAAAATCTGATGCCGTTTTATTTTTAATAAATGAAGCTTACTGGATTCAAACCTGGAACTCACAGATACAATGCAGCATTTCACATTGAGGACCCGTTCAAACGTATTAATTACAAAAAGCTGTTAAAGAAGGGATGCCAAGTTGAATATTATGCACGGCTGGAAATTAATGTTGCATTCATATAAGAAAGAAGAATTTAATACCATATGTGTGACATAAAATATGTTGTCCAAAAAGCAGACTTTTCTGGAGGCATTTAAACTTTATTGTTCAGAAAAAGTGCTGTTTTATACAAAAAAAATAATTAAGATCGGATGTAAAAGTATACCAACCATAAGAAAAACTCTAGATTGTAAACATTTTAAAATGATTATGATTGTAGCAAATAAAGAAGACGTAGGCTGAGAATAGACTTACGCAACTGAACCACTTCTGCATGTTTCCTTTCTGCAAGGCTACATAGACACACACACGTTCTGCAATGGCACTGAACTTCGCACATAAATGTGAGCAGGGGAATCCTTCAAACTGGACATCACTATCTTTAAAAAATAAATGGAATACATTTGTTAAGACTTGTTAAGACGAACATTTTTTTTTCACTTTGTTGTTACTCTTGTTTAAAAGGCCCCATTCATATACTTTTTGGGGTTTTATTTGTAGTTGTGATATCCCTAATGAATGGCTGTGAATGGGGGGTGGTAGGGCCGGGCTTCATAAAAAAGCATATCAAGAAAAAAAATCATATTTATTGATATAAATAATTATTTGAGGAGCATTTTATGCTTATTGAACTACTGTTACTGTGTTGAACATAGGGTGTGAGCGACACGAATGGTAGAAAACGTTAGTTTTGTTATCACTTTGGTTCTTATCTTAACAGCCATGCTGCTGAGTTGCTCTATCTCTTCTTTTCGATTATTTCCTCTCTGGCTCTGTTCTCCGTCTGTGTCCCGTGTCCACACGTGTGTGTTTCTGTGTGATGGTTAGCTAGCGGGGCAGGAGTCTGGTGATGCACGGGCCTGCGTTTGTCATTGGCTGTAAGAAAGTAATGATTTTAGTATCAAGCGACATGATAAATTATAATGAAAAAGGAAGTGAAAACAGTTTATTATTAAACTTTTTAGTTTTTGTTTTTTTTTGCTGTTGTTCAGCATGTGTCTTTCGATAGATTTATAATGTATTCAATTATTGCCCAGCCCTAGGAAGTGGTTAGTAGTTATGACATGACAGTTTCACAGAAATATTGACAGCTTGTTTTGAGGCACAGTTTCTGAAAACAGGGTGTGTGTATTTCTCATGAGAAACAAGGGGCAGTTAAGTTAGAAACAGCGATCATTCTATCCTTTGTATATATGCAATAATTTAGGTGTGACTTTTAAATTTTTAAGCACCTTTATCTCATCTTATCACATTGCTTTTGTGGCCCAGCTGTGAAGTGTTTTCATAGAACGCAGTTCCGTTTACTCCGTAAAGTTGACCAAAGTGTGAATCTCTTTAACCAGCAACACTCATTATTAGCTGCCCACCATTTTTCTAAGCTTCTAAACTTTCAGTACAGAATGTACATGTTTTGCAGACATCTCTATGCTGAAATTATCTTTTTCTGATGCTGAAATATATTTTTTTTGTAAAGAGAAATGCGATTTGCCACATAGTTCTTTTTTTTTTTTTTTTACTTCCAAGGGTATTTCTCCCCCAGGACCAATTACTCAGAACACATGGTCTGACTGATGTTTTTGCTATAAGCAAACTCAAACTGCCAGAGAGAAGTAATGGCAACAAGTCTCCCTGCAATATCACTTATCACTGTGGCAAGATGGAGATTATTGACTTAACTGGTCTAAACATCAACAATGAGTGATTTAAAGCCCCCTCTCAGTCTCTGAGATTTATGTATTTTACTTAACCTGATATTATTTATTCGTTCAGACAAAGATGTAGGGCAAGAGCTGCACAATCATGTCATCTCTTTGCTAAAGAAACTAGACGGAAAACTGTTGTGACTTTAATGTGCTTGTTTGGAGGTTGCGGGGGCGCGCTGATGAGGTGGGAGTGGGTCATGTCATGGTAGTGAGCAACACTAACAGCAGTAAATCACCTTTAAAGTTAAACTAATCAGACAGTGAACACACACAGACATATGAGTGCAGGAGATATGTTTGTGTGTTTGCACAGACAAATGTGAGGCTGCCTTTGTGCTCGTGCAGCAAGAGAGGATTTGAGGGGGCGGGTTCTCATAAAATCATTCAGATATTCAACATTACAAGCTTCAGAAAGTTTGTATTTATTGCAGGGCTTTTGTTCTGAACTGCAGGTGTTGCTTATATTCTTGAGTTACAGCGGTGCAAGGTTTGAATGTATTGAGCTACTCCTGCATGTATCAAACTGCCAGTTTTACTACAATGTCTCATCTCTAGCAGTGCTCCCATAAATAAATGTCTCAAGTATGTAAGTGCATGCACATGCTCGTGTGTGTGTGTGCGTGTGTGTTCACCTTGTGAACGCTGTGCAACATGACAGACACTAAACCTAAACCACGAGGCAATAATTTACTAATGCACTCCTCAGCCGTGCTCCCTGGGCCTGTCTGCAGGTCCTGATGGATGCCGACGGTTCCAGAGATGGACTGTTGCTGATAGGGAGTGACCAGAGAGGAGCCTGATTAAAAGTAGTGGAGCACGGCGGAGGGTGATAACCCTGATCCGGCGGTGATGAATCCACTCTGGACAGGCTGCTGTCTCATTAGGGGCTACCCTCAGCCAGGCACTGCGTGTCCAAATAAACGCTGAAACAATCCTGCTTTTATCAGCAGGATTACGCTTGTTTTCCTTTCCGCGGCTTTCCTTGTGTGGGCTCATATAGACCGTCCTCCCCCTCAGTCTCTATAAACTCAAGGTGTGATTCACCAGCCCTGACTTCAGTGTGTTTATACAATTCTGGGTCTATCTGCTTGAATTAATGAGTCCAACAGCACCATTAGACAACTATTTGCCTGACTAGTCTGGAGCCAATATGAAATAGTGAGAAAAAGTTGAAATAATCTGCCCTTTATTTGTGATAACATAAACAGTAGGGTTGTTTTAAACGATGATAACATTAAATATTGGGCCTGGGGAGGGGGACAGAAAGAGGTAGTTTACATTCTCACTGGAGTAGTCTTGATAACAGGCCAGAGGGAATATGAGCCCCTTTAAATGTGTGCATTAGTGTAATTTATTGGGCTTCCCTCGCAGCCCTGCTGTTCCTCCAGCTCTTTTTTTCCCAAACAAAAGACAGGCCAAGGCTTCAGAATGGATGGGAGTGAAAAATCATTCACAGTTGATAATCACATAAAACAACGGCATATTTGCTGCCTAATAAGCACAAAACGTTCCATTGGCCTCCTCCCTCTGATCAGGATTAGGAGACTCCTCTGAGCGGAGTCAGATCCTGTGTGATTTACACCCGGCGATTTGGAAATTTGGTTTGGAGTGGGTACGAGGAGAGTCAGAGAGGGTGGGGTAGGGCCAGAGATTTCATAATTCTTTGTGTATGTCTGGAAGTCATCCGCGCGTTGCGATTTTTAACCAATTTATGTCCCAACGGAATGACCCTGGGAATTAATGAGGTTCTGGCCGTGAGTTCCAGCGCTGCAAGGTCAAGTAAATCATGCTTTAGGGCTCCAGTCCTCCCCACTCTGCTCCCTCACTCTCCCCAGCTCCACATCCTGCGATAACGGAAAGACAAGGGGCCTGAGAAATACCACCTCATCGACACTTGTGTCCATCCAGTAGAACATATTTTAGAGTACGAGCACCAACCGGCTGTAAAGCCCGCTTTTAGTGGAGACGAGGAGCTGATGAATGGGAGTGGGGCAAGAGCAGCGGGACTAAAGGTCACTTTCTTCATTTCACATTTCACAGCAGATTGTTGATGTTATTCACATTTCTCTCTCCAGAGGTGACTTTTTTCTATCTGGGCTTGTGTTTTATTGGAGCATTATAAATAGTTTATACTTGCACCATTTCCCTTTGAATGAATATGTTGTAGAGCGCACTCACATGTGGGAAAATTTGACATCATTAGATATAATACCATGAAACCTAATAGAGTAATACCTAAGTAACGAGCATGTCAAATCAATCAACTGTTTTTATGTAGAAAAATAATTTGTCCTTTCATTTAATAGCTGTTAAAATGCTATAATTTTTATATCCGTGTTTAGTGTTTCATATTTAAGAGGAAAAAGGGTGACAACATTGTCAAACAAGCATGAAACTGGAGCACAGTTCAGCGCTCATGGAACATTGGGAAGACTGACTGCCAAGTCCTGCTTGGCCGTGTATTTTATCCTACTGTAACCAACAAAGCGACATTCATCACCTATATTAACTCACCTCTTTTTAAAAACGGTTTGCAGAAAGATTCATAGTTTTAATTTTGCCGGGACATTGGATCTGACCAAAAGTTTCCAAACTATTTAGCCAAGTTTATGAGATGATGATTTTTGTTACCTTCATTCAGCCTTTGTTATTATTATTATTATTATAACATAAAAAATGATTTCTTAGTTGTCTTAGATTACAGAGACTGTTTATTGAAATGTGTTGACTTGCTGACTACAGTAGCTGATTGAAACTGAGTTTATGCGAATGCTTGCACAAGAAAATTTATGTTTGCAGTCCTTGCAGCCGAGTCAGTATAAGCAGGTAATCTGATCTGCCTGCATCCTCCTGTAAAGCAAAATAACCAAGAATTGTGTCCATACTACTGTATATCAGTATGAAACTGGATGGTTGCCAGTTTAAAAAGCTCTGGACTGGCTCAGAAAAGTCTGGGACTGAAAGTAAATGACTAATGCTTTGTCCTGCCTGCAGTGCTACCAACAGGGCGCCCTTGAGCAAGGTACTTAACCCCTGACAACCCGGCAGAGTCAGTCAGTTGGCAACACAGGGAGAAGCCCAACAGGCCTTCTCCTCAGACATTTTATCATCCAGTCTATCAGTTTGGCTTTGTCATTAATTTTAGCAGATCAGTTTACTAATATAATGCTAATATAATATTAAGAAAGGTCACTGCTTCCTTCTGAGAGAAATTAATCACATCCTAATTCTCTATTGTAACTGGGCTTTTTTACTAAGTAAAATGCGTCCAATATGTATGAAACCAGAGCAGTTTAATCAACACCTGAAATATGCATTATATATTATTATATTATTATTCTGTCCCTCCATTTTTTTGCGATTTTTCAATCAAATGAATTCCGGCATAATCAGCAGTATACAACAATTTTTTGTGGTATACAAATTTTTGTGGTATGCTGGAAATATACACATAATTCTTGCAAAATAAAACCAGAATAACGCCCATCTTTCGCAAAACCCTTTTCTACACCTCCCGCTGGTTTCAGTGTATTTACATTGCCGATCATTTTCTTTTCTGCCACAGACCTGCTTTAATTTCATGTCACTGCAGGCAGTGACTGGTGATGGTTAACAAACCCACTTGCTGTCTTTTATCTCTGCGAGTGACAGAGCCAATCGGCGTCGCTCAGTTTTACAGTTAAGTGGAGGGGAATTGTTTTCACACACTGCCGCTGTGCACTTACAAGAAATGCTTCTTCTTCTACTACTCTACTACAACAACTGACCATCGGAGCCCCAATCGCCAACACTTAGCAGCCAATCAAAATCAGCATTGTGTTTTACTGGTGTGTGTTTTACAATGAGTGGTTTTTGAGACATTTACGCCACTATCAGCTCTGTAAAAGCCTCCCTCACTTCATCTGCCTCAATCATTGCTGCTGCAACTACGTAACTTTAGCTATCTTGTTACGTATTTACGTAGCTCCACTAAGTCACTATGATCTACAGAATGTGCCAAGTAAATGCGCACAGTGTACTATCTTTTCACACTCTGCTTAGTGTGTATGTAACGCACTTACTTATGTACATGATTTGGTTCCATTTATTTTTTTATGTCTTAAGCCTATATATACCTTTAAATGGAGCTTACAAGTTTAAAAAAGGGGGTAAAATGAGAAAATACCACCCCAAAATCAGTCATGTTAATCACAAAGATTACAAAAAAATAATGTGGGATCACAGTGGGATTGATAAATACACAAAAAAGCCCCAAAATGTTTTATGACGAAGGAGTAGCCCAAGTTTAGAGGTTCAAAAGTGACAGATAATAAAAAAAGATTAAAACTGCAGACGCTTATATCTTGTTTTTAGGATAAAAATGTTTGATCCTACATTATCCTACACTACAATAATGCAACTCATTAGCGTCTTCATGACATCCTTTCTGCCTCCCAAATGGCCACTTATGTCAAACCAAATACCTCAATTTGTAAGACAGGCTTGCTGTTAAGTTAAGTCTCAAGCCCGATTTTTTTTAAACTTTGGCAACCTCCTTCCAGAGTCACAGAGGTCAATTTACAACCCCTTTCAAAGGGTGAGTAGTACTCCTCATGACAAGTAAAGAGCATCATGTCTTAAATTATTCCATGTATCACTGATATGATTGTAGACGGCGTAAGAGAACTCCCTTCTTGACCATTTCACAACCTACGTTTATCCACACATTCCTTCCTCTGGCTAATACTTTACCATGTTTATAAGATTATCCTCCCAGTAACAGTTAACTTAATGTATGAATTAGGCTGGGGCGACAACTCTGAATAAATCTGACCTGTCTGCGATTATCGCCATTACATACTTCAGACTCTGTTAAAACAAATGGAGCGGTGATGTCAGAAGTCCATGCCGGACTGGCTGAGGAGAAGCAGTCTCCACACTCTTGGCCGATGGCTCCAGACAAGCACCTTGATGGCTGTAATTACTGTCATGATCCGAAAGAGATGAGAGATACCAGAGGCGCAAATAAAACCTAAAACGGTTTTGATATGATGGATTCCACCAACTTTGTTTAAAAATACGCTGAGCTGTCTGTCTAGAGTCTCGAGGAGATGATGACTTGAGCACTAAAGTCGCTCCATTCACCTCCTCAGCATGCAAACGCTTTATAATGTTGAAATGAATGCGGACGGATAGAACGGAGGTTTGCATGTGTCTATGATTGCTGCCTGTTTGCTCTACAAGTACGCAGACTGGATTCAGTAAATGTCTGCTGTGCGTGTTTACATTCTACCTAATGCACTCAGATGACTGTGAATCTAAACATGTTCACACAGAGACTCTCCACTGCTTGACTTTACTGGCGCATTCCAAGTAGGCCCATCTTTATGGGTCCAGCTGTCTTTAAGCTGAAGTTTCCCACTGGTTAACATTTAAACACAAGCAGTCGCTCATAAGTCAACAAAGATTTGATTTACATTACTTTAAACAAAGACATTTTTATTGTTTGAGTAGTTCCTAGTAGATCCTTTCCTTACCTATGCTGCAAAATAAAAGCACTCAGATACAAGCAAAGGTCATTGAAAAAGCTTCTTAAAAGTTTGCATGTATTTTTAGCTAAAGCCGAGCTCAGACTACAGAACTTTTGAAATTCTAACCAATTTTGACATTGGGTACATAAGGAGGAACTTCTCAGATGTTTTTCTCTCCAATCTTGAACATGCACCCACTACAGGATATTACTAAGATGATCGTGCCAGGGGGACCAATGCACAACCGCACGTGATCTCATGGGGAAGCAGATGTAAACTAAATGACTGACATGGTGCAATAACGTTCTTTAGTAATGCCAGTCTGGGTGACTCTTTTAGTCATCTGGAGTCTGAATGGCAACATGGATTGTCTGTTCTTCAGCGAGAAGGTAAGGCGGGATATTAACCATCAGTTTTAATATCCATCAACACTAGTATGCTAGCTAACATAAGCCTCAAGAGAGCTACAATTTTTATTGCTTCTCTCTTGTCAGTCATAATTGCGGTCCTACTCAGAAAGTAGTGATGTAATCATCCAGATTTTAACTCTTAAACATTAAACAAGTTTAAATGATATGCGAACCGTTTGTTTCAGATTGGATCTGTAAACTCCTCACATTTCCAGAGCTCAAAAATGTCCCCTTTGCATAATACTGCTATACTACTGAAAGCTAATGAATGAGTAGCATGAATGTAAAGACTAAAGTACTTGAGCTAGAGTATTTAAATACATGTAGTTAAATATATCCAATAACAGGTATTTAGTGTTGTTTTCTGCTTTTCTTTCAAATTTGTATTTTTCTGCACAATCCATTACCTCTCCTTGATCCTTTACAGCTCTACACTGATTGTACCTTACAGTTGTGTTCTGATGGACTCCAGTTAAGTAAATGCGTCACAGTGGGAGCTGCCACATCCTCACTGAGAGCATGCCAGAATTTCAAAAATGACTGAATACAGCAATCACTTGAGGTTTCACAGGCAGTTTCTCCCTCTCTCCGTGCTGCAAGACTTAACACACCGGGGAGATAGAAATCTAATTTTTGCAAATGGGATTAAGGCACATACAATAACAAAAAGAGGAATGAATGGCCTTACTGTATTAAACAAAAGATGTACCTGATAGTCCCTGTGTGGTTTCTGCTCAACATATTTCTATAAATGGTGGACGGCTTGGAGACGCCTTAGAAATAAAAAACGCATATCCATTTAGCTCTGAAAGAGGATTAGTCATTTGTGGGTCGAGCTACTGTATAAAGTTGTCAGAATAAAAGCCTCTATTTTGAGACAGGAGCGCCCACAGTGGGTAAAATATTTTGAGGGAATAGAGTTTGTATTGGCATACAACATACATTGGTGTGCATATATCAATAGCAAACCACAGGACTTTAATTTGTGCATCAAATATCTACCTCGGTCCGCTTTATTTTTATATTGACAGACTTTCTCTATGCTATGTATTGTGTGGCTAGCTAGTCCTAACTGAAAAGGGCAAAAAGAAAAAAAAATCTTGCACAACCTTGAAATTCCTCCAAACTTCATGAATCAGAGAACCAATGGAATTAAACATTGCTGAAATATTTTGTCTTTGTGTTTTTCTTTTGGTTTTTTTTCAGTTACTCACTGACCTTTGCTCTTGAAATAAAAAACATCTGCAGTGTCTGAAATGTACAGAAAATGTACAGAGAGCTCCAAATACGCCTCTTCCGGCCTCCCTGACCCTGCTGATAAACTCTGCATGCCTGCGTTATATGGAGATGAGAAGGTAATACTCTTTGTGCCTCCTTTGCTTAAGATGGGTGGGCAATAGGTGAAATGGGTTGCCAGTTCTCACCACAATTTCCTCTCTTAAGTAGCCCTGATGCTGCAACAGGACAAACGTGCCAAAAACAAGATGATATTCGAGAAAGGGATAAAAGGCATTTAACCACATTCAACTTGTCCAGATTTTTTTTGGAACCAAAATGTCACATGCCTGAATCTCAATAGCATGTCAGGATTATATTATGCGTATTTGTTGTATTGTAAGTGACAAGCATAATCTCTTGGCTAACTAGATGCATAAGCGGAGTCAGACCGACAGTTAGAGAATCAGACAATGAGTAGAATCATCATGAATTAGTGAGAAGAGAGAGAAGAGACTCATCAGCCTTTCCTTAACCACAGGTATGATTTACAGAGCAGGGTTGGTCGCCTGCGTAAAATTAATAATAGGAAATGCAAGGGTAGTCCAGTGACTTGTCCAAGATATACTTTCCCTGGCTCTCCAGACCCCTGGAAAACCTGGGTGGCCTGCAACCGTGCTTCCTCTGGTTTCTGATGTTAATGTCATTGCTTTTGCTGGTATGACAGGACCTTAACCACAAGCGTGGTTTAGGTCAGACAAAAGGGGCAAGCTGTGATAGCAGGATAGAGCTCCACATTTCAGAAAAGAAAAAAAAAGAGAAAATCACTCTGTATTTTTGTCCTACAGTGGAGTTTGTTGCCTCAGAGAGGGAAGGAATGGAAAGGACGATGAATCCGATTGTTTAAGTACTTCACTTTTCCAGAAATCAGAAACCACACAGTGTATTATGGTTAGTGGATGTTTTGAATTACTTCAACTACTTAATGGTTCCTCCTTACCCAGCCCACAGAATTGTTTCATAGTGGTTTTTAAAACTTTGCTTAAGTCATTGAGTTGGATATTGAGTAATCTGCTTTCTAAACCAATTCTCCACATTGAAGTTCGTAGATTGTTCACTTCATTTTAAGGCCAAAGTGTATTTAACATGAAATAACATCAAGGGCAGACATGATTACTATTATTAAATCCAAAATTGCCTATATTTTAGAAAACTTAGAGGATTATCTTGTTTTTAGCTTTTTCAATGGTCGTTTTAACCACTAAAGGCCTAATATGTAACTTTTCTGGATTGTAGCGTCTAAAAATGACCAGATCTATGTTAAATATTGTGCTAAATTCTTCGCTTACATTATCCCTTATCCTGTAGCTCCGTCTGCATTGTGATTGTCTGACCGAAGCTGTTATAAATAGATTTCTTTCAGTTTTAACCCACATTTTTATCAAACACTTTTTAGATCCTGGTTGTTTTTTAACCACATCTTTTAACTGGATGACGGATTTTAGTCATCAGACGTCTTAAGTTATCAGAGCAATCAGCTGGGCTCGCAGTGCCAAAAAAGCATCTGAGAAACACTGATTTTCAAGGTGGTCATTGAGTGGTCTTTGCGGTTTTAATATAATCGGTCCCTAACTTGGCTTGCTGCCCTTCCACTGACGGAGAAACACTGATTTTAACACGATACAGCTTTATTCAGTGTTTTTAACCTGTTTTAATTACCGGGGTCTGTTTGTTTTGGAGAGAGAGACCTCTGACGAACGTGCTTAACAATTAACACTGAAGGAATCCTCAACAGGAACAGCTGACTGCCAAGCAATGAAGGCAACGGGTCATGACCCCTGGCTTCATGACACTGTCACACGCCGTCATGTGTTATTGTTTTTGATTGAGAGGCAGTAAATTACATGGTGGATATTTAAGTCACAAGGTCACAGACTTTTTTCAACTCAAAAAGGAAAAATTTAATTATTCTTCAAATAAAACTGGAACTCGTACACATATGTTTTTACAAGGGCCATGAATAAATTTAAATGAGCTCTATTTTTTTCCCCCTCACATTTTAAAAAGTTCTGTGTGTCCTTAAATAATCCAGGCTGTGAAAGTAAGTGAGAACAGCCTTGCTAGTATTGGTCTTTGTTATCCCCGCTGAAGTTGGCACTATTTTGAGATTCCCCTGTTTTCTGAAATAACAGAGGATCTAAGGTCCATTACTCTATATACAGAGTATTGTAAAGAGGTAAGTGGAGGCGATGGAACATTTTGTGAATCTTGTGTCATCAAAACCACAGCAAGCAGGATGAATGCGTTCCCTTCGCCAACAGGATATCCCCTCAGACTTACTCACTGCGTAGGTGATGAGGATAACAGAGGGGGCATTATTTTTTCTCAACAGCTCGGGAAGGTGATAAAGGGCTCGCAGATCCTCTCACAGTCATGCAGCAGTACACACACACACACACTTCCATTCCCGTTGACACAACATTTCATCTCTGTAACTACAAGGGGGTTCTCTGGCTTTAACCCTAAAACACGGGCCATCGCCAACAAGGCAGGGGTCAGGAGGAAAAGCTTCCTATATACACAGCTGCTTAGATACAACCATTTCCTCATAAAAATGTCTTCATAATAACATCATTTGCAAAAACAATAACAACAAAGTTGAAAATGTTGCTTTGGATAGTGCAATCATTTTCTTTTTGAGTCAATTTCCTTTAAATGTGTTGGATGCCTATTTAATGTATGTGTAATTTGTGTACATGGTCATTTTCCACACAGCTACATTTGCTGCATGGTTTGTATCACAAGCACATGGTCCTGAGGTCATTAAAGTTTGCTCAATAAAATCAGTGAAGCGTAATCAAAAGCCAAATATAACACAAGATGCAACCAGCCATATAAATATACATTTCATAGAAACTATAACCTCTTCATATTTTAAAGCACATTTAAATATGCTTGTTATGTACAAAAAACACCATCTGCTCAATGATTAATAGTTTGCATTATTCTCTTGCAATAGTCTCCTTTTTACAGTTTACCCCAGCGGTTCCTTTTCAGCCTGTGACCCCACTTTGATTTTACAAATCTCTGGTGACCTCTGACATTCAAAAGAAAGATAATTTGTTTTTTGCTCCAATTGATTTGTTTTCCATCATCTAATAATTTGTTATACTGTGTTGCAAGTAAAGGCTAATTTAATTTTACCACAATTAGGTTAATTCATGTAAATTATTGCAGACAGAGGCAGAATAAGCAGGTTCAGATTAATGTATGTTTATTTTAGTTCATTTTTTTCAGGTGAGTCCACATGGGATCATGACCCCTAAGTTTCAGGAAGCCCTGTTTACACTCTCCTTTTGCAATAGTGTCTTGCTTTAGACTTACAATTTCTTTCACTCTTTGTTTTTCATTATTGGGTTATTCACATATTTTTTTTTCAGTTGATGATGTCCTTACCGTTTATGTTATATATTTATGTCTTGCACTTTAGCTGTTGCACCATAGACTCCAAGGGTTGTTTATTTCTGGCAAAACAATAACAGGGCAAATTTTATTTTAGCCATTAAAGCAATATTTATATATCCATAAGGACCAAGTTAGCAATTTATAGCCAATATTAAATATTTCTAAAATTAAAAAAAAAAAGTTGCATACAGTGAATACTGCATTTACAAGTCCACTTACCGGATTACTGATTAGCTAACAGGACAGCAGGTGTGGAGATGGAGTCGCTGTTTAATGGAACAACTTTCATGGACTAACGCTCTGGTCATGCTGAAGAGAAATGCAGCTGTTTGTGAATAGTTGGTTAATGACTTACAACAATGAATGTCAGCACTTAGACTGTTTGTAGGTGACATTTTCTTTAAACTCTACACTAGCGTGTTTTAACCTTTTTTTTTAGCTAAGCTAGCGCAACAGTAACCAGTTAGCTTAGCTCACGCTACGTCGCTGAGGGCAGAATCCTCACAGCGCGTGCGCGACTTTTCTCAGTTGTCGCTAAGGCGCTACAACCATCCGAGATAGTGTGGTGAGTAAAAAAAATAGTAATAATAATAATAATAGTAAGAAGAAGAAAACCGTATTTATATAACACCCTTCATGCAAAAATTCATCTTAAGTTTATAGTGACGCAGTTTATTAGTTATTGTTAATGGGAGTTCCTGCGGTTTTTCATCCAATGTAAAGGGGCTTGAAAGTGAAATTGGGTTTTGGATTGTTTTCACACTTGTATGTGTCTTTTGATAACGTTACTGGGGCAATATTTAATATTTATTATGACATATAATCATAGTTAATAAACAAAATATATACTTTTGTGAATGTTTTAATGCCATATTTTCTAACCAGTGAGATTTTGTTTTTCCAGTTAATAGTTTGCAAACATCTCAATATTTAGAGGAGTGGAAACAAAAGGACAAAAGCAATTTAGATAGATATTATTATTGGGTTGATAGTAAACATATAACAGAGTGTGCTGTTCATAAGGCCAGTAACAGGAACTGTTCCCTATTCTTCTCTGAAAGTCTAATGTTACCACTTTCAAAATGTCTCAGCACCAGTGACAACAAGACAAACACTATTGTCTCTTATACTTGGTGATTAAAATGAATGATTCCTGTTATGACTAGTGGTCCCATTTTACTTCCCTTCTATCTACTAACAAATGTGAACACACACATGAACATCCTTGACATGTTGACGAGCACTTCTCAGTCTAGTCTGAGTATTGGATGTCCATTTACCCACTACAGATTTAGAGAACCTGTTAATTGTGTTTTTTATGATTTCACAATTGAAGTCAATGCATTTGGCTGTGAATATTTTTTAAAATGCAAAAGAGACATTTTCCTTTTGTCATATAAACACTTAAACAGTACGACATAGAAGCGCTACACTAACAGAAATCTAAATCAATATATATGTTTGTATGTGCTTTCGTATCAAATAACAAAATAGTTTGCACATCTGAAACAAGAATATTATCAGTATCAGGACGGAAATAATGGGGCAAATGAGTCTATTACTAAAAGTCTATTACAAAGAAAGAAAAACACAGAATTGAAAGACATTGCCTTTTTTGTGGAAGAGGAAATGGCTGCAAGTGGCTTTTGTTTTATTAAAGCCTTTTTATCACACTATAACTTTTTTAACTCAAAATATTACATCCTTATTTTGGGATTATTATGATTTAAAAGTTTTAAAGTTGTGTTCAATTTAATTGCAGTATGTTCAAAAACCTTGAGTAAAGCCAAAGCCCTTATAATAATTTTTGTTTCAATGCATTAGGAAAAATGGATCGGTTTGCCTATATCTAGGGCGACATGGTAGAGCAGGTTAGCGCTCTTGCCTCACAGCAAGAAGGTCGCAGGTTCAAGTCCTCCTTGGTCCTGGGTCTGGGTCTGATGTTCTCCCTGTGTCTGCGTGGGTTTTCACTGGGTGCTTCCTCCCACAGTCCAAAAACATGCTGAGGTTAATTGGAGACTCTAATTTGCCCGTAGGTGTGAGTGTGTGAGTGAATGGTGTGTGTGCCCCATGATTGGCTGGTGACCATCTGGGGTGTATCCCTGCCTCTCGCCGTAACGCGCTGGGATTGGCTCCAGCAGACCCCTGCGACCCTAATGAGGAATAAGCAGGTATAGAAAATGATGTTGCCTTATGCCAAAGAGGAAATACCCTGAGAAATGTCTGTTTCAACAAGACACACACCAGCAGCATCTTGGTTCCAGACCAACAAAATGAAAGTTCTGGAGTAGCCAGACCAATCCTTAAACCTTAATCCCATTAAAAACTTGACATCAGAAATGCTGTTTCTGAGGCAAAAACCAAGAAATTCAGATGAATTATGAGGCTGAAATACCTGTCAAGGAGTTGATCTCAGAAATTGTGGTTATACAACTAAAAATATATTTAGTGATTCACAGGAATGCTAAATCCTGAAGGTTTTCAGTTTATACAGTAAATATGAGTTTGTAAAGAAACACTGCTTTGAACGGCCTAATATTATTTTTCTTCACATTTTGATTTTGATTTGATTTAGCATATAAAATGCAGTGTTCCCAATACACATTACATATATATACATTATAAGGATTTTGGCTTTACGCATGGTTTTAAACACACTGCTATTATATTCAACACAACTGTAAATTGTCTTTTAGAGCAGCCCTTGTATTGCGAACACTTCTGCTCTTGAGACGGGTGTTACGCACATCTGGCAGCAACTGGTCTGCTGACCTTAAGGCTCTAACTGGGTTGTGGCGATGGAGGAGTTTGGCTAAATACAGAGGAGCCAGCCCATTTAGAGCTTTACAAACTAAAAACAAGTGCTTAAAATCAAGCTCCAGACTCAGCTGGGAACACAATTTATTGGGAATAGACCTTTTTCACAGCAGCCATATAAATGTGAACAGGTGTCGCTAATGATATTAATCAAGTCAGGGTGCTGCTCTCCTATACTAAATAGACTGGAACCTTAATTAGTATCATTGGTAACACCTGTTGTAATAAAGGTCTATGTTGAAGGTTAGTATTATTTCTACACTGTTCATTTTAAATTAGGAGGTCTGGTTGAACATGAAATCTTCTTTTTTGTCAAATATCATGGCTATAGCATAATCACAGTCAAAATGCTTGAAAAAATCTAAAACTGTAAAGGCCCTTTAAGGTCTTTTGTGAGGCGCAAGAGTTATATCGGTTCATATTGTGTGCTTTAGTGGTCAGCCCTATATAACATGCAGACGTTTTAGAAGACTTGTGTAAGATGTTTTTCTGCCACAGAAGAGAAGATTTTTTTTTTCAAAAAGTCTCCTAATCATCTTCCAACGTCTTTTCTGCAGAAATGGATCATTGACTTGAGTCATCTGTTAAGCAATCAAGAACCAGTCACAGAGGACCTCAAACGGACAAAAGTCTGATAAGCGCAAACTGCCAGAGAAAATTAAAATGTGAGTGTGATGTGGCGGACAGATACATAGAAATGTGGGATTTATTGGTATTATTTCCGTTTTTGTGAGAGAACAGGCTTCAGACTGAGGGCTTTTTGCCTTGGATTAATAGTACTTAAGGGAAACAAGTAAACAAGTGTTAATAAAAGGGGAGTCCTCTTATATCAAACTTGTCTTATATTTGGGCCAATAACATTACACAACACCCAGTGGAAAACAGGATACAGAGTTGCTAATGTTTTGTGTTAGTTTGGCAAGCTAAAAATCAGTGATGGATGAAATGGAGCAAAAATACAGCCTGGGTTTCAGATTGTGTTCAGGTCTTCAGTTTTTGCAGTTAGCAGTCAGGTTCATAAGGTTTTATAGAGTATCACATGTAAGAATTACAGCTGATTTTAATATTGCCACTGACTTTATTCTCTTTTTTTTCTCTACATTTTCAAATGACTTAACTGTAGAAACTTCAGCAGTGGTTTACTAAAAGGTCAATAATGAGGCCTCTCCATCATTGCCATAACTCACATGACTTGGGAGCTGCTCTCGAGGTGGTAGAACATAACGCTTCCTTTATAGCTCTGAAATCATTTCACAGGCTCTGGTAGTGCTGGCATAATTTTAAAAAAGCGGGTCTGAGGTAGCCCATTAAAAATACTCATAAACATTAATTTTGCCAGTGAGATGTGAGATTGTGTTACCCTCTTGGCAGAAATGTGTATGTGGTTTTGCATTGGCTAAAATAGTTCCCAGCCCTTGCTTCCTTTGAACACTGTATAATCAAGACTGTGACTGTTTGTCAACTCGGTCTGAAGAAACTGGACACGGCCCAGTCACCATATGCCTTGTCATGATGGTGATGGCGGTCGTGTCAACATAAAACCCTGCAAATCTGAGGGAGGTTACCAAGCCAAGGAAATGTGCTGACTGATTAGTGCAGCACATTTCTTATATGCTAAAGCCAAAAGATAAATAAAACTTATGTGATGAGGGGTGGAAAGTTACTGAGACTTATCCAGCGAAATGGCCTACTTAAATATAGTTTCAGACCATTATTGTTTTAGGTTTTAGGTTTTGTGGGCTCTTTATAATGGAAATTTATTATGAAAATAATGTAGCCTACATTAATATAATAACTTCAGCGTAAAAACACTTGTGCATGTAAAGTAAAAAGGTTGTTTTAAGGACAGGACTAATCTAGCAACTTTTGTACTGTGAATAAATTGAACCTGATATCAGCCATGATTCAGACACAATCCATTAACATGTATTGTAGCTGGTTGAACAAGTCGTCCAACAATCACAGCTTTGAACAAACCGTAACATTTTTGGGCTTATACAATATCTGGCTACAGTAATAATGCAGAATATATCATAATACATTTTACAATGCAGTTTTTTTTACACCAAAATGTGATGTTTTACCATTTTGATTCAATTTTAAAGTACATTTCATAATGTTAATTTCAGGTGTGGTGACCATGTGCAGAGCGGGTCAGGATGATGTGAGAAGACAGATATATGAGCAGTTCTGTGGTAAGAGGGGCTTGGCTTCTTGGCACACACTAGGTACACTCCTATTGATGCTCAGCCAGTAGTCTAACCTACACCGGGTCAAATTTATGGGTAGATATTTAGCTTGTCTCTGCCACTCTGTAGGGCAGAAAGAATAACAACAGACCTCTTCGCTGGTTGTATTTGAGCCTGGTGATGTTTCCCCTCATAGGAACCAGCCTGGCTGCACATCACAGACCTGCTGAGTGTAAACTGAAAATGTCAAAAACACGCCACTCCTGTCTTCAAAGATAGCATGTGGTCCATAGCCTCATTTTAACATAAGGTTTGCAAACATTCAGCTGAAAGACCTGGGTTTGATCTTGATTTCCATGGCAACATCATGCTTATCCTTTTGATCACAGCAATAAATATTTCAATGTATGTCTTTAACTGTTGATGAATCATTAGCTTTTTTCTACATTTTTTAATTTTTTTCTGCTTTATTGACTTTCTTTGTGAGTTTTTGGCAGCCAGTACCGCTGATGACAATAATACAGGAAGAAGACACAATGTGTCATTGTCAGAATGAGGAAGTAAAGATGCTGTGGTATCAATATAGTTTTCTAAAGAAATTATGAGTTGGGTATCTCCAGTTAAATAACCCCAAGAATAAAGAAAAAGCAGAGAGAATTTAAACAAACATTTTAAAATAGTGTGAGCCACCATTACTTACCACCTAGTATGTTATAGATTACACTTCCACCCTCTACCTCTGCGGCAGAATTCTTTTTTTTTATTATTTAGTATGAAATTACATATAGTGTAAAAATGGGGAAGTGCCGTTTTTTATTTTCCTGTTACATGAACCTTGGAACACGCTCCCTTCCAGCTGCTCCAGCAGTTCAACCCCAAAAGTAGTTTCACTTCTCTGTGGCTTGATTTTTTCGTTTAAGTTGCAAAATACTTAGTGAGCTCGTTGGTACAATCACTCTTTCCCAAACCACATGTTACTATGACTATAGAACTTCCAATCACTTTCATGAACGATCTGGCTGACTTACTTGCAGAGTATTACAGTGTGATTGTACATAAACTGAACTACTGTTTTTTGAGGGTTCCACCACATAATTACATTTACCTGTAATATCTAAAGTGGAAGTCCTTAGTTATCTGGAAGGCACAAAGTGGAAATTTGTAAGTCCTTACTGGTAGAGTTGTTGTGTTTTTCCACTGTACTTACTAGAATGAACAATCACTTTGTGTGAACCCCTTCCTGACAATTTGAAGCATTTTGTAAAGTGGTGCTTGTCACCTTATCCATTGTGATTATCACAAACAGTCAAAATTAATGTTGTGTTTCCTTTTAACTTTTCTAGAAGGATGCCAGTATGCTTTGAACTAAGAATGACTGTACAGTAATTCCCATGGCATGTCTGAGTCACTGTTTGTTATATATTTTAGTTTCTTTTTGTGAGTTGGTATAAATGTAACTGAATGTGATAAATAAGCATATGATATCCTCATATCGATCACAAGCCTTTGAATTGAACAATTGAAATCATATCGGTGCAGATTTTGTGATTAAAAAAATATATCATTATTATTGTCCAAAGATTCAAGTTAATATCCCATCATGATGAAACTAGTTTTTTACACCCCTTGTAAACAATAGAAACATAGTTTTCACATGACCAACGTAGCGCTTTGATGGATGACATTTGAGTCCTGTTAAACTTTTTTGGAAAATAAATGAGAGGGCTACATTTTTCCATGCAGAGCTAATGGTAGTCTGACCTGAAGTCCTTGTTGACTCATCGAAGAGAATATGAAACCCACTGTTGGTTGGGACTGCATCTGATCATTTTTGTAATTTTCTAACAATCACCCACTTCACACAGCAACTGGACAGTGGGATTTATTCATTCATTGTGTCAGTTTTCACATGTACAGGATCATTGCCCTTTGCACTTTTATTCCAACCTTTAGGTGTGTTCATTCTAAAAAGTTCAGATCTAGTGAGACAACTTAACACCAACTTCAAACACATCTCCACCTTAATAGAACCATGGAGATAACATAGGGTGGTGCAGGTGTAAACTGCTGTGCAGCATTTTGCATCTAACGAGCCTTCAAACTCATGGATCTGCTACTTCAACCGGCATTACTGGATTGTCTCACAGTTACGTAAAACACATCCCCACCAACACCTCAGTTCTCAATTTGATTGTATATTAGAATTATTTTCAATCAGACTTGTCCTTTACATAGTTCCTACACTCCAGAAATTAGTTATCTTTAACCCCAGTTCATGATATATAATATAAACAGGTGCCCACACAGTCGAAAGTAGCCAACGCTCTCACAACATTTTTAAGTTTGGTTTTCAACATGCTTTTAAATCAGTCAGCATATCAAGTTAAGTTTAATTCATGCTTGGTCACTCAACACTTGACAGTTGACTTTCAACAATAGATATTGTGTTGCACAACGCTCTGCATATGCACTTTAGCAACAACAACATGATGATTAAGCGGAGCGATCACACACAGAACCTCTACTGCTCAGCCTTTACTGGCAAGTGTCTGCTTTTAAGAGGTATGTGTGTATATAAGTGTGTATGTGTTGGATAAGGTGGGTAAGAACAGAGAGCTTTGGAAACTGTCAGGCTTCTACAGAGTCTAAGAAGCACATTTGTCAATGTCACAGAGAACACACTAATTTGTAGTACAGCTGTTTCGCTATATGATGTGTTGAAACACTCAATCAGAAAAATTGGGCTGGACCAGCTCGTGTCTCCAGATCATAATAATGCCCCATTCAGAAGGTAACCAGCCTGAGCCGGCCTCCCCTGGCAGGGCCGACCCGTATGAAGTAGCAGTAAACCTCAGCTGCTCTAATTTGTAAACTAGGCGAGAGAAAAGAGCTCAGAGAGTGCGTGTGTGTGGCACTGGATACCGCGGCAGTGGCGTTGGAAGTGGTGGGCAGGGGAGGGGTAGCCGGGTAAGAAACACCATATGTTCCTGATTGACGATGATTGAATCAAGTGCAGTAGCAGAGAGAAAGTGTTTTCCAGTCAGTGAGAAATTTGTGTGCACTGAGGCATTTGACAGAGGGACAGGGAGATCTCACTGGAGCTTAAACAGGCAGGACAAATCGATTAGTGATGAACCATTACTCCAAAGAGTATGTGTGGGGAAAAGCTCCTAGGTTTTCAACAGTACTATTGCTCTCCTGGAAAATCCTTACGACACAGAAATGCATAAATCTCACTGTGCTTGACTTTGTGTCAACTTTTTATTCTGAAGGAATCATCATTTTTTATGTTGTTGTCAAAAAATATAAGACAAAAAATGGCTTCTGGGATGCCTTTGAGCAGGCAACAAAATTTGACCTTCTCCCTGATGTCAAGGCCACAGAAAGATCTATAAAAGTGAAAAATTTGTGTGATAAAACTCAACTCTTCAAGTTACCCAAAATGCTGGGTTGTGACATGATGGCCTCTAGTGGTAAACTGGCGATTGACACAGACAGCTCAATCATTTCCTTATAGGCGTGTGCTGCCAGGTCCAGCTGGCTTTGACATTAACACCAGGCTCTGACTGACAGAGGCCCTGGCCTTGGGCTGGGCTCCTGGGGCCTCCACAGTACATTCAGCTCTCCTTTTAGCCTGTTGATTTACTGTCCCCGGTGGCCGCTCGTTGATCCATTTCCCCTCTCAGTTTGCTCACAGGGCACCCCGAAAACCGTCCTCCAGCAATATATTTGCTTTATGATTTCCTGAGGAGCCAATGAAGAAAAACAAGCCCCCACTCACTGCACCTGTTCCAGTTAATGTGCAGCGGGCCGATCGGCCTCCTCTGGTCTCGGTGACTGGGGAGAAGCAGAGGGCTGCCATGTCACAAGCTCCATGTGGATCTTCCATTTCCCTCAACCAGCCCAATTGGGACCAAGCAGCGTCAGGAACTGGGGGATAGATGGTGTATTATATGTGTGTCAGTTTAACACACGCAGGTCAAATGGGGCCCACATGGAGTCTTGCTGCGTGTGCATTATTAACATGTGTGTGGGTGTTTATGCAGCTCAGCGCCCAACATGGAGCTGACATTAATAAGGAAAAGTGATGTGAACTTTCTTACATCATTTTGGACGACATGCAGATGTGACTAAATGGAAGGTTATCACCATCTTGCAAAATGATCTGGCCATCTTGCTACTTACATATTCCAAAATAGAAAAAATAACAATAAAATCGGCAGATTTATTTGTTGGCAAGTGATAAATATAATAAAAAAAACATCTGCCCTGTGTTCCAGGATAAAACGACAAGTAACAAGGAAATGTGTTTTTGGAAATGCAAGAGCACTCAAAGTGGGTGAAGACAGGCTGGGTGAGCAGCTATGAAGTCCAAGGCCTGCTGGTTGAGATTCGGGGGCACCGTGTGCATTTTACAACAAAGTGCAGACTCTTATTTGACAACCACTTCCTGTTTTTTCAGCCATTGATGTTTCCTCAAGTGTTAATGGATGCTTGAGTTATGTGTTGGCCCCTTTTCAGCCTACTGTATGTCACTTTCTGAATTCATATACGATCAGTAATTCAAAGTTAAGATGTGATTTGTCTATCACAGCATCTAGAATTGTTTTATTCATTTTATCGACTTCTTAAGTGAAAGACCAGACAGAAATCACTGAGGACTTCCCCCTTTCTGATATTTCCATTGATAAACAGTCTGTTATATATTTTCCAAGTCAGATTTTGTCAATAAATCGCCAGAAAGTCCAAACTCAAAATTCAGACGAATTCTTTTTTTTTTTTTATTGTTAAAGGTCATCTCTTATTTTGGCTCAGCCCCACTTTATTTTTTTCTTCCCCGACATTATTAGCTGACAACAAGAAAATTTGGCTTGACAATTATGAGGCTTATGTCTAGGTAATTACATTTTGGTGCTGCAGTGGGAACAGTCCTCACTTCCTCACAGTAAGCCTCTGAACATGGTAGATATCATCACCAATAGTCCATCTGAAAGCTGTCAACTGTCTCGCTGGCCCAGTTCTTCCTGTTTCCTTGGAAGTGGCCCAGCGGTAAAGTGGCTCAGTGGCTTTTAGGTCAAGAAGAGAGGTGAACAGAATTATGAGAGGAAGCATGCATGTGGCAGTGTCTGCTTTTCTCAGTCATGTGTGTTTAAGTAGTAACCTGACAGAGTAAATGTATTCCAGGGTGCATTTTTTTCCCCATCTTAACTCAAGTTGTCTTCCTGATGGCAGATGCATTGAAGCTCACCCTTGCGTGTAGTTGGTGAGTGTGTGTGAGTCCTCGAGCTTTTCCTTATGTTGTTTTTTCCCCCCCTTTTTTTTTTCTCCGGGCTTAAACAGTGTGTTAACCACCAGATCCCATTGCTATCAATCTTAATGGTGGTGGGTCAATGTAAACGCACACATGTGTAGGCTCTTTCTGCGAGCCACAGTTTAAGAATAATTCCCCCTCTCAAAAAAAAGAGTAGAGCAAGAGAGAGGGAGAGAGAGAAAATATTCTGGCCCCATTAACAAAATAGGTGCTCAGAAAACACCCCAGCCGGACAGAGTGATAGCTACTTCCTCAGCTTTTCCACTTCATTGATGGTTATGCGAGTTAAAACAACGAGCTTAATGGAGACTCTGGGCCCTCAGGGGACTAATCATAGCCACGTGACTTCCTCCGGGGCTTCCATGAAAATAACTCCATTACAATGGCCTGTGATATTAATATCGGCTTTGGGAAAGTCAGGCCCGGGATCCGCAGGGAGGGCTCAGTATGAGCAAACAAAGAGGAATGCACGGCATTCGAGGGAGGGAAAGAGAAAAGGAGAAACAGAGCAAAATACAGAGAGAAAGAAACTAGTGAGCCATTTGTGATGAGTGATAGCATACTGCACAGTCATGATGTTCACTTTTTCTTTTTGTAAGCTTCTGGGTTATATTTTTCTGAGCTAAAACAACTGGTAGAAACTTCCTGTCTCATGCATCACTTGTGCAAAGATCTTCACTTCCTTACAACTGCTGCATACTTACATAAATGTAACACTTAAAACAATACTGTCTCCAAATATAGACAGGTGGTTGATTTAGGTGATGGAAGGTTACAAAATACTAACTTTTCACTTTAGGAAAGTTCATAATTTTTCTCCACTACTTTCCAGAGGACAATAATGTAGTTTTTCTTGATGACTGATGACTTTAGTTACTTTGAAGATTTCACTGTACATGGAAAATATTCTTACAAGTGTGATTTCTATAATTTAAGCTACCCAGCAGGAGTATTCTAGTATAGCTCAAATAAATCAGCTGATAGTGGTCTGTTTTTTTTTTTCCTCCTGTATCCTTTTTTGATATCTGTTGATTGGATAGGAATGTGATTTTCTATTTTGGTATTCAGATATTATTTTTTTTTTTAGATTTTTTCTAAATGTAGGCTACAATATATTTTTTCAGCACATTCTTGTCATGTACATTTAAATTGCTCCCCGAATGGGACGAGTCTCGGATCAGTAACATGTGGAATATCATCTCAGCTTTGGCGCCTGAAATCCCTCATACTCACAGCTGTGAAGGTCATACATCACGCTTCAGCTCATCAACAAAATGCAGATACGTCAGCTGTGTGGAAACATTTTAAATTGAGTGATGACAAAATAAAATCTGTGTGCCAAATATGTAACTTCAATCACGCTACCAGGGTGGCACAACAACCATAGAAAATCACCTGAATGTTGTAAATTGTACACTATTGTTTGATAGTGTAAAAAACAAGACCTTACTAGGTATCGATAACTTACATCTGTTGTCCAGTAAATGAAGCGTTACCTAGTAAAGGTGTGACAAAATATTGACACTACAATATATTGAGATATATCCTCCACAATACATAATTGACACATAATTGTTGTTCCTCAGGGACAATAGCAAGTCACTGAATTAGAGGTGCCAAGCCATCAGCAGCAATGAACACATTTTTCAGCCAGGCTGAAAGCTGCTGCAATTTTTGCAGAAGGACCGTCAATTATTAATTATAACCTAATTTTTTACTAAGTTAGAATACTTTTCCAGATGAGAAAGTAACCATTTAGATTCCCAATATGTGGTCGGTTTGTCTAAATAACGGCTGTTTGGAAAGTTGCCGACATTGTCGGAAACGTCTCTGCTGCAGCAGCCGGCTAGCACGGGAAACAGCTGATCTGATTAACTGATCTGTGTGCAGCTCTTTGGTAATTTAACTCCGTCTCCTCATGTCTCCGCAGCATTTTGATATCTTGACAATGCCATAGCACAGATTCACTGTAAACAGTAGACACGTTATATTCAGTGAGTGCCACACACACACACACACTGCTCCCTTTTTGTTTGAATCAGATGGCTGATTCGTACATTATGTACCTTTTTAAAGGTACAATATTTTATACTCTATTTTTGCTATCTGTCAAGTCACATGTGTTAGTAATGTGGGTATGTAATGGTCAGTTTGAGGAGACAGTGTATGTGATGTAACTGAGAGACACGGGATGCATTTCAAAGACATTACACAGAGTCCCACCCTGTAGATGGTATTTTTTGGCCAGGCCTCCATATTACCATCATGTCCTCCTCCCTCTAAACCTGCCATGCTGTCATCCTGCTGTCTGTGCACAGTGTAACTCATCGCCAGCTGCATTCAGAACAATTAAATCTCAATCGTGACAAGCAGAAGTCGCCCACCTCGGAGATCACAATCCACTGTAGGCTCCCCGTCCTCCTCCACTTCCTCCTATTCAAACAGACATGTGCGTTAGCCTCTCCAGCCAAAGAGGACATCTTATAGTGCAGCTGACCTCTTTTTTATAGGTTGTCACTTGAAATACTTGACTTCATTGGATTATAAGCCAGGCACTTTTTCCTCCAGATCCTCTTGTTGTGGTAGGTTTATTGAATGAAATAACCCCAGTTTCAGTTTTACCCTCATTTTTATGAATATATATATATGTATTATTTTAACAGTGCTTTTAAATTCCCCCTGTTAGGGTCATGGCTCGGCCTTCACCTCTTTGAGGATTCAACATGATAAAAGATTTCAATCATTATTACAGTATAATCTATTTATTCTGGAAGGACTTGCTGCTTTTTCTGCTGAAGTATGTAAATGATACGACTGAGGGGTATGTAAAGTGTAAACTTTGAGGTCTTTTACTGGTAGTGTTTTAAAAAGTAACAGGGGTAAAGGCGATACAGCGTTTTCTAAGTAGAATTTAGTTTCATAGGACAATCCAAATCAACTATGTGTTGGTACCCAGCATTACCTTTAATTCATATGAAAGACGCAGATGAGTAAATATGACCATGTGTTGAAGTGCAGCTATTTTTAATATATATATATATATATATATATATATATATATATATATATATATATATATATATATATATATATATATATATATATATATATATATATATATATATATATATATATATATATATATATATATATATATATATATATATATATATATATATATATCTTTGTGTCAAAAAACATAAATACTTTAGGTGGATTAACATTCAAATTCAACATTTCAAGACTTAGGAAAAACAAAATCCAAATAGCTACACAGTAGAAATAAAAATAAAAACAAAAAAATATTTCACTGTATGCTGCAATTAGTTGGAATTGAAAAAATGGTTTTTCATAAATAGCAATTAATGAAATACTTTTGCAAGATTTAGAATAGATTTAGATCCTGCACCGTATGTAGTGACATGGCTTTCACATCTTCCAAGTGAAATATTAGATGGCAGTAGCCAAGCCAAAGTAAAGGCCCTTCTCCTGGGTCCACATAATTATAAGAGTGCCATAACAGATCAAACATTATTTCCTTGACCTTGTCTCCAGCTTGAGGAACAGCTCAGACTTTTTGGCTGAAAGCTGCAGCAGCAAAATCTCTCTGTCTGCAGGAGCTCTCACTACATGGACCTGACGTTTACACAGGATTAGAGATTCATTCGCCATTAAGTAAATGACCCTCTGCCGGCCAGGAGCAACACTTCTCTGGCTGTTTTTATTCTGTGGTACAGAATTCACACAGGGATTAGTTTAGAGCATAAATCAGCTATTTTGGCACAGTCAGAATCAAACGAGCCAAGATAATCATTGCATACTGTATGTGCTGAGTGTCCACCTGCGAAAATGACTTTTGCAACTGACAAGTACTTTGAAGTGTCAGATACTGAAATATGATGGATATTGTTAGTTTATTTTTCAGAAAACAATGTGTTTTTCAGCTGCACAGATGCACCATAGCCTGAAAATGACATCTGCAAAACCACTGATTATTCTCCCAAATCCATTTAAGTAAATCTAAGGGAGCTTAAAGTAAGTTGATGAAAGCTAACATAATGATATTGAATTATATTTTTGGAGTATGATGCAGCACACAACACTTAAGTCATTGCATGGCATACTCTTCTCTCTGCAACATATAGCCAATGCAGCCTGTTAAGCATGGTGAGGTACTATCATGCTAGCATGGTGCCATACTACTCGCCTAAACCTACAGCATTTCAAAACCCACACCTTCACCTCAGCATCCACCTGTAGGCTCTGAATCTACCTCCAGCAATAATATAATAATGTTAGTATTGTTGCCCCACACCCTTTGCTATTCTGTGCTTGATGTTTATTTGTGAGCATACACACCAAACTTTGAAAGAGTCCTAACCCCACTTCTTTCTAAACCCATACCCCCAGATTTTGTTTCATTTTCTTCAGCCCCAATAAATTGAAAAAAAAATGTATCAGACGTCTGGATCCACTAAGGCTACAATGCAGTAGTTATCTTAAGACTTGTTAATGGACGTTGTGGAGTTGCTGTACATATTCTACAATCTTTTCCAGGTGAGTTGGCTGACTGGACTTAATAAAACATCCAAAAAATGAGCTAAGGTTGCTGGGAGCAGTTTTGTTTTCTGCTAAGTCAGTTGCCTCAGGCTTTCCTGTCAGGTGTGACCTCGTCAGCTCTATTGGATGTAATGATTTAATTTCAGGAAATGCAGTCAGTTAAGAATGCAAAACTCCTAATTGTTGGGCCTTCCCTTCTTAGAAAGCCTGTAGTGTGGGAATAGAAAATGAGCCTGTGATCCCATAATTCACACTGGCGAACCCCACTTGGTTTAAACAAGCTGCTTGGCCCAGAGGCAATCACACCTTCTGCCACTTAACCTAAAGGCCTATTAAACCACAGAGAGAAGGATAAAACATAACCTGGTCAACTGCTTACAGCTGGATGAAACAAGAACATCAAGAATATTAGAAATATGTAGACTTCTCTGAGTTTGAACCTGTAACCTTCTAAATGCTTGACAATTCACGGCTACAACACCAAACTAATTGTAGCAGCAAATGATGGTATTATACAAGCTAACAGCTGGAGGCAATTTTCAAAGCAGTCAGGCAGGACACTGTACATTTAGAAAGAAAGCAAATCCATTAACAAAAAAAGTAAAAGTAGTAGTATAAGAATTTCCATTTTTCAAGTGCCCAATGCCTCAGGTTTCTTTTTTTCTCTCTATTACTAAAATTAAAAAATGCTATTAAAGGTCCCATATTATAGAAATGAATATTTTATTTCATAATTATAATTAATTAATAATTTAATCCCATGTTTAAAAACAACCAATCCACAAAGTAATACATACAGCCTTATGTACAACTGTGCCTTACAATGAGCCTTCTGGACATCTGTGGAGATGTGATGTCACAACTATATAGTCATCCCCCCACCCCCTCATTCACAAGGAGAGACTCATTCATATTAATGAGATAGACACTAGATGACCCGTTCTTTCTAGAGCTCCAGAGCTGGATAGAAGAGTAAGGATGTAAAATCTATATCAAGATGATTTTTGTACATAAAACCACTATATATCTTGTTAGGGATATCACAAATTCAAATAATACAACAGTGAACAATATGGGACATTTAAAAATGCTGTTTATCCACATAGTCTTTGTTTAGGAGAGAGTTTAGGGTGCCATTTTTTACATCTTGTTTTGTCTAACCAACATTCAAATTCCCAAAGATATTACATTTTATAGTGATCCACACATGTATTGTATGCAATTTCGAACTATTTCCAACAACTGTGGATCAGTGGAATAGTATGAAACCAATGTCCAAATATGAACCGTGCAACCCGTGACCAAATCATAAAAACTTTGAGCAACTAGTAGTTACACACTCCTGGGGTTATGTCTGCTGACCAGTCGATTTATTGACCAGTTGTTTCATCTCCACACCACTGATTTGACCCGTCACTGTATTATCACTTATATATAAGGTAATTTTGCCAGGGAATGACAGTGACACAATGCTCAAAGTGATGGATTTCATATGTTAAGCTCATTTTCAAGTCTCTGAAAGTACACTGAAAAAACAGAAACAAATGGTTGAGTGGAAAGTGGGGGGAAAAAAATGCAGAAATTTAAAACCCCTTAGTATGTTTTGGAAAATGTTTTGCAGTAATGGAATTTACACTGTATTAAAATATTTAATATATGCTGTATGCGAGTGAGCTTAAACATGCCACTATCATCCTCTAACAATAGTGCATAACATCATATAAAATTAACCCACAAGCTTTTATAAAGCTCACTGTACAGTGTCACAATGTTCTTTGTTGCATATGGCTTCCACAGCTCCATCATCACTTCAGCCACCTGTCAGCTGAGCACCATCAGCATCTGAACTTGGCTCACAAATAACCCCCTCATTCACTGGGGATATGACAGATGCATGCTTTAATGTTGATGCTAATACAAAGTTGTCCCATGCAGACTTGCGCCCGTTCACTGTTCAATACTAACAGCAGAAATTCTGGAGAGTTAGAAGTTAAAGTACTTATGGTGTTACGGTATGTGATTTAGGATGTAGCCAAGGCTCGCTCTATTTCTTCCTCTCTTTAAAAAAAAAAAGAAAAAAAGAAAAGAAAATTAGAGCTTTTCTTTTGTGCCACCCTTTGGAGTTGAGGTTTAATTGTCAGGAAGGGGATAGATTTATTTCCCCATAAATTACACAGGTTTGCTGTGGTAGGACCCAGCATGTAATGTAATCTACACATGTGCACACATGTGCATTCTGAGAGTGTGGATGATGTTACTACTCCCTCTAAGAGATATTGATATCTTTTGCATGCATACATTTACATTTACAATAACAACAAAATCTAATAATGCAATTGTAACAAGGCAAAAAACTTTTACCACAAATTATAATCTTTATTTTGAGGAATTTATCTTTTAGTATAAAAGGTTGTAATAAAAGTATAATTAAATGTTGACAAGTTTGACGGAGAATAAAATAAGCACAATAACCCAAAGCAAAGGTAATGCTTCACACAGTGCAGACAAGGAATTCATCTTATTTAGTGACTCACTTTCTCCTGCTGCGAAAGAAGTGATGATCTCTCAATGTTTTCATCCCTCGATTCAGAATCTGCACAAAATTTATAACATTTCCCCGTAATTGCAGCAAAGAGAGCAAGAGACTTGATTGATGCTCCATATGAAGCTGAATTGCGGAAGTTTTTCCAGGGTTTTTTTTGGAATAGCCTCTCTTTTTTTTTTTCTGCAAATTGGTTTTCCTCCCTGACCCTGCAGAGTCGCCACCAGGCATCATGAGGAAGCTTCTGCAGGGAGCCATAACTGCCGCCAAAGGCCTTTAAATCTCAATTTGATGGCTTGAGGATTCGGCAGGAGGATTCGGAGGGGATGAAGAGAAGAAAATTGCACATCCTTAAAAAAACAAAACATTTCCTTCCCCGTGTCAGGATGAAAAAGGGAAAAATGGAGAAAAAAATGAAATGCATACTAATTCATCATTGGTTTTTACTGCTCCTTGATGGTCCATAACTCACTCTGACCATGATTCCCTTTTCCCCTTCGTACTGTCAGATTCACAATCCACCACGCCATGTTTTAATGATCTTATTATAAGCAATTCTACACTGTCCAATAAAAGGTTTACACTTTGAACTGTGATCCACGATATGACTAACATATTTTATAATATCTCATGTATTATACAGTAATGGAATCATGGAGAAAAGAGCCCAGAAGTCAATGAAACGTATAAAACGAGGAACTCATAGGGTGATGAAATGACTCAATTTTGTCTTTAAATCCCAAAATGATGATTCTGGTCATCCCAATTGTTCTCTTTATCCTATATTCAACAAATGCATTGAGGTTTTATCCGCATTTTAATAGCAATTCAATATAGCTGACAGACATGAGCTATGAGTAAATGCTGTAATCTGTTTTAAGGCAACATTGAAGCAATACTTACATATGGCAACTCAATTTTGGAAGTGCCGCTTCAGTGGATTCCTGAAAGTTGTCTGTTACTGTCATTGCTCATCCTACAGACAGGAGAGTGTATCTTCCCAACCTCTATTCCTTATGGACAGTATGGAATTGACTGAATAGATGGGCAGGCCGGCAGATGAAAAATGTACATGAATTTAAGAATATCTTAGTATTTGTCCCCTTTTGATTTAATGTCAACATGGATGCCTTTGTGCAAAACCTGATGGCCCATGTTACCCCAGCATGATTTGATAATGTTCCAAAAAGCGTCTTTGATGTGACAGAATTCTTGGCTTTCGGTCCTCCAAGTGTCCCCATAAATGTACAATAGGGTTGAGGTTCAGGTGACTGTGGAGGAAAGTCCATGGCAGTCAGGACTCCTTGGTCTCCTTTGGTCTCCACGTAGTTCATGCAAAGCTTGGAGTTGTGTTTGGGGACATTGATGCAAACCAGAGGAAGAATGAAGTGGTACTTCTCCTTGCTCGGGGTGGAATCAATTCACTGCAGATGTCCAACTCCAGTGTAAACAAATCACCACCACCACGTTTCACTGTCGGTTTGATGAACTGTCTGTTTGATTCACTGTTGGTTTGATACACTGCTGTATCATTCTCTCTCCTGTTCGCCTCCTTACATACACACTTCAGTCACTGACATAAATCTCTAACTTGGATTCATCAGTAAATATGACTTTCTTCCAGTTATCCACTGTGGAATGCTGATATTTCTGAGCCCACCCGGAGCTTTGTCCTTGTTTCCTAAAAAGTGGTTTAGAAACTGCTAGTTGCTCTACTATCGCTCAGGAAACTAAGCTTGATGTATTGATCTTTTTGGCTGCCTGATTATGCTGCGGATACAACTGATCCAGTTTCTACAGTTTTTTTTAGTTTCCTGCGCTGTCCTCTTAGAAACCTTTAGTCTAGCCATGATTTGACTCTGAGAAAGCCTCTCTTTGACTTCTGACCAGCTCACTTATTTCTGATCCCAGTATCACATTGCTTATTACTAAGCAATGATCTGCTGGAAACCTGGGTCTACGCCATATTCATAATAATGCATCAGCAATGTTATTGTTAATATTAACATTGACAGCGAATTGAAAAATCTGCTGTTTAAAATCAGTTCAGGACTATCTGGGCTAATGCTGTGATAGGGGTGACCATTTTGGGATGCCTCTACATCATGAAGTTCATATAAATTTTAAAATGTTTCCGCCCCCTCCACCAGTGTGAGTCTGTGAAAGCTTTAACAAACACAGTGGCGGCTGCCAGCCTCCACAGAAACAACAGAATTCCTATTTGCACTTCATCTTGTAACTCTTCACGTATCTGTTCCTGCAGTAATCAGCTGGTAAAACCGTGTTTTAAGACATTAAATCCTCTAAAACTTCTAAAAGTGTAAATTCGATTGGATGAACAGTTAAGAAGTTGAAGGAGAAACAGTCAGAAAGAGAGAGAGAGAAAGAGAGAGTCCTTCCAGTTTAGTAAGATATTCTAAAACCTCAGAGAAAGATTGAATCATAAATCACAATGTGAAACAATGGCAGCATTTAGAGACACTTTCGTAGAGATGAACTTCACTGGCAGTATCCTTTGGAAACTGGAGCCATAAATTGTATTACTATTAAATGTTTCTAAAGGGAGTTGACAAATAGTTGAATGGAGTTGATTTTCCCCTCCTGCTCTTGGCAAAGCAGCGCAGAGGAAAATTCCCTGTCTTGAAAAGAAAAAAATGTACTCACATTAGTACTGCCAATCCATTCATCTTGATGCTGTTTGAGTGTAATTTAAGCCTTTTTAAAACGCCTGCTGAAAATACAATGTGCACATTTTATGAGCACAATAAAATTGTCACTGCATATGGATTAGATGGATGTTGATATACGGGTTTGACGTTTTTCATGTGCATGGGTGTTTACAGCTGAGTATTAATATGTCTGCTGCTGAAGGAGTAACTGGAGGCTAAAATTACTCAGATATATCCATCTGATCATAATCTCTGATTAAAGGAACAATATTAATTCTAAAACCGTCACATTTCTACTTCGTATCAGCAGAAATAATATGTATAAAGTGTTTAGTTTAAGTTTGCTACACTAAATCTGGGGTTCTTTTTTATCTTATCTATCCCTTGAGCTGTTGCCAATATTATATGTACCCTTCACTCATTCATGCTGATGATTCTCATTCTCCTTCTTCTATTAAACTCATATTACACCTTAGATGTCTAACACAACTGATTATTAAATCATTAGAAAAGCATTTGGATGACTGTGAACAAATAGCATTTAGACTCACCCAGTAGCAGTTTCAACTCCTTTTCATCAGTCACCTGAGCTTTAATGAGACACTTGAGCTTGTTTGTCTTTCGTAAGCCTTGATAGTTCTAAGGGCAACAGCTGTTCTCTACATTCAGCCTGTTCCTCTACTCTGTTTTGCTGTGAGCCAAAGCCGAGAAGGTCACTTCACACATATAAGTAGATCCAAAAGACAAAAGTTCATTCAATGCACGTTTTTCCAGCTCAGGATATTCCTTTTCAACATCACACCAAAACTTTCAACATGTGCCATCTTTAGCCCCCGGTCAGAGGACAAATCAATCAGATTTTCCTGCAATCTTGCACGAAGGCTGCTGCTGCTTTCATTCGTACTAAATAGGAGTCCAGTGTTTCTGACTTTGCCTTAATATCACACAAGTACTGGTTGAAATCAGTATTGAGTTTGGACAGATGTGCTTTCAACATTTTCACCACAGGACTTCTGTCAACATCGGTGGTTATCAAGCAGTAGGAAACAGCTCACATCCCCATCCTCACATTTCCTCTCCATTAATTTGACCTTCTTTATGAATCCATTCACTTTTTCATACAAGTTATGTTGGATATGTGAGTCCTTGCCTTGATGTGATAGGTTGAGGTCATTCAATTTGGTCAACACACCAGCAAGATATGCCAGACATGCACCCCACTCACCTTCCTCAAACACTGCTGCCAATATGTTGTCAGTAGCTGCTCACGCTCTGACCTGCTGTTATGATAAAGATTTCAAAGGCCTTTGATTTATTAGACTGAATAATATTAATCCCCTTAACTACACCATCCAAAACAGCACTTAAATCAGGGCTCATTTTCTTGCTGGCGAATGCATATTGGTGAAGGATACAGTGCATCCAGTGTTTTACCTTCTTCACACACCCAAGCATCCCATGCACTCTCCCTGTCATTGCTGCTATCCAAATGGGATTGCAGGATTTGCACTCCAGATTGCTGTCTTTGTCTATAGGTTAACCAGAAATATTTCCTCAAATGTTGTCTTTCCTATAAGCTCCTTTCAATCCAAAATATGCTCATTTATCTCCGACACGTCTTTATAATGCACGTAGGCCAGAAGCTGAGCCTTCCCACTAACATCTGTCATTTCATACAACAGCCGAGTGAAGTGACCTGCTTGCTCCACTTTATCCACCACTAGTCCAACAATATTAATGGATATGTCATCAATCCGACAGGACAAGGTGTTGTTTGATAATGGAATTTTTCGTTTGTCACTTGGCTCCCCTGAACCTAAATATGGAATGACAGCAACTGATGTTTGAGTTATCTGTCCATGTTTCTTAGCTAGTTGGTTTCTCTTGGCACCTGCTTGGAGAACTAGTTTTGTCATGCATGTAGCATTTTAGCAATAGGCTTAGCCATGTAATAACTTGGCCAAGTATATTTTAGCAACTGTGCATGGACCTGTAGTAAGAATCAATCAATCAATCATGTTGTCACATGTGGTTGCAGTGTCAGTGTATATCTTTTTTGGTCTTTCTTTGTCTATCTAGGAGAATTCCTCAGACTTCATTTTGTTTGTGTTTTCAAGAAACTCATTAAGTTTACATTATTTAGCTAGCTAGCCACAGCTGGTAAAATCTGCTAGCGACAGTTGTCGGCAAGAAATGCAAATCTTTCTTTTGTTTCCTTCTGTGTAACTGTAGTAACAGTAACTAAGGCTTAGTAAAGAGTCAAATTTGCAATATTCCCAGTATGCATAGTCACACAGTGTGTTTTAAATCTGGCATCAGAACAGTGTTAAATACCTAATCTTTTTATATGGCAATCCATTTTTTGTCATGCTATTTCAGTTGCCATTTTCACTCATTCTCAATAAAGCTGGCTATGGCCCTTTGTGCTCCCTGCTTACATTTGGCAGGCCAAACTGCTGTGGGTGGGAAAGTTACGTTAGTATGATTTTATGCCAAAAATGAGGTACTGTAGCTCACCGCGGGATCCAATATTATAGCACATTTATATTCAGATTTACTGTTGAAAATGTATTTCTACGGACTTCTTCGCTGTAATTCATTCAGTGTGTCCTCTGTCAAGGACAATGATGTACAATTTATTATGGGACTGTGAACAAGACTAAGACATAACCTTCTTTGACAAAAAGTGATATAATATGCTGTCCAGCAGACACTCTCCAAGTCATAAAGAGGTCCAGGTGTGTAACAGGTGAATTCAGATGGAGATGTACAAGTGTTTGACTCAATTTTCAGGAAAGAATTGTTACGGCTGCTGTACTTCATGTTGTAAACCAATTGTTTTGCTTGTTTGAAAAATAAATGATTACTTGTGAGGTCACTGAGAGGACAGAGTCTCATAATTCATGCACACCAAAACAGTTAGAATCTGGGAATAGCTTTAACATTGTCCTGCCATCAGCCCTGTACTCATCCAACCGCAAGATGATTTTGTGGAGAGAGACTTTTCCTACCAGCGCTTTGGGTCAGTGTGATTTATGCACATGTTTACTGATGTCTTTCAGATGGTTCCTTTCACTGGTTATTGTCTTCCACTATTAGTTCCCAGATGAATCACCAGTGGACAAATTGGGGGATGTCTCTGCGGATCTGCGATATTTATTGAGGTTACGCATCACTGTGGACCTCTCCATTGGCTACCCAATGTAACAAGGAAAAAAACAGATGGTTCGCGGTCATGGCATGTTTGGACATTGAAGCACTTGGGTTTCATGGTGCTTTTTATGCTTTTCTCCACATTTGGTTTACATCTTGTTCAGAGATTATGTCAGGCCTCCCTTTGTCCTGCAGGATGTGAAATATATATTGTCAAAATGTTATTCTGAACTTTTGTAATATTTTAGGATCCCTCCTGTTTCTGTGAGACTTCTGTATCATGATCTATTGACCCCTGCAAAATTGCTGATATATAACATCCTCCTGAAGATATACGATAAATACATTGGTCTCTGCCATCTTCTTGCTGTCAGTTGTATTTGGGTAGGAATTCCTCATACCAAAGCAATTCACTACTTCTGAGTTTATACTGTAGTTTTTTTTTCTTTTTTTCTTTCTTTTTTTTAAATTTTCCATTCTATTAGCCAGCTGGTAATACTCCAGCATGTTTATTTTAATTGGGTAAAAATAAATGAACCGCAGTGATTAAAGCAGATATGTAAATATTGTGCCATGCAATTCATAGTGCAGGGAGCCCCACTGATTACCTTTAAGTAAAGAATAATGAACTCGGTTTAAAGTTAAGATGACAATGAAACTATTCTATTGATGCATCTGCACAATTTTTTTTTTTGCAGCAGCAGCAGTCTCCTAACTTAGAGACTACTGTATCTGTTTTTCACTTTTTATGGGTTTCCATACCACTGTAGTGACAGAAGTTGGCTTTGATGTTTCTTTAATTTAGAAAACGCACACATCAAATTAAAATGAGCCCTTTTATAGGCAACAATTCTGAAAGTGTACAGTTAAGACGTCATACAAAAGCGTCTGTTTTTATCTGACTTGTTGGAAATTGCCTGTTAGATAAATAGAGCTTGTCTGACACAGTTTATTTCCTGACTTTTATCTATTTATTATGCTGTCAGTTGGTTTCTAAGTAGATGACTCCATAAACCACTCACTGATGTTTTGGATACCATCTACACACTACTACACTTGTATTCATCTTACCATGACACACACTTGGAGCACAGCAGATGGTGGAAGTTTTATTCCCTTAACAGACACACCCTGATAGTGATTACTAACCTACAGCACAACACGAGTGTCCGAGAAGCACAAAAACATAGAGCTGTGGAAAGAAAAGTCCTTGAGATCTGTTGAAACCATATAATTTTCAAAAGTATGGTTGTCAGTAAGAATAAAACTATGTACTTTATTTCCAAATCATTTTTTTATTTCCATGTTTTTTTTTTGTTGTAATTTTATTTTTATTTTTTTGCACATGCATGTTTCTGTCCAGCAAGAGGAGCACCATATTATACTGAGGCAATTTTAAAGTGAAAACAAATGGGCAAAAACAAAAAAAAGGAAAAACACGTCTTTAAATGGCGATACTGGAATTTGGTTCAAATCTTGAAAACATATGGAAGCCCCTTTGAAGCGCACTGGGAGCAGCTCAGGCGGCTGAAGAACTTCTCATTGTTTACCTTTCAACCTCCAACCTCCTTCCTCCAAATAAAAAAAAAAAAAAAAAGGTAAAATGTTAAACCTTACAGGGGTGCACATCGGCTCAGTTCATTACACCCGGCTAAGTGAAGACTTCCTAATTCACCTACCACCCCACAATCCCCCAGAGCATCTCCTGAGTGGTTTTAAATGCTCCCAGTTACTTTCTCCCAATTAAATGTTGCAAATTGGCCTGGAAAACCAGATAGCTCCATAACCTGACACGCTTAACTAAAAACCAGCCAGTGGTCTGTATCATGTAATGCAAGTTTTTAATCAGAATGAATAATGTTTTCAAAAGTGAGCTAGTGTTTTTTCACCATTATAGCTTCCTCTCTGGCTAAATTTAAACCAAACGCCTGCACCGTTATATTGTGTGGCTGGGAGATTACCCTCCAGAGAGAAGCAGTACGGGCGTGGGGCCTGGATGTATTTATCTTTCAGTTTTTCACCTGTCTTCAGATACCGTTTCCTTTTTAAGTCGAGCAGTAGGGATTTACTGGGCTGCTTCCTTCCGGGACCCAGTGGAATACAACATTAAACTGCAGGGAGGAGAGAAAACCTGTAGTGCACTAAAATAAAGTTATGTCAAAACCATTCGGCTCTTCCTGTAGTCTTTCCTCAACCTTGCAAGTATCCTCCAAGGGCCTGAGAACATTACAAGCCATTCAGTTTATATGAATGGGCACTAACAGACTTTTTCGCCATTTTGATATGTCTAAATTTTGCAGGCATATCCTGTGGTCCATCAGGCACAGCCTTAGTTTCAATTTAGTGTCTCCCAGTGGACTCCTGTCTTCCTATTTCATGTGGAAATTGTATAGAGTTTTTATCCCTCTGCACTTTCAGCTGCTTCAAAGCTGTGGATCTTTTTTTTTTTTTTTGGTCACTGGGGGAGATGTACAAGCTAGCATTTTGATGTTTAGAGAAGATTGGCAAATCATTTACAAACAGCAAGAAAGAGGCTTGGAGTCCTAACACAGACTTGTCCAGCGCCGAATTCTCAGCCAGATCAGTCGAAGGATGAATAAATGATATATCACCATTTCGCTGTAATTGAACAGAAATCTGCAAAAGTCTTTGAAAAGGGAAGAAAAGCACCTGTATTTTTATTAGGGCAGGCTGTAAAGTTTGTACACTGCCAGGGGAATCATTTCCTGATGATCTGTAGAACAGCAGTGTGCCTTACTTCACACAAATTTGGCCCGAAAGGATTGTATCCAGAAGAAATATTTGAAAATGATGTCAGCGAAAAGAATTCATTTGATAGGCCAATTAGGAATAGCTTCTTTTTTTTTTTTTTAATTTCACAGAAATTCTCTGCAATGGCCCTTAAATGAAAATGACCCCTAGCTTATTTTGAAATGTGTTAACCATAACAAATGTTTTAACCACATGGGATAGTATGGCCTGTATCGCTTCCAAAAGCAGGAAGAGGAAAATCTAGCAGCAGAAAGAGTTCAACACAGCCGTGTCCCACTGCAAATAGCTTCCTCTAGGCATATAAAAGCTCAAAGCTGTGTCCTAGAAATTGTGTTCATGTACTATTAAGTATAATCCCCTCTTCATTACATATATTAGCATTGCTCCTGGCCATTGTGTTGCAAAATGACACTTGCGCAACTCTGTTAATTTCAGCGAATGTTTTAGGTCTTGCTTAAATATTTGGAAAACGTCCTCTGTGACTTGAAGCATGTGTTTCCCTTATTAACTTTTAACCAAAGTGCTTTTGTTACCTAACGGCACCATTTAGGGTGTTTTCACACAATAGCAGTTGTTATGCACCAAATGGTTAATTTGAACCATTTATATGAAAGCATCAATCGCACTGGGGCGCACAATATATCAAAAAGGGGTGGTCTCAGTACAGTTGACGCTACATCAAATGACAAACTTTGGTGGGGTCCCTCTGAAATTATAAGATGTTTTGAATATACAGAAGGCAATTATTGAAAACAATGTGCTACAGTGCCCTCATAGAGGGCAAAACACGTGCTAAAGTGCCCCCTGGGAGTGAAAACATGTGCATGTTAAAACACACTTTCATTGTTAAAATGACTCCATTTAATCCATTTTAGTATTCAATTTTAGACACAGGCTGCATCCGATACTTTAGTATGCACAGCCTTCTAACCGGTAGCTACTTCTCCAACACCACAGTAGTAGCTTCTAGGAAGTTAGCCAGTAGAAGGCACCACAGCAGCCATCTTGTCCGTCCTTTAATTTTAATCTTATTTTGAAATTGATTTAGTGAGATGATAGGTAATTCTTCCTTTTGCCTTGTTCAAGTTTATGTACAAGATCTGCCTCTATCTGCGTCTGATTGGCCACCCACTCTGGCCCTAAATTGAACCCGCTGGAGTATTAGGACCAAGAAAAACTATTTCACATTACTTTTGCAATTACAAAAGTTGGGCCCTTTGTTGGTCTATATTGAACCAGCCTATATCTCACAAAACAAGTTTGGATTATGTGCTGCTAATATGGTGTTAAAATGCACTACAATACATTCATGTCACTGTGTTCTTCATAGACTGACATTGATCACACAGTTCTCATGGATGCTGATCCCAACAACAAACTAACCTGAGTGGAGTCTCTAGTTAGTCTATTTTAAGGCTACATAATGTGCCATTTATATAACATTAAAACTTGTCTAAAGTGCCCTCTTCAGTGACAAGGATGCACTATATGTGCCCTTTTTTCATCTCTCCCCTTCAAGAAGTCTGTGCACACCAATGGTGATCAGTGTTCTTTCTTACAGCATAGTTACAATGAGTTTGTGATAAACTACTGTAGGCAACTTTAGCAGCCCCAAGTGGCACCAATAGAAAACTGACATTGGCTTCACATCTGGTTTGTGTCTGTACTTATTTAACCACCAACCTTTCAGCTGCATTTTTCAGTTTGGAAAAAAAAAATACATCAACGTTTTTTTAGCACAAGGACTTTCTGTGAAGTGATTTGACCAAATATAAACCAGACTGTGAAAGCAGTCACAAGTCTTGGGTTCAGGACTTCAGGCCAGCCTCCAGTTTATGCCCAGTTGTAGTAATCATATCTGCCACAGCTGCCACTTAATCAGAGATCCTGGGGACAAATAGATTCTGGGAAGTAAACTGGCCGCCGTGTTTGCTGACTGACAATTCTGTCACCCATGCTATAAAGGAAATCTAATCAAAAGCTGTTTTCTTTTTGGTTGTTTTCAGAGGAATCCTCTAGACGACACAAACAATGAAAGGTCAAAAAAAGAAAAGAGAAAAGTTAGTGATTAAATTCATTAAAATAATTGTTGACTTCAAGTTAACGATTTGTTTTATTTCACATTTTCATCAAATTGTAATATAACCCAAATGTAAGCCACTGTAGTAACTGTGATGTCTTAATAACATGGACCTACAAGCTACCAAAGAAGCACCGAATTTGTGCAACAGCTTTTAGAGATGACCTCAGATCTTCTTATTACATACCGTCTGTGTTTCCCTGCACATCCCTGTCAGATCCCTTTCAGCAATTAGCCTTGAACTAGGAAAGGCAATCAGCTCCGGTTTCCCATTGCTGCTTCCCTCGTCATCTTGGAGTACTTTGAATCTTTCCCCCTGCGTCCTAATTAAGACCTTAATGCTAGCTCCCATGGGGTTCTTGGATGTCCCGCTCCCACCCACCACATTCCCTCTGTAGCCATCAAAACTGTTATGATAATAGTCAGCTTTGCACAGGTGCAAATTGCTTACATTTAGCCTACATTTGCTCTCAATCACGGGCGATCATCAAAGCTTAACTGTGCTTCACTTAAGCATTTGCTCACAAGCGGCAAATTTGCTTGGATGTTGTTTGAATGTTAACTTGTTTATGGTAGAAAATTCTCTCATCCACTATTGAAAGCTGAGTAAAAAAGGTTGTCACTGCATCACTGCTATGAGCACGGCTGTGTTTTTTATTTATCACCACACAGACTTATCTTCACACACCAAGCCTGTATTTTAAAACGGAGCATAGTTATCATCATGAACATCAACACTTGCACATGATGGTAATTTATTCCAACCAGGTACAGCAATAAAATCACATACTTATTCCATTAAACCTCTCCTTGACCTTCTAACTATTGCATTGGACTAGTGCCACGTAATGTGCATAAGCTACCCAGAGCAATTACAACGACCTGTGATTGAAAGAGAGCTGTCATTAGGATGTGCCTTCACATACCAGCCTGCAGAGTTTGGCTGCGGGCCAGGTTGGCAAATGGGACCAGCTCAGCGAGGAGAGTCGGGGGCCAGGCCAGGGGCCGTGGGGGATAATTAGACAGTTTTATCCCAGCTTGTTGATATAAATGTGGCTGGCTTAGCCCCCTACGCCCTTGCTCCGTGGTAATGATCATGTCTAACAGGTGGCAGGCAAACAGACGGGGGCATGAAATGGATACCTTGCTTCCTGGCAGCGTCTCCTTTTTTGTTTTGTTTTGTGTTCCGGCCCAATCACAGCCCGGCTCCTCTCCATTGTGGTCGCATTCAGGATTGTTGATGCATGGGAGTGTTGGATATTTGTCACCATCTCATCACATTCTAGCTAATCTCAAGCTCCCCTGGGAGCCTCGTACTGAGGGCCAGCCTCGCAGAGGGTAAAACAAAACGCATCAGTGTGTGTAACTCAAGTGGTTTTTAGAGTCTGATGCAAAAGGAAAGTTGACACTCCTCTTAAATAGAGACGTAGCGTTGCTGAAAATGTTTACATATTTTCTTACTCATGTAGCTTTTGGATCAGCGTGGTCGTGTATCCTGCTTTATGACTGACATGTGCTTGAGAAATACTTTTATCTAAGAGACAAAACATGTTTATGGAGGCATGGAAATAAATTCCTTCCACTCTGTTCCTCCCGTTTCACCTCCATTTAGGATCTCCAAAGATGTCTTTTGGAGTTACAAGCCTCTGGATTGAGTCATCTCTGACATCAGGGGCCGTGCACAGCTCTGCACATCCAAATCTCCTGTATCCTGTGCAAGGGGGGAGGGGGGGAGGCTATGCTGTTGAGGTATGCATGTGAAGAGACATTGGAGACCACTCAACTCCAGGCTCCTGATTCACTGTCATATAATGGATCATTTGGGGCAAAAAGAACCAGAAAAAATGATGCATGTATTGAAATTTACTACCTTCCCAGAAATGTGTGGAACAGATCCGGGCCAGTAGACAATGCTCATTTTCTCCACTGAATGTCTTTTTAATTTGTACGGCCTGTTGAGCAGAAATGTGTGATTATCTAGATTATATCTGAACCGTTTCGTGAAAGGTCTGTCCTGTAACCGAAGAGACAAACAATAAAACATCCCGAAGGCTCTCAGTGCCCTGGCTCAGTTTGTGGTCTGTTGTGTCTGGCTGATTTTGAGAGACGAGGCTCCGGATTTAGGAGCTTGATATTTTCTGGCCCGGCTGCAAATGCTGGATTTTGTTATAATTTTCACCTAGCAAGATGTTTTCAAAGCTTTCCCTGACTTTATCCCTAACTTAACCTTAAGCCTCCTCTCATCTGAGGCTTAAAGCTAACCCTAAATAGAGTTTAAAAAAGATTATGATGATTGCAAACTTTCAAAGGTTATGGTTTGGCGTTACAAAGTGAAAACCGATTTAGGGTGTCTTGTAGAGTTTGTCTTTCAGTTGCCTGGGGTGACATCTTCAGACCTTTGGGTCACCTTTCTTGTTGGTGGTGAGGGTTTATTTTTTTTTTTTGTTGTTTTTTTTTGTCAGAAGTGTCATGTAGCCAATTTTAAGAATTGATTTATGTATGGATGACTTGGTGAAAAACAGCCTGAGGAGGGCAAGGACAGGACAGCAGACAACAGACTGCCCACTGGTGGAGACATCAACTCCTACTGGCAACACTCACTGTTCATAATCCAACACTCTATATTTGTTTGATTGCTCACCACAGCTGACGGGAGGTCATCTCCCTCTTTTAAGACAACAAGAGTTGTGACGGAGGCTCTCATTAATAGCCGTCGATTCTGTTCAGTATTTTTAGTGTCGTGCTGTAGACAACTACAGAGAACATTTCTCTCACCTCATTTGGTCTCCAACAGAATTTCTCCTTCTCACTCATCTGTTCCCATTTTTTGAAAGTATTTTGGCTCATTTTGTCAGCGGCGGAGCTGGTTCACCGGCCGCAGGTCACGGCGGCTGTAACCGAGCCGCTGTGAAGCTCCATTGCACTGCACATTGAGCGTCGGATCTAACATTTGTGTTTTGAAGCATTGAGCTTAAGTGATGCAAAAAGACCCTGCATCACGTCAAGGCTTTTTGTGGAATAAAGACCAGAGGTTTAATGAAGCAAATAACCAGTCTTTTTGATATTGCACTTTTTATATAGCCTACACTGCAATTGCTGAGGTTTATTGGGTTATTTGACTGAGTTGAGCAACAATGGCTACCAGGGTTATTCAGAACCACCTAAAGATTTGATAGAGAATCAGTGATTTTGGTTTGGCTGTAGTTGGTTTTACTTTCAACGGTTAATATTAGTCATTTCAAGCTGAAAATCTTTAACTACTAAATACAATCTTGTAAATACAATATAATAATTTATGGGGCAAAGCATGCATAAACAAAGGTTGACTTTTTTACAATGCAATCAGGGTAAATGTACTTTGATCAATAATGTCTAATTTGTGCCTATAATCCCAGCATCGCTAACAACAGGCAACAATACCTACTGAGGGCAATGAAATCCATAAGATTTAAGTGTGAAGTGTAAATGTCTTTTCACAACCATTGATACTTCATCATATGAATGTTGATGATGTGTCAACCTCATAGAGCTAAACTCTAGTAATGTATATATATTCCCCCACAAGTCCACTGGTGCCTCAATCTGTCCGGCAAGAATTTGTCAGCTGAAGTGAGCAAAGCACCGCATTTATCCATGTTTGTACCTTTTTTAAGCTTTTCTGTGTTGACTGAAATATCTCTGTGTCAAAGGTGACAAATATCATTCCCGCTCAGGCAACCGACCAACAATCTAAATTTGTCTCTTTGTGTCTGAATCCTGTACGAAAACTCTGACGTCTTCAACCTCCAAAGAATATTGCCCTGTCATTGTCTAAGGCCACTGGCGAGATATTTATTTTTAGCAGTCGTATGCCCCTGTGAACACACACAAATGCACAGTCTTACAGTATAACACATACTGTATTTAATGTTTATAGATTTTATTTACAGCATAATGCACTTTTCATTCCGCAGTTTCTCGAATTGAGGACAGTTAGTCTTTATAAGAGAAATGCTGTGACTACATTCATTATCTCTTCACTACTCTAATCAACCTTTGACCTTATTTTTAAATCCATTTTAAATCCCCAGCAGTTCTTCTTTTATGAGGATTCACTGCTTTTCTGTATTTTTATCTATATCTTTGGGTTTTAGACTGTTTTATTATTTCATGACATGATAGACTTGATCATTAAGTCATTGAAATAATTCGAACAATTAAAATAAAGAATAACCAGATTCATTTGTGAATTGATGCAGCCCCAAATGATATTAATAATGCATGCAAGTAGATAGATTGACATGGGAAAAAATAACAAACCTGTAATTCAGAAATCTTACTTTAATCCAACATCAATGTACAAAGTATAATTCCATCTGCTGATTGTAGGGTCCATAACCCATGGTTGAGAAACTCTGCTCTTACCTGACAAAAATACCTTAACCTTACACTGACATGAATGCAAATTGTTTTCACTCGATAGCATTGGTCTAAAACTCAAAAGTGGTTCAGACACACATACACACACACACACACACTTCCTTCAACCCTGAATAATGGAGCTGATAAGGTGTCAAGGCCCCATTGATGCAGCTGTCTAAATGTCGTCCTCAGCAATACTTCACTTCATGTATTAATTTCAATCTGTTTTGCTTTGGCCTCCTGCTGCTTAAAATGCAGCGCTACTCCTCTTAGTGTGTCTGTGGTGGGAAAGGTCCTCGTGGAGAGCTCTCCATTATTATGACCATTATTATACTTCATCAAAATCCAAAGGCCAAACTGGAGAAGTTGTTTCATCCACTCTCAGGGAGAGAATCATTGTGCCTTTGGCCAAAAGGAGGTTAACAAAGACAGGAAGATTAAATAATACATTCATCACATTTGGAGAGGCCGGGGGCCAAGTTCATGTCAAATCCATAACAAGCAAAGTATCCTCAGCCCAGCTCATTTCCCCAAACGCACGTCACACTCTGCTGGAAATCTACGTAGAGGATGTATTGATCTTACTGGTGCTTCCTTTCTCACAAGCTCACAAACAGAGCCGCCGTATCACAGGCAGCGGCACAAAACAACCTCCCCCACCTCCCAGCCCCATAAAACAAAATAATAAACTCACCGCCTGCCAAAATAATCCAAGTACCTTTGTGTGTGCAAATGCTTTTGTGTGCGTGCGTGTGCTAATGCACTGTTATTTGCTTCCTTTCGCTTCAGTAGATGAAAATAGCCAGCGGGTGTATGTGCAGTACGTGTGTTAGAGGTGAGACATGACGGACAATGATGTGACATGATTTTTACCTCCTTGTTTTCAGCTTTTTTGAATATCTATGAAGGTTTTAATTATTTTTATGATATTATTTCCAGGAGTGTTCAGACGTCACTTACTTAGTAAAAGCAGCAATGCTATAATGTAAAGTAGTCAATTATTTGATCGACAGCAAAATAATCTGTTAATTTGATTAATCATTGACATAATTTTTAAATTTAAGAAAAATGTTTCCCAGATTGTAATTTGTGAGGATTTGTTTTTGTTCTCAGTCATGTTTGTAAATTCAGTATGTTTGGATTTTGGACAGTTAAACAAAAGTGACTGAAAAAATAAAATAAATTTGTTAACGCCACTGTGGCTACTGGGACAGAATTTTAGTTTTTGTTTTCTGGCATTTTGCAGACAATGCAATGAGTCATAGTTGGCAAAAGTACTGCATTAGAACTATATATATATATATATATCTATATATACACACTTTCCACAGTTTGGCCCACTTTTTCATCCAAGTGTAATGGGTAGATGTGTCAACACGTCTGACTGGTACTTTATTTTTTTAAGTAAAAAGTATAGAACTGACTATTATTTTCATTTAATAATCAAATAATAATTTGATCACAATTTCCTTAATCCCAAGGTGATATCTTCATATGTTCTGTCCAACTACTGTCCAAAATCCACAGATACTTTTATAGTAATTTAAACTTTAGTATAAAATACATACATATGGTCTTGAGTAGCAAGTAGTACCTGACTAGCTGGCTATATTAGGCACAGTAACTTCCCAGTTAAATTCCACCACTGATCATTTCCTGTATTATCATCTCCCAGGTTGTCCATTGAATATTTATCATCTTGGCTTGCAGAAGCTGCAAATTGCCACAAATAGGGAAACACTTAGATGTATCACAAGCATCTAGTTGTTTCATTTACATCTCAGCTGTTGCACAATGCCAGTGTTCCAATACTGTAAATGATGCAGCGAGGGTTTTTATATGGCCAGGAGCACAAAAAGTATCATTTATATCACCATGAAACCAATAAAAAAATGGTTGTATGCAGTAAATTGCTCCATAAACTCGTATTCTGTTTTCTTGGAAGTAGTCTGTCTGGTGATTAAAAAAAAATGTCTGCAAACAGGAAAACAGCCTGTTGTTTACAGCTCTTGATTATTACTTTGTTTGTTCAGCCTCCAACTGCAAAGCCTGATGTCAAGATAACTTTGTGAGATACAGGAAGTCACACAATATCAGAGTGGAGTGCTTTATTACTGTAAGTCATTGACTGTAAATTCCTGAACAGTGAATAAAGATTTAGCCATTTTGTAGAGCAAACGTTTACTGTACAGGTAAAACTGTATTACATTATCATATGTACTCCTCCTGTGAGAAGCCATCAAAAGCCACCAAGACATAAATACAACAGCAGTTTTGTTCCCTGCTATATGCATTAATATAATAAGAAAAACTGACTCCTAGTGGATTTAAAAAGCCACTGCATTTGTGACTGGGGCAGAAAGTACAACATGCCGGTCTAACACAGATGTACAATGGTTAATATGCTGTATGTATTTGAGAGAGGCGGTTTTCTACATAACAGATCTTGTATAAATATATTTTATGGGTGGCGATATATAAATAGTGTGAAGTATGTGTACTGTATGTTTTCTGTATGTGTGTGTGTATGTGTGTGTAATTTAATTCATGGTTCATTAATTCACTTCCTGACAATTAAATTTGCATTACTTCCACCTTATAAAAACTTATAAAAAAATATTACTCATTGTTCTCACTTTATGTAGTTTTAAGTAGTTTGCTTTAATTAAAAATCTTAATTTAGAACATTTACTTTTAAAGCAGTATTTTTGACACCTTGGTATATACTTTTACTTCATCTGTATGTTTAGTTGTTCAGTTTCTTCATATTTTCAAAGTACATATTCTAAAACACATGAGTGCCAAACACAAAAAAAACTTCTGTGTTTCAATGTAAAAAAAAAAAAAATGTGCAAAGGTCACTTTTCTGTTATGGACACTTCGTGTACAAAATGTCAAGGGGCACTTTTTGTAAAAAAGCCAGAAATGTAAAAACACCCTTGATTGCAATTGCAGAGAGTGCCTGAAACCCGACTCCGGGAGCGATGGGGGGAAGAAAAAAAAAACGATTTCAAGGGTGAGTAAAAGTGAATGCTGATGGGGTGACTTTTCGCTAGCTCTCTCTCTCAAGACACCTGACTGCTGCACTGACTAGTGCCTTTGAAACTTTGCTGTGGGGAAAAAAAACAGCATTTTAGGTGTTCGGTGAATTTCACCTCCTCCGGTGCTTGAACTCGGTTAACGTCGAGTTAAAAAGGCCAAGAAATACACAAGGAGCCATCGAGGAATTTAAGCATAATTTTCTGCATTCCTGAAAACAAAAAAGTGCAAGTGCTTTTGAAAGCCAACAGCATCACTTTGAATGTTCAACAGCCAGTTTTCAGCTCTGACTCAAGCTTTCCACCTCTTCTCTCTGAACTTGTCCAAATGTGTCAGCAGCTATCGCCAAGCCCAGGGCCCCCTGGCTCTGCAGAAGGTCGAGGCAGCTGTGTGTGGCCCTCTGTCCTTGCTGGACCTACCAACTGGTTAATTAGCCTGCCACATGGGGCGAGAGGCGGGCAGACAGGGGATTGTGGGAAGAGAGGGTTGGGAGGTCAGCTATTGGTTGCATTACAGCACAGCTTGTTTTGATTGGATTGGCTGAGTCAGGTTCAGAAAATAACAATAAAAAGGTGACAGCATTTTCATTTATTGTCCGTTTCACATGTGAGTATTAATGACTTATTCACTCTGTTGTAAGAGGCAGGCACTCATCCAGAACTTTTGAAAGGTAATTAGATATGTTTTTATACTGTTTATGGCTCACATTTATAACACAATAGCTATTAAATATATTTTAAACAACCATGTACATACTAGAAGATGAGAACCAACACTTTACAAATATATTTTGCTCACAGGTTATGTAATAATGTAATCCGGATGAGCAGAACGGCTTGTCCTGGGCTTTTGTGACCGCGTTGTTGACATCTTCTTTTCTCTTGTTGACTGTTTTCTTCAGATTTCTATAGCATAACAGTGCAGTATATCTGTTGAATATTTTTGAATGAAAACACACAAGTTCCTCGACCTCCTCTGCTGCACTGCTGCTGACAGAGAAGCTGTTTTAAACACTTTTTGCTGCCCCAGCGATCAATAAACACATCATATAAAAACTCAATTCTGGGACTTGTACTATTAAAATGTTCCTAGCGTTGCCACCAGTAATCGCAGTATAACTCGTTAAAAAGTGAAGCCTTTGCACGCTGTGGTTTACAATAATTTTAGAGCAGCTTTCCTCTTGAGTTGTGCCAAACAGCGCCTCATAGCTATTCTCAATCATTGCAAGTCACAGCCTCGAGTGGCTCACTGCTCGAATGAAAACGGAGTAGAGTTATTTGCTGTCCTAATGAGCTCTAATAAAAAAGCAGGAGTCATATAGCATGGATGACCACCACCACCCCTTCTCTTCTTCTCCACACACACACACACACATCCTCTGTCCTTTACTGCATCTGCTGCAGCAGAATCCCATCGGCTATCCAGTTACAGCCGGCCTGGCCAAGGGCTTGCATTAGTGGCGTAGGAGAGCTGTGAACAGGGAGTATCAGATGCTGTAATATGGAAATTCCTCTGTAATGCAGAGGCTGCAGGATTGTGCGATTACTTAATTCATTTAGCTGAGTAAATGTTACTGGTCTGCCAAAGCGCACAGGGGATGAGGAGGTTAGGGTGTGTGTGTGTGTGTGTGTGTGTGTTTCTGTGTTTCTCTGTGTGAGAGAGGATGACTCGTCGATGTCTTAGGGAGAGATGGCAGAACTGAGCATGTCTGTGAGCGTGTACAGTAATGGCATGCATGTGTGGATGTGGGTTCATGTGTGCATGTGTGTCACGGGTAGATGGGAGTACAAATGGGGCCTCAGTAACAACAGGCTTTGGTTTAAGGCTCCAGTTTCATGCACCCGGGGAACAAACCATTAAGAAGGGAGTGCTGAGCCCACCAGGCCCACACCGCGGGGCTCCGCCTCCTCCAGTACCCACATGACCTATCCCAGATGCTGATTTGTGGCTCCTGACACTTTAATTCATTGGAAAACACAAGTCAGGACCCAGGAGTTAAGTAAGTCCATTAACACTATGCAGGAGTAATGCTTTCCAGTGCCGTGCCAGCCCTGCCACCCAGTGTGATCAACCATGGAGCCCCAGTTGTTTCACAGTGGGTTAATATTTCCTAGAGGTTTACACCGAGGTTGCTGAAACATAGTATAAAGTTACAGTATTTTTATCAACAGTAAATAATTATGTTGTAGTGGCTCCTTTCGTGTTAGTCTTTTGATGACTTAAAGAATCAATAGAATCAATAATATATCATTTTCTACTATTATAAAAAATCCTCAAGCAGATCAGTGAGCTGCATGTGAAAGTATAGGGAACCGGGAATATCAAAATATACAGATGAAATGCTTTATAGTTGCTACTCTTGATGGCTACTGTGTATTCAGAGACAGCAAATACTATTAAAAGGAACAAATGTATTCAGTAATGAAAACGTTGCAATAAACACACAGTGTAGATGACACATTTCTGTTTCCTCAGAAATTCTGTACATTCTGTGCTAATTATCTGAGACTAATGCTCCACTGTTTTATGTGTAAGATCCTCAGGTGGTTTAACATCATTTGTCCACATGTCAAGCAAGAAACTAGGTCTGAGTAAGAAACTATGTCAAATTTGATATGTTGTAAATTATCCACAAAAAACACCCACAACTTCTTGGTATTTCTCAATAAATGACAAACTGTTGTTTAACAAGAGTCGAGCATTTTTTATTGAATGTCATTAAAAAACCAAAAAAACATAATAGATACAGGAAACCAGTGAAGAGGATGATTATCTCCCTTAAACTTTGTCTACACAGCTCTGTAATTAACCAACAACTATTGAGTATTGAAGATATGATTTTCCACTCCACTCAATCTCTGTCAACAGAATATAAAGTCAAAGATGCATTTTATCAGCTGTTCACTGAATCCCATCGTTTCCCCAAAGGCTTCTCTGAAAAAATGATTTCATTGTCCTCTAATCCATTATATGGAGCAGCGATGTCAGCTGAGCTGTAAATGACTCAAAACACAGCTGCTGGGGAATGGAAAACGTGGAGCCAAATTCAACTCAAGCAAAATGGAAAAAGGTGGAGTCGAAAAACTGTTAAAACTATCTGACAGATTCGATACGCTCTGCAATGTGGAACAGAATTATTAATTTGGGAACTGGGCCTGTTAAATCTATCATTCCATTATTCTAACAGGAATCCAAAGGACATTTGCAGCCTCCAGTTCCGCAGCCAGCGAGCCCGATCTGTTGTTTTAGCAGTTAAAAGCCGGTTTATCTTCCATTTTAAGACGAAGTGTTACCATACGTACAGCCCGCATTCAGCTGGAAACTTTTTTTAGTGCCACCCAATGGACGCTTGATTTAGGGTAAATAGAGCAGTGGGGTTACAGCATATCACCATCGCCTCTTCACACTATCACACCTTTTGAAACATTAAAAACAATTGATCACAGTTTTTATTCTTTACAGCTGCCATGTACTTTAATATGAGCCTGCACTCTGGATCTTGTTACACCTCAGCGTTTGGTGAGTTCAGTCATCTCTCATTTTCCTCTATTACTTTTCCTCCTCTTCTTCTTTTTTTGTTTTTATCAGGATATTTCAACTAGCAGTCCTGTCTTCTATTAGATGTCTTGCCTTCTAATAAATAAGCAGATGGATGGGTGGATAAAGATTATTAGGGAATTATATAACCATTAAATCATGAAAATGAAAGTGCTTGAATTCAAATAAAAGAGGAGACTGACAGATATGTGGAAGGGGTTTGTTGGCATTTGGGCATTTTTTTTTCTGGATATTGTGTAGGTACATGAGGAAAAAATTATCCCTGGCAGGAACACACCATGGACGATTTTCCTAGTATCCATCTTGACCACTACGCCAAGTGGATACCATTTTGCCAACAACGTTTAATAAAATCTGAAAAATGAACAGAAAATTAAATTCCATGCAGATAGAAAATGCAGTAAATCTCATAAAAGTCTTTGCAACTCTTCAAAAACTGTCTGCAGTGCCTGCCTTTGCCAGCTTATAAAGCTAAACTCCTCCAGGCAGCATGGGCTTGATAATGTTCACCCTCAAACCCTGTAGCGTCTTATCCTGGGGTGTTGTGGCTCAGGCTGCAGGGCTGTGGGGTCTCACAGTTCCAATTGGAATTGTAAGGGGCACAGGAGCCTTGGAGGTCCTGGTTTTACAGTGTAGCAGTTCACCACGTATACACTGGCCCCCGCTCTGCCACGACTGGAGTTTGTCACTTGCAGATTTATATTCCTCTCTATTAAACCTCCTTTACAAGCCCGCTGAGAATCTTGAGCTGTAGAGAGGGAGGGAGAGGGAAACACATAAGGAGAGGATCAAAATTAAAGGTTAAAGCAAGTGAGACACCTGGAACAAAGCAGGCTTTAATGACTGTGAGAAAAGCGGGGATGTGTAAAAATGTTAAATCCAAGCCTTACGGATCCATTTATTGCTGCTTTAATCAGCGTTGAAATAAATCAATGATTTTTTTAAACTATTTGGCTAAGTGATATTAAAATAGTATCATATTTAAAAGGGGCCTGAAGGACACCATTACTGTTTGTTTCAAATTAAATTGCACTCAGAATTTCAGGTATATTTGTGTTTGTTTTATAAATATATACAGTTCCTAAATATATACACCCACATTTAAAAATGGATTTTATTGGGGGGGGTTTATGTAATGATGAAATATTAGAGTTTTGACAAAATAATTTACAAATATAAATCTGCATATATATTCACCCCCTTTGCTGTGAAACCCTTAACTAAGATCAGGTGGAACACATCTTCTCATAATCTATAGTGTCCATCTATTTATATTTATTTAAATATAAATGCACCTGTTCCATGAAGAACTCATCTCTAAACAAACAGTATCATGAAAACCAAGGAACTCCACAAGCAGGTCAGAAAAAGTACAACAAAGTCAGGTAAAGTTATAAAATAATATCACACACTTTGATTATCTCACAGCCATGAAAATCCATCATCAGAAAATGGAAAAATATGTCACAAAAGCAAATCTACAAAGAGAAGGCCATCCACCTAAACTGACAGACCAGGCACTAAGGAGAGCATTAATCAAAGAAGTGACCAAGAGGCCAACGGTAACTCTGGAGGAGCTGGAAAGATCCACAGCTCAGGTGGGAGAATCTGTCCACAAGATTAGTTGTGCACTCCACAAATCTGGAGTCAAATTTACTAAAATGTGCGTAGGATTCATCGTAAAAGAATGACAACTTGTCCATTGAGCATCTACTCTATCATCCATTTTTTTTCTTTTCATTTTCCGCAATGTGTCTTTTTGCAAAGGTATTCCACACAAACATACCAATTAAAAACAAGAGCGAGAAAGAACACAATGGTTACAAATTAAACCAAATCACTGAAGGCAATTCCCTACGCACATCCTAACCCTCACTTACGCACGTTCTCGAAGACGGGAAATTGGCACCAGGGAAAGGTGATTTGTGGATTGAGCATAGCTGCTGCAGCAATTACCCAGTTATCAATTACAGTCTATCTGGGACATATCACACATGAATCACCCCCACATCCCAACATAAATGGTAAATGCAAAGAACCACATGACAGTTACACATATAAATGAGCCTGATTATCGGTTGAACCTCACAGTCAATCATCATGTTGACAAACAGAAAGAGAAACATTTTTGACTCTTATGAATGACTTTGAGGAGAGTTGTGAGGTTCAAAGATCAAGTTTTATTGAAGAAGCAGATACATGGACTCCTTCCCACAATTGAAAACAGCTTTTTACCAAATAAAATAAGCCTACTCTCTTTAAATCTTTTTTTGTTGGTGTTTTGCCTGTGAAATAATTTTCAAAACACATGCAGCCTTTTGGCGTTGCTCTGCTTGCCACACACAGCGGGAGATGCAGCACGCACCTTCATTAAAGGTACACACTGTGGAAAACTGGACCGATCGCTGAACGTATCCACGATGCTGTTATACAAATAAAAAAAAAACAAAAGAAGATGAATTGTATTCCCATCTATCTCAACCCATATCATGTCTGCATGCATGCAATATAACTACATTGAAGTGCATTTGATATTTTTACATTAAATTACATCTACATCATTTGTACATTCTTCTTAATCTCAATTTCAGTCTCTTCCTATAACTTCTAATACTCTTATATAATTATTTGGCATCGTATTACTTTCTGTGTTATTTATAGTTTCCTTAATCAACATGACACAGCATAAGATCCATTGATAAAGTCTTTGTGTCAGTCTTCTTGTGGGTTTGCATTGACCATCTGTGGTTGGGTTTGGGATGTAGGGGGCGGATCCATATGCACACCTGCAGACAATCTTACCAATCACAGTCCCAGTGGCATGCAGTCACTTTCATCTTAGGAAGGAACTAACGCACTACTTAAGAACTTCTTGATAAATGAGACGCTTGGCCTTTATGGAAGAGTGGCAAGAAGAAAGCCATAAGAAATCCTGTTTGGAGTTTCCCACAAGCCATATGGGAGACACAGAAAACGCACAGAAGAAGGTATTTTGGTCAGATGAGACTAAAGCTGAACTTTTTTTGGCTCTGGGGCAAAACACTATGTGCGGCGGAAACCCAACGCTGCACATCGCACTCTGCACAGAGGAGAACAGGTGGTGGCAGCGTCAGGCCGTGCGGATGCTTTTCATCAGCAGGTATTGGAAAACTGGTCGGGATTGGAAAGCAAGATGGATAGCGCCAAATACACAGCCTGTTTCAGTCTGCAAGGGTCTTGATACTGAAGAGACTTGGCACAGTTTTACCTCCCAGCAGGAAAATGACCCGAAGCATACAGACAGAACTTCCCTGGAATGGTTTAAGGCGAAAAATGTTAATATCGTAGAATAACCCAGTCAAACCCCAGAACTCAATCCAATTACAAAATCTGTGGTGAGGCTTGAAAATTGCTGTTTCCATCCAGTCTGACTGAGCTTGAGATATTTTGCCAAGAAGAACGGGCAAAAATATTAAGTATCTCGATGAGTGAAGCTGGTAGAGCCATGCCCCAAAAGACTTGACACTGAAAGGTGGTACTATTGACTAGGGGGTGAATACTTGTGCATCCAACAGACGTCTGCTTTTCACTCTTTTTATCTTGTCATATTGTTGGTGTCACAACAAAGAGTGTTTTTGCATGTTGAAAGCTTTATGCCTATTGTATTATTCCAATTGGAAAAAGCCCAATAAAACCTATTTGGATTTCAATGCGGAACCATTCAAGGGAGGTGAACACTTCCAGGAGGTACTGTAAATATTCCTCAACATTCAGACAGCCATAAATTAAAATAATTTAGCTAAAAGAATTAACACTACGAACACCTCTGTAACATAACACAGAAATTAATTCTGTGAACTTAAGAAATTGTATTTATCAAATTAATACAGAATATTTAGGGATCCTTCTGTGAATGACTGCAGCTGATTTTTTATTATCTCCCATTCAAACTCGAACATCTGCATGTCTCCAGCTGTGGCTACGGTCAGTTGCTAATTTGTAGATATGTGGGCTGATCTGTGATGATTCAATGACCTTGTTCTCCTCCTTATTGCCCCTGGGGCCGCATGCATAAATCTTGGTGTAGATTCCTTTTGTCGATTTCATGAAGCTGTGAGTCAGGTGGTTCTGTTTTATAAACCTCAGTTATTGTGCAACTGGGTGTATGTGCACCAACTTCATTTCCACACCCACATTTACCCATAAATGGATGAAGACACACGTTTGAGCAGATGTTTTCATATCGCTCACTGCCTGCTTCACCAGTCTGTAGATCTGTCAATAAAACAAATGGGCAATAAAAACGCTGTTCCCCAGGAGCCAGAACAGCAGTCTTTACATGCGACCATTACCACGGCTGTGCAGCTCTTTATAGCATCAGTGTCATTAATTCATCACATGGACTGTAAACTACTGTCGGCAGTGATATCTCAGAAATGTAATCAATGATTAGTTTGCAGCTCTTATATCTAAACAGACTTTACAAGGTGTGTCACATCTAAGGATAAAATGTAAAAAAAAAAAAAAACAACTAACACTAAAAGAAAATCCTGACTACTATGTAAATTAAAAGGAAAAAAAAGAAAGCAATAATCATTGTTAAATTAATAAATGTGTTTTTTATTGGCATTTTACAAAGCTGTGTAAAAGGCATCAACATCGGTTTTACTAAAGCTTATATTTCATCTCCACCTCATCACTTCACCCTCATATCGCTTCAGAAAAACATGTGTACGCCTGGTCTGAAGAATGCATGAGGCGAGCACATTCTCACCACACATTCTGTCTTTATAAATACCGGTTTATGTGCGGGAAATGGTAAAATGCATGGTTTGTGTGTATATGCATCATTTCTGCATGTGGCCCCAGGTCCTCCCTTGTGATATTCCAATGACATGACAATTTTTCAAAGCTTCCTTTTCAAAATGGGGAAAAAGAAGATGTTTCCTGAAAGCTGGATGGAAGGTCTATGCTTCTCATAGTTCAAAAATCACTATTTATCACTTCATCCATCACAATTCTGGAGACTATCCATGTTTTGCTCCCCTGCCACCTTTCTGCAGCACTCCAACAGACATGAGGATGTCTAATACTCATACAGTTAATAGTTTCATCCCCTACGTCCCCTTCTCTGTCTGACTTTGTGGATTTGTTAGATGTTAAGAGTTCTGATATCCAAATGAAGTTTTATTTATGTTGTCGTCTGTGGTATTCTGAACCCAGAAGTATCCACATCCTTGTAAAATCACAACCATGGGAGTAATTGCAATCCTGTTTTCCATCCTGTCCGATCATTTCTCAGCGGTCCTATACATCTCTGTCATTTCAGAGTAAAGCGGATAAAAGGCTTCTTTTTTCCAAAAGAGAACTGAATGCTCTTGTTCGGATTACTTCAGTCACAGTTTGGCTGCTTTTCAGTCTTTAATAGAAACAAATAGTGTGTATAGGTATTTAATGTGAATGTGTTTCTATACACACTGGAGTACCTTTTATATCTAACCACAAAATGTAGTTTAGTTAGCATTTTGAGGAAAAAGCTCAAAGACCGATTTGCTATTCACACACAAAACATGTCATTTACCATTGTAGACAAGACCAGTGTGTACCATTGTACACAAGAATTTGAAATAGGAAGTGAGGAAAAACTATGAAGCTTGTGGCATCTTCTCTGTTCTCTTCACAGCACAATATATTTTACACATAAACAGATTCATCTAAATACCTAAAATTATGTAGATGTTATACTTATTTTATTTATATTATTTACTTTATTATTGACTCTGATACTGACCAAATGTTTGAAAGGAGTCTGTGGAGTCTGTGTAAAAATAAATGTGTGTTACTATAGAAAAAAACAAACGTAGGAGCATATACCAGTGCTAGAAGTAAACTAAAGCTGCAATGATTAGTCAATAGATAGAAAATGATTTTGCAACTATCAAGTACAAAGTATATACAGAAGCATAGAAGAGTGATACAAGGAGCCTCATCCATCATTGGAGGAAGTTATGGGTGAATCCGGATGCGTTAGTGGTTTTTGGAGGATTCTCTTGTTATAAACAATAATGTAATTTGTTTTCTTCTGGAAAAGACTAAGGCGTGATTGTACACAGGAACATAGTCGTGGGAATGTAGTATCCGAGAAACTAATGCAACATTCGTCACAAGCAGGCAGGATTATTGCAATTCTGTTTATGGGTCTTCCACACAAAATCGTCCATAGATTACAATGTATCCAATACAATGTATCCAATACAACCCCCACCTATTGATCTATAAAACAGTCAATGGTCTGGCTCCACAATACATTTCAGACATGCTGTCAGCCTAGCATCTCTGCAGATCTCTCTGATCACAGGGTGGAACTGGTGGTATTACTTTCAGCATGTATGCTGTTACGGAAAGAAATTAAATAGTTTTAGACTTTCTTCCAACACTGTGTTAAAATTTAAGACCTACCTGTTCACCTTTTTTCTTTTAAATTGACTCTTTATGTACAATATGTGAATGTTTCAAATAGAACAAATAGATTTGAATTAAATTGAATTGAATAGTTATTTTTCAAGAAAAAAAACAAGTATTTACTGCTTCAGCTTCCTTATGTTTTATCTCTGTCATATATGAAACATTTTTAATATGTGACCTTGTGCTATTTGAAATTTTTTACTATCATTACTTTGGAGCATTTAAAGATAAGTTAGTGGCAGCCCTATGAATCTCTACAAACATAAGGTGTTGTTTTAAAGTGTCAGTGCAGTCCTGCCTTTGTGCACAAGAGGGAGTTGTCTTCCTTTCTAACCTAAATCATCAATACAAAGCTTTCATTCTCAGGCTGTCTGTGCAGGAGATTAATGAGAGTTTTATAAATTCACAATGCATCACGCAGCCTGTGTGAAGAGAGAACGAGGTGTACCTGAGCTGCATGCATATGGTTGAGAGGCATATTGAGCATATGGAGGGGAGGTGTCTGAACATCCTCTTCCCCCTTCACTGCTTTCACTCGCCTTTTCCCTCTGTTCTTCCTCCCTCTTGAAGGCAGCCACCTGCATTATGACAAAAAATCTGCATCCTGGTCCAAAGAGAAGGGGAGCTCTTGTGATGGCTGCAACTTCAGCGAAAACTTTGATTTTTTTTTTTAACCAGGCTGCTGTTTAGCATCAAAAAAGGCAGATTTGTGTATGAACAGCAAGAGAGAAATCGCATCAGACAGATTTCCCCAAATTCCCGCAGCCTCTCGGCCTCGGCCCTGTCGTGATCTGACACTGTTCGCTGAATCACGGTGTCTAAAGATAGTTGCTCATTTGCAGCAACAGCATGGGTCAAGCAGGGCAAGACGTAGGTGATTCAAAAGTCATGAAGAGGAGTAAAAAATTCAACGGCCTGTTATGCAAAAGAAGTGGGCATATGGCTGCCTTTGTCCTCCCACCACGGCCCTCCTGAGATATGGTGTTTGTCAGAGTAATAAAGCTGTCCCATAACCCCATAACCTCTGTGATATTCATGACCCAACGCCAGGCCTGAGCACAAAGTTTGTACCTCACAAGACAGCTTGATAAGTGTTAGACCTGAGTCTGTTCCCAGGCTCAACCATAACAATCACATTGTCTACCTGGGTTACCATGGGACGAGCTAGACCAGACTCCCAACAACCACGCCGTCTTGTGAAAACACACTGCTCATTGGTTCTGCCCCGGCGCTCATGGAGAGCGACCCTGCTCTGTTTACTGATGTCACAGGCTGGACGGAGCCCATAATAGGCAATGGCTCATCTCAACGTTACGACCTGTTTATAGACGAGGTGAAAAATGATACTTTTATTGCCCATTGCTGCAATTGTCCCTTTGTCCTGCCGTGCCTGTCCTACCTCGTACTGTCATATCAATGGAGCACTTCTGTGATAAAATAAGTTGAGAGAAACACACAGGCATATGCAGCAGAGACCAAGAGGAAGGTTACCTATGTGGACAGACAAAGCTTTAACGCAACATCTCATAAACATACATTAATCAGAGCAAAGGGCTCACATAACTGCTGTAGCATACAAATCGAGACGAGAAGAGATAGGAAGGCTGTGATTCATATTCTGTGCACTGGTCACATTGTGTCTTCTCTAAACTTGTCCAGTGTGGTTGTGACAACTAAAGCTGAACACACACACACACACACACACACAGCAACAAGCAGCAGCAGCATCATTAGTGTCAGTCTAACTTTGGGCTAAAGTATGGGCATCAAGAAAACTGTAGAAGGATGTGTATGTTCTAGAATTCAATAATAAATAAGATTTATTTTCAACCGGTATGGACTCAAAGAACAATTGCAGCCACGAAGAACTTTATTAAATAATACATAAACATTGTTTTAAGACAGCCTTGAAAGAATATAACCTTTCAGTCAAAGTAAAGTTTTAGAGAAAAGATACAAATATATTAATCCTGAAAAATATTTTTGTACTCTATTATATTTGTAAATTATTCAGAAATTGATATTGTAAAAAGAAAACTTTGTTTTTATGACAAAATATTTATATGACCTGATAGGTTCCTATTATTTCCATATTTATTTATTTATTTATTTATTTTTTTAAATCAATCTTTAATTTGTGGTTGCTACCATAAAATAAATGACAATAAACTAAATATTTCAATTATTTAAAAAGATAAAGAAAAAGATAACATCAACACAATAATCAGGCAGTGAATACAAATTGTTACAACAAAAGAACAAAATATTTTGGTCAAAAACACCCACCTGATGTATAATTTATTAGAATAGTCTGCTTTTATTCAATGTAATATTCATAGGCAGCTGATTCCATGCAGAAAGAGATTTATCTAAAACAGTCATACCATTTGATTGTGGATTATGACTTAATGGTGTCTGGTTATAGTTAGAAATCATTTTCAAATGACAGTAGCTCTGCACTTCTGTAGCCAGTTTAGTGTCTAAAGCACTTTCTTGGCACTAATATTTGGCATTCTGTGCACACTTGATCAAAATAGTTTGTAGTTTTAAATGATGAAACTTTAATACATAGTGATAAAAGATCTGCAACATAATCTGTTGCCAAAGCACCTATTACTCTGAAAATATTTCTGAAATAGTCATTCTGAAATACTCTTTAGTAATGTCAGATCCAGCTGTTCTGTCTGCTAAATGGTGTATGTACAATGCTTAATATCTGTACCTTTTTTTCTAACCATAGATGTGTTATATCTTATAATTTCCACTACATAATACACCAAGGAGATAAGGAACCATTTTAGCATATGAAAATGACTAGAGCAGGAGTTGCCAGATTGTCAAACACCAACTGAGATTTAGTTAAATTAGTACAAAGCCTGCATGTTTCCAATAGCAGCTGTCAGACTATCAAACTACCTCTGAATAAATCTTGTAAGGAATCAGTCTTCTGAGCCTCTATTGGTGTTTTTATGGAATTACATGTGTACTGACGGAGCTGAGAAAGTGACAAAAATCATGTGTTCTTCCTAGTAATATTTTTAGATTATTATGATGGTGGTGGATTTGTTTATTTAATTAATTTCCTTTCACTCGTGGATGACAAAAAAAAAATTCCCACCTACATATAAATTCATGGTGCAGTAAAACACTATAGTAATAGTTTATTTTTCTGTCCACCAGAGTGCAGCAGTCTCTTCCTCCATTTCTTTACAGTATGCGTGAGGCTGCAGGGAGCGTCAAAAGCCCCATTGAGAAGCTCTGTTATGTTATCACGGTCTGTGCTATTTATAAAAGTCCTGATTCAGCTCCACTGAAGTTTCCATTAGTGGAAAAATGAGAACCTAAAGGAACAAAGGGGGCTCAAAGTCATTCATACCGGGTTTAATTCTCTCCCATGCATGGATGATTATGAGGAAATCTACCATTGTATCATGATGTGATGGCAGGTGAGGTAATATGCTGTCTCAACATGAATGAGGCCTCCACATTGTTGTCCAGAAACTATTAAAAACACAGCAGTGGGCCACACTATTGCACTATGTGTCATATTTGTTCATAATGATAAACATGGGCACTGTAATCTGTTGATTACACCAAATCCAAAGTGGAAATAAACCTCAATAAATGCTGAAGAGCCTCCTGTTTGAGTAACATCTGATAAGAAACTACAGTGCCCAACAGTTTTTGGAAATCATTTCGGCTCTTTTAGTATCAAGAAGTAAAAATATCACAAAATATCTCGTTGGTTCATGCACTCCTGAATGACACGTTGCAAAGGATTTAGGCTACCTTTATCGTTATGGTTACCTTCTCCCTACGTGAACTTTGTCCCCATATATTTACATCACCAGATTTCCTCCCTTGCTTAATTAGTTAATTACTACAGCCACTGAATGCTCCAATCCACCTGGGGAACACATTGAATGCATTGTTGAATGCACAAGATGTTTTTTAAATGTTTTTCCATCTTTTAATTTAGTTTTCTTCTTTTCTAGCTTTGGTATTCACATTTTCTCCCTCCTTTCATACTATCCTTTTTTTGCATTAATAAGTCAAATATCTTTACATAACATATTGTTATTTGCAGCTATATTGATGTTCTGGAACACCCCCCCCCCCCCCCCCCCCCCCCCCCACACACACACACACACACATTTCCATCATCTAGTTTGGGCAGGCTGTATTGGATAATTTCTGTAATTTTCCTAAACCCACAGAGTGACATTCAGGTCTTCTTTACAGAGCAACTGGGGGCATCAAAGTAAGCAGGGTATGAACTTCTCTTTCAAACTCTGTTTTCATTTTTCACATAATTGCTTCTTAACATCACCTTTTGTGTGGATAAACTATAAATGGCTTCAAGGAAAGTGTGGGTTTATTTGTTGAGGATATTGACACCTTCACCTTTTCTTAAAGGTAAGATGAATCAGTCCTCCTAGAAGCCCTTATAAAAAGGAGTTAGTTCATTTTTCGATTAATTCATACAGTTTGGGGCCAGATCCCTCCTCCCCCTGTCACTCACACACTGAAAAATTCAATACACTCATATTTTTATTGAAATGTCTTCTTCTGTTTCTATTGTTGTTTTTTGTATATGATTTATCTTTATTATTTTTTTTCTGTACAGATACATGAAATAAATAAAGATCTGAGCAGCCACGTGTGTGCTCTCCCAGTGACTCAAATTTAAATCTAAAAGAAGAGAGTCATCCTCATATCTATTCAAGGACAGAGTCTTGAATAAGGTTCCAGTTACCATGGAAAAAATTTACCTCTGTCCCACAACCAAAAATGAAGCCTGCAGCAACTTAATACAGCAGCGTGTCTCGATGCCAAGCAACATGCCAGCTTACAGCGTGTCATTTCGAAAATGGGGGCAATCTTAGTAACAAAAGATTTGAGGAAACTGACGACATGTCAGGCTGTAAGCACATGTTACAATGACGAGAGCTGATATTATAGATACCTACTATCATCTTCCTGCTGGTTTTCAGGCTTCATGATATTTTAGCCCTGTGATTGAGTTGCATGGCTAGTTTATTAAACTCTGCAGCTGTTGTTTTTGAAGGCACCTAGGAAACAGAGGTAATTGATGGACCTATTGAGTTACACTCGCTGCATATGAAACCTCCATGGCAGAGAAAGTCAAGGATACTAATATGAGCTCAACTTTGCACCTTAGCTCGCTGTCTGCACACAGAACAGTTAGTGACAAGCTGAGTTACTATGAGTTAGGATGAGTTATTGCATGTGTGTGTGTGTTTACAGTGCATATACCGTATATACATGTACACGTGTGCACACTTGTCTGAATGAAAGGTCAGACTATTAATACACAGTGGACCATTCACAAGCTTGAACTTTTCTCACTGCAGTTGTAAATGAGAACAGAAGGTTTGACTCCCACCTGGGGAAATTACAATGTACTGTCGCACGTGTGTTAACACCAAAAGGTTGTGTTAAAAATAACACCACACAGGAGTAAAACAAGGTTCAAGGTTCACATTTATACAGTTTGTGAGGAGTGAAACAAAACTGGTGGAAACTCCACCAGCTCTCGTGTTATTCCTTCCCTGAAAACTGTTGAAACGTCCCTGTGTAAAAAAAAAAAAAGTCAGTCGCAATTACACGCTGAACTTGAAGGTAACATTCAGTCATCCATCAAAATCCGTTAACGTTATAACAGTGTGTGGCTTTCACGTCTTGTGCGAGCACTTAGCAGATAAGCGCTCCAGTGAAATGGGGTCTAAATTATTGTTTTGGCTTGCTGGGCCCCCCCACAGTGCAATATAATAGGTGGGTTGAATGTATCATGAAGACTGTGGTGGGGGGGTGGGGGGTGGGGGTTTCCCAGAGTGAAAAGTAGACGGAAAGATGAGGAGGAAGGAGGGGAGCCGCTTTCTCTCACTCTGGGGGTAAGGAGAGAGGAGGAAGAGGGCGGACAAACCTCCACACAAACCTCCACAACGTTCACTGAATCAATGGCAAAACAGGAAGTTGCCTGGAGCAGAAACGTCACTGTAGCAGAAATTAAGTATGTAAGGTGAACATCCTCTGAATTAAAAAACAAGTCATATTCTTTCTAGATTTATTTTGATCACTTTGGTGTCATAACATGGAACATAGTGAGATAATCTAGTACTTTTTTGATTCTAATTTAAAGTTCAATTTGTTATCAAGGAAGTTGCTTTTAGAAAATATAGATCAGGAAATCCACAGTTAATACCGATGTGGGTGTGACACATTTCCTAAAATAAAAATGTTGCTTGGTTTTTTTTTTGTAACGTCCTATTTGTAATCGGTTGAAATGACGCAACTCGTAAACCTTTAATTCCCGCCGAGGGCTGGTGATGTGGCTGGCCCGAGCCGCCACCCTTCGTGTGTGTGCATGCGTGTGTGATTTGTGGTGATAAAGCAAAATGAGGCCACCAATTAAAATAACTTATCTGGAGCAGAAAAAAAAGAGAGAGCGCTCAGCTACAGTCGTCATCCAAAATTCACTGGTGTGTCTTTAAATTCTGAGGCATGCTCTGCTTTTTACAGAAGCAACCATTACATTGTCAGCGCTTGACATATAGTATCAATATATCAAAAACTAATACAATGTTCACGTCTAAATAAGCTACAGCTGAGGAGGACCGCAGCTACCACTGAAGACACGAAAGTCATGTATTCTGTATTTCTTTTGGAAAGGAACTGGAGTAAAATCAGCTCATTTTTACGTACCTTGCCAACATCAATCAATAAAAGATTCAATTTCTTCACCAGACGATTATTTTTGGCATCGTGCCAGCGGGGTTGAAACTTTAATTTCAGGATATTTACACTAATTGAGCGCTTGAAGCAACTGTAATCCATTTTTTCATAGTGAATATGCATGTCAGAAGTTTTTCAGCTCATTGTTTGCTGTCCCAAACTCAACTTTACTGTTTGAGTTCACTGTCCCTGCTCTCATAATGTTTTCATTAGTGTGTCAGAGTTTTTACCTGGAGCAGGCAGCTGTTTACAGGGAAAAGGGGTCTAAGATTCACCACTGTACACTACCTGCTGACCAAACACTAGACACAGTTAGTGACTAGCTGGTAAATTTACCTGAGCATTAAGCAGCTGAGGAACCAAATTGTTCCCTCAGGAGCTCGTTGAGACCAACATCAGAGCTAAAGGAGAGTGAATATTGGAGATAAATTCATCAGATGAAAAGAAACATGAGTCTAAATGAAATCGATAATGTTGCTCCATAACTGCTCAATGTGCAAATAAGTAACATATGAACTTAAAAGAGGATTACAACTTGTTTTCCACAGCATTGCAGGATTAACTGGATAAATCAAAATTGACACAAATCAATTGTTTTAAGTGATTGATTTTTGTATATTTTAATGCTGTACTATACAATGAATAGTTTTCTAGTTGAAATGTAGATTTTTAACCCTGTAATCCTTGTTTAGTTTGTGATTAATCTAACCAGACAATAACCACAAGGTTGTCACACCATAAAAAAAATATTTTCTTAAACTAGTGCCATATTTCAGCTCTAGTCCAATGGGTCGATAAGCCTTTACTGAGGGTCTTTCTAACCCATATGGGTCCAATAACCACAGAAAACTCCCATTCAATAGGCAGATAACATTTGAAATGGGTGGATCATTGGCTTTGTGCGCTGATGTAACTTTCTGCAGTTTTCTGTGGCTGGTTCATGAGGTCGCTCTTCGACTCCTGCAATATATATTAGATTCTGAGGTCACATCAGACATCATTTTAACATTATAAATAATTTCTACAACCATTACAAACTTCTGACAACCCAAACTCAAAGTCCATTTGCTCGCTTTCAGTAGTATTACAAGGCCTTCATCTGTAGGTGAATCTATATATTTTATGCACTTTTAGTCCCTGTTGGATAAAAGAATATGAAAGGTAATTGTTGAAAAAAAAGAATAGGCTGTATTGTTTTATCTTTTCCTTGCTCAATCAACTTTCACGCTTAATTTTAGGATTTAGCTTTTTATCAGTCTACTTCCGGACTGTGAAAAGACAGAAAAGGACAGAAGCATATGAGGTCATTAGTCTGACAGAAATAACCCACACGATGAGCTCACGTCAGTATACATGTTCTACAAAGATCACTAAGTCATATCTGAATTAATTTATGATGTCCTATCTGACTTTATGATGCAGATATGTACATCGGTAAACTGTTATTTGAATCAAAGCCTACAGTGTGTGTCTACATTTAGGATCCACTCTCTGTGTCCAACCTCGTGTGAGCTCACTGTGTGTGAATCATTGGGCAAATTAGAGCTAATACAGCAATGTGCATAAATACATAAATAAATGTGATGTGTTGTGCCCTGATAAAGTCACTCTGATGGAGGAGGAGCTTCGCCTCGAGACGCCTAATCCCAAATATGGCCACTGCAGCTCCACGCCGAGCCTGCACGACATATGGCTCCGTGTCACCACACTGAGCCCTGGCCTGTCTGTTGCGCAGTGGTCAACGTGGCTAATATGTAACAAGACATGACACTTCAAAAGTCCAGCGTGTGCCACAAGCGATAACAAACCGCCGCTGCTGCTCGCTCTGCCAGCGTGTGGACTCAGCAGCTCCAGATGACGGCGCTTTTATCTTGTCTCGCAGAGCCGGCTTTGTTTGATCTCGTTTTGATCTTGCAGAATAAAAAATGTTTCTTCATCTGCGTCCTCTCTCTCCTCGAGCTCCTCGTCCTTTCCCTGTCCTCAGCTCCACTGTTAGGTGGCATATTTGCTATATCTGCTTATTTGCAGAGACATCACCATGGCGCCCGTGTCATGCCTGCAGACCTCCTGTAATCTCCCTGGTGCGTTGTGTGAAATGGGCCATGACCTCTTCTACTCGCTCGTTTCGATCTATCGCACTCACTCCATCCCTCACTGCTCTGCTTGCTTCTCTGTCTTACATGCCTGTCTCACTCTCTGTCTCACACTCACACGCAGGATAATTCATTCTCACCAACTAAGAGCTGACTGCAGAGAATCACAGGCATTGCAGTGAGCGGGGACAGGAGATACAGCTTTCTTGCCTCCTTTACATCACAGGAATAAGCACAGTAAAGCCATAAGTATGCAGACACACACAAAATGATACCCATGTGTGATTGTTGGACATCTCAATCGAGACCCGGGCGTTAATCTGTTGCTATAACAGCCTCCCTTCTTCTTGGAAAGCTTTCCATAAGATTTTGGAACCTGGCTGCAGAGCATTAGTGAGATCGGTCACTGCTGTTGGGTGGTAAGACCCAGCTCATGTTCCAGTTCATCCCAAAGTTGTTTGACGCGATTGACATCATGGCGCATAACAGTCAAGTAAATAAACCACCATTTTAAAATAATGGAAAGCCATACAGATCATTAAAATCTTCAGTTCACTATCTTCTTAGACTAAGTGCATTTTCTTCCTGTTGTCTTCTCATTAACCTAAATCCAAATTGCCCTTTTGGCATATTTTGTTTGCTAAACATGAGAAGTGTTGTTTTATGTATGAGGGCAAAGCGCTGCTGCAGTGGCATTTCGTGAAGCCTTAGTGGGATTTCATGCGAGTGCATCTTCCTGTGACAAAGGGAGCTGTGTTGATGGTAACCAGTGCAGCAGGCACCTCGGGCTCAGAGATCCTCTGCTTTATTTCACCGCCTCCTCTGACTGGGAAGGCAGCAAACTATGCACGCACTTGATTATGTGCATGTGCGTGTGCACCTTTTTGTGTGTAGGGAAAAGGTAGGTCCTCCTCTCAAGCTCACTTTTCCTAATACGTCCATGCAGGACTCGCTGGAGAGCGGCGTGCAGCAGCACAAAGATCAGGGCTATTCTGGTGCTGCCAGCCTGCCCAGTGCTGATAGGAAAGGATTAATGAGGCGGGGCACTCATCACTCGTAATTAGAAACAACGCTAAAAACTATTTTTGGGCCTGTTCCTATGGAGAGATCTTGACCCTCAGGCCACCCTCCGCCCATCCCCCCACACACCCCAACACCCCCGCACCCCTTCCCTGCTAGCCATGAGGCGGTAGACGCCTGTGAAAGTTGGAGTAAATATAGGCCCATAACTCCTGCAGCCATGTGACACGTGGTTCAATGGAGGGGAGCGCAGATAATTCACAACTCTGGCTGTGTACTCCAGTGGATGTTCAAATGTCAAGACGCTGATAAAGCCTATCTCTGTCTCTCTCAAAATACATACTGTAAGGCTTGTTTGTTGTTGTCCATCCATTAATCTAAGAGTTTCTATTGTTTCCCAGTGATGTGGTCAGCCATCTGGTCTTCAGTTATATTCCAGGGCTCTTTATTATATGTTAAAAGAAGTATTTTTTTATCCTTACGCCTACTGTGTGGAACTTTTACGTGTGAATAAATGTCCGATGCAGAGTTCACAAAATACTGATTAAACCAATCACTGGTGTTTCACAGTAGACTGTTTTTAAAACTTGTGTCTGTGGTGACACTCCCTGCTGGTCGGATTATTGCTACAAACTGAGCATGACAGAGCATACACAGCAGAGACTTACGCTGGCTACTTCTGATTATTATCAGACCAAATGGATCAAATTCGGATGGTGAAACGAGTCATGAGTCGAGGTGTGTTCCACTCTAAACTCTTAATCCACCCATTTACAGTTGCATTTTTTTGTTTTATTGTTCCATGGCATAATTACTCCCTCACTGCCAGAAGGTGGAGACAAAAGTCCCATGCTACAGCTTTAAACCGGTTGTTTCTCTTTCAGTATTCGGATTTTTCACATTTTTTTTCACACACAAAGATACCACTCTCATAGAGAAAATATATTAATCATCAAATTACTTAGCAAAAACAGCAATAATTTGCTAATATCATTTAATAAAATATAAGATGTTTTGAAAAATCATTGTACATGTATATGTTTGGATTTCAGGCCGTTGGTCAGAACATACATCCATTTTCTATTCCCATTTATTCCTGACTAGGGTCACAGGGGTCTGCTGGAGCCAAACCTAACGTACCTTGGCTGAGAGGCAGGGATACACCCCAACAGGTCGCCAGTCTACCATGGGATGCACACACCATTCACTCACACACTAACACCTACAGGCAATTTAGAGCCTCCAATTAACCTCAGCATGTTTTTGGACTGTGGGAGGAAGCCAAAGAACTGGGAGAAACCCACACAGGCACGGGAAGAATATGCAAACTCCACACAGAAAGGTCCCAGCCCAAAGTCCTTCTTGCTGTGAGGCAATAGCACTACCCACTGTGCCGCCATGCTGCCCTGTTGGTCAGAACAGAAAAAGCAATTTGAAGACAACCTAGCCTGAAAAAATAATCAATAGATTAAACAATTATCAATAGATGCTAGTGGCAACAATTTGGTGGTGTTTTTTAGAGATTTTGCAGTGGGAAATTTGCCTTCAGCTGGAAAGCAATAATCAGAACAATGACAGTGACCCAAAAACAGTAAAGTTATTGGCCAAACCAAAGAGCTGAAAGTCACCAAAATGCTGCGCAGAGCTAATGGGAAATGCAGTGTCTGCCAATAATATTCTCAGTTTTCTCGGTTTTGTCAATAAAAATCAACTCCTTTAACATACACAGTCATTTGATCCAATATTAATAATATAAAACATCAATTTTAACAGTGTTTAATACAAAAATAAAAAGTAAATAATAAAATAAATATAAATTAAAGAAATATAGATTGTCTATTTTTTTACTCAATCAAATATTGGAAGCCTATTTTCACATAATATTTTCCCTCCTAAAAATAAACTTCCAGGACACCAAACCAAACTTGAAGCCTCCCTGTTTATTTCAAAGCTCACAAGTAGAGATTACAAAATTACAGTGCTTCAATTGCAACAGTTCAAGGAGTAGTAGGAGAAGAGTAGGAGAGATGACAGACCAGTTGAGGAATTTTTAGCAAGTCATGCAAAAAGGTGTGGGAGAAGGCCTCCATTATAATAGCACCCTTTGTGGGAAAAAAATAAATCCATCTGTCCGTAGGTCAGTGCAAAAATAGTAATGAATATATGCATACAAAGAAAATAGATATATATTTATATATTGTATATACTTGACCGTTGACTACAGACACAAAGAAAGATACAGAGACTTGTAGAGAGAAGCCCATTCCACTGGAGCCTCAGAGCCAAAAGCTCTTAAACAGGTCTAGTCATAAAGAGTGCACATCAAATATGACAGCTTAATATTGTTCTAATACAGAACTATGTTTCCAAATAAAAGGAACAGACCCAGATTCCTCTCGGAGCTGTCAATCAGGCTACAACCTCTACAGAAAGAGCAGTGTGGGAAAGACGGACAGCACCATAATGACTGCGAGTGTCCCTCACAGACCAGGAGCACACAGCATGCTTCGTTTTCCGACCAGAGAGTAATGTACAGTACGATGGTTACATTGTTCAGTCAAATAGATCATTACATACAAAAGCCATGTGCCGCTGCGGTTGTAGGAACCAGCAGGTGGGACGAAAAGTTACATTATTCTTATATAACATTGGCTCAGATGGTCTCTTTTTTCTTTATTTTTTTTAATAAATGCAGAAGCTACAAACCTGGTGGTAAATGGTTATTATATACCATTTTATCATATTCAAATATATTGTGGAGCACCAGTAGACACCAATGACAACAGCAACAAAAATACAAGTGAGGACACGTTGGCGCAAAAACGTGTTTTTTTTTTTTTCTTTGTCGATACGTTAAAACACTTCAATCTAGGCCACAAACTCTTATTCATGCTTGAAATGTTTGCAGAGACCTCATCAAAAAAAAAAAAAAGTAAAGGTATGCTCAAATGATAGCCGGGTAAAAGAAACAACCTGTTAGAATTTCATTTGCATAGCATGAATTTTCATGAGGGATCTGTGGAGCTTATTGGTTGTGAATGTGTGTGTTGTAAAGCCTTACCAGAAGTACTGTGTGTGTGTGTGTTTTTGTATTTCATTTTCTATGCTATGAAAACTCCTTGCAGTCTCCTTCAGAGACGCAAGATCTTTTTCTTTTTTCCCCTCTACGAATGTATGGGTTCAGTATTGAAAAAAAGAAATGTTGGTTTTGGTGCTTTGACAATGATAATGTTAGCCCTGTGCTTCATTTATGCCTTTATTTTCATGCAAACAGTTAAGGGGAGCTGAACGGAAACATAAACTCAACAGAAACCATAATTTGTGAGGAAGCTGCTAGAACGAGCTATAAAATACCAGTTGAAAACTGCTTGTCTTTTGGTCTGAATTGTGTGGTTAAACACCAGTTGAAGGACTGCATGCTCTTTTATGGTTTGAAAATCTCTGACAGCCCTTGAGTCAAATCCAAACCAATTAGATAAATAATGCGTGGTCCTCCGGTATCACTTCTTTTTTTTCCCCTTTTTTTTTAGGCTTGTTGATGACCATGCACACAGTCATCTTGAAAAAATGAGGTTTTTATACTGTTTGCTCAGGGATGAACAGGTGGTTGTATTGCACCATAAAACGCAAATGCATGCATCCCACCTGGATACCTAAAAGTTTCCCTTTATGCCTATTGGTATTTTAATTATAATAATACAGTAACTGTCATCAGGGGGACAGTGTGTAAAAACTAAAGAAAAGAAGGAAGGTATAAGAGTATTTTATTTAGCATTTGTTCTCATTTTCACGTCTTGTAAAATGTGTCAACTATGAATCTATTCAGATGCGAGAAGATGATGACAAACTTTGAGTGCGTGCATATACTTTTTCCTACACTACCGTTTAGTGCCGTGTTGATTTTTCAGTTCACGGTCAATTTCTCCTTCAAACGCCACCACGGGATCAGAATTACATAACAAGCAATTTTACCTTGAGGCTTTTTAGCATTTCTGAATGCAAATTTCTCAAACTCTGCATGTTCATCAGGAACTGCTGAGAAAAAATGGCTTATTTCTTTTAATTATTATTATTTGTTATCATTTAGAATGTTAGGAATAATGTTGAACCTCGGTATGGTGCGAATCCCTCTGCACAAGATGGTGGTGCCATGCGCAGGCCCAGTGGTGACACATGAATTAAGGCATTGATAGAACAGCACGTGACAGCTGCACTTGCCTACACAAGGCAGAATAGCTCACTTAACTGTAGTTTAGTGTCCGTAACAGGGAGTTGCAAAAGATTAGACAAAGGTCACACTGCTCTTCCACTACTGTCACGCTAAACCGTGACCTAGAGGAGGAAGTGTCTGTTTGAAATCTGTACCTCAACTCTACTACCTTAGGATGGAATAAATCGCAGCTCAAAATGTAGGGCATTGACAAAAAAGAAAAAGAAAAAAACATACTACACAGGGACAGAAAACACAGTCGAGTACATAAAAACAGAGCCAGGTCGTGGATGAATGGGAGCAGAAAGAACAGAGGAGACGACAGAAGCAGGCAGTGAAATTCCTCCATTCTATTACATTAAACATCACCAGTAGCCCTGTTTTACAATATTCACTGATTATTTCAAAGTTTTCTCTTCTCTGCCAGCAACCATGCATTTAAAAAGCTCTTATGGCTGTCTGGTAATATATATATATATATAGCTAAAATATATGCATATGTGCAGGAATGGCAAGACTAAGAGACTGAAGCAAAACAATATGTATATGTGGTGTAATTTGGAAAATACAAAGATGGCGGAATACAGATGACAAAAAATGAACCCCATTTTTTTTTTCTGTCTCTTGCCCACGTCTGTGCCTAATATTACAGCATAAGTGTTTGCACCATAAACATAAAATGTATAGAACTGAACAACAGTAATTACATTAGCATCAAAATGGTATTTCAGCAAAGAGCTGGAAATGTTTCGTAATCATTACCAATATATACATATAAGATCAAGGTCTCAGTTGCATTCCACTCTGAAATTATTGCACAGTAAGCCACTGTGGGCTCGTCATGGTCACCCCCATAAACCCCTGTATAAAAATAGAACAACAACATTAACACACCAAACATGTCTTCATCATTTTTTTTTTGTTTTTTGACAGGCACTGCCGTGGCCGACCCCGCCTGAGTCTGCAAACATGAACTGTGTGCCACAGTGTGACCTTTAAAAGTTTCCCATCAGTAATTGCCCCTAAGCACATAGAATATCTTTTCCAAACCGATTTTCTTCTCCCTCATGTTCGCTCCTCGCGGCCAATTAATGGAAAGCTTGCGACTGGCCGCTTCCTCTCTCGTTCTGTCTCTGTCTCTAACTCGTCTTCTCCTCTGGGACTTCGGCCAGGTCCAAACAGTAGGGATTTTTGGCATTTCTCATCACCACTGACCCAGAGCTTTGGCACTTTCAGAGAGTCCAACATGAGCGTGAGGAGCTTCAAGGAGAATACAGCGGCTCTCTCACACACCAAAACCAGCTCATCGAGCAGCCGGTCTCTCTTGAGAAACAGTAAGAGTGAGTACAAGTGTGAGCGTCGTGTCGAGGGGTTCGTTTAGACCATGGTCTCCACACCGACAAGCTTTGGTGTGAGGATTCGTGGCGTGATTCCGTTGTTGAGGTCTTCCTCAAACTCCAACAGCTGGCCCATGAAGTTGAGGTTTGGGGAGATGATGGGCCTCCGGGTTTTGACAAACTTGTAGGCATCTGTCATCGTCATCCAGGTGTGCTTCATCAGGTAGGCGATCACGATGGTGGCTGAACGAGACACTCCTGCCTGGCAGTGGATCAGAAGGCTCATACCTGCTTGGTGTGCTTCCTCTGCAGAGACACAAATGTAAAAAAATAAATAAATAAGTGAAACATAAATAACACTCTGTTCATGGGGGGGAAGTTCATCACACAAGATAAGACAATGAAAGTTCACCAGGCACCAGTTTACTTCTGGTTATTGAAATGTTGGTTCTAACTGGATTATGTGATCACTTGACTATCAAAAATGTGTCAGAATCTCATTATGGTTTATTGATCTGATGTTTTCTTGTTTCAAATCATACTTTATTTTTTACTAATTTAGGACTATTTACTTAGAGGTAGCTCTTTGTGTTTAGATCTTAATATTTGAGAAGCTTCTTGTTTTAAATGAATGATGAAACAGTTCTCTATATTCCTCACAGTGACTTACCTTTAAAAACAAATTTTATTGTTTTAGTATCTGTGCAGAAAATTCAGATATTGTATCTACCCATTTTTATTCCATCTCTTTATTTTCTATTACTCACAGCTGCCTATCCAAACATTCTTTGGCCAAAAGCACGCTTTAGCCAACCTACAGTATCCCAAGGTAATTCACAAAGAAACAAACACACTTGAGGTTAACTAAATTGAGCATTTCAACTGCAGATAGAAAAAAAAGCTATGCAAACTCCAAAATACCATTCAAAGAGAGTTGGACACGGGACCTTCTTGCCATGAGGGAACAAACCACTGAGCCACCACACCAGTCTAGTCCCCAGTATATAATTTCCTTTACTTACATATCTACGTTGTCTTTTAAATATATGTCTAAAAAAATCCAGACATTTAGAGTATTGTCAATCAACACAGCCTCTAATTAGTCCCAAAGGATTCGGGATTCTTAAAACGATTTATTTCACCACAGTGTAGTCCCTTCTTCATGCAGCTATCGTTTACCTACAGTAATGCTTCACAGACTAGAGATCAAAGATAGAAGTCTGAGATACTAAAAAGAATAGTAAAAAGGCAAAGAAACAAATTTATGTCACATTTCTCCGATTTGTGTTTTTTTCCCTTATGAAACAATGCATACTTTCACCTTCTCATGCCTAAGTATTTAAAAAAAACCAACCTGAGATAGTAAATATTATTGTTCAGTTGAGCTTACATCTGAGGAGTTTCACACAAACCTTGCTTTGTCTTTAAAGGTCACAAAACAAAAAGGTTGGGAGACGCTGTCTTAACTCACACGTCTGCAGTTAAAACGTCTGCTGAGACGAAAGTGAAAGTTTCTTTACCGATGAATTCAAACGCCTCCTCGAAGTACTGCCGCAGGTTCTGCTTGTTGCTATCGGTGGCAGGCAGGCGCTTGTAGATGAAGTAGCCCGCGTCGTAGTGATAGAGCGGCAGGTGGGTGGTCACGTTTAGGATGTAGCCGATGTTCAAGCGCTGCAGCAGGTTGGCGTCCTGAGCGTCGTGCTCGTTCCCCAGGTAGAGGAAGGGCAGGATTGGCGTGAGCTCTGCGTTCTCGATGTCCGGGGTGGAGGGCAGGGAGTGAGGTAGCGGCCCCGTCAGGCCAGCAACTGCGCCGGTGTCCAAGCCTTCGTGGAGATGCAGCGAGTGCTCGCACAGGTTCTCATGGCTCTGCCTGAAGCAGCTAAGGCCTCCTATGAACACAAACACGAAGACTGGGGTATAAGCTCAAAGTACACACTGTACAATGCTCATTTTACTCCAATAACGCAAAAGATGTTAAAGTGTTCAATTTTACCGTTTTACCTCCCCTGTCCCCTTTTTTTTAAATGCAACTTTAAAAAATCATTGGCTCATTTGGTAGAACATGGACCTAATAGTGCCTAGTTAAGAGTTCTATTCTCACTGGAGCCCTCCAGGCTAAAAATACATGAACTCCATGCGTCCGTCCACCACATGGCACTAGTTACGGCTAAGCAGGACAACAGTTCAACAGTTCAAACTTTGCAAACACATCTTATAAAAGCAACGACAACTGGCTGCAAAAAGGTTTGAAGCACTGAAATATTGCTACTACGCTTTGTCATTTGGATGAGATTTGAATAACAATTTGGATATTAAAAGGATATGTAAACTGTTTCCATGTTTTCGAGAAACTGGCTGTACAAAAAAAAAGTCAACTCTGCTTTAAGAGCGTGACAGAGACACAAGACAGACAACATGATAAATCCCTCTCATTAAACATTAGGTATATAGATGTTCTAAATGTTGAATATGCTTCTCGCTGGACATCTGCACTTCTCCAAATAACTGGTTTGCACCTGTTGCGTGTGATGCCAAAGTTTCCCCTCGGTACCAGAGTTGTGGGGAGGGTTTGAAAGTGTCACACGCATGCATGCACACACACGACGCACGCACACACGCGCACACATGCTATATATTCATGTATTGTTCACATTGCAAGAGTTGACATCACCCCACGTGAGGTCATCCCACAACTTCTCCTCGGTGCCTGAGCAGGTGGGGATCTCCTGTCAACTGTCGGACAGTGTTTTCATTACAAAACAGGCCTGACTGTTCCCTCTGAAAAAAGATCTGATGTTACTGTAGCACTGACCCCACCCCTCCCTGTAGAACATCACGGTAATAATTAAACTTTAGTAAATAAGAGAAAGGGAAGTGTTTACAGGCAACCGTGACAACAAACTTAGCAAGAGCGAAGGGGGATTTCCATTGACATTGATATTTTTCTTCCCAGTTATTCTGAGCTCATAACACATTTGGAAGCTCTTGTTTATAGTCTTGTATCTGTATCACACTTGTACAATTAATGAAAACTACAATTAAATATACAATTATTATGAATATGATGAGTGCATGAAATTTCTTGCAACCACTTTACAAGGTTGTATTTTCGTTCATCTTCTTTTTCCTGGCACTCGTGGCAGTGTACCAAGCTGTAATCACCATTGACTTAGTATCACTTTGTAAGGTTGTTATGGCAAACAGTTGCCCACGTATTTACAGTACACAACCAGAAAACACAGATTAACGTTTGATTTTTTTCTACCTGACAAATGTAAGTCAAACTCCACTCTTATCTCCTTTTAGCTCCGTGAATTTTGAAAAAAAATTGCCTCCTGTTTTGTCTCAGACTAAAACGGCATCTTGCTTTTTTTCTGGTCAATCTCACTTGATGACACTTTTTCATAAGAAAAACAGAATCTCTGGACGCAGCACATTGCTGCGAGATGAAATCTGTCGAGTGTGACCGTCTGTCATTATCTCTGATTACTCGCAGAGGAAAACATGAGAAGTGTCTCTATCACTTTCATAAGCCAGTGGGCCCAGTTCCTGCTTAGAAATTACCGCTTCTGCCTCGCTAGGCCTCTCATACCACACAGACCAACGCTCCTCACCCTAAACCTTTCCTACAAAGATGACATGTTGTTTATAGCAATTCTGACAGATTAAATATAACCTATTTCTACACGTAGCGGCAACAGAACAGAGATTTTCAGTTTCCAGTGTCGCACAACTACAATATTACAATAAATCATGACTAAGAGATGCTGGTAACTGAGCAAATAATGGAGTAGGAGTAAATTATTTAGAATACAATGTTCCAAATATGCGCTATTACTACAGCTTGTAATCATAATATTTCCCTGCCTACTTCTCTGGTTAGAAAGCCTTCAAACATCTTAACCAAATGAGGAATTAATGGCAGTTGCATGTAAAAAGCAAAACATGAGTGTAATGGGTTCAAGGCCTTGTCCGCATTAGATGTTTCCTCTACATTTTATTCATATATCATCCATTAAATTGCACATCTAAGATATTTGATGGTATAGAATGGAACAGTCGAGACCCAAGGGAAGCGGTGGCCATCCCTGAGATAAAAAAGGACTTCCAGTGTATGTAAAAGTGAGGCTGAGACATTGAATTCCCTCCGCAGAGAGGCTTGCATTTTGAGAGAATTTAACCAGGGGGATAAAAGAGCAAAACAGTCCGCCTGTTCCTCCCACCGAGGCAAAGCCTCAGACAGACACCGATGCAGGATGAGAGGCTGGAGAGGAGCCTCATCCATCAAAGTACACGGGAGGAAGAGAAGAGAAGAAATCAAGGTGCTGTGATCTTACGGCTAGACGGTGACTTGGAGGCATTCAGAAAATACTCACAGCCCAGCCCCCAACATGACATACTGCTCCAGCTTCAAACACACACACACACATAAAGACAGAAAACATGGCACCAACCCAGGGACTGCTATCTCAACAGGCTGCTTATTTACTAACAGCTGCTGCTCACTGCCTGCAAAACGCTTAATATGTGTCATATAGAAATCTGAAGTGTGAAGTGTGTGTGCATATGTTTCTGTCTGAGGTGATGGAGACAGAGTGTGCATTAGGTTTGATTACACCTGCAGAATGTATAGGGTATTGTTTCAGTATGAAACCCACAGCTTGATTAACCTAAAACCACAGGCATCATCAGTTGAAAACAATATCAGTCAAAACAATGAAGGTCAAAGTTTAAAATAACACGCTCTCTTGCCCCCTCAGGTTTATTTCGCCACCGAGCCTCCACCGACGCTTAATCAGACGTCTACAATGATTTACTTCCTCAGGGGTCAAAATAAAGCTCATGAAATTGCACGTTATATCCCTTCTTAAACCTTTCCTTTTTTCAGCGTGCATCCCCCAAGCCTTGACAGACACGCTTAGGTGTTACCTTTGAGGATGATGGGGTCCTTGCCCTCCCTCCTCAGCGACTCCAGGACCACATGCAGAGGCTGGGAGGACGTCAGCCGGTTGGGATCCGTGGTGGTCTCGTCGTAAACAACAATCTCTTTGGAGAAGATGCCCTTATAAGAGTCCTTGCCCTCGCGGCAGGAGATGAGGTCCAGCACGGTGATCTTGCCCTGCTGCAGCCGCCGCCTGCTGATCTTGTCGGAGCAGTTGATGTGCACGGCCCCCCGGATGTGGCTCTTGTTGTACTCCATGAAGGGGCGGCAGTCGATGATGACCGGCAGCGGCCCGATGGGGTGACCCATGGGGCAGCAGGCCATCCGCTTGGCCAGCTCATTGGGGTGGATGACTCTCACCGTGGACAGGGCTTTCGGCGTGCCCTGCGAGAGGCTGGAGGCGCTTAATGCTTCATGGTTGCTGACCATAGGCGTGGGCGGCCCAGCATAGCTGAGGTTGGGGCTGCTGGCGCTCACCTGGCTGTGGCTGAGGCTCGGGCTGTCCTTCTCATAGGTAGTCACAGAGCAACAGCTGGCACTGCTGCATCCACACGACAATGAGCGCGTGGAGCCCTTGGATGAGGGCATATACGTTACAAGATTGGCCGTCGCCCTAATCTTCACCACGGTGGTGTTGATGACTGTCTTGTTGCTGCTGGTAGTGGCAATGGAGTCCAGGTAGCTGGTGTCCAGGCGCAGTTGGAGTTCCTGAGGTCGGATCGGCCTTGGCAGCGCCACCACAATTCTGTCGTCAAGAGGAGATGGAGGCATGGGGAGACCGAGGGCTGGACGTTTCTGGAGAACTCAACAAGCCGCTCTGGCGGGGGACAAGATAACACACGAGGAAGAGAGTTTAGTTCAGCGAGTCGTGCACCCCCAACAGATTGAGATGAAGCGAGATTGAGCAGAGAGCACACAGGCTGCCCTCTTGTCTGTTTGATCAACATGCAAACTAGAAAACGGCTGCTGAAGCCAAATATTAGTAGTGTCAACACCTGCAGGGCAACACCCAAGTTGGTGGTAAAAACGTAGGTGTGACACCGGCCACTAATAATAAACAGTGAAATCATCACAGAGAGTCTCAACCACTTTGAGTGCAATCAATTTGAATCATACTGCATATACTGTACATGTGTCTGTGTGGGGTGTTGCATTTTGCGTTAAAAAATATGAGTTTAAGTCTCAGATCCATAGCTTGTAGAAAGGAGTGTGACCAAAAAAAAAAAAAGACAAAATACTGCATCAACGCTACGCCGCAGTTTGGTCTCTCCCCCAAATGGAAAGTCGGGGTACCAAAAAAAAAAATGAAGCTAAAGCATTTTGAAAGCATGTCATCCTGACATCTTATATAAAGACACCCGCCGAGCCTATCGTCGGTCCCTGCCATGCCAGCCCTTTAATAAGCCCGGTGCAGGTTCAGCACAGAAGAAATCATTCATGGCAAATATTCATTGAAGAAACCGGCATGAGAACGTGATGAGAATGTGATCAGGCTCTCAGGACGAGACGAACTGATCCGATGAGCTTCACCACTGGCGGAAATTCCAATTTCACACCGGATTTATTGAATAAAAAAAATTTAATAATTAAAATGAGAGACACGCGATGCTCGCATTATTTAATGTTGTTTTAAAAAAGCAGGGATTATGACTGTCGCAACGGTGTGAGATAATAAATATAAAAAAAAACTGCAATAAAACACTTGAGCCACGCTATAAAAAATAATAATACAGTAATAATAAAATAATTCAAAATGGTTGCACCAGTGTGATATTCCTGTCCATTCTCTTCATTAATTATAGAATCTCTATGACTGTGCATTTCAACAGCAACTTGTGCCTCGGTACTAATTCAAACTTGCGGTGTATTCTCTTACCGGTAGACGGATTTATGGTCTCCGCTCGCTGACAGCGTTGCCTCCATTCAGTCCGTCCCCGTGTTGTGGATCGGCAACATTTTTTAGTACTTTTACCCTGCTGCTCCCCAGAAATAATATTGAAGGAAGGAAGTCTGCCAGCCTACAGAAGTCGCGCTGCGGGATTGACGCGAGTTTGAGCCAATGCGCGACTTCATTAATATTAAATTTGATCCTTTTAGCGCGGTGAGGTCGGCCCTGTGATGGGAGGGGTTTGGCCGCGCTGTCTGCCTCTGTGGCTGAGAGGAGAGAGGAGCAGGGAGGGGAGGGGGGGGAGGTGGAGGAGGAGGAGGAGGAGGAGAGGGGAGGTAGAGGAGGAGGAGGATTGTCGCTTGATCTGCCTTCAGTCCCACGTACGTGCAGGAGATGATGTCACTGGCAGCCAATCAAAAGTCTCTCCAGGAGGCTCGAGGAAGAACACACGGTGCCTTCACGTGCTGCTCGTTAACGTAATGCGAGTCAGAAACGAGCTGAAACACACCTGATTATATTTTGTTATTGTTCCAATGAGCCTGTGGTCATTCGGTTCAGACTGGAGCCAGGAAGGTGAAGCTGCGCTCATCAGTGAAATCACGTCAATTATAGGATTAGACATTTTCACAGTCCTGTATCGGAAGAAGTGAGATTTTAATTGTGTTTTGTTTAGGAAAAGGTTTAGGTGTTAGAGCCATAGACTTTATAAATGATGACCGTAGCCTCTGAGATGTCACCTGTTGGTTTGTGGACTTGGTGCTTTTTCTGGGCCCACCATGTTTTTGTCTCTCTCATGGATCCATAGCGATATATGGTTGGAACCATATTCAATCCTATGAGAGTTGCTCAGTGGTGCATGCAGTAAATGGCCGGTTCCATTGTAGATCCGGTAAATACCTCCACACTAGAGATGTGCAGTTGCAGCTGTGGATTTCATAGCTGAACTGTGGATCTGGTGGCCGACATGACAAAAAATAATATTTTAAATAAATTTAGCTAGGTGGTGGATCAGCAGTGCATAACTGACTTTTTTTTTTAAATTGCTAATGGTGGGCAGGCACAGTTTGGAAAATTGGTCAAAAAACACTGGTGCGGATGGATCATAGCTGGGTAACAGTGTGGAGCTGGGTGGGAGCCAGCACACTGCAAACCCCCTAGTGGTGAGCCACCTGTGACTCAAAGCTGTATTACCTTAATTATCCATAATATAAACCTTAATGAAAAATAACCCCCCAGCAGTAGTAATGGATAGTGGAAATATAGAGACCAAAATAAGTTTTTGTACCAGGGTCTAGTGGCCGTTTGAGGAACTGCAGTTTTTGGCATCGGGCTCACTGCTCATCCCCAGAGATTTCTCGCTCAATCCACTAAAGAATTCACATATTGTGATGTCACATCTATACAGTCACCACCTACGCATCTCCCATATAAATCCAATGAGATGCTCATTAATATTAAAGACACAAACACGAAATGACTTGTTCTGACAGAAGAGATAAAACTCTATAGAGATCATTTTTGGTATTTAAAACTACAAATATTTCTTCCAAGGATATCAAAACTTCAAATAAAAGCTATGGAAATGTACAATATGGGACCTTTACCAGAATAGACATTTAAGGAAGCTGAATGAGTTGAATGTCATTTTGTTTCCTCATATCAACTAGTACTTCCTGGTCTGAGTCACATATGGATGACAAACCAGACATTTGTTGCTTCATATCCTCACTCACTGATTTCATCAATTCAAAAATATTAAATGTTCTTTCTATTCATGCCTGATGGAAATACATAAGAACAGTTTCAAGCAGTCTAATAACCAAATTCTCACTTGGAACAAGCTTCAGTAACTGTATTAGATATAAAGGAACCAAATAAATGAGATGAAGAGATTGTCGTGCTTGTGTAAGACAACAAAAGTGACCTGTATGTGATAGGGAGGCAACATTATTGGTGGTAATAAGTAGGTGCCTTTGGCAGGAGTGTGATTAAGCAAGTGCCAAGTTGGCTGACTGCACAGTCCCATATGACAGGACCCATGTTGCAGTGAAAGGGTCTCGCTGGCTTCAAACCCCAAATATAATCTGCAGCTCTCTATTTATCCTCATTGGCAACCTGAAACAATGCGGGGTATTTATTATTGCTTCTATAATTAGCCCTTGTACAGTTATTTATAAATGGACACAGCTGATCAAAGCCTATTCAGATTGGAGTCCCAGCTTCTCCTCTTTCACTTCATGATAAAGGGTAAGTGAACAAGCAACCCTTGCCTTATATATATATATATATATATATATATATATATATATATATATATATATATATGACTACAAATTCGAATAAGCAAGTATTTGAATAAGCAAATATAAAACAAGAAAGCATCTAAATTTCCATATAGATTTCATCTTATCTCATCAATTTCATCAAACTTTTATGGCAATGGCTTATTGTTATTGTTATATTATTATATATATTATAATAGTTAATGGAACAAAATTACAGTATAATATTCTAAGATCAAAGCATTGTGAAGTTCATACTATACTTAAACACATTTGACTTGACAAAAAGTATTATTGTCAAGTCGAGATCCATGTATCTCCACATTTGGTGATTATGAATCTTTCAGCTAAAATAAAAGATATAATTTTCCTTCTTTTGGTTGAGTAAAGCTAAATAATATATATTTTAAAAAACATTGGATTATCTATAAACATGCATTAGTCTTAATCTGCATTAGTTATGCACATGTGGAGTTTTTCGCAGGACAGTAACTTGTTCTGTTAGCTGACATTGTGTTATATAACTGCTCAGAAGTATCAGTGGGCTGTGGGAAATCACAGTATAAATACACAGGGAAGACTCATTAACTTCAGATGTAGCGATGGCAATTATGGCTCTTTGAAGGGAGCCGGATCCTATGGTTCCATTCCTTTCCAATCGTTTTTTTCTTTTTTTTTCTTTTTTTTTGGGAGGCGGGGGTTACTAGGTTTATCTGCGAAATAATCACTTCGATAATGATAGGGTAAGATTTGGATCAGATTCAAACTCAGACATCCCACCATTATAATTTCATTTTGCATGCATGGACTAGGTTTAGCAGCACTAAATTACTTGTATTGCCAGACCTAATGTCAATGATCTGCGTGCAAGGTGACGCCAATATCCCTCTGCTTTTTTCAGTGAATTTATTACTTTGATTTTTCCTTTGCGTGAAATGTGTTATAAATAAAGTTGCCTTGAATGCAATTCATGCAACACTTTATATTAGCAAACCTTCTATTGGCACAATAAAGCAGAGTGGAAATAGGGCAAGCAGTGAAATTTGGGCAGAGCCATGAAAAGAAAACCGCTCTGACCAAGTACAACTTCATTTATACCAAAGAGCCGTCGCTATGACATAGTGTAGCTCCTGTTAAACAGTGGTAATGGAAGATTTGCACAATTCGCCAATGAAAAGTAAATCGGAGGCCATAATTATGAGTTCTGCATCTCATAATTATGAGAAAAGATCTCAAAATGAAGACTTACGATCTCAAATTGCAATAAAGATAACATATTTACAGGAACAGATTTCATAATTATGACTTACTATCTCATCATTTTGAGAACTTTTCTCAGAAATATGTGAGTTTATCTTCTTTCTTCCCATACACTGTTACTATCCTGCAACTGTAACTGTAACCGTTTCCTCCTTGTGTATTTACCACATGATCTGATGTGGAATGTTTTCTATAATAAAAATTGTGCTATGCTGATGACTATGTCCTATTCTGCTTATTGTGACTTGCTCTGTACTGTTCCTGCTGCTGTAATTCACTTCTGTCACTAATCACCTTTAGGCGTCCGATTGAACTAATAATAATACCACCCGTGTTATTCAGTGACATCAATATCTCCCAGTGTCTCAAATCAAAGAATACTAATTATGAGATATGGAAAATTACAACTTGAGGCCGCCACTGTTTTTTCCTTTAGTGAATGCGACACGCTTACATTGATTTGTGAAGTGGTAAAGAGTATTTCTATGAGAAGCAGGCAACTTCTGTATTTAAACACTGGTTGTAGCATGACCTCAGTGGTTATGTGTTTTCAACTGGTTCGGCCTGTGTGGCTTGTTTTATTAGGCCAACTGTTTGTCAAGCTTGTTTGACAACACAGTATTCTCTTTCAGTACAGAGTCGATAAATGGCTGCTGACAACTTGAAGAAATATACCAAGAACCAAGTTGATTCTATCAGAGATTGGGTGATTTGATCAGCACTTTGAAGTTATTATGATGACATGTCAGTGATGGTGATCAGGAACAACGAAGCAGAATTCAGATGCAAACAGCATACCTGGAAGTCAGACTGATTCCTAGAAGCACTCAGCACTTATTTATTATAGATGAAAGATTTCTGAACAAAAAAACAGCCTCATGTTAACCCCATTTCCTGGAAATCACTAATACATTTTTTTTAGGATATATTATTGCTCAGTTCTTTTCATAATTTTTCTCGGAGTGAAGGATGTGCTGTTTTCTGTGCAGCATAGAGATCAGGTGGGGTAGGCGGTGGGTGTACAAAGCACCTTTTTTCACGCTCTGCAGGTGAACCCAAATGCAGAACCAGGCACAGTGGAAAGAGGAGAACTAAATTTATTTAAAAATCTATGTAATCCTGGGGAAAGTGGGTGGATGTCCGGAATAGTGGGGAGGATGGCTGAGAGGAGACTCTGGTGACGGTGAGCTGCTGACAGATGTTTATAGGACAGTCTGAACAGAAGACGCAAAAGTGGCGTTGCATTTAGATTTTTTATTCCGCATTTAGACAAGCATTTTTGGGAGGAAATCTCCATGCATACAGTGACACAAAAGTGTGTGGAATTCAATCAGGTATGCATGTCAGGCAGATCGATCTCGTGCCGGTCTCTTCCAACGCCAGTAAATTAGGGCGACACACAAAAACTACACAACGCAGCAGGGGCAGAATGGCAGTAGCCATGTAGTGACACCCAAGCAGGAACATCCACAACACCTGGACCAGATGTGACGCAAACAAACAAATCGGTGTATCCAAAATTTGATAAAAGGTCATTAGAGATCCCTATCTGTTCAGTAATGCTATGTGTACAGATTCAGTACGTTTCAGTACTGGCGCATGCGAGGTGAGCAGATCTGAGCAGAGTTTTTTGCCTTTTGCAATGTTGACAGAAATGCTATGGCGGAGCATATTTAGGTTTTCCACTCTGCAGGGTAGTTCCAGTTCTTTGCATTTTGAAGCCCCAAAAATGCTGTAACCATCTAAGGAAAAGGCAATCCCGATAAAATACTTTGTAGTTTTTACCTGCAAGTGTTCTGGCCTAAGAGAGTGAAGATCAGGACAGGGTTGAAATACTGGCTGGTAACGAGTTGGAACAAACAGGTGCTTGATTGCTGAGGAGGATCAGGCATGAGTGCAGAGACGGGGGCAGGGAACATGCAGGACAAACACAGGCCAGCGGGTGTCATCTAGATGACAGTGTGACACCTCTAAAACCAGCGATATCCTCATATGTTTAGGTTTAAGCAACATAGGCACTTTGGTTACAATAAATAATTATTTTCATTATTGTTCATCTGTGCCTAATTTTCTTGATTAATCACTTATGGTCTATAAAATGTCAGAAAAACATTGTTTGCCATTCTCAAACTCCAAGATGTTTAGTCCCAAAGATATTCAGTTTATTATCATCGTCATCAAAAGCTGGAACCAGAGAATTGTATCAATTAATCAATTATTAATTAATCTTTTGTATCCAATTGATTTAATAAATTATCAAATAGTTAGAGATTCACTTTCTGTTTTATCAATTAATCGGCTAATCATTTAAGTTACATTTGACTTTTTCATTTTCAGACATTTTAATTCGTAAAAGTTACATATTGAGCCTTTGACCACAATCTGTTAGTAAGTCAGGAAGCATTACATTTCTCTAAAAACCTACTTGTTGTTGCACATTAGTGGTAACATGACATGCTTTAGAACTTATAGATAAGTAAGAACGTTACACTTATTGTTATTCTGTCGACTCTTTTCAAATATAAGTGAGTTACAGTTGTCCTGTAGTTTCCCTTTAGGTCTTATATGAGGAGCTGTGACAGTAAAAATACAGTATTTCCCTATTATCTTAGTTCCTCTTTGTCCTGGTCACTTCAACCATCTGTGGTTTAACATTTACACAAATATGGAAACATACCAAAATTATACCAGTAATACCAGTCATTTCTCAATCACTGTTGTCACTGGAAACTACATAGGAGCCGATGATTGTTAAAATGAGGCTGCTGATGTTACAAGCCCTTTATGATACATTTTGAATGTTCAGGAGGAAGAGAAACCTCCTTTACAACCATTTTCTCACTTTTGCAACTGTTGAGTTGACTATCTTCCTTCTCAAATGTCAGCACATGGAAAACATGACAGATTGCGACTTGTGTATCTGTTTAGAGATCACACAGGATAAGATAATGTCAAACTCTGATGTTAAAAGTTAAGTGGTTAGCCCATTTGTTGCTCTGCATGGAAAATGTGACTGAATGTGGTATGGTATATACGCTGGCCTAGAAGAAAAAGCCAAACCACTTCCCGTCTTCAGCAAGGTGCAAAATTTAGAGCTACACAGGAAGATATCAACCATATGTAAGCTTGGAAACCAGGCGTCATACATACATACATTCATTTAGCATTCATAAGACCCAGAAGACAGTGTTTGAATTACAAATTAATCCATTTACTAATCGCTGTTTTTAGTTGTGAATATGCAAAAGATTGCCCCCCTCGCCGCCAGTATCACATCCCACCTGGCCATTAACTTCAATTCTCGTTCAACACTGAGGATTTAAGGATTGCTACTGATATTTTCGAAGAGGGAATGGCACAGATGGGCCTACTGCAGACTCAACAGCTTGAAAAGCAACGTGTCCAGAGAAGGCTAAGAGGGACACTGCCAACGATTGAACAGCCTGTCGACCTATGCCCCTTTACGTTCCGCAGATTTGCTTCCACTCCGTTAGTCTGTAGTGCAGCACAACCCTCTTGAAACTCGATGGGCTGATTATCTCTCTTACTGTCATTTTAAAATCCATTTCATTAGCTTCATTAGGCAATTTAATTGAATGAGCAAGATCTTAACCGAGAACTGACACAATAGATTCTGCTCATCATTAATGCTTGTTACATGACTATCATCGAACAAACTGCCAGAGCTTCAAGAGCCCAGTCTGTTGATGCACTGTCATATCGAACCATGAAATACTAATATCTGAATTTCTGATAAGATCAGTGACTATATCACATATGTAAATAAAAAAACACCCACAATTGCATCTCCAGACAAAGAAGTGATATTAGTCACTATAAAACCAACGTGTGAAATGAGTTTTTAAATGTTACAACACTGAAGATATGTCCTGCTCCCCATGTAGATTAAAACAACTCATTCTAAGGCAATAAAGACACAATTATTTCTATTTTATTTTGATTTTGATATTTTGATTGAATAATGAATTATATATTAATTAAAATATACCAATGGGTGCACTATGGTAGTATAGGGGTAGGGACCTGCCACATAGACCTTTGCTCATAAGCATCCGATCCCTGTTTGAGGAACGGTCCTTTGCTGCATGTCTCCCCCCCCCTCTCTCTCTTTCTCCCCACTATTTCCTGTCTGTCTACTGTAAATATCATTTTCAGTTTCTTCCATGTCTGTTCTGCTAGATGCCGCTAAATCGAACGCGCTGTCCCTTTAATTTCGTCCAGTGGTTACAGGTCAGCCACCATTTCAGCTACATTCAGTACTGACACTTCAAACCCTTCATCTCTTCTATCTGCTGCACTGACACTTCACTCCAGTCACTTTCAGTGTTTACACTTCAGTCGACACTTCAGCTGATAGATTTTCAGTTTATATACTAAGCAACTGAATTGTACTAATTTCTTTCAGGACTTTCACTTCAGGTGACACTTTCGCTCAATTTATAACCTACATTTGCGCTGACATTTCAACTTCTATCAACAATACAACTTCCCTCAGTTATTTCACCTAATTTGACACTTCCTCTGCATTCGTGATTAGACTGAAGTTTCAGAGTCTTTGTAGTCCAACAGCCACTTCAACTTTAAATACTCCAAATTTATCAAGTGTATACAGTTTTATTTTTTAGTTTTTTTTAGTTTTTATTAACATTTTTTCACCTTTGTTTAACATGCAAAGCCTGGTTAAGATAAAAACTGTCATAGATAAGACAGGCAGTGTTTCATCTTCACCTCGTCTAACCTCTACAATGATTACAAAATCAAGACTAACATTTCTTTTATAAATTATCTGTAAGATCGCATCCTGAGCATATTTCATAAGTCATCATTGTGATACCCGCCTCCTCCAAAAAGCATCTTACAACCCCTCAGGGGAGTTCCATCTGAAGGCTGTGAACTACTGATATTAGCTGATGATTGTAGGCAGTGGAAATAAAAATAATAATAAAACAAAAAATGTAAAATCTGCTAAAAGGACAAACGTCTCCTTTAAGAATTGCCTGTGCGAGGAGGCTGGTGGCTGTGACATATTACCGGGAGAAGTATGGTTTACACCTAACCATAACAGCTCCATCACTGAACTCATAACAACCTTGTTTGCTGTGAGTTGAGCTAGTCTGCTCAGTATTATTCATTCACAGTTGGCATGTTCCTCCGCCTGAGGATGGGTGAATCATCCTCACGGTCACTTAGCAACTACCAAATATTGTTTAGTTAACAATCAAAAAATGTAAACATTCGTTCCTGCTTGCTCCGGTACACGCTCACACTTATAGTGCATAAAGTCAGCGCCGAAGCTTGGCTAATCTTGATGTACTGTCGTGCTTGCTGTGCTCTGCAGTGGCTGTGTGCGCACTTGCAATTTTGGTTTACCTCACGCTTTGATGAAATGTGAGATAATCATCTCAAGAATAGCAAATATTATAATTCTGTCTGCAGTGGGAGCCCGATTTAATACTGACCTTATCCCACATCGCACAGAATGGAAGCTTATCATACACTTGGATGGATTTCTACGACTGAGGGTATTAGATGAGGTCCCCTGATATTTATACCCATCGCCCACAGTGAGTGTCTGTTTGTGAAACGTCTGCGTCTTCTTGGAGGTTATAAACCAAACCGCACAGCCGTGACCTTCGAGTGGAGTGACTTATCAGACATACTCGCTGCCCACCTCTGACACAAACACGGGGATAACATAATATAAATAACAATGACTCTCTCTGCGCCCGTTGTTAATCACATCTAAATAGCAACTGTTTCCAGGACAGGGGGTCACCTGCTGCACGGCTGTGTGGGAGTTTTAGCTTAGCATGACTGTCCCAGAGGGAATTGAGGTTTAGCTTCTGCTGGCAGCTGTCTCTATGCAGTAGGAATGATGGCTTTGCACTATCGCTGCAATACTATTATTGTAAATTAATGGGGGAGGTTATAGAATGGTGAACGTTGAAACACAAGTTTACCAATAACTTTATTTTTCACTGAAATATTAATTTCTGAAGTTATTGATGTGTGTGGGTTTAAGTGTCTAAGTGTTTTCGGTGTTTGCTCCACAATTACTAAAGTTGTTCATATTAACTCAAGGTTTTGAAATGGTAAATGTTCTACTTTCAGTATGACAGTGGATGATTTTGGAAAAAGAAACCTACCAGAAACATTTTGACACACAAAACAGGAAACATGCATTCGTAGGTGTAGGAATCCCCACATATGTCTCTTGTACTATGTGTCATCCTGATCCACAATCCTTCTAACCATGCCCACAGTTTGTTATAAATTGTTAGTTAGAAATAAATTAATGCTTGTCAAAAAAAGGGTTAACATGTAATCATAGTGAAGGCTTCTTTGAACTATATCCTATCACAATGTAAAAAAAGAAAAAAAGACTCTCAATAAAATGTCAACCAAAATTGTACTGTCCTTTATTGCCAACATTACATTAATCAGACCTAAAGACTGTGTACATGCATCGAAAGTGGTGTAAATGCAATTTTTGTGTGTATGCATGGTTTATACATCTGGACCAGGTATATGCAAATGTGTTACATTTCCCTGTAAATACCTGCTTAATTTTAATATTTGGTTTTGATGCATTGAAAGTGTTAGTAAGTACTGTTAATATATAGTGGAGGTGTTTTTACAATAGTAAACTGTGTCAATAGCAGGTTGAGAAAGTTTCCAAACGGTTAAAGAGGACATATAATATACATTCTCAGGTCTATATTTTAATTCTTGGACTCTATTTATCTTATCCTGGCCCTTTATGCCGACCCTTAGTTCAGCTTCTGAAACAGGTTGATTAGCTTCTGTCTTTTTAAAGCCACTCTCCCAAATACATTAACAAACAATATTCATAGTATTTTACTTCTTTTCTCATTTTACATTCAAAATGGAAACTTCTCAAATACCTCTGTGCATGTTCGAGCCAGAATCAGATGCAAAATATGTGAGACAGCAACCAACTGTGGAACAACCTTATAAACAAAAGCTACAGGATGGACAGCTGTTTGTGGGCTTGCAGGAATAATCTGAAGGTCATCATAAGGAGGTGGAAGCAAGCAGCACATTCAGAGTGGGGAGAAGCCTGGTTTTTGACTTGCAGGAAAAATACTTGAATTCATGTTTAACATCCAACATCATAAAATTCTAAAAATAAAAATGTCCCCTTTAATTTTATTTTACAAAAATATGAATGTATAACAAATAATAAATTCAGCATTCCCAAAGCTGTCTGGATAGGGAAGAAAACTATATACAGTATATTTTATGGTACATGGTATTCTCCTGTTGTATATGTAAATCTGTGGAATTTCCCCTTTTATCAAACACTGACTAAAATAATCCGTAACGATACCATCAGGTTGACATCTGTTATTATTAAATGTACAAGTGTGTGTGAATACAGTGAACCTATGAATCTAAATGACAGTGACAGATGAGTATAAAATAGGTTCTTCCTACTTGCCTGAATTGAACTCCGATGTGTATGTATGACTTTATGGAAACAGGATGCACAGGACAAGATAGAAGTAACAAATTGACACAAATACAAACTGTAAGTGAGAACCTGAATCACAGACATCAGATGTTTTTACATTTCCTGTCCCTTTGGTTTCTTTTGGTATGAAGCAACACATTGGTGAGTGCTGTGTGAATAATTTACTTTTTGAAGGAACTTCCTCTCATGTCTAGTCAGTGTTTGAAGCTGAAAGTGCAAACACGGTGGCTTCAAACAGAAACTGCATTATCCGACTAAGAAAATCAACTTGAATCTGAGTTTTCAATTAAAGCAGCACATGAATGATTTTTCTTTTTGAAGGAGAAAACAGAGTACAGTTTGCTTCAACAGGCTTTGTGACAGCAAAGATGAACCAGTCTGCTGGAGAAAGTCCTCTGCTGTCTATCCAGTAGGTGGTGGAGAGAGGGTGGTCAGGATTATCTATGATGGATAACAGTTTGTTCAGTGTCCTCTCCTCCTCTGTTATGATAGTTTGGATGACTTCATCATCTGGCAAATGTCTGTCAATACACAATGTGTTTGCTGTTGAACTGTCCTCTTACCTGACTGGTCCCGCTGCTCGTAGCTGTCTCTGCTTTTGTCCGTCTCGGCGAAGCTCTTCTGTGATTTAAACTGCTCTGTAATTGTTTGCCATTACTTTGTTGAACCGTAATTTGCTCTGCTTCTATTGCTGCCTATGTCTGTCTGCTTATGTCTGTCTGTGTTCTGTATTGTAATTGGCACGTCTTACATCATGATTATTGTTTTAAACTTGTTTCTTGATTTTAGACGGATTTTAGGCTGCCAACTTCACACCTGGCCAGGGACTACAGATGAAAATTTACAGTAATTATATTTACAGTATATTAATAAGCGCTGTCCCTGAGAAATAACTGAATAAAATAAATTAAATAAATATCAGTTTAACAGGTACAAGCCAGCCTTTGACACAGTCATACTTTATATAGTGTTCTTTGTGGATCTGGAGGTTTTCCAAAGTATGAAATAATAACCTGAATGATGTCAGCAGGATTTATTTTGGCTTGTGCTTAAAGACTTCAATTTGCTAAAGAAATGGGAAGTTTTATCTACTGGCAGAGTGAAAGGAGTCAATCACTAGTTTTAGCAGGTTTTTCTGTGTTTAACAGTAACTTCATATACAATACATGTTAATTTGGGTATAAAAAGGTTCACAAAGTAGGAGTGGGAACAATAAGAAACCTTAAACAGATATTCATTCTCATAACTAATTAAACTAGGCCTACATGTGTTATTCATGATGACAGCACATATAAGAACGAGTTACCTGCTGATTTAATATTCTTCTTACTGGAAGAATGGTAATACCATATTTTAATATCCTGTTCTCTGTGGCCAATATCACTAAATACAAAAAAAGAAGTGTGCCCCATTTAAAACAGTCCTCCTGAGAGCACATCACATGACCCAACAATCTTTGTTCTCACACTTCCTCTCCCTTTATGCCGAGTCCCCTTGGAAAACTAATGATGTCTTTTCATGCTTTTTCGCCTCCTTTTCCGCAGACCGACACAGTGGAAGCCTACAGCGCAGGAAAGCTGATGAGTATGCAAATTGACTGGAGACAGAGAGACAAAAGGAGATAAATGGAAGCACAGAGGCAGTAGTGGTGAGTGATATATGTCATTTGGTGATGTCATGCAACCGAGCGTCCAGGGTGACAGCAACGGTGGTAACGGCCTGAGTCAGAGGATGACATCAACGCTACAAGCTGTCAGACAGGTTGTGAAAGGGCTTAGTCCCACGCTCCCATTGTCCTCCGGTTAATGCTGTCATTCAGACTGCCACCGGCCTTACCATTTGTTAATCTGACCTAACACACAGTTAAACACAGGACAAAGACACACAAACAGCAAATTTAAAGGCCAGCATAGAAGGAGGACAGCAGCGAAATGTCAGTAGTACACCATCACAGCTTTTTCAATACAAAAGAAAAAGCACACAGTTTTGAGTGAGGTCAGGCAATGAAAATCTACTAGCAGACAGATTCAGTGGAGGTTACAACGCTTGAATTGATTAGCTGACTGTTTGGCTTCTATATCATTTGGATTTATGTCAAATTTGAAGTATATAAATATATAGACTCATTAAAATACAAGGGTTTTTTTGTCAAATTGTCACCAAATCGACCAAAGAAAGACCAAACCCAACAATGAATTGGTCTTACTAACAAGTATTGTCTGTCTAGCCAAAGCCTGGTGTAACTCATTCCTCTGTGCCATAGAGCTCCATTGTTATCCAAAAACACATCAGTGAGCTGCACTGTCTCACAGGTCCCTGCATCACAATGAACATGGGCTGTGTAGTTTATCTTGAGTCAATCCCACATTCAACACTCTGATGAGGTAAATACTCCCCCAGAACAACAAATGTGCATTTATCTACAACTGAAAATAACCCCCCACATTGAGAAATGTTTGCTTAAAGTAGAATGCCCAGTTTTTTAAAGGAATTACTATTCCTTTATAAAACATTAAAAACTGTATATTTTAAGATTAGCAGGGGCTTGAGTGCCACAGACAGGTTGATAGGGGGAGGGTGGGAACGTACCAGTAAACAGATTAATGGTGTATTGTGCATATTAGACTGCTTGATTGTTTGTTTTTATTAGACCCAAATAATATATCTGAAGTTTTTGGGCACCTGGCATCATGACCGATTGAACTGTTTCTCTTTAGAGGAAAAAATAGTTATTTTTTATATACTAAGTGTACTTTTGTTACATATACCAAATGTGTGTTAAATTGGCTATTTTCATACACTCAAGCTCTACTTAGAGTACTCTGACCTACTAATGACCTCTAACCTACTAAAGGCCTACTACTAACTTCTTAAATTAAGATCCTTCAATTTTAAATATAATTTCGTAAACTTATCTAAAAGGTGATTTGTTCACATCTTTACTTTTAGTAGAAATTTAATGTTTCAACACTGTGGTTGAAATACATTTTTGAATATCATTGAAGGTTTGGGACAATTTGCCGGAATTGTCTCATGTCCTGTGAAATCTTACATTTTTAGAAACAACTGAAATATAATCACAAATACTGCAGGTTCAAAACAACTGACAGTAGTGTTATGTTTGCAAAATTCATCCAAAATTAACCCAGAATCCCAAAGTGAATTGATTTAAGCTGCAGATCGTGTTTTAAATTTTTCTGAAAAGATCAATCTCTTGCTTTGGCCCATCATTTTTATGTACATAGATTTATACGTCTTTTATCAAAGAAGCACATTTTCAAACATTTATAAATCATTTATATTAATGATTCACCTTAAAAACGTTCCTGTACATCTTAAAGTGCACCAAGCTTCGTTTCTTTTCTATGCATAAAATGAACTGGACTTTTACTTACAGAACCAGTAATAATAAGAAGAAAAAAAAGGAATGTAGAAACTCTTATTACAGAAGAGCTATCCAGCCAGATATAACACATCTAATTGTACAATCGCCTGTCTAGACATTTGGTGAATATACTTATTCACGTCCCTGCCAAGATGTAGATAAGAAAATCAATTTCACTTTCCATTCTTGTTAGGTTAGATTCTTAAAAAGGTTGGAACCAGGGCGAGATAACCTGGTTCTGTCTGAATTAAAATGTTTGTTTGTTTAATCCATTGATAAGCCAAAGTATTAAAAAAAGATATGTGTTAGATAGTGAGCTTTAGGTGCTGTGGTGCTTTAAGAATATTGGTCAACATACCTGGGGACTTTTAGGCATTTTTAGACTTAATAATATCAGAATTGGAAATATTATCATTATTATTATCATATTGTAAGGTTCAACCATCTACATCTATTATATCTACAATCACACAGACACACTTTGTCTCCCAATAAATTCAATATTCATTCATAATACAGCAGGTTCTGTTGCCTTTTCCAACCACACAAGCCCCCAAAGTAAAAACCCAGTACTCTGACAAACAAGGCATCTTTGGGTCAGGTTGGGCTCTTTGTTCATTACTCACTGTGCTTACACAGAATTACAGATAAGTAGGGACAACATGAGTCAGTGAGTACGTACTGTAGATGCTTACATGAGTCTGTGTGGTGTGGAAAACCATTTCAAAGAATCGTTCATCCTACGTGGTATTGTATGCCTACCTGCAGACTTTCAGAGGATTTAACCACATGTGAAACACACCTCATTTGCAGACTGTAGGTGGATGATGTGGATGTGTGTTGGTGGATGACATCATTTAGATGTTATCAAATGGCCAGATCTCTCAAGTACTATAAATATCCATTATGTTTATATATTTATTTATTTATATTTGAAGAAGGTAGAGTCAAAATCTAAGATTACATGTCCACTGAAAACTACATTTTCCTCTATTCAATGATCACTCATAGTCGAGGAACATAAGGTTAAAGATTACGTCACATGAATCCACATAAAAGATACCCACGTGTTGAATGAAAGCAAATTTTATCTCCCAGGTGTTCTATTCACACATTCATGCTCCAACACTTTTCAAAAGGCAACTCGAGAAGTAGAACTTCAAAAACAAGCTAAATTCCAGAATGACCCATAGGAGAATTTTGTGGTCTGGTACATTTATCAGCAATTATCAGCAGGATTACATCATCAGTCAAATCGCTGTTAAAAAATAATGACGTTTTATGGTCAACACTGTGGTTAAGGTCTAGTCGATTTAGGCACGAAACCACTTGGAGTTAGGAAAAGATCATGGTTGGGGACAGCTTATTAATATCATCTAACATCCCTCCACAACCTCTGTGGCAGAAGCTGAGATTTCCTCAGATGCAGAAAAGGCCTCTGATCGTGTAGAGGGGTAGAGACTGGCTTGAGGAAAAACATTATTTTACCCGTGAAGCTGTTGTATATACACTACTCACAATAAGTTTGGGCTATTGAGAGACTGAGTAGATTTCATACATATGGTGTTTGTTTCACTTCAGAGATTTTAGGGATAGGGAAGCAACTGTATCATTGCCATCAAATCGCCATTATGTTTTCAACATAATAGATTCACAATGTCCTACATACAGTATGTAAATAGCAATACCCCTAACCTTTTGTAAGTAGTGTATGTAGCCTTTGAGCCCCTCTCCATTGCATTTCTTAGTGACAGTGACCACCCATCATAGGTATTTTCAGGGATGGAGTGGAGCAAATAGCTTCTCTTTATGCAGATGATTCCAATTCTCAGTATCTATTCCTGTTCATAAGTCATTTGGTGTTATATCTGGTTACAAACTGAACCTAAATTAAAAAAGTTTCCTATAAATAAGGGAGCGCATGAGTATTCTCTATATAGATTACAATTTCACATTGCAAACCATGATTTAATTATTTACTTAAGGGTTCATATCACTGACAAATTTCAAAACCTCCATCACTCAAGATGAAGTTCTTCATGTATTGATGTACTCCACTGTGTCCCCATTTTCCCTCCACAAGGCCTTTTTTATTAAAAAAAAAATCATTTGGAACAGAAAAACTCCAAGGATATGAAAATAATTTCAAGGCGAAGGCCACTGGGTGGAATGGCTTTACCAAATTTGAGGTTTTATTATTGGATAGCCAATCACAGAATAAGGAGAGTGTAAAATCTAGACCACTGATTCCCCCGGCGGATTCACGGTGCACATTCTTCAAGGACTAGTACATTTAGCTCAACTTAATAGAGAATGGCCTTAAAGAGCCCAGTGTGGCACAGGTACCAGCAATTATAGGCTTAGTGTGTAACTTTGGAAAAAAGATCAGCTCTGTTATCCAGACAGTCGGCCTGGGAAAGGAACTATTTACGAGTAGTGTGGAGATTGTGAATGAGTGCAGGGGAGTGGTGTGTGATAAGGAAAACAAGTTACTCATCTACATGGTTAGAATACAAATACAAAAAAATACTTTTCCATCAATCCAGACCCATTTATATATGAGAGCAGTAAAAACACCTCAGACACTGTTCCTTTAGCCATGGTATGATGTTCCCTGAAGTGATCCATAACAAAACATAAAATATTTCAACTTTGTTATTTGTGTGCAGTAGATACACACTTGTATCCTGTACAGAAAGGATGAGGTGGCTTTAAATTTGACCAATATTTATATTTAAAACAAAATCAACATACACATGTGTTTTTAATTCTGCAGATACAAAATACAATTCTTTGAAACCATGATGACTGATGTGTTCCCTTGTTTTAGGTGCCATAGGACTTTAATGTATAAGACGATACTGTGTAGGGTCAGAATATGAACAGTAATGAATACAATTTATTCTAAGAGGGACGTGGGTGACTGTACAACATTTTATGTCAATCCAGTAGGTTTTATTAAACTACAGACCACACATGCGAACCTCAAGGTGGTGCTAGAGGAAATGTCAGCAGATTATATGAGAATGTCGGCAGATTGTGTGGAACATGAATATTTTTACAAAATACTGCCTGAACCAAAGTGCATTCCCTGGATCTATGCCACTAGTATGGCTACAACAATCAGTATTATATTATGTAAGTCTGAAAAGAAACTACATAAAACAACAGCCTATCATAATAATGAATCTGATTATGGATGAATTTCATTGCTATTTATATACGTTGCTTGTATTTATTCATATGATCATATCAAGTTTACATATTTATTAAGTTTGGAACACTTCAGGCTTCTATATCCGTCACCATGAATCTTGAATTCAAGTAGGAATGTCATTTGTTAAAGTGTTCAGTCCTCCTGGATGTAATATTTTATTCTGAGTCAACACAGCAGAGATACTGCCAAGCAAACAGAAAAAAAACAGCCTTCTAAAGGTATCATCCGTAGATTGTGTCACAGCTGTCTTGCTTGTCTTAATAATTGATCCCTGCCCGGAACTCTCTTGTGCTTTCTTCTTCAAACTTCAAATCATTTAGGAGTTTTTCTTTCACACTTGTGCTCCAGTTGGCCTGCTGTCACAGAGCTTGAAGGTAAGTCACAACATTTAGATTGCCACTTATCACACTCGGGCACGCACGAAATTAAATCTCCATAGCCTCAGGTGAATGCTCTGTCGGTCAAGGCACTTTCCATTCCGGAGTTGTTACAATGGCTGGTTCTGCACTGCTTGTCTCTGCTTAGGGTGGGGAGGAAGTGGTGGGGGGCATGAGCAATATTTCAGGAATAAGCCCTCTGTAATTATCCTGTTTTAGTGGTTGTGCAGTTCACAAGAAAAATATCCGATGACTTTCTATTCCAAGATGGCCCAGGTGTTACTCCACGTTGCAATATAGAGCAATTTCAGAAGTCAAGATGATTTTTTGTTTACCAGCCAGATCTTTCCACACAGCAGAGAATGTTTCTGGTCTTGACAAACACCAGAGCTGAGCCCCGTCTCCCCAGAAATAAACTTATAGTCCTTATTCTCCTAATACATTATTGAAAGCTATTTTTGCGGCGGCACTCTGAGAACAGAGGTATCGCAGTTGTCACTTTCAACTTCACAGACAACGGGGAAGATATTTTTGGGAATCTTTTTTTTTTTCCTCTCTTGCTTTTTTCTCCACCTCCCTGAAGTTCCACAAGACTCGACTTCCCTCAAGCCATTTTTGTATTGTAGCATCTGCCGGTATCACATGTCGAAAGCCTTTTGTTATCTGACTGTTCAAAAGGGCCATTGTAGGTTTGGAAAGTTCCCATTATAAACTGCCTATTTTTCACCAAAGCAAGTGTAATTATGATAAGACTTCTGTGGGATTTTCATTCAGGAGTTTGATTTTTATTTCCCTTTTTCTTATCTCGTTTGATCTTCATTCATAAAGCTAATTCAGGCTGCAGCTCCGGCAAAAGCCTCATGTCTTGTTTTATCTACTTCACTGGCACTGAACTAATCAGTCTGTTTGGTACAAATTGCATGGCTGATTTATCACCTTTTCTCCCTTCACATCACTCTTGCTCTCCTACTCTGAAAACATAGCAGACCTCAAATATCTTGCAAAAGCTACTGGGATGTTACACTGTCACTGTGCAAGTCTGGATTTTCGGTTACAAATCCTTCGAGCCCTGCAGACCAACCAAGCAATTCCCTGAGTCACCAACTGCAGCATGTTTGTGTGTATGTGTGTGTGCACAGAGGAGGGAGTTAGACTGTTAGAGAAGGGAAAATTCAATTAATGTCCGCCTCACACTACAAAGAAACATCCAGGGCCCTTCTACACCAGGCATAAAATTAAAACATCTCTCCCTACACAATTTGTTTTTTTTTCTATTCTCAGCAGCAAATAGATTCAGCCCCCAACCTGCGCTGATGATTAATTACACAAACAATTATTATGCAGTTCAGTTCACTGTGGGGTTAGTCTGAAGACGTCAGTAAATTTCTCCCTGAGCAAGACAAGTTTTAAAGAGCCTGTTAGGGTCGTCAGATGAGCCCACAGAGAAACTTTCTTTTTTAAGCTGATTGATTTTACAGTACAGTATGTCCCAGCTCACCTTGAGGTGAATTCCCAGATGAACATACATCATTGCTTCATGCACACTGAGCACGGATCAAGCTGGTGGTGCTGCTCGTTGGACACCACTGGTACCACTGGTTGTATTTAGCAACTTGTAGATGTGTAACACTCTCTCCATCCGACACTGGTCTAAGGTTGTTGGAGAAAACATGAACGTTCTTCATCAGGAAAATGAGTAAAATAAAGGTTACACCAAACATTTAATCACCAATGCTATCTTAAAAGAAAAAGATTGTCATATACTGTATACTTCGCAAAGAATGATGCTTGTGTTTATGTGATGCTTATGTTTTTAGGACTTTGCTCTTAACAATATCTGAAGCTTAAATGAATAGTTTATTGTTAGTTTATTTTATTTATTATTATTGATATTTTTAAATAGTAAGTAATAAGAGTAGGGTAACAAGACTGATATCAACCTCAAACCTGAAATATGTGCATTAAAGCAGTAGTTTTGACATTTTGGAAAAGTCCCTTATTGCACAACATTATACAAAGGTTTATGGTCTAAGAGTTTATTAATGACTTTAGGTTAATAAATATTTAACCAGTGCTTTCCATAATCTATGACCCATTACTAAAAAAAAACATTCTCCTAGAGGAAAAACATGCTCCAGCATTAAACTCTGTCTTTTTATCTCTTTATTTCATCTTGAAGACTCCGCCAATGTTAACTTCTAGAAAAGACCCTTGGTGTGTCTGAACCCAAAGCTACTAAATTAATGTTTATAAATTCTTTATAAATGGTGACATATAAGAAAATGATACCTTGCTTTGTTGTCAACAGTTTAATGATAAATACATTATCATTCTGCAGTCTGTAAGGTAGTGGTTAAATATGAAGCAACTTCTAGCTTTGGTTAGTGAACACTGACTAAATCTACACAATATATCTGGCCAGGGCTAAAAATATTGTAATAACCTCCTTAGCCCCCGGCTGAGAAAGCTTTCACACTGACACAGTCCAAGGTTGGCTAACCCAGACTTAGCTTAGGACTTGTTAGCCCTGCTCCGGACCAGGGTTCATCTGAGGTTACACGGTTTAACCCCCTGAAAATCCACACAGTACTAAAAGGTCCCAATGGGACTTACATGATCCCTAGGTCAATTCTTTGCCCAGGGCAAGGTGTACATTTCTTGGCTTGGTACACTTGCCAGGCAACCAATGGAGACTCCAGGTCATTAGCGTACACAGCCAAGAAATACTCCAGATTTTTCAGACAGATCTTGAACCAAAGCCATGTAATTTCCCCCGAAAACCACATATTATTTTTTCCCCCCACTGCTTAGGTTGTTTATGGATTAAACAAATTGAGATACAATTTGTTGAGGCTAACCTTTTCACCCCATTTCCAGTCTTTGTGCTATGCTAAGCCAAGTCACTGCTCACTCCAGCTTCACATATAAGATGTGAGTGGTATTAATCATCTTATCGAACTCCAAGCAAGAGAGCGAATAACCATATTTGAAAAAAAAAAAGTGAACAGTCCCTTGCAATATGGAGCTGAAATCAGCAAGTGCTTAGCTTAGTTTAGCATAAAGACTAGTGTGCAGCTGCCCTGGTGCAACTACCAAACCCTCTAAAGCTCACTAAATAACAAGTTATTTGTTTAATCCTTTCACAAACCAAAACTACATAATTTATGGATTTGGACATGATGTAACTATTTCTTGACAAAGAATCTGCTGGTAAGCAGATTCTGACCTTTGGACAGACTGTTACACACAAAATTAAAATCCATCTTGCTCTTCAAAAATCTGCCAGCACATATCTGCCAATCTGTTTCATGTTCACATAAATACATAATATAAACAAATATTTATGATATGGATCTCTTTAATTTGATGTACTGCCTCTATCGCAACCTTTTTCTTGCATCATCTAAGTCATCTGCCTCATGATGCCTATGCAGACACGTGCATAGGCATCAGCTTATCTGTGATAAGCTGAAATTGGCTGATATTATCAGATGTGCTAAAGATGCATTAGTCAGGCACTAGACTGAATATTCTCATTACTGTTGTACAGAACACGTTTTAGGTTCATTTATAACCTACACACACACTCACAGGCACATTATGCACAGGCACACTATGCTATTATAGTGAACCTGCTAGCAATGCACAAAAGTGATGCATTATCAGCCAATCCATTCTGGTTATTGTATCCATGAACTGATTCTTAGGCATGTATTAATATTACATAAAATGTACAATATAGAGAAATTACATATGGTACATGGTGCTTGACTATTTTGTCACATTTCTTGCCTCTGTCTTGACCAAGCACACATAGAAACTACAGGGCTTAAACCTGCAAATGTTGAGTAAAAGTCTTGTTAACAGCTAGGACACTTTGCCCTAGCCTCCTGCTGCTGCCTCAGGAGGCAACAGTGGACTGATAGCTGTACTAAAGACACTTTTTGTTGGTTGTGACAGTTGATGGTCCCCAATTCTCTGTCCATCTTCCTCATGGGCAGGCAGTTGTTCAGTTTAATCGTCTGAGTACTAACAGCCAGGGAGAAAACAAAACCCAAACAAACCAGGTCCTTGTTGATATAAATTAATTGAACTATGGAGATTTGGTGAGAGCAGAGGACGAGAATCAAAGGATTTGCATTTTAAATCTCGTCATGCATCTGAAAGTGCAATCTAGTGAGGAACAGAAATCTAACCCAAGAGGGTCATCTGTGGAGCGACCTTGAACTGAGTCAAAGTACAAGAGAGCCTGAGACAGGAGAGTCTCCATGTTGAATCTATGGAAAGAAAACTAGAACTTAACTGTCAGGGTACCCTTGAGGAAGAAACTCAACTCCCAATAGATGTCTCATCTGCGGACATCTGTGTAGGTGATGAGAAAAAAATCCGAAGGTTGTAAAAAAAGGTCACAGCTAGGACACAATCCAAAGCAGTGACCAGCTCCTAACTCTATCCTCTTCACTGCTCCCAGAGTTATGAATTTTCAAATGACATGTGTTCCATATTCCCAGATCCCTTCTGCAGCTGCTCCTGTGGTCGGGCAAGTGCTTTGGTTTATGTAATGACTGCAAAGCAACACACACACATACAGTACGGCTGACTGAGTTGCTGCATGGCCAACATTGTGGCAAGCCGAAACAGAATCATTACAAACACTTTCACTTATTAAATTGGCATGCTGCTGGATGCAAGACTTTATTTCATGGTTCGGTGCAAAGGGCTCAGGAGAGTAAGCACTGAGGTTGAAGGCCAGGATCCTGTCATGTCATTAGAAACATTCCTGGAACAAAAATATCTCCTTTTTTAACAAAGTGATAATAATAATATGAGGCAAATATACAGACTGACCACACATCAGGATATTTTAATGAAAGCACCTTTTATATTGTTTTTAATTGAAGATCACTTATTTGTTTCTTCCATTACAGTAACCACCTGTGAGTAATCTGTCACATTTTTTTTAATACTGAGCACATCCAGAGCATAACAGCAGACCGATCCCTGGTATGTGTACATTTACTAGTGACACTAACATCAGTCCGTGTAGCAGTCAAAGGTCAGCTGAGGGCAGACTCGGCTTAAAATAAAATGCTACGAAAACCATGAAACCTGCATGAACACAGAGTCAGGGCTACATTCATTTTCTGTCAAGATAAGGCGGTCATACCCAGCAGCTATTCAGCACAGACACACAGATCAAGAGCTCCACACAGTGGACAAAGAGGCACATGGTTTGATTAAAAAAAAAAAGTTCCCAAGGAACATTTTAAAAGTAAAACTTTGAGAGCACATCACAAGTGTGTCGTTGACCTCAACTGAAGAGTATTTTACTACAGAAAAGAAACAATAAAATCTTATACTGATACTAAACAGTGTGTTTATGAAGGCTGCTGAACTCATCAAGGCAATTTCGTCAGGGTTTTGGATGATTCCCATGTCCTTGACTGTTGAGGTCACAGTTTTATATCTTCTTTGTCTTCTTATTGATTACCTCTCCGGCAGGGTATTTAAGCATTAGGTCTGTAAAAAGGATATGTAATAAAGTTACATAAAGACCATGAGTATGTATAAATTCCATTATGAGTACAACTATTTTAAGACTACCTACATGCCTAAAACTTACTGCATTTGTGTGGTGCTTTTAGGACAGAATACAACTACTAAATCATACAAAATCATGTCTTTTTTTGTCCTCATTTTGGTGGATTTGGTGTTGCGCGTTTGCTTGATTAACAGTTGTCTCATTCTACAGCTGTGGTCACATCATGTATGAAGAAAGAAATATTTTGTCATGTCATGTCTGAAGGTTTTTGCCTCTGTGTTTACATGTAGCAGTAATGACTGACAGAAGTAATTCCAGATGTAACTTTCTGTATAATTACCTGGACAAAGGATGTTCGTCAGTGATGCCTTCACCTCCATCAGCTGCGGGTTGTCCTGGGAGTCTTCCCTTGCATGGAACCTTGTGAAGTGCAGTGCAGGCCACCAGTCTTTTCTTGCAGCCATCTTTCCAGAGACAACCTCCTTCCACTCTTCTCTGCTTCATTATAAAAAAAAATTACAGAATTATGATCCCGAAAAAAGAGCCGTCAACAAAAATGTCACCCCCCTAAAACCAACCAGCTCAGGAAAGATACAACGTAGGCTCCTGGTGTTACGCCTGGGACACGCTGCCTGTGTGAGTGGTGCATCTGGAAAGCTTTTGCTTTTCATTTCAGCGCCCATGTTAATAGGCTAGAGCAGCAACACAGCCGGCATGAGACACACAGTGATGCATAACTTTTGGATTTGCGTGCAGTTCTCTGCAGAATACCCGCAAAAATAATCCGCTGATAGTCATACCAGAAACAATTACTAGTTCATGTTTCACTATGTTTATATATGTAAATACTTGAGTCACATGAGGGAAAATTATACACCCTGTTTCAAATTAAAAGTTCTTTAGCCTTTTTGTGAAAAGAATCACTCCATTCCTTAAGGATTTTGTTGTGATGGCCTTTGAGGCAAATTTAACGTAGAAAGACTGGTACTTGCCCTGGTCAGAGAGAGGTAGGCAGTGTGTCCCAGGCGTTAAGACAAGGTGCATCTGCATAGAGTAACCCTCTATTTCTCAAACTAATATTTTACACATACTGTAACTGTAATTTGTCAACAACATCCTTTAAACGCTTCCACACGTCCAAGTTGCTCCTCCAGCAGGCAAAGTCCAACATATCCAGAACGACTCCCAAAGCCTTGTGGATGTCACCTTTTTCCTCTGAAAATGAAAAACGCACATTATTAAAAGATGTTATGGAATAGAGAAAGAGATAGACAATCACAAAACTCTGAAAATAGGATTTATCATTCAAGCAATAATATGCTTAATGCTTATAATTAAAGAGACACAGTTTGCACAAAAAAGACTCAATTTTAAGTGACTTTCAAATAAATTCCAATAACTTTAATTCTGTGTTTTTCCTCCTAATAAAACTGCAGTTTTACTGCATGTTTAATGTCAAATGTGCTATTACCTGACCGAAGCAGAAGAGCGCTGTATTCCAGCATCAACTCATGGCTTGGGACTAACGCGTGGAGGATCTATGGCATAATGAAATCAATTTAAAGATGCATTAGTCACTATTTGTTGTTTGCATGCTTAGTTGTTGAGCTAAAAACATGAAGTTTTAGTTCTAACTTTTAATCTGCTGTCATACCTTCAACACTTTAATCAATTTCCTCTCTGCAGCATCGTGCCTCTTTAAGTACTGATACAGATAAACATGCGCATTGGGGTTGGGAGGAAACGTGTTGTCATATGCGTAATCATTCAGGACTTGCAAAGCTGTCTCGTGAGCCTCATAAAATTCCAGCATCTATAAAAATAAAACAAAGGTTGAGTTGTTAGAGCAACTTTTTCACATACAAGCCTGCAACTGTGCAAATTTGGAAGTGTGCAGCACAGCTATTCTGTTATAGTTTTTTTTTTAATGAAAGCATGTCCAGAATCAGGTTTACCTCAATGTAACTCAGTATGAAGGGATCCCAGATGCCTGGATTTTTCAAAATCTCCTTTAGATTCACTGAAGCCTGTCGATAGTAGTTGTGCATATCCTGGTTGGTGCCAGAATCAAAATAATCTGAAAAAAATGGGAAACATCACATAAATTAGAGCAGAGCTTTGAGATGAAAGGAAGCATGCCTCCTCACATTGTGCTATTATCGTTATTTTTCACTGGCTGTCTACTCAGCTCGAGACCTGAAATGTTCCCTCTGTCCTGGCGCATTTATCAACCTTAATTACAAACCGCTTGTGGGTATGACCTCACAAATATAGACTGCATGTTTTGCTGGCATGACATTTAGAGGATTTCAATATATTAATATGGACCCTTATTTAACATAGCTTTTACATGGACAGTATTGACATGCGGATTGCAGTTCTATTTCCCAGGCTGCTGCTGATCCTCAGGTTAGAAAATTAACATTGTGATTAATAGAGGATTGGTCACCTGTGGTGAAATAATACATCATTACAAAGGAAAATATTAATTACATTCTCTAAAATGTTAACATAGATAGCAGACAGCCTCATTTTTTGTCAGACATGAATGAGTGACTCACAAACAACAGGGAACATGAGAAGGACATATATAGATGTTGTATATGACAATTTTAGGGTTCCTACAGTTTTCTTCAATTTAAAATAAAGTCTTTGAAGGCCTTTTATATAAAACTTATTACCTATTTCAAACTATTTTAATTTGTTCATTTATATTTGTATTAAATGCATACTACAATATAATTTGTTTTTTTTTACAAAACCTCACCTTTTGTGATTAGGGCATTGTGAATAGGATTTACTTAAGCAAACAGAGTAGGGAAAAGTCCTTTTTTATTTTTGGTGAACATTTTTCATCAATAAATCAATATTGAAACATGTAACTTGCAGACGGTCCCTAACATGGACCACAGCAAATGACAGTAGAATGGCAATATCAGAGTATGATGATATTGCTATATACTACACTCTTTATTTACGTGGACACTGCCTTGGTCTCTGATTAAAAGCACAGATAAAACCAAACATCAAGCCGATATCCAATAATGAGCCAGCTTCACAGCAGTTTTGTTCCTGAGGTAAATTATCTCTGCTCATGCAAGCATAGCAACCACGGTGACAACGACACTAAGATTCTTAAACGCAACTTCTGGCAAGCCAGAACTTGTGCAATGACCATTCCATCAGTTTTTATTTAGGCTATGTTATTTAATAAAAATAAAAAAATAGCGGTTAATAAATGAGATTTTTAAGGAGAATGCGATAGGGATGTTATATACTGCACAAATTTTAAGACCATTTTTCCTAGTCTTTTAAAGGTATTAATTCCAAATTCATAAATTCAATTCTTTTAAGACTTTTTAGGCCCAATTACCAAGAAATTAGTCTGCATGCTGGACAGAACAACAGGGTCCTAGTGCAGAGATGGCATCACATGTCAATAAATATACATGTATTAAAAAGTGAGTTTATCTTTAGCGAGAAGAAAAGTGTTAGTGGAGCTTTGAGATTAGATTATTTTGTAACGGTACAGTCAGGTAGTTGTGTTAAAGCCGAGCTGCTGATGTTAAAACTGCACAACGACTGTACAGCATCCTCCTGTACTCCTGAGTTGAACCTTGGCCTTCTTGTTAATGAGAAGGGTCATATGTTAAATTGGTTTCAGTTGAAGCCCAGTGCACTGGGCTGTGTTTCATACACAGTCCAGCCACATACTAGATTTTGATCTAGTCTCATTTATATATAACCATTTACTGGGTCTGACCTGTAGGTGTCAGTGTAACATCACACAAATGCTCGCCACATGCTATTGTAACTGATATGACTAAATAATGGATGGTTTGGATGTGTTAAAGATGGATATTGCATTACCAGCATCGGAGTGTGTGTGCTTTTTGTCACACCAGATGATATAATCCAGTAAACCCTTGTAGGCGTGGATCAGTTTAGCTCTCTGATACTGAGCTGCTGACTCTTTGCCGTGCCTCCAACTTTCTGCAACAGACAGCTGACGCTTTGCATCCTCGATCTGACCGTGGAGCAGCAGGTGAAAAGAATGTTCCAGACAGATCTGATGGAGATGCAAAGGAAACCGGTGTGAAGGTTGCTTCGGCATCAGAGTGAAAATGGTGCAGTGAGCTCTAGTAGCTAAAATACCATCAGGTAATGTTTAACTCCTGAATGCTTCATTCGTTCGTAGACGTTGTTGTAGTCTTCCATCCTTGCATTGGGGTGGTGGTGGAGGATTTCAGTGGCCATTCCCCAAATAAGCTGGGATGGGAATTGCAAACAGTTAGTTTAATAAATCCATGTACAGTAAGCACAACACAAAAACAGATAACAAAAGCAAACCTACTTCTTTATACTGCCGCTGTTTGCCCCTTGTTGTGTCTTCTAACATTTGGGGGTAACTGGCCATATATTCTGCTGCCTCTTGCCATCTATGATGCAGCAGACTTTCTCTGATCTGCTCCAGACAAATCCTCATGCTCTGGTGAAACCCAGTTTCCCTCGGCGTCTCTAAAATTGCATGTCGTGAAAATGTATTAATTCATGACGACAATTGACATTTGTCTATAGCATTATTAGATATTATGGGACAACTCACCAACACAAATAGGATTAGCCAAAGGCAGCTTTGAGGGTTTTCCTTCTTTTGTAGAGTTGTCTGAGGAATAATTTTCATTATCCAAATCTTCAAAAGCTTCTATCTCATATTCCAACCCATCCATCATCAGCGTAGTAAGATAGCTTCTTTTTATCACTTTTTTTAATCTCCCTTTAATGCTGAGTATAGGACTCCCACCTGCAGAATGAAAAATATGTCTGATTCACATGACAACCATAATTCAACAGAGCACTCATATGCTTCTGACATTTCTTCCTGAGATAGAGTTGGTGAAAAGCATGACAATAAGTTCATACAATTTTCAAATTGTTAAATTGTCAGAACATATGAACACTGAAAATAAGAAGGTTCATATCAGATTAGGCCTAACAACACTGGTGAATAACCTCCCTCTTTCCTAGCTCAATTTATCAGGGGATACACATATTTTCAGTGTAATACTACTAGTACTACTACATGAGGAAATTTTCCCCTATTCACCAATGTTATTTGGCCTGATCTGATAAAACACAATAAGAAGTCAGCCTGGATATGCAGTCTGAAATTATATGTACCCCCTCCCCATAAGTAGCGTTATGGATATTGTATACTGTATAAATACATTACATTATGCACTTACATTATATATATATATACTTATATTATATTATATGGGGATGATTCCCAATCATTTACAACAATATTGTTTACAGTGCTTGGTTACATTTAATGCACTAACCTTGATTTTACAGTGTAATATAGTAAGATAAATACGTTATGTGTCCTTAGGAATACGTCGTTGATAAAACTACAACACTATAACCATTAAAGAAAACCGAAGCTCCACCTTAGGGAATAAAATAAACTCAGTTTCTACCTGCGAAGAAGCATCGTTGTGTCCCGCTAACTGCTGGAGGACCTTTTTACAAACGTGCCGATGCTACATTAAAAGCTAAACTAGCTCTATTAGCTTTTCAGACTGGACGCCTGCTTTTATTTATGGAATATGGTCATAAAGCGGCGCCTAAGTGTCAGTAAATACATTCCACATGTTAACGTTCTACTGATATTTTCCGGTACACTAGCTACGGAAGTGGAGGAAAACGCTGTAATTTGATTGGCTGCTGTAGCCGGAAGAGGCGGGACAAAGAACTTCCTGTAGTAACCATAGACTAACATGCAGGAGAAATATTTTGTAGTGTTATCAATACTATTTAATGTCACACATGCTGTAAAAGATGTTTTCTCTGAATAATATAACATGTATTACAATATAACACTCGGACACTATGTGTGGGTGATTTACAGTGAAAAAAACTTTATTCAAAATAAACACTGCATTAATAATAAAGTAAAAGCAGTGTCATTCAAGAATTTAGATTGAATTTACCCTGAAAAGGAAGAGTTACCTATGCCTATGTTTCTATGCAATTCAGATGTGAAGCAATATTTTATTTTTATTTTTACTCATTTAAATTGATCTAATTGCACCACATCACTACCCATGTTCCTACTTATACATGTGAACATTGGTACTGATGTACAGATTAAGGTATTTGATGCAGTGTTATATGTTATATGTAATTAGTAGGTTGATTAGCTGCAGATTATTGTTGGTAAATTCCATATCCACAAATCTAAAGTGTTATGCCCCCTGTTGTAAATAAAGAAATCATGTTTTGCCTGCATCTAACCAGAACTGAATATAATGATCTTTTCAGCAAAAAAAAAAACCATCTGTTTCCAAAATTATCTCTTTTTTTCCCTTTCTGTTGTGTTCACAGTTGGTGCTGTTCTCAGCCACTAGCCTGATAGTGAGAAAGAACGATTGCAAAACTCTCCAGTTGACCTCAAAGGCAAAGATCAGTAATAAATAATAATGTAATCAATTTAATGTTATATTAATTTAATTAATATAATTAAGATTTTAACCTTGTGTTTTATTATTTACTTCTTTGCCTTATTCCATTCTACTATTATTTTATTAAGGATATTGGTAATGTAAACTAAATACATGAATAAATATAGAGGGTTAAAACAGTTAAAAACAGTATTGTTGTAATTGTATTTCAGAAGTGCTGAAATGTTTTTGGATGACAGCAATTCTTCAATATAAATCTGCAGGTGTGTTATCTTTTTTCTGGTTGCATCATTACTCATTCAATGCTAAGGACATTTCTATACAGCAGTAAAACACATCTATGTGAACATTCAAATATTTATGAGGGAGACTGAGCAGAAAATCTCTGCATTCTCTCTGTGCATAATGTGCCTTTGTATTATGCATTATATCAGAAAAGACTGCACACATGAGATCATGAGGTTTATTTCTTCTCTACAGGTTCTCTTTCATCACTGCAGCTACTTCAGTTTGCAGTAGTGGAATAAATACCCACATCCCTTATTTACTTACTTGCTCTATTAGTGGAGCTAGTTTCAACTATACAGTTAGTTTACTCCAAGTGGTTCCAAACATAGACTATATGTTCCCATCCTAAAGGTTGGAGGGGTCAAAGGGTCACCAGATAAAACTGAGGGGTGAGATTTATGGTACACAAACCTGTTTAGTTTTGGGAAGTTAAATATTTAAACATTTGAACATTTATTGCAATGAAAGCATCTGAGAAGTTTAAAGGTCATACAGTAAACATCTGGAATATGACCCTGAATACACACACTGCTATTTGTAATATGTCAAAGGACAAACAGGTTGGACACCTCTGGTTGTATTTAAAAGCGTGTTATATTATCTATTCTTTCAAATATTCATCAGAAAAGTAACTAAAGATGTAAATAAATGTAGTGGAGGAGAAAGTATATAAAAGTCAATGTATATTTTATTATATTAATTTGAGAGTGTGTACAACACCATGGTTTCCCATGGTTACCAAAAAATATAAATGGCTTTTGCTAGTTTGCAACCTTTGTATTGATATTTGTCTGGGGGATGAGTTGTGTTTGATGTGAAAATGTAAGAATACGCATCTGTACTCTCTGTTTATAATGTGTAATTTTTTTTTTTTTTTTTTTTTTATAAAATTGTGATCTTCTATGTCATTGCTCCTCTGTGTCTGAGCTGTGGCACAAATTTCCCCGATGTGGGATCAATAAAGTTTCTAATCTAATAATTAGAAATAGATACCTGCTAAAATAGTATTTAAATGGTCTATCTGTGTTAAAATTTTGCTATAACAATCATCCCCAAGTTGCGTTATTTTTAAGAATACTTAAATATTATCTGTTGGAGTCATCCATGCAGTGTGCTACCATTTTGCTATTTCGTATTGGATGTTTTGGTAGTGCTCCCCACAGCACGGTTAAAATAAAGTATAAAGCAGCATCATATGATATAATATGTATAATAATACTCCTCGTAATTGTACTGGAGTACATGTACTTCGTTACTCCTGACCTCTGCAGTGTCAGCCACAGATCAGCAGCACCTGGAGCAGCCATATCCATATCCAGCCTCCACCCAGCCGGATCTGATGTGCTGACGTGTCGGCTCCTTCAGCCCAGTGCTCATGCTCCAGCAGGAGAATCAAGTCGGGCAGCAGAAACTGCCAGCATGGCAGCAAAACACTTTTACCGAAAAGGCTTTTTATTACTTTTATTTAATTTTATTTCAACCGCAGCCCTGGAAAAGCGGTTCTCCGACTTTAAGCGATGCGCCGATGAGGAGTGCAGCAGTAAGTTTTCAGGCTTGTTGTAAAAAAAAAAAAAGAGAAAAAAAAGCGAAGCTCATGAAGACTTCAAGGATGCTTGTTCCCGTCATCCCGACACTAGCCATAAACCTTATCTCTTCACCTGTTGCCGCAGGTCGATATCAGCAACCCTCCAGGTTGTTCTGGCGGCGTCTTCATGCGTTTGTCGGTGGATGTTAACACCGGTTATCTCGGGAGGTTTATCCGTTCAGACGCATCCAGCGTCGGCCTCTCCGGGGCGAGCGGTGGAAGCTAATGTTAGCAGCTAACTAGCCACCAGCCGGTCAGCTTGGTTAAAAAAAAGCTGCCTATGTTCGTAACTAGTGAGAAAACAATGGACAACATGAGCAAGCACAAGTCTCTATAGCTGTATTGTTGAGTCACTTGAACTGTTTGGCGTTACTACTTTTAAATGTAATGTTATTCGGTACATATTAGCTAAGCATTACTCCGGTTACTAGCTTAGAAAACTGGTCTTTGATATTTATAATTTAAAGGAATGTAAAATCAAGTTCCCATTACTAGATTTGAACAAACTCTTTTCAAGCCTGAGGGAGCTGTTGTTTGTTATAGACAAACTGATTCACTAAAGTCGACCCAGCAGAAAATAAATTATAACGACGACATAACATCTCATAAAAACAGAGTCGCAGCAGTATCTCAAAGAATGAGAACAATTGGGGACAGAAGTAACGTTGAAATAGTTTCATTACACCTGTTTTCTAATTAATGGAGAAAAAAATAGTTAAGTATTCGTAGCCATGGCTAAAACTATAAATTTGAGGTTTTGATACCAATATTTTATTTCATTAAAGACAGTGCAGTTCATTCCTTACTTGTTTGCCATCTTTTTTTGTTGTATCTTTTCATGTTATTATAGTATGTTTTATAACTTGAAAAAATATTTTTTTATTGTCTACATGTTGAAATGATCATATCAATGGTAAACAGAGAAAGAAGGTGCTGCCAGTTTTCTCTTTTTGCATTGCTGTAATGAGCGTTACATGGAAATCAGAAACATAATCACAGTTTATCTTCTTAACATATCATCACATTTGCTTTCGCAGTGCTTTTATGTCGGGGGAAAGCAGTGACAGATTTCTCAGGACCAGACTGTCGGTTCTTGTCATTCAAGAAATCAGAAACCGTCTATGTATACTACAAATTGTCTGGCAGAAGGGGTGACATTTGGGCTGGAAGTGTAAGTATAATTTAGTTTATTTTGAATCACTATCACTCGATCTAGTATGGCCTGTGTAGTGTATAAAACGTTTTCTTCTTATATCTGTCAATAGGTTGGAAGTCACTTTGGTTATTTCCCAAAGGACCTTCTTGCAGTGAATCATGTTTATACTGAAAAAGAACATGAAGTTCCAGCAGAGGTATGAAATGACTGATCTGTGATAAAATGTCTTTGTCTATCATGTCTACGCACTTCTTGGAAAACTTTATAATTGAGGCATGTAGATTTCAGTGATTTTTTTTTTTTCTGATTTTATTTTTCTATTCAGGAAACAGATTTCGTCTGTTTTGAAAATGGATTTGATAAGTTTGACAATTATGACATAGATTCACTGCTGTTGGACACCGTAGCAGGGGGGAATGACGGGGAAAATAAGGGAGCATCTGACCAAATTCAAGAAGCAGAGGACACTCCAAAAGAAACACAGCCATCAGAAGAAGAGACACCTGACAGTGAACTAATTGAGCCTCATGATACTATTGAGGATCTCGAAATGGTCCCCGATGATGAAAGTGCCTCTTTGCCTCAACCTGGTACCGAAGATGAATCGCCTTCCATGAATGAAGTGGAGCCTGATGCAGCAGCTGCAGCAGCTACACCAGATGGTACTGAGGAAGCTGCAGGAGACGAAGGGAATGTGCAAAAAACAACAGAAGATTCTGTTCTTGAAACTGACAATTTAGAGAAGGATAAGAAGAGAAGTGAAACCAAAGATCCACCCACAAAACATGGGGCAGACTCTCTTCCCAAAGATGATTTGGTCTCAAAAAACGAACCAGTCTCTATTTCTGAAAGAGCGCAAATCCCAGAGTTAAAAACAAATCTTGGAACAACTTTCGATGCTGTCATCACTGATGCAGACACCACTAGGAAAACCACCCCATATGAGGAAGAGGAGGAAAGTGATCAGTCAGAGGATAATCTTGAGGAGCATACTGATGTTAAAACAGAAACTCCATTGCTACCTTTTGAAGAAAATGTTGACACTCCAACATTGGAATCACTCAAAAATCAGGATATTCCTCCTACGACACAAGACAATGAAGCAGAAACTGCAGAGAAGAAGAACATGTGGACATCACTTGGAGATGCAGTTTTTTCAGTTGTAACTGGAGGGGAGAGGACACCGGAAGAACTGAGTTCAGAGGAAGATGAAGATGATGACGAGCAGGATGCTGCTTTCAAAAGCCCCCATAAAGATGTAGAACCACCAATGCCAGATCCTGTTGTTGAAGATCCTCCTAAATCAGAGCCTGTGCTTAAAGATAGTGAAAAAACTCACAGAGACCTTGTAAAGAAACTGTTTGATCGTCACAACGATAGTGATAAAGTAGTGAACAAGGTAGAGGAACCTCAAGATGAAATGTTAGATCCCATTGATGAGCAGATACACCATCAAACAGAAACTGTTTTAATTGATCCGGTATCACAAGATCACCCTCATGCTCAAAATTCAGATGTAAAACCAACAGATGAACCCATTGAGGAGGAAGAGGTGACCAAAGATTCAGAGGTCAGTGATAAGGATGAAAATAAACAGGACAGTAGCCGTGCATTGGAGTATCAAGACGATTTGCACAGAAACGAGACCAAACAAGAATTAGCTGATAATGGAACACTTCAGGATTTGTCTACTGAGGAAAAGCAATTAAAAGATTCAGATCTTAAGGATAACGATGAGAAGGTAGTGCATGACAACCTACGCAGTCAGTATCCTGACGGTGCTTTTACAGATTTACCAAGCAGTAACGCTCAGCCAGAATTATCTGTTGAGGAACCACAAATTCATGAGGAACTACTTCCATACGAGGGGGAAGATGAGAAATATACTGAGATAGATGAGGAGAAGCCTGAGGAAATTGAGGAATTACTTGAAGATGAAAATGCACTTTCTTCTTCACAATCACTTGATGATGCAGACACTACTGAACCCTCACCAGAAACAACTCTGCCCACTGTGTCGACACCAGAGCCTGAATACAGCGATAGCGTGATGAGACTGACTCTGATACGAGACCACTTGACAGAGGAGAAAATGATGCGCACCCAGAAGATCCTGGGTCTCAAGAATCTCTTCAAATTGGAGGCCATGTTCTCTGACCTGGACATTGAGCTGAAGGCTACTCGTTATTCACAAACGGCCACTACGCAAGACATCGAAAATGCACTCGAGAATATTCTGGAAGCCTCAGAGAACACTATCCTGGACGAGATTGAAAGGATGCTGGACAGGCGGGACAACAAATACAATGAAGTGCACCAAATGGACAAAAGCAGTTTGGATGAAGAAACTGAGATATTGGATGACTTCCAGGAGCTGGCATTCAGCCTACGCCAGAAGTATTCAACAGCCAGTGACAGCACACCTTTGGCAACAGAGAAAGCACCAGACATTGACCTAGGTAGGCTAGTTTTTTTATTCCAATTGTGTGTGTATTGGGGGCTTTCTCATAGAAATATGGGTTGGAAAATTTAATCTGTTTTTTTTTTGTATAAGATGATTCAGTGCGAATATCTTTTAAACACCAATATGGGTCATTCACAGAGAAGCACTGTATAATATATCAGTTTATGGTTCTCTTAACGATTTATGTGGAATTTAAAACTCAGGCAAGACCGATACTGTAGTTGTCCTGACAGGCCCCATTCATACCAGCATCTTGTTACGATCTATCCTAAAAAGGGATTGCAGTTCACACCTGGCAGCAGAATGTGTCTCCAGTGATCAGATGTGATAGAGTTTCACTTGCCTGCCAACAGTGAATTGCGGCCACTGCTGAAATGAAAGTTCTCATTTAAGCCAAACTGTGCTGCAGGAGAAAATAAATAAATGCATAGCTTGGAGTAATCAATGCAGCTGTACTCAACTATGTTTACATTTTCTTCAGGCTTTGTACACAGTGAAAGGTGAAAATGTGGAATCTCATTTTGGAAGTTAATGTTGTTTGAGCTATTTGATCCTGCTGTATCCTTGGTGTACATTGGCTGAAAACTCACCCACAATCAGTACAAAATGTGAACAGGGCCTAATTCACAAATTGAATTGCCACCTTTTTTCTTCAGCATTTGTAATTGTCAAGTAGAAAATCTTTAGCTTATATTTGATCTTCCTACTTAGCAAATACCACTCCCTTAACAAGGCTATAGACCACACTGGCCATCAGGAGATATATTATTTATGAGAGTAAACAAGAGAACAAGTACACACCTCAGACTTATAAACTGAATTCTCCTACCCGCAATAAATTCTGCTCTACCTAAAAATGTTTTAATATACCTGATAAATCATTTCTAAGAGTAATGTCTTATTGCTTTTGTGTTTTTCTTTTTTTTATTATTCTACATGTAGAATTAAATTTGAAAGAAGACATGCCCAACACAGTTGAAGAGGAGAAATCGGTCATCCCTGAGCCGGAAAGTGATGACAACCTCACACTAACAGATCTTGAGGAAAAGCCAGAAGAGGTGCAGGTTGTTTTGGACGATGTGCACACTGGACCGGATGTTAGTGTGGAGGAGGATGGTGGCCACTTCAACAAAAACAAAGACAATCAGCCAAGCTTTAGTGCCTCAGACCAAATGCAAAAGGTTCCTCAAGCCACTCTGGAAAACCCTTTAGACCTGGGCCTTGGTGTTGAGGTGGATCACTCGCCCTCTGGTTAGTAATCTAGACGACTTCAATAATTAATAACATCTTTTCTTGTCCAAGCGATCATTTGTCTATAAAATGTTACATCCTTTGCATTTTACCACCACCATCATGTTCTTTGGACTAGAAATGAGGGCTGCTCTGTTAGCTTCCATGTGTAAGTGTTTCTTTAACTGTGTTTGTTACAAGCTGAACACAGAATGTGGAATGACCAGAAAATTTAAAAAAAAAACTCTTTTTGAGGGTATTTTACTTGTAGCCTTAAAAAATATAGCTTATTTGGATAAAAAAAAACATGATTCATTAGTTTTCTTTTTCATATATTTCATATTCATAAATAAATTCAGTCATTCGTGATGCATGAACACACTGGATTTCATTGTGAAACTTTGAGTAATGTGGTAAATTGTGTTCTTCCAGAATCTCTGGACTCCATGGATCCAGTGTCTGAATTTTATGAAGAAGCAGGATTATTCTCAACTGGAATTGTTTACATGGGTTGCATCATTACGATGATCCGGACTAAGGTTGAAGAGTGGACTGTTGTGGTAAGTCTAAGAAAAGACACTGCACACTAGTTTTACCACCAAAACGTTTTGATCCATAAAAAGGTCTCCAAACCTCGGGCTGTTGGGGGCCACTGGGCCACAACGCATGTTAAACAATATGATTTGGCAAAAAAAATGCTGAATAATTGCTTAAATTCACAGGCTATTAAAGTTTTAATGTAAAGTAGATCACAATTATTCTGTATCACCTCCCAATCAATGTGTGTGTGCTGTGCTCCTATTATTTCAACTAGTTGACAAGGGAACAAAGATTTTATTTAGAGGAAGTAGAGAAAAGTAAAGGCCTGATGCTTGTTTTATAATAGGCTATCTTAGCAGTTGGTGTATGAGAGACAAAATGTGATATATGCAGACACTTTATTAATTAATTAATTTATTTATAATTTATAGCTGTTTAAAATGTTCTGATTTTGTTTAATATATGCTATTTGTACAACATTGTTCTTGTTAAGAGTGCTTCAATTAAGTATAAGCGGCACTGCAATTGCCTCATTATGCTTCTGTTAACAGCGAAAGTCAGACAGCAGAGACCTATCCTATTACTTATTACGGCATTTAACACTTGCACTCGCATTAAACAGCACGCAGACATGGGTCGCATATACTGGTTGCTCAATGTCAGGAAATCCTCGGATAACCGAGTGTCCCTGAACGCCGCACGGCCCTCCCCCGGCCCGGCGTTGTTGACTGTTGAGCTGAGGCTGAAGTTCACCACAGCACGACCACCTGGTCCTATTTAGGCACGGAAAAGGGCAGATGAAAAATGCGTATGATAGATTTTAATACCGCGAAAGCCTTCCTTTCTTTGTCTACCGTTACTAAAATCGATATCCATGGTGATCCAACAGCGTTGTTTTTTTGACTGAATGGGATTTGACGACTCATCCGTATCGATAATCACGTTAGCGAACCCGAACTGCCGCCGTCAGGTCCCGTTTGCATCTTTCTCTTGTGTAACGCTGCCAGTGTTTGCATCGTAGTGTTTTATTTTATTTCTATTTTCCCAGCTAACTGCTAGCATAACGGCGCGGTTTACTTTGAAGAAAGCTAACGTAGCTAGCTAACAGCTGTCAAACTAGCGCGCTGTGGCTAGTTCCGCTCTTATTTTAATCCGTGTTAAAGGCTAGCCATGGAGGGGGAAACATTCACCCGACCTGTGCCTGTAATGGACCCGGAGCATGTAACAGTATACATGTTTTTTCTAAAGGAGCTGCATCATGTAAGTGAAATCCAGTCAGTCTGACCCCAGTGTTTTATGCTATTCCGGCCTGCTGACGTGTTGATATGCATATGGCTGGTGATCATTGATTACTACTACTCTGAATTTTAATCAACAGAAACCACATGTAGATAATCGTGGCTTGTTTTGTTACCACTTGTTTTTGCTGTGTAAATACAGGTTTTATTTCTTAAACATGTTGCATATTTTTGTTTGTACAGTGCTATACAATAAAAGTAATGTGCAACCAGCTGGAGAAAAGAAAGAGAATATGTATCAGTGTTAGCACTAAGCCTTTCAGGTGATGTAATTTCTATTGTTAATTTGAATGTAATCCCCACTTTTCATTAGGGCTGTTGAGTGTTTCTGTCTCGACTGCCACATGCTCAGTTCAAAGGTTTCTTTGCAGTTGGTCAATATACAGAGACTCACTTGATGGGATCATGCTTAAATATAAACCTGGTATATTTTCTTTGATACTTCCATTTTGCAGCAAGCAATTATTGTTAAATCTACAATTTAACAGTGAGATATAGTCTGCCAGGCTTGTAAATTGTGCATAGAATTGCATATGTCCATTTCCTTCCCCTGGCCTTCAGAACCATTGTAACTGCAGTCCATTTTAATACTACCAGTAAGACCTCCATAAGATCAATACAGGTTTGAAGAGATGTGTTAGGATGTGGCAGTGCAACTTTGGCCTGATTTTGCCCTGAGCCACTCTCATGTGTTTAACGCCTAAAGATTCTGCTCTGTACTTCGATATTTAATTGTATGCTAATGCTCTTAAAATCTTGATAACTTTACTAGTGATGACCTAACACTGCCATTTTGTTTATCAGATTGTAGTTAATGAATATACAGTATATCTGCCTTGAAGTGTAAATATTCTTAAAAAATTGGCTTGAACTGCTGTAGGTTCACTGTATATGCCTTCTCTGTCTGGTCTTTTCATAATAATATTCACACATTTAACTAGCCAGCATCTTCCATTCCTCCTGATCAGGTCCCTAAGTGCCGTTTGTTTGTGTTTGTCTTCAGATGATTTCACTCCTGCCAGAAGAGTGGAGGCCAGGGGAAACCTTGTTTGGCTGTCCTTGGCAAGCTGTTGTCATCACTGCTCTGGTTGGATTAATGACCTTCACCCTCTTCTTTTGGAGGACCGTGTTGGCAGTAAGTCTTGTGATATTGCTACTCTCCCCTCAGCTGAAATGATGAGCCAAAAATTAAAAACACTGCAGGAAATGTTGATTTGCTTGATTTGATAATATAAAGAAAACATTTAATTGAACATATTGTATTTAAATCTTTTACTTAACTGTATCACTGTCAAACAATATATGTGATATTCCTGATATGATAAAGCTGTATTACTATATGAACATGGTGATTACCCTACATTAATTAACCTGTGTTCATTTGACATGAAACTGACAGTTCTTTTTCTTTAATCCTTTTAGGTAAAGAAGAGAGAATACCTCGGTAGTATTCACTTATTTTGTTACAATACATAAACAAACCCATGATGTGTGAAACCATACTAATCATTTGCTGATGTACTTCTTTTATTAAGTGGATGATAAAAAACTCACGGATCAAATCCAAGCACTCAAGAAAGAGAAGAATGATGTTCTTACCAAAATGTCTGAACTCCAGAAACAGGTAAGAAACAAAGAACATTTCCACAAAGATATTTGATTAAAAGCATATGTATTCATTTCTGTAACCTTCTCTTCTTTTTTCTCAGACTGAAAAACTGAAAGAAAATCAAAAACAGTCAGCAGAATCAGTTAGTTCTGCAAAGAAAAAGATGCAGGCCCTGGAGGTAAGATCTAGGATTTAGTTTATTCATTATTTGCGTTTAAAAACGTATCCTTATGTATGCTCCATTTTATTTTATATGCATTTTAACATAATGTGTTGTGCTTGAATTTTAAAAATACCATTTAAAATGAGTGAAATTCTGAAATTTGACTTTAAACCTTACTCTATTTATTGAGGACTGTCAGTCATGTTTTTTTCTCTTTTGCAGAGTAAGGTTTTGCAAGCAGAAACACGAAATGAGCAGATGGCTGAAGAAAAGAACATGTACGCAGAACAGCTCAAGGAAGAGCAGGAAAACGCTCGACAAAACGAAACTCGGGTAATTTTTGAACTTGTTTTTCCTCCATGTAATTGCTTAAACCATCTGCTCAGGTTCCTGAAGATGCGTAACGGTTTCTTTAACAGATTGAGAAATTGGAGAAGGCCAACGAGAAGCTGCAGCTTAGCAGGAAAAAGATTCAGGAAGTACTCTCTAAGGTACAAATACTTGCACAATCTTTTAAACGTTGCAAGACTTCTGTGGGATTATATGGACCTTTTTGGTTTCAGTGTATCTAACATGTATGTATTTGGGGTAGACTACTGTTCTCCTGGACGAGGCCAAGATACGTGAAGATGCACGAAATGTTCAGCACAAATGTCTAGAGAAAGAGTATGCAACACTGAAAGAAGAAAATAAAACAGTAAGACAATATGTAGACTTATTTTGATTTAAGTTGCTCACAGAGATCTGATCTCTTTAGATAATTTTGTATTTCATCTCATTTCAGCAGTGTCAAACAGACTATTTTAATTTCACTGTTTGTTACAGCTTAAGTCTACTATTAAGACCTGGGAGGACAAACACAAGGAACTGAGCGAACAGATTAAAGTCTATCAAAAGTCTCAGAAAGAGCTGGAGGACTCTGTGGTGCTCAAAGACCACAATGTGGAGGTCAGTCTTTTCTTATGTGCATTAAAGTTTTTATTATTCACCAGAAGGAGTTTGAGGGGGGAAAAAAAGCTTTTCATCATAAGATGGACTGACTGCACAAAAAATGTCTCCTCAGGTGCTGTCAGAACTTCTGGCAGACCTAGACGCTTGTGATTTACAAAAAGGTGACACCAAAGTTTTACCAAATGGTGAAGTAGCACCCGGTGAGTCCAACTCTCACTTATTTAGGAGAATTTCCATTGTCATAATTTTCTTGAATTATCCCTCAAACATGTCAATATAAAATAATTTAGTATAATGTGTTTCATATTTCTACAGATAAGAAGACGGCCATAAAGAACAGGATCAAACAGATGATGGATGTTTCCCGGGTAAGATGAGAATAGAACTTTCACAGCTGCCTTTAATAATGCCTGGAAGACAAATATGTGCCTCCACCAATGTATAGTTCTCAATAGATTCCTCATTTCCATATTTCCTTCCAGGTGCAGACCACTCTTGCCGTCGTGGAAGAAGAGCGAGATCGCTTCATGTCAAAACTGCTGAATGAAGAAAAGAGTAGAAAGGCACTGGAAGGTAGGTTGGTTGTTGATGGAAAAAAATAAGTTTTGTTGCAAAATTGCATTATTTAGTTTCACAGAATTATGTTAAATATTGTGTTCTGCAACAGAACAACACCAGGAGCTGGAGCATGCAATTGCAACCATGAAAAGAGAGAAGAGCCATGTTGAAAACCAGTTCAAGATCCTTCAGCAGAAAAATGAAATCATGGTTGAAATGTATCAACAAAAGGAAAATGCTTTGCAGCAGTAAGTGAAGCTTCCAGCTATTATTCATCACATCCTTTTTTCTTTTTTAAGCTTCTGTTACAGTTACTTGTCAGAATTTCTGCATAGTTCGAAATTTTGTTGATATCAAAGCTGGAGCAGCGTTTGAAGTATTTGTCTGTAGTCAGAGGCTTTTCATTTCTCCATACTGTTAAAGCATAATCCGGTTAAATGGAAAAGATGTTTGCCAACCCTGCTCCTGTCACTGAAAGGAGTGTGTTTCTATGGTTTCACAGGAGATTAACGAAGGAGGAGCTGGAGCGTCGGAGCAAAGAAAATATGTTGTCAGAGGTGGGAGGAAAAGCTGTTGAGGCAGAGGAACAGGTTAAAATCCTGAGGCAACGCATTAATGAAATGGAAGATCAAATGAAGAAGACAGAGGAGGTGTATAAAGAACAGGTAGGCCGGGTAAACGTGAAATAATTTAATGAGCGCTCACAGCAATCCTAACTGAATTTCTTTTTTTCTCTTAGATAAAAGAACAGGAAAACAAAACTCACTCAAACTGGGTATGTTGTGTATAGTGTCAAGATTTCTTCCTAAAGCTATTCTGCTCTTATTATAAATCAAAGCGATAAATACAACTTCTACTTTTCTATTCTTGTTTCCAGGTGACTGCTCGTAATGCAGAACGAGCTCTGAATCAAGAGAAGCTTGAATCAACAAAGCTCCGTGAAAAGTAAGTGACAGAATCACAAACGAAAAGCAGGAGTTCATTTGTTACAAATCAGTTGAAATATCAGAATTTACTTTTAAGCCAAAACAATTAGCCAAATTATCCTGAGGAAGCTTATTTGGAGTTGATTAGTTCCTCCTTTTAGTAGTTTGGTAGTTTACAGCTCTTCAAATGTGAGGATCGTTTACAGAATCGAGGATCCATATTGATTGTAAACTGAAAACCTTTTGATTCTTGAAGACATTTAATCATGTCACATTGTGTTGTAGGACATTGTTTGGGACATGTTTCATTATTTTCTAATGTCAAAATGCTAATGTACACATGTATTAGTGGAAATGTCATACGTTACTTGTTCTCCCCCCTTCAGACTGGCTGTGCTAACCTCCCAGCTAAATGAGCGCCGCGCTCCTCTCTTCAGGCCGAACTCTGGACAACCACCAGGTCCTCGCCAAGGTAAGCAGACCACATGCTCTTCTTTGCCCCTTTCTTATTTAGACAGTTGTCGTCACACAGACCATTGAGCATACAAGGCTGTTTTCCTATAAAACTGCATTTCCTTCTTTCTGTTCTTTTTTTTTTTCAAATTACAGCAAGCAGTTCCATGCTGTCTCCGGTGTTTTTCTCATGTCAAAATGCATTTAACTTTCACAGAGGAGAGTCTGGAATGCGGAACTCTTGTTCACATTGTCATGCTTCTTTTAGTTTTCTTTTAACGATCGGTTTGATTATAACAGGTGATTCATACGGGCCTTCTCCTGTGAGTGGGGGAGCTCCATCCCCTCCGTTAATGATAGAGGGTCCCAGGCGCCCTCCCTCTGCCCCAGTGGGCCGAAGAATTGACCCGTATGGTGAGTCCCGGTGGATTACTTCACCTACTTTGATTCGCACCGCGTCATCCCTCCACTACAACTTCCCGCTGCTCCGCCCACACTCCTGACTTCTTTTTTTTCCTCAGCTGTTTTCATTTCTTCCTTTTCTTTCTCCCTAGTGTGTACTGCATCCTGAACCTCCTTGCCACCTCTTGACTCACATTCCCTTTTTCCTGCTCTTTTGTTGCTTTCAGTTAAATCATTTAGAAATTTTCTTTTCTAGAAGATTCTTGTGTGTTGATGTTGAATCATGTTTCACCATTTGTGTCTTTAAAGGCCATTAAAAGGTTTTCTCCACCATCTTCTTTCTTTGAGCAACACAATCCTACATCTAAACAGTTCTTTAAGTGGAAGTGATTAATTGTAAGAAAAGATTTTTCCCCACACTTTTGATTATTGCCTGTTAAATCACTAATGTTAATATAATTGAATTTGAAATCAAGTTTTCTAGGGGTTTAAAGTTATCCAGAATTCTTCATTTGAGTGTGGTCCACCTGGATTAGTGATCACCTGTCTTTGTCTTTGTAATACTTGGTTTTGCTCTTTCTTCCTTTCTTACACATGTTGCACCTGTTATCTCCCCAGGAAAACTGCTGCAGGAAGTGTTTTGCTCGATGTGTGTTAATTCTTCATCTTGTTTTCTTCTCCCTTCAGGTCCACGACCTCCATCGGATCCACACGGACGTTACCCTGACAACAAACACATCGCTGGAATGGGTGAGATCATGCTACATTCTGTAGTCTCAGGGTTCAGATGTTCTTATTAAATAACTGTTTCTAAAGCTGTTCTGTTTTTTTTTGTTTTTTCCAGACATGATGGGCCCCCGGAGCTCATCACCATCCAACATGGATGTATCTGTAAGTCTTTTTCTCATCCGATTCTAATTCTCAGTCATTTTTATGCGATACTTTCCACATTTCCTTTGTGTATGTCCTTGCTCTAAAACAGACACAAGCAGTAGATCCACAGATTAATGCAGAGACTCAGGCTGAGGCCTCCACAGAGAGTCCAGAGCCAGTGAGTACAGAGTTTGTCCAGTCGAGGTGTGAAGGTGTATGCTAATGCTCCACCCCCTCTTAAACAAAGCTGGATTTGGGAAAAGATTTAATGATTTTTGCTTCGCTGGGCTAACTAAAGGTTTTGGGCTGCGTGTTTGGTTTCACTTGTTCTCACATTATTGAAGGAATCGGAGATTCTTCTTATCAAGACTCAACTGCAGCGGTGCACATTGTCTTGGAAAAAATTTGGGTCTTTAAAAGTTCCAACATCCGTGTGTCAGATTTGTTTAATCATGTTGTGTGTCATGTGATTGACCCCTGGCTAAATGCATTCTTTTGCTGGGAGTAAATGTGGTTTGTGGACCTGCATGACTAAAACTTTAATACACCTTCAAGACACTTAAAGGACCAACTAAAATCCTCATGACTGCATTTGACAAACCAACACTCTACACTTTATCTCATTATCTGCCGTAATTTGTCTTTTGCAGGGTCCTGGATCCTTCCTAGTATCTCCGATCAGGGACTCGCCTGGCTCCATGAACCAAGGACCTCCACCTGGTCCCGGACCCCATGAGCCACTGCTCCCTCCCGGACCCCACGGCCGACTCCCGCCAGGCGGACCCTACAGACCGCCACGACCCGGCCTCTACCATCTGCCGCCTGGCCCCCGTGGTCCAAATGTACCCCCGCCCCTTCATGGGCCTCCGCTACCCGCAAATGGACACCCAGGTATGCCTCTACCTGGACCAATGGGAGGAGAGTTTGGGCCTCGCCCCTCCAACGGACATGCATTCCACCCCAGACCAGGCCCTGGCAATGTCATTGATCCCCGGGGTCCACCGCCGCCACACTTCCGTCCCCCTCCGCCTCACCACTTCGGGCCGATCCCACCGCCACACGGTATGTCCCACCTTGTTTGTTTCCAGCATATGAGCAGTTTGGTCCATGACCCACTAGTGGCGTTCATTGTATGCAATGTAATATGTTTCTCTTTTCAAATGTCTTCTTACCTGCAGGTGTTCGTGGGCCTATGGGACCACGTGCACCCATCCCCCCAGACATGCGTTTCCCAGGACCACGTGACCACACCAGCCCACCAATGGACCTGCCTCCAGGCGTCCCACCCCACCCTGGACATGGTGTTGCTTATGGTCAGGCTCCACGCGATGCCCTCCAGAACTCAGCAGGAGCTAACAGCGGCCCCGGGCAGGACCCGCCCCTGAAGCGGGAGGCCTCTCAGGACTCAGCGAGGCCAGCGATGGTCAAGCCTTAAAAATAACAAAAAAAAATGCCACCAGCTACCGCAGAGGACTTGGAACACTCCTGTTCACCAAACCCATTACATTAACGACTTACATCCAGTCCAAACATACATTATTTTCATATTTCAGTTATAAAATAAAAACTTCAATGATGTTTATTAAAAAACAACAAAAAATAACATGGTCCTTAAATTTTAAGCATCAATATGTATCTGTCGATATGGTGAAGAGTTGAAAGGGTTGCCACTTTTCTTTTTTTTTTTTTTTTTTTGCCACAGCTTATTGTGCAATAACGATTCATTATATGCCAGAGGATTTTCATTTGTTTTGATTTTTTTAAAAATATATAGCAATGATTTTTAAGGAGCGAAATGTTTTTAATGTCATTTCCTGTGGAAATTATTTTAAAAAAAGGAGATAAGGAGGGAGGTTTAGCTTCTAGCATTTCAGGAATACCATAATTTCTCGAAGCTGTTGCTTTAGAACCAACTGTAAAGCAAATGTGTAATTTGATGGCCAGATGTATAACTTATTTTACTATGTTGGTAGAACTTTTAATAATAAAGAATGTAAAAGCTGTCGGTGTGATGCTATCAACCGGTTACAGAGGATCTGTTTTACGCTTCTATAGTTTACAACTGGCAAAAGGACTTTACTTTGGAAAAAATAAGGCATACATCTGAGCTGTTAATGAGTCAGAAGCCTTAATTTTAGGATTTTTAATGAAAACATGTATGTCTAGTGGTATTTAAACATTAATATACAATTGATTTTACTTCGCCTGCTTTAAAATACATGAAATCTCTCCACCCAAATATAGTGAGGTGAAATTTAGTCAAACACTTGACCTCACTGAACAGGTTTTTTTATAGAAATACATTTTAGAATGGAAAAAAACAGTGAAGGGCTATAAACTATAGTTTATTAAAAAAAATAGTGACAAGTGTCCATCAAAGGTGATGTAGTCAAATTGTTTTTTGCTAAAAACTCATCTTCAAATCTAAGAAGGCTGGAACTAGAGGATGTTTGTTCAGTGAATGATTTGAACAATTCATGATGAATTAATAATGTGGCAGCAGTGTGAGGCAGTGCTAGTAATAGCAGTACTAGTAAAAAAAAAAAAAGCAGTGGCTAATGGGACTTTTGTTTGTTTTGCAGGTATTAAGTCATGGAACAATGTATTGCACAAATAAAATATTTGACCTGATGATGGAACTAGAGAAAAAGTCAGGCTCACCAAAATGATTACGTCATTCTGCGGGGGTGTGAATATCTCTACAAATCTGGAAATTCAAGGATAAGACCATATTTTCACATTTATCCAATGAAAATTAGGAAGAATTCCTGAACTGACGACAATCTGTTTTCTTTTTCAACACTTGTACACACCTAGTGTTAACAGTGATTTAGGAAAATGGATGCCACCATTTCCTCTTTTTAAAGACACCCCTGAAAGAAGGCTTGGGATTCACAAAAACACACACTCTGTTTAACGTGTGATCCATTGGATAAATTCGTCCACCCAATAGCCATCATTTGTAGTTTATTAGAAATTAAAAGCATTGTAAATATTTGATACAATTCACCTCAACCTGTCAACAAAACTTAAACACTCAACAGTCTGTCCACATCATAGCGCTTCATACATACGCACAGTTACTGTATATTCATCAGTTAGTGTATCTTACAGTTCATTTACAGTCCTGAATATTGTGACGTTACAAAAATAAAATCTAAAAATCAAATATAATGTAGATGTTTTAGTGAAGAACATCTGCAGAGTCAGACTGGAAACAATGTATAAAGTTACATGCAACCTCATTTTTAAAAAGCCTTTTATAACAGGGAGACATGAAAGTTCAACAATAATAGTGGGATTTTCATGAAACAACTGAAAAGGAAAAACAATCCTTCGTCAGTCAGTCCACAAGCACAATCCAAAAAAAATGCATCCCCTAGACACATAACTGATAGATAGAAAAAAACATATTTGATTTGCAAAGAAACACTAGATTAAAAACCTTTTCCTGGCAGGTGATACACACCTGTGTAAATCAACAGGAACACTGCATTTGTGAAAAGAACTGGTGTTTCTAACATAAGGGCTGTGACCCAAGGCTCACAATGAATACAGAATACACAGCTACAGCATTCAAACCATGCTGCATCCAGTTCACTGCTTATGCATTTATAAAAACGTTATATCCTTGATCCAATACATAGCGAAGCATTAACACTGACATGTGGGGACTGTCAGAATTACGGGGACCTTTCACCGAGCTCGTTAATTCTAGTCGGACGATGAAAATCTGCCATTTAAATTAAACCTCGCAAGAAGTTTGGAACACAACGCTCAAAAATGATTACTCTAAAAATGTCCACTGAGGCATCTGGTCAAAGACAATAACTATATATATTAACACATAATTGCACCATGTTATGTTATGAATGTCACTGCTGAATCCAATACTGTGTATGACAGAACACTTAACCATTACGGAGTCTGGAGTGTGTCACCGGAATCTTTTTTTTTTTTAATCCATTTTTAAACACATCGCTCCATAGCACCACTAGTGGTCGCAATGCCACATGGACCCTTATTGTTAGGCAGCAAACAGTAAACAAAAAGTATCATTCAAAAGCTTTTTTAAAGGTACAGTGTTTAAGATTTAGCGGACTTAGCAGAACAGACATGGAAGAAATAGAACAGTATATTCATAAGTAGTAGTAGTAGTAGTTAGGCAAAATTGTGTTTTTATTACCTTAGATTGAGCAGTTATTAGCTACATGGGGAGCGGGTCCCCCTACACCACCATGTTTTTACAGCAGCCCAGAAGGGACAAACTTAGGTTGCAATCTGCAGCCCCACCACTAGATGCCACCAGAACCTACACACTGTACCTTTAAAATAAAGCTCAAGATTAAATTTCATAACAAAAGTTGAATACATTATTTAAGCAAGAACAAGGAGAATTAACAAATAACCGTCCGATTTAATTATCTTATTACTTGTGTTAAATTTACACATCATAATGCTGATTTTAATTAGTTTAACACTGTAAAAGTCTAGAATAAAGCACACTCCAGACTCACTGGGCAATGATAGAAATGAGGAATGCACTTTTGGTGGTTTTGATGGAGCAGACTTTGCGCCGTGACCTTCTCAACATGTCGACATTTTTTGGCAGTCCTTTGACAGAAGTTCAGAAGGCCGTGGACCAGAGTCCAACAGCTCACACACGGTGAGTCAAGATTTGAGAGCTGACTCATGTGACCCCCGGTGTCTCCCATATCTGCGTTAATGGAGACTGACACCGGGGGGATTTCATAATACCCCTGCTGTCATGTGAAAACCCTGTATCCCCAAATACTTAATACACTGTTATTTTTACTGGTTGTGGGTTTTTGAGAGAGTCCAGAGTTTCCTGCAAAAGAAGGGAATGCGCTTCAAAAGAAACATAAAGAATTAAAAAGCAGAACCAATGTGGCAGCCTGAGCAGATGTGACTAATGTTTGGCTCAGTTCACTTAACTTTCTTTATATACTCATAGGGAAAAAAAATATCAATGACCTTGATTTAGTATTGCTGGATGTGATGATGTAGAACACCACATTTGGCTGGATGTGGACATACGACGGAGATAAAAAGAGTTGGCTTAAGGCTCAAGGCATGCTCTAACTTAGCTGTCCTTGTGCAATGTCTGATGAATATGGAGAAAAAGTGGTTTCTTTGTTAGAAGCTGCAGTTTCTTCCTCTTGAAGTCTGTGGGCTTCTTGTATCTGAAATTCAAGAAGGTACATTAATGAGCCTGGTGATTTCAGGCACAAAGGAACCCCACAAAGCATATAACGCATCGGTTGACTTACAGTTCAATTACAATGGGTCCGGGTTTGATCTCATCCATTTCCATGAAGGCGAAACATTTTGTGCTGGTGAACCTCTTTTTGGGTTTGTAGTGCTTGAATTCAAAGAAGATAGCTGCTCCTGCAGGATTTGAAGAAGGTAGGTTTTAAAAGAAATAGCATTCTATGAGAATAAAGGTTATAAAAATCAATTATTACACCACACCATCATATTTCTAAATTGATGTGGATTGATCTCAACTTCAAAAGTCAAGACAAGACATTCTTGTCAAAAAATAACATGAAATAAAATGTTTTTATTTACATACATATATGATTTTTTGGATTATAAGTTATTTTTCCTTGCTGTTTTAGATTATAGTAATATACAACATGTCTCGGCTTCCTTCTTCAACCCTTTTGGACCCTGTTTGTCATTCGGGTCTTAGATTCATCCCTGGTGATGCAGATGAAACACACCACTGTGGCCTGTACAATAACGTTGGGTGGTCTCCCTCTCCCAAAGATGTGATTTGCATATGTATTTCTTTAAAAATCCAGAGAAGTCATACTGAGCTGGGAGATTCTTTGTAATTTCTACTCTCTCGCTGCAGGGAGCTGATCTGTCCAATATCCCATGGACATTTAAAACCATTACTCACAAATTATTTAACCAATTGTGCTTATTGTGCTTATAACTGATGCATATACCTTTTATCTTTTGCATTACTGTGTTGTATTCCTTGTTCCCTCGACCTCGTTGTAAATGAGGCTAAACTAAAATAACTGAGGTCTTAAAACTAGACAGAGGGCTCACAGGAATTGAATCAAAAGTTAAAGATTTCTTTGTGCCCACATATTTCAGTACATGATGCTTTTAAAGTTTTATAAGTCCTTGTGGGCCCTGTGTCTGACACAATAAACAATATATCCAACTATCACGATAGGGCTATGTTATTAATAAGAACACAGAACCCCTTTGATTATATCATACTTTGCAGATATTAATTCTCTAACAAACAGGAAATTAGTCAAATGAATTAAAACTAGATTTGACAGGCAGTGAACCTGGGGGCTCTTTCACCAACATTCCAACACGCAAGCAGCAACTTACAACATAAGATCCCAACCGCTCCAAAATCACAGTTTACCCACTTTGTAGATTTGGTAATCTATTACATTATAATCTATTTCTGGGGATCAATTCCCAGGCGTTACCTTTGGGTAGTTTCTCCACATGCCTTTGGATCTCTACGTCAATACTGAAGTGAATGTAGGTGTCTTCCTTCCTGGTGGCCACAGGGGTGTCCTGCACTGGGTTCACATCCACACCATTCAAATCTGCAGGAACAGAAACAGAGGAAAGAGAGAAAAATCACACTAAAATGGATTTTTTGCGCATTAATAAGGCCGTAACAAACTCAACGGTGATTTTGTTTTGAAGTCATAATATTCCGGCAGCTGGGGCACTAATAAAATATTCTAAAATAACACTGTATAACCATTTTAATAACATACAGTCAATTCCTGTAATTGAAATAAAGTTTATACATTTACTTTGACATATAATATTGTGTATTTTGGCTTTTTAATGACAAATAAGGGTATTTACACCTATTCATTATTTTATTTCCTAAAAAGTGTACTGACTCTACCATTATAAAAATAACCAGGCTGAAAGTTACAGAAATACACCGTTAGGAATCCAGTTTAATTAAGTATTAGTATAAGTAAAAGGTTCATAATTGCATCAATCTACATAATGTAGCTCATGAACTTATTTTACATGACACATGTACATTCACACTATATTATAGTGTGATATATCCAGCAGCAGTGACTAAAGCTTATATCACTTTAGTCAGTTTTCTTCGTGCAGGATAAGATGGAGATCAAATACCTTTGATACTAATGGTCATGTACGGGTCGATGCATTGCCCGGCATCCTTCAAACCAATTTTTTCAATCTTTATTGTAAGCAGGGTCATCCCAGGTTCTGAAGGTAACCGTGGCAACAAGGTACCTGTGGAGGACAAAGGTCAGCGGAATTAGCGGCGTAGTGACATCACAAACAGACGCATTTGCTGTAGCACTCCATTTATCACCGGACGACAGGTCATAGTCGTATGGACTCTCCAGCAGAGTAGAAGATAAGAATTTAATTCAGGAGTTTCTGCTTTTCAGATGATGAAATGAATTCCCTGTTGACTGAAGGGCGAATCAAAAAGGGTCTTAGTGATCCTTCGGCCGATTCTGCCGATTCTGAAGCTAAATGTGCTTCTAAAATAAAACGTATCTGCCACGGCCTCCACTGTTTGGACAGGGTTTGTTGACGAAGCCGTACCTTGCGAAGCTGCAAATGAAGCAGGCAGGTAGGAATGAGCGATGAAGCCATGCACAGCACCGACAGGAAGAACAAAAAGACACACAGTCAAACAGCCTCCAAAAACCGGACAACGTGACTTGACAGCAGGCGACCAGCCCAGACAGCTGCTGAGTTTGATAAACGGTTATCAGTACCCGGAGCTCGTGGGGGGAACGCTTCTGTAGATCCCGGCCCCGCTGCAGCGTCCTCCTCCTCCTCCAGCTCCAGGTTCTCCTCCTCTCCCGGAGCCAGGATTTTCCTGACAGAAGAGGGATGGGCGATTATCCACAGACCAACATCATGTGCCAGAATTCAGAACCAAATATAGCAGATGATCCAGTAATTTGCAAGAAAAAAATTGCATAGAAGTGAATGGAGAAATGTGATTTGGTGTCGTAGAAATGTACGTTTCTCTGAGCTCACTGGGAATTCTGTTTTAGTCGACAAGCATGATTTGTGACATCACAACTTAATAACAAGCCTCTCGTTATTTTTTTAATAAGGGAGAAAATAGGCATTTTAAGGTTTTAATGAGGTAATTGTGACTTTAATTCAGAAATGATTATTTCCGAGCAGATTATTTTTAATTGCCTTGAAACATTACTGGAGGGGATGGTTAGGATTTATTTTGGAAGTGCCTGCGGTGCTCGGCGTGCTAAGAGGGACTGAACGGAACAAACGAAGCATGGAAACTAATTACAACAGACTTTGCAGCTTGTAGTGGATACACAGCGTTTGTACCACTAAATGTTCATGTATCAATGCATTAATAATGGTATATACACATAATACATGTAAACACACACACACTATAGAACATTTCTGACGCTAATTATTTAATTTCTCACATTACGTTCAAACAATATCATTATAATCACTGTCCCTATTTAAAAATCACTGTTTATCTTTGCAAATATCTAATTTATTTTAAATGAATTCACTTATTTATGCTTGTGTATGTAGGAGTATGGATGAATATATGCTATTATACATAAGATGTTTTTTGTACATATACTGATGTGTATTTATGTATGTCTGTGTATGTGTGTGTGTGTGTGTGTGTGTGTGTGTGTGTGTGTGTGTGTGTGTGTGTGTGTGTGTGTGTGTGTGTGTGGCCTGCTGCTACAAATATGTTCACCCAAGCATTTTTTCAATTTTCTTTTAAATTCTAGAGGAGAATTTTCTTTCCAAAAAAAAAAAAAATCAAATACACCAGGTTGAATTTTAGAGGAAATTATGAAGAAAAAAGAAAATGTGTGTTTCTCACCACTGCCTCACCTTATCTACCTACTAATCCTCTGTTTTTTTAAATAGCCTCATTCCATCCTGTACTTTTACTCCTATTCATTTATTTACTCCTATTTTATATTTTTAGATTTTATTTATTGTACTGGTCTTTATTTTATTGTCTTCATTATATTTAAATGTGGCAGACTGCTGCTATGGCGACCCAATTTCTCTTTGGGGATGAATAAAGTCATCTATCTTTCTTTCTTTTTAGTGATTAACACACAGAAACATCATACATGCAGCAAATTACAGGTGCCGCGTTCACAATATTAGATGTAGATCAGGTTGTAGTTTCAAAAAATGAGGATATACAGTTAAATACAAGCTCAGCGCAGTCAGATATTGAGTGATGTGCATTTACCTTAAGGGCACTGGCTGGACATCATAGGGGAACTCTTTGTTGTAGGTCAGTATATTTTTAATAACTGGTAACAAAAAAGGACAAAGACGTGAATGCAGCAGATCCACAGACCCTGTGATATTAATAAGAAGCCGCTTTTTTATCGGTTGCTCAACTTACTGGTTTCCAGTTTCTTCAGGTCTTCTAACTTGAACTCCTCCTTTGACTGCGTGCACTAAAGAAGATCAGAGAAATCACACATTTAACACATCTGAATTCATATGAGAATAAACAAAGGTAAGGCATCAAATGCATCAGATGTTTCTGAAAGATTACATTTGTATTTGAACAAAGGGGAGAGTTTATATGCTGCATATTTATTATATTAACAACAAATACTGTGGAGAAATTTGGAATCAGTATTTAAAACATATGAAAGGAGGTGAAATTTACAGTTTGCAGCACAAAATGTATAACTGAAATAAAAATTCAAAAGGAAAAACATTTTTACACATTTAAAAAAAAAAAAAAAGAACATGCTTGTCACGTTCATACAAACCTGCAAGCTGGCACTTCTCATCTCCAGGCATGTTGCAATCTTCCCTAAAGTTTTCTAAAAAAAAATAATTAAACAAAAGCCTTGTCAGTCAGTCAAACTACACGACTTTCCTGCTTAGAGATTTAAAAAAACAGAGAGATAGACGTTACCTTCTGCTCCTCTGTGAACTCTGACGAGTTCGTGGACTGAACTTCTTTTTGCAGCTGTCGTGCCAGACTAAATCAACCGAGAACAACACGATTAGAAGCTGGCGCAGGCTTCGCAGATTCAAACTTTTCTATCATCCTTGTAAATGTAAGGTGGCTGCATCAAGTCGCTCTGCGCCCCCTCGTGGCGAAAGAACGAAAAATGGAAGCTACCCATCTTTGTGTTATTAGTGCGAATTGCAATAAAACATGAGTTAGTTGACAAAGCAGATGCACAATTGGGATTTTTTTTTTTTTTGCCTTTCCTGGTGTCTCGTGTTAGGAAAAGGAAGCATTCTCCTCTAAACAGATGAAACCAAAGCATAACAATGAGAGGGTGTGGCTGAGTATTTCTCAATACTCTGAGGGGATATTGGCCCGTTTCTGCGCTGCATGACACATAATGTAGCGCAGTGCGAGCAGCTCCAGATGATCTTCCATTACAGGCTTCATTACTCTCCCTCATCTCACACTGCTGCTGAATGGGATGCAACACACACGCACGCACGCGCGCACACACACACACGCGGACGCACAGGTCCCTCTGCAACAACTGCCACATCACGTCATGGATGGGTCGGGTTTATTTACCGCTCTGAGGACTGACTGACAGCTCAGAACTTCTTGCAAAGCACCGTGCATGCACCCACTGTCTCCTCCGTGCGTAATCTGCCTGAAGATTTAAGGAGCGATGGATGGATGGAGAACAAAAAAAAAAAGGAGGAAAAAGAAGCATGCCGCTGTGTTCAGGATAAACCAGCTGCGGGTGGAGAGCCAGGACATACACATGTTGAACGCAACTTACATTTGGTACTCATCTATAGCCTCCACTAATTGTCCCCACGAGTCAAAGTCTGTGCCTTTTCTGAAACTGGCGTGCCATTTCTGAACAGTCTTGCTGACATCAGACATGTTGGCACTGCAGGGCGGGTGCTGGCGGCGCGCTCAGGGCAGCATAGCCGAGGAGGAGGTTCATCTACGGGGCTGGAGCGGCGGCGTCGTCAGCGCAGGTTCTGTGCTGGTTCCAGAGGCGCACAGATAGACCGGTGACACCCCGACCAAGCCCTTTCTGCCTGCTCACCCTGAGCTCGCATCCGCACCAGAGAGGAAGTCCCGCCTGGAGAGAGAGAGGGGTGCGCGCGTTTCGGGACGCGGGGTCGCCCGAGTGAACGGCAACAGGATGTCTGCGGGAAGTACAGAACAGCTGGTGTTTTAGCTAAAGGGCTAATTAGCTTCTTTTTTTTTTCGTCATCTAATTTGCAGTTATGATCGCGTATATATATATAAGATAATATGTTGCTTTATAGGCGTTTGTGGCTTATATGTCTGTTCCAGCTGTGCATGTATGTGTTTATGGGGTGAAAGAAAGTCATTTTAAGCAAAACATGTTAAATGCCCCAGCTTCTCATTTGACTTTTTATTATTTTTAGCAATATTTTTGTTTTTGGTCTCATAAAATGAGCCAATTTGACGAGTTTGTCGTTAGGTTTTAGGACATTTCATTTTGTTGTTGTTTGTTTTGTTGTTATTACATAGACCAAACAATTAATAATTTATTTTAAATTATTCATTAATGGCAATAAATGGGTAATAATAATTGTTTTGCTGATGGGGATAGTTTAGGGAAGAATGTAAAATTAAACTGTTAATGTATTATTTGATTTTATTTTGAAACGCAGATAGAAGTGTAGAACATTTGGTCACAATTTTGTATTGTTTGTTTTTTGGCCAAATTTAGATTAATTAAAAAAAAAATCAAATCGGTATCACAATAATTACATTTACTTTTACATTTTGTTTTTATCTACTGTGTTTAATGAATTAACCCTTTATACCTATATATCAGAATTTCGTGTTACACAATGTTTTTTAATTGTTGCTTTTATTAATAATAATAATAATAATATATTAATACCTGCCACTCAATTTTGCGATTAATAGCTGTTCCACTATTGTGTTTTGATATCGTTTGATACCACTTGAACAGATAAATAAAGAGATTACAAAAGTAACTTCATGAAAAGTAATTCATAACGTTTTTTCTATATGATTTTAATCATAACTATATATTTCTGTGGTTTAAAGTTTAAAGGCAACACATTTACCGCCTTTATTTTGAAAACCCAGCGTCGGGTTCCGGTTGTGTGCTGCTGGTCTCCAGCAGGACGCGGCTGTAGTTTTGTTATCTGCGGGGCAGCGGCTCTGAAACTACACAAGTGTTGTGTTTCAGGTGGAATTAGCCGCTGACAGAATGAGATAAGATGGACAGCGTAGCGACGGAGTGTTCTGCTGCTGAGGAGGATGAATGTGCAGACTCGGAGGTGTTTTGTTTGATGAGAGTCGGGAGAAATTCAGACTGGCTTCGTCTGCCTGAAAACACAGAGGTGCTGTTTGCTAACGTTAGCTAGCTTAGCAGACTAAAGCTACCTTCTTTTTAAACCGCAAAACTTGCTCATATTCACGCCATATTCGGCTTTTCCACTTAAAATATCTTTTCTTGTAATATTTATATTATTCGGTTTTCAATCAAAATTATCCCCGTGTTTGCAATGACTGATAAAAAACATGTAGTAAACCTTTAGCGAGCTAACTGGTGTTATGTGCGTGTTCTTGTTTTTGACTGCTCAGATCACCATTGGACGTGGCGTGGATGTCACCTACCAGCTGCTGTCTTCAAGTTGTCCCTTGATGGTCTCCAGACTGCACTGTACTCTCAAGCAAAGGGAAGATGGCCAGTGGACAGTGACAGACAAGCAGGTAGCCAGGGTTCTGATATAAACTTTATGATTTATGTTTAATTAAGGTTCCTGTATGAACTGATACATCCTTTAAACAGTTCATTATTATTGACACAAAGAAACAGCAGACATACCCACACTCTCACATTTTATGAATCTTAACAACTAATCAATTATGGAGAAAGATACCAACCGATTAATTGGTAAATTTGTTGCACCCCTACCTACTTTATCTTTAACATAATCTACAACAAGTCTTTCTTGTATATTTCTGTTTCCTTTGAGAAGCACATCAGTTTGCATCAAAATGTATTTCATAAGAAGGTCCCACCTGCTCACACCATCAGTCTCATCTCCTATTTCCACACAATACAGATTTTAAACTGGAGTAAAATGGTGTTGAGTTGATACCTGATGTCGAACATCTACATTTATTTACATACAGAAGTTGGCTTCTGAAGAATCAGTCTTGTGACCATGTTTAAATAAACATGCATAACAACACTTGCTTGTGTTATTCTTTTCATTTTAATCTACTGGTCTTTATTATATTGATATTTTTGTTGTCTCTTTTGTATGAGTATTGTTTTATGTAGGGGCCTAGAATGTAAATTTGCAATCTTGCTAAATATGGTGTACTTAGAGCTCATCTTGGATGTTTTGTTCATTATCATATTATTTCCCTCTCAAATAAACAAAAAATGAATAATATAATATAATATAATATAATAATGAAATAATATTCCCCACATACATACACATTTTTATTCTATTGTGGTTCATTTTTGTAGCTCCACAGTCTTCTAAAAGTAGCAGGTCATCTAATATATAACAGGGTCCAATGTTATAACATAATATACAGATATATTATTCCCAAAGTAATGTCCATACATTTCCCTGCACACCTTTGACATTTCCATCATTTAATTTGGCTCAGATATAAAGAATTTAGCATCTTAAACTGAGTCAAACCCGTTTTAAAACTAGAGGCATGTTCTTAATGTTCTTGGTGTATGATTATTTTATTCAGCTGGTGCTGATAAAGGAAGTGTTGCTTTTATTCCTCAGAGTCTCAACGGTGTGTGGGTCAATGGAAACCGCATACCTGCTGAAGAAGCCCACCAGCTGAGGCTCGGAGACTCCATACAGCTCGGAGTACCTTTGATTGAGACCAAAGTTGAGCATGACTACCTGCTGATCCGACGGCCACTCAAAGACATTAAACCTTACCTAGCAAAGGGACACAGAGATGGCGCCAAAGGATCGCACATACCCAAGAAGCCCAAGAGGAAGTTGACCATGGAAGAAGTTGAGGCATCTACCTCAAAGCCCAAGCTGTACCGCTGCTCATCTGCAGACAAGTCTTTAGCACAGCCCTGCCCCCTGACTCCAGCGAAGCCCCACCATCGACTCAGTCACACCCAGCAGGAGGAAACTGGTCCCAGTAGACAAATCCAAGAAGTACACCGATCTACCGAAGGCCTCATTCCCTGTGACCTGGACAACTTACAGATGTATGTGTGTTCTTGTTATATCACAAACCCAAGTAGTAAGTTGTCTGTATAATTTAAAGGCTGCAACCAGGCTATTATCTCCATTATGGATTAGGCTGACAAATCGATTAATTGATTAATCATTTGGTGTTTTCAGAAAATAGCTGTTACAAGTTTCCAGAGCACAAATTATTCTCAAAATTTTTCACCTATTTTCAAAACGGCAAAGAAATCTGTTGATAATTGTCCTTGTTAAATATCTTAAGAAATATATCTATTATAAAAAATAGTGTGTTATATACTATTTTACAGAATCCTGAAACGCTTTTGTCAGTCCTCAAAAACGTCATCCATCAGCTACACAATGAAAAAGATTTTTTTTCTAAGTCTTTTTCACCCAGTCCAAAACAAAATGGAAGTACATTATCTTCATGCTTTAATTGTATGACACAAGCAAAAAAGGGACACAATAAAATAAAACAAAAAGTGATATAACACTTGATGCTATATCACAATATTTGTTTCTGTTATTATCATCACATAGTTAGAAGGTAAACCTTTTTTAAATAGAAACTTAAATTTCCCTGGTGTCCTTTCATGTATTTATTTCTGCAGGTACAGCCAGAACATTCTGATGCTGAGGGAGCAGGTGGACAGCACCCAGAGGCAGGTAGCCTTTCTGGAAGGAGAGCCCCACCAGGCTGACCTGCTCAGAGGGGAGCAGGTCAAGGAGCTGCAGGCGCAGCTGGAGATGCTCAGAGCCAAGATGCACAGGATGGAGACGTTAGAGAAATCCTTCAGTGAAACTAAAAGACAGCTAGAGGTGAGAGGCTTTCCCATAGCTCCTTTTTACAAAAAGGAATATTAATAACCAACATTTGCTATATAGTGCTTTTATATTTTCATTGACTCTTTAAAAGATATCACTAATCTGAATGCAAGTGTAATAGCTGACTGTTTTGTGACCAGAATAAAGCTGAAACAAAGACTATCTGAAAGTAAGGAAAGAAGTTGAATTTCAGAGTGAAGTTTTACAGGATTTGATGATTCTGCCCATTGACTTGAGAAAAGCTGAATGGAAGCTTAACGAGCCTGAACAGTTTGATATTTGCAAGGTTTCTGTAGCTACAAGCGTACAGGGGAAGTTGGCAGGCAAAATCCTCCGGAAGAAATAGAAAAACAACAATTTGAGTGCGCAGCAGTCATACTAAATATATATTGTTATGATCTTTAAAGAGTCAGTTCACCCAAATCACTGTGTCTAACCCTGTGGCATCTAGCCTCGTAGCCACGTAGTATCTTGGCCCATAAAACTGAAACTTCTCTGCATGGCTAGATGAGTCAAAGACGTGTTTTTGGTGCTCCCGTGGGAAACATCATGAAACACTTAAAGTTGTAGTTGTATCCTGCACAGAACGTGTGAACGGTGTCTTTTCCCCTCCCACCATACCAAAAGCTTAAAGTTTCTCTATTGCTTGTTTTTAGCTGACACATTTTCTAGAGATTACAGAGAGTGTTGCATTATAGTATAACAGAAAGGATGGTTGTACAAAGATCCATAACAGGGCAACTTTCTGTGAATGAGTGATGGGTACAAAATATTTTATCCCAAACCTTGTTTTGTATTTAAAGGCACAGAAAACTCAGCACCAAGAGGAGCTTTTGAAAAAGCAGTTGGAGGACGCTTTGCAAGAGGTACGTAGCATTAAACTGGAGCTTGTATGTGTTGTTAAACAAACACTAATTCAAGCAACAGGACACAGCATTCATAGTATAAAAATATGATGTATGAACATAAAATACAGTACATGGTCTTATGTTTTGTGTTTTCAACATCCTTAGCAAAAGAAAGTTATTGGCGAGCTTGCCCTTTCTCGACAAGGCTTCGAAGAGATTCTCTTGGCCAAAAACAAAGAGTTGGAAGTGACAAAGGTGTGACGATATATTCACAGTTATTCAAGCATATTTTGTGTAGAATCTCCTTTGCATAACTTTCTTTTTTCGTTTTTCATAGGAAGAGAAAGAGAAGGCAAAGGCCCAAAAAGAGGAAGTCGTAACACAAGTGACTGAGGTTCTGGAGAATGAACTTCAGTGCATCATCTGCTCGGAGCTCTTCATTGAGGTATAATTAAGAATCATCTAAACACAGCGTTGGGAAATGACATATTTGCTTTAAGTCACATTTTATGCATTTTATTCCTAGATACAAATCTTTACAGGCACCAAAAACTGTTTTTGTCTCTGAGGTGATTCAGGGGAAGCACACCGTTGACGCCTTTTTCAAAAATAAAACAAACTGAGTGATCGTTATTCTTTTGCAGGCAGTCATCCTGAACTGCGCCCACAGCTTCTGCAGCCACTGCATCAAGCAGTGGCGCAAAAAGAAAGACGAGTGTCCCATCTGCCGACGAGCCATCCAGTCCCAGACCCGTTGTCTGGCATTGGACAACTGCATCAACAGCATGGTGGAGAATTTGAGCCTGGATATGAAGGCAAGGCGTCAGGAGCTCATCTCTGTGAGGAAAGGTGAGAGGTGCGTTACAACCAGCGCGTTAGTATATTAGAGCTAAGACAGTCTGTGGAGTTGTTATGTAGCACATTATACACACTGTTTGGTGTATTTTAACAAAACAGGTAAAGCAAAATGGAGACTGAAAATGAACCGTATTTGAAGTTTCTTTTTGCTTCTCCTACACTCCTATGACAAGTCCCATATTTGGTTGAGCATTAATCCAACATTCCACAGTATTATAGTCAAATCTGGGAGATTTTAGTGACACTACTACTAGACAACTTTTCCACTTTCTTGGGTTTCCGAGTGATATTGTTTGTGCCGCTGTCACAAAGACAACTGGAGCAAGTGTTTCCTTGTTGATGCGATTCCCCTTACTTTAACCCTAAATAGTTATCTGATACACTAATCACAGAGAGAGGAACATTATTTGAAGGGGGACCAAACTTCAACACAAGTTTGATCGCTTTCCGTTTTCCTCAGAGCGTAGCTCCGTGACGAAATGATCAACAGCACTTTGGAAATAAGAGAGAAGAAAGAAGCATGTTCGCTGAAGAGGTAACACACTGCGTACTAATAACATCTGATATAATAATAGTTAATTATGAGAGGAAGTCTGACATTTTTCTTGCATCTTTCATTTCTGGACATTATTCATCATGTTTTCAAACAAGTTGGATGCAGCTGTGGAAGAAATATTGAACGAACGATCCTATTGGATCCTTTTTTTAAAACTGTATCATAACAAATGGAGTACACCACGAGTTAGCTGCATTTTGAGTTTGCATTACTACAGACATCTACGCAATTTTTAAAGGGTTTGCCCTACCTCCAAGTCAGAATCTGTAAGTTGCAGTTTAATTTTTGCTTTCTATAATCCTAAACAGTAAAAAATCTTATTAACATACTACATCTAGGTGGACACTTCTTTGAATATGGACGAAAATCACTAAACAACAAAGATGCAATCAATTATTTTTCATATGTAATTGCAGTGTAATCACAGTGACAAACAGCCCAAATAAGTCACAATTATAAATAATCAACAAATTAGCAACAATATTATGAGCATGATTGCAAAGGGTTAGTCCTCCTGAGCCCCTTCAATGCCGCCACCTCCTCTCAACAACAACAAGATAACAACAACATATCAGTATCACACTTGTGTAACAGTTACCACATGGATTCCCCTTATAGCTTTTAATATCTGCCGGACAGCGGTGTGCAACGCCACATTCATCAGATCAAATGACTGGACAGCCTTGACATGTCTGAGCTCGGTGACTAACGCTCCTCCCGCCCTCAGCAGCAACTCCAACATGTTTGACTCCCAGCTGCTCAGAGGCTCTCAACCTGTTCTGTGTGTTCTATAACGGTCCGTGTGTTTGAAGAGGAATTACTTTCACAGCTTCAGCCTGTCACATGATTTTGAAAATGGAGGCGTGCAGGTGGGTTGTCCAGTATGCGGAGCAGAGTGAGGTTTTCAACACAAGATGGCAGTACAAAGAGGCTGATTTTATTAGTCTTCCCTTTCTGCTGAGTGATGGGTTAAAAATGCACTGAAATAAAAGCAATTGAAATTTGATTTGATGTCAAGCAAAACAAAAATTCATGGAATTAATTGGAACATTAAATATTTTCTGCACTTGGGGAATAAATGCTGTGTTATTGATTAGAATACATATATAAACATTCTATAGAACCTTTCAAAACAGCAATATACATAGAAAATACAGTAATATTGTGTCAAAGCTTTTTTAAATGTGGTACAGATTCAACTGAATTGAAACTTTCCACAGTTTTTTTCCACACAGTTTTCTAGCTGAATCAGTAAAATCACTTCTTGGGTCTGAGGGTGGAACAGTGAATCTTGGGGCTGCATGATGGGGAATGTGCATGGGGGCAGTTCTCAGGCATTGGTGTGGGTGTTTCTTTTATACTTTATTATGAAGCACGTTTGTTTCTGTTCCACCTGCTCACTCCACTTGAACCACAATATGAATTATGATACTTACAGTTACCCCCAAACTTCTTTTTCTGTAGGTTTACAGAGATGTTTACAAGTTTATGGCATAAAACTTTTAACAGGATGTGGTTGCCGACCTGAGGAATCTGGCAACCAAAAGAAGGGAAATTGGTCTGGGGATGGTGGATTTTTATTTTTTTAAGAATAATGAAACATTTTGATTTGATCTATGTTATTGTACACAAGGGTGAGGGATATCACAATTACATTTGTTTTTACAGAAAGTCTGTTGATATTCTATGAGTTAATAAGTCTCAAAAAAGAATGACCTTTGTAGTCAAAGCCAGATGTTTCTTCTTCTTCTGTGCCAAAGAGCTACTTTGCAGTCCAAAAACTATTAAAAACACATAAATGAGTCTCACTGTAGCACAGGATGACATGTTCTTTCATTTGGGTTTGGATTATTTATAGTCAGTCACACTTGCATAAATGTCTATTCATTCCACGACTGAAAATAGCAGCAAAAACTACACAATTTTCTTCTATTTTAAAAGTGTTTGCTGAAAACTTCGGTGCCCAGCCGTTTTAGGAATTTACCGTGATTAACGGGAAAAAATGTGATCCCCCCCCCCTTTTAAAGATTTACATTGTCAGTAGGTGTGAACAGGCTGGCACAGTAGGCAACTAAGAAACTACTTAGAGATTAATGTTGGTTTTGGTATTTTCAAGGGACTTGTTGACAGCAATAAAAAATATCTATATATAGAATCATTTTAGACTGACCCTTAAAAGTCATGTGAAGCACTTGAAAGGGTCTCAATGGGCTGATGTGTTTTTGTTTGTTTGCCAGCAGCTGAGACTGCAGATGTGATGGTGATTCACGACGACAACAGCAGCGGGAGTAGCGACAGTGACGGCAGCATGGTGTCCAGAGACAGCAGCCTCAGCTCCGTGGTCTCTGTGTACACAGGGGACAGTAGCATCCACTTGGACTCAAGCTCTCCCTACAGTGGTTACTCCGACGAAAGCGTCGACGAGTTCGAAGATTAGCCCGTTTAGTACATTGAGCCGCAAATTGGACTTTCTAAGTGTTTGGTTTCCCCCCCGAAATGTTCCCGGGATCTTTAAGATAAATACATGAAGTTTGGTCTCATCATGAGTCCTGGAACCAGAGTTAGTGTATGGTTTTCTTTTTGTAAAATGTTAAGTTGTCTTATTGTCCTTATTTTCAACATAAATAAAGTTTCTTCTTATGCATTATCACAGTCACTCCCTGCCTCTATGTTTCGGAGCACATGTTGACTGTAGACGATTAGTGATGCATTGTTGTTCACAGTGGTCAGCACTGTGGCCTCACAGCAAAAAAACCTTTCCAGGTCCATCTATGTGGAGTTTGCATGTTTTTCCTGTGTTTGTGTGGGTATACACCAGGTACTCCAGTTTCCTCCCACCACGAAAGACATGCATGTTAGGGTTAACACCTGCCCCTGACCAATGTACTGGCAAAAAAAAAAAAAAAAAGGTCTCTGGATCGTACATTGCAGTTGTCTACTGGTCTTATTGTGCCTGTATGTGTGTGTGAGGGATGGGTTAAATACAGAGGATCAATTTTGTTTATATGTAGGCCTGTGTTCAAGTACAACTGAGGACTTTTGTTGCATGTCATGACATTATCCAACCTGCTTTTTCTGTCTGTTTTTGTATTCTGTCAATGAAAGATAAAATTTGCCAGAAAAAAAATAAAAACATGTTTTAAATATCATCTTATAGACTAGAAACTTGCTTGAAATTAAGTCAAATCTACACTTTGCTACTTCATTACCACAGATCAATAAGTAAAGCAGATATGATATTCGTACTAGATTACCAAATGTAGTTTTCATTATGTTGAGAAAAGATTAGAAAGAATCATTAGCGGGATATTAAAATATCCTTAAGAAAATATCCTTATGGCTTTCAATAATTTAACAAGGCAATCTGATCTACGATCTTTGGCTTTAGTTTAGTTTTCTTTTTGATCTGGAGCCAGACTAGTGCTTTAAAAAACTTAAGATTAACTTGCATACCTTACATATTAACATACTGTTAACCATGTACTCATTGATATTTTTATTGAATTGGAAATTTAAACAGAAAAAACAAGTATGCTTTGCTTTGAAAAACTGGTAAAACTGGTTCGACGTGAACTTTCTGTAATTTCATATGGAAGCCATGTCGTGTGGTGTGAAATTAGTTTTAAAAAGCAACAGGCTGTGCCAGGAAACCAAAATGAATGACGGATTTTTGACAGTAATTCCTGAAATATTGCCAAACCAAGTGAATCACCCAAAATGTTGACATTTTTCTTGGTATTTTTAGATCTCTTTAGCCAATGTCACAGTGTAAACCCATGCCCTGTACAGAGGTTGCATGCAGGCCAAACACATTAGTTTCTACAAATCTATAATTTATTCCATCCAGTCAGCAGTATAGACTTGTAGTCATGTAGCTAATAAATCATAACACTGTAGCTCAGCTCTAGGCTTCTGAGACTAAGTGATGTTGGAGTTGGAGCATACTAACTTCTTTAACTTTAAATTTTCTTTTTTGCATTTACTTGTTTCACAACCAGACCCCAAACCAGCCTGAATCGCTCCATAAATGAACCACACAGCAGATAAATTATTCCTGCTTCTGTGTGTGTTCCATTCATCGAAATGCCCACCTGGGAGTTAGAGAGTCGTCCTCCAGGCGCACACAGGTTGTTACTGTCGGCCACTGAGCAGCTCCAGATAAGCTATAGTGCTTTGCTGAAAGGCTCCTGGGCTCCTTACATTAACAAGCACCTGAATGCTTTTACTTCTTATGATGATGATGTAATAATGCATAGTAAGCACATCGTGTACAGTTGTTTAGCTTATGTTTTATTTGTATGTGTACTTTCTAAGGCTTTTAAAAATGTACCATTAATTATTTATGTTCAGAATTAAGTTTATTTTTTAAAACATTTATTGTCATTGTGACTGGAACTGGTGGAAAGTAACTAAGTATATTTACTCAAGTATTGGTATTGTACTTAAGTATGATTTTGAGGTACTTGTACTTTACTTGAGTATTTCCATGGGATGCTACTTTATACTTCACTACATTCTAGAAGGAAATATTGTATAATATACTTTATCTTTTATAAAATTTACCTGACAGCTTTAGTTTCTTCTCAAATGAAGACTATACTATTTTACATACATATTTTATGATCTATATTCTATTAAATTCTTACTATTTTCTTTTTTTTTTTAATTTGATATCCAATTTGGCTAAAGTGCCCCAAATACAGTATGATGCCACACTTTTACTACAAATCTCCCAAAATATCTAAAATTGACTACTCCCTGATAAACTTAAACATGCTCTCACAAGTATTTAATGATAAAAAAAAAAGTAAAGTATATTATATTAAGTAAGATTTTTTTTTAACAACATTTCTACTTTAACTCAAATAAAGAATCTGAGTAATTTGTCCCCCTCTGCCACACATGCTGTAGTATGTTTTTGAAAAGTAAAAGTTATGAGATTATCAATAACCTAAATAATATTTCAGCTCTGAAGCTGTGCCTCAATAATCGCTGGAAGTGGGTGTTGTATTCAAGAAAAGATTTTCATCTTGGATTTTTTTTTTCTTCTTTTCGCTCCTTATATACAAGCTGCGTTGCCTAGCGACTAATGCAACATCTCCTTGGGCTCTCCAAGCAAATGGACGTGTGTGATGTGATGGCACAGGGTCCAGGCAGAAAGCGGTGCACGCAGTCTACTGTACCCACTGTAGATTAACAGTGTTGGAGCAACTGCTGGTGCTTGTAAAAAAAATCATTCAGAATCATAATCATTGTTCTAAAAACCTTGGTGGCATGTTCAATCCTTATGCTTTATTTTAAGGCTTGTTGTTCCCTAGGAAGTTTTCTGGATGCAATCTGTATGGAGAAAAAGAGCAAAGCAATTTCCAAAAAAAAGTTTTCTCAAAATATGACTATATAGTATTTCCTGATCCTTCCTTGCACATAAAATACTTTGGGATACATTTGAAAATATGAATTACATTTTTTTCTCTTGTAAGCAAAAAAAAGCAGCTCCTGCTTCATGTTATTTAGACCTCAATCGTGTTTGACAGCTGAATCATGCCTAAACAATGGACATGCCAGCTTGAGTTTACCTGTACACTTCTTGTTTGGTGCAGACGCAGGAATACCATGATTCATGCCTCTACCCGGAGAGTGCACTGCAACACAGCTTCCAGAGAGAGCTCGCCTCCCGTGCTGTGGATGGCTGATGTCACGACAGTCCATTAAAGCCGGAGTACGAGGGAAGCGTGTGTCTGTCAGGCCGTATTACACGAGGACGACAGTGATGGACTGCCTCAGGGGCTACAGTTGGAGCCTCATTCCTTCTGTACAGACCTCCATGTGACTCCTGGAGCAACCTCATGAAGTCAGTAAAATCAGCATCATGTAATACCTGACGCCCATGTGAAAATATGAACCAGATCATTACATAATTGATAAAAGCCAGAGATGATTCATCAGGAAATTGATTAGTCAATGAGCTGATACGTTAAAGATTTACCAACTATCAAAAAACAGTTTAAGTCATTTTTTTCAAGAAAAAATATAAAATAATCATTATTTCCAACTTTTAACATGTGCAGATTGTATGTTTTCCTTTGTCATATATAAGAAAAAATACTAAATATCTTATTTATAAACCTATAAATATCTGTGTTTTGGACCTTTGGTCGGACAAATAAAACAATTTGAATGAATTGCTTTTTGCTCTTCTGGTTTATATTGAGCATTTCCCCCATTTCTTTTTTGTTTTAGACAAATTAGTTATTAGAATTACCAATTAGTTCTCTGATGTGAGAGTGATGCTTGTTTTAGTTGCAGCTCTAGCAAAATATCACACCTATTACAATCTAAAGATAATCTTCCAACTGCATCCTCCCACATCTAAACGAGATACAGTCTTGTAACAGTTTCTCTGCTTTAGAATGGCATACAGTGTTTTTTTTAGATATTGTATAGATTGATATAAGTATAATTTGACTTGTGTGTTTAACCAATCCACAGATGTCAGATTAAACGTTATACCCTCCAGGTCAGATACCCATCTCTTATCAAGTTGATCCATAATAGTCAATTTTGTGCTCCATGTCTGCAAACTGTGTCTGCCTGAGGGTCGGCACACAGCCAAATAAAAGTCCAGAGAGAGCTGAGTGAAGCTGAAAAACATGAAATTCATACTCAGTACAATAGATACAAGAGAGTATTTTTTTATGGTAATGTATTTATCTGTGATCACAAAGAGAACAGGATTTTAATTTATTACTTTTTCTTTACAGCAGATGTGTTTGGCCAATGGAAATCAAAGAAATCCTGGTAGATTTGTATTCTCCCACACCAACTGTGCACCTGATTTATGATGTTATGTGTAAAATGGGTGGATTCAATCCAACATGCTCTTATCCAAAAGGCCCATGATCCATATCCATGGTCCATCTGCTTGCTTTGTAGTCTCCAAATGTTCTTCACAGCATGATCAAGCTGCAACCGGCTCCAGCACACCGCTTCCTGCAGCCTCCTGCAGCTTCCTGCAGCCTCCTGCAGCTTCCTGCAGCCTCCTGCAGCTTCCTGCAGCTTCCTGCAGCCTCCTGCAGCTTCCTGCAGCTTCCTGCAGCTTGCTGCAGCTTCCTACAGCTTCCTGCAGCTTCCTGCAGCTTCCTGCAGCTTCCTGCAGCCTCCTGCAGCTTCCTGTAGTCCCCTGTAACCCCTACAGTCTCCTGAAGTCTCCTGCACCCTCATGCAATCCCCTGCATCCTCCTGCAGTCTCCTGCTACAGTAATGTCAAACACACCCCTGGTTATGCTTTGCTGACACTGTGTTAATTAATTAATAGAAAAACTACTTTTGATTTGAAATTTGGTACATTTACCATTACATACAACATAACGAACTAACTACAACATAAATAACTGAGTTATATTTTTTAAATACAAAATATCAGTAATTCAATCAATGATATTTCACTACAGTTACATTTTAAACTGGTGGTATTCTAAATGATGATTACTTCATTTTTTGTTTAATTTCAAAACAAATTCATATGGGAATACAATAAAAAAGGTAAATCTAACAATATTACAATAACTGTTGATGGATCGCTTGTTTGCTGGTAATTTAAGTTACATTTTTACTGAAATAAGTCTACATTTACCTATAAAATGTGTGATGAATTAAACAGTGTCTATCATTCATGTTGTTTGTTCTAAGACTCCTCAAAAAAGGAGTATATAAATAGTATATAAATAATAATTTTAAAAAACACACAATTTCTCCCTTCTGGAAACACACTATTTAAACAATAGTGTGTTTTCAGAAGGCAGAAGTATTTTTTTCTTCTTCTTGGAATCATCACATATCAAAACCCCATGAGCACTTCAGGACGCATTCAAGTAATATCGGAAAATTCCGTTTTTCTCTTAGTAAAACGTATCAAAGGATGTCTAACATGGAAACTCGTGATGTCTAAACCATTTTTATGCCAAAAATTCTCTAGTTTAAAAACAGAACAGATTACACCGTTAATACTAAAACGCCTTATTTGTTTGCGACGTGTTTATACTCTAAATAGCGAAATAAATTCCCCTGCGACAAAAAGAACCCGTAGAGCATTCTGTTACCATGGAGACGAGTGGACACATCAGCGCGCTGCAGGTACAACAGCGAACAGCAGATAAAACAAACAGTAAAGCATTTAGTTTCTAACGCATTTAACGTCCTATAAGAACAGTAGGCGAGTTTCAGTCTGACTAATATCACCAGTGAATGTTTGCCAGCTGTAACTTCACAGGCACTTTTGGCTAGTGGCCAGTTCTGGCCAGCATGCTAACGTTAGCTAAAGCTAATGTCCATCTACTGGTTTTCACTGATAATGTGTGTAGTTTTATCATGTCATTAAACACTATTATCAATTACTGCAACTACTATCACATAAACATACATACATTAAGTAAAATTCTAGCTACTGTATTAAGATGTAATGTCATTTTTTAGAGTTGCAGTAAAGTGGTCCTTAAATGTTTCTGTTTGTTATTTAATGCCATAGGTTAACTGGGATTTAGTAACAATATTTGTAGTTGCTCATGTCATTAAACAAACTAGTACCATGCAAACATACCTGAAATGAGCCACCAATCTAGCTACAAACACTCAAATGTGATGGGTAATATGAATGTTCTTCTTGTAAATCTGCAGAAGTAGTTTACAAAAACCATTGCAACAACTATGTCCAAGTCCTCTTATCCTACAAGAGCCCAGCTCACTCCGCCGGACGACTGCAGTAGGATGAGGAGGATCATTGCTGAAGATCCAGACTGGAGCCTGGCTATAGTGCCTTTTTTATCAAACATCTGCCTGCAAAGCATTGTGAGAAACTTTGAAGGTATGCTTTTATTTGTAGCAACCCCATTCTGCACACTTTCACACCCCCTTGGGATTTAACAACAAAACATAAACCTCTTACAGAAAATCCCATCTTTGAGGAGCTCACACCCAGCCAGAGGGACTTTGTGCAGGAGCGACTGTCCCTTTCTCTGCCCCTGCATGTCACAGCCAACCGGATCAGCGACGGCGTCTATTGGAAGAGGAGCTGCGAGCAGCAGTGGGACCTTTGCGACGTCTCCCGTTACGACAACAGCTGGAAACGGATGTTCTTTGAGAGGCACCTGGAGAAAATCATTGAGCTTTTTATTCCGGATGTAACGGATCCAGAGGCAGTTTTAGCAACGGTGCCTCTTTGCAAGGACTATGTGAAGAGGCTGGACATCTCCCAGCTCCTGCCACCTATCAAGGAGCCGCAGAAAGAAGAGGATGAGTACAGCTCAGAATTGGCATATGACAACGAGTATGATGGACCTTCTATGGACCACTTTGACTTCAGCATCCTGCTCGACAAGCTGCCCTGCCTGGAGGAGCTCCATGTGGTGTACAGGGTCCAGCAGTGTGGGATGAACTTTGAATGGAAGATGTTCGAGATGACTGACAGAGACTGTGAGGCGCTCGCCAAGGCCCTAAATTCCTGTAAGACCCTGAAGGTAAATACTGACTCCTCCTCCACTAGTTTATGGCAGGCTGCTCAGTTACAAAGCTGCAGACATGATGTGATAGTTTGCTTTGCTTCTTTAGTTTATTTTACATGGAACATTAAATGCGTGTTCTATTTACATCAAAGAAAAGACAATAGAGCCTCCGGCTGCAACCTAAATAAGTCGCTATCACAACAGTTTTGTCGCATGAATTTATAACTGCATGAAAATGTGGAATGTTTCTGCTTCTGGTTTCTGTGCAAGACATGATATGAAAATACACATGATATTATTGAAGTTATTTTTATCTCTCTTTAATAACTCATAATAAATTAATTTGGTGATTTTTTTTAGAATAATTGTCTAGAAAATAATGTCAGAAAATAATCAGAAATGCTTGCTTCATTGTCACAGAACCCAATGGGATATTGGTTTGCAACCAGCTTGTTTTGTCAATGCTGATGCATGTAAACCGCTTTTATGCATGTGGAAAGTTCAAGTTGTTAACGAATTAAAAAAGCAATTATTTTCAATTGTAATGCCCTTTGTTCAATTTGTAGTGTTTTTATCTAAATAAAATATGCAGAATCTTGATCATTTTCCTAATATGCCGTTTCTACAGATATTGAGGCTCCATGAAAGCCACATTGAGGATAAAAAGTGCCGGGTGCTGGTGAAACACCTCTTGGACCACCCCTCCCTCAGGGAGCTTGACTTTTCCCACAACCTGATCGGAGACAGGGGAGCCAGAGCCGTCGGCAAGCTGCTCACCGGGAGTAAACTGGAGGTCCTGAACATGTGCGACAACGACATCAGAGATCCCGGAGCCAAAGCGATCGCTCACGCTTTGTCCAAGAACTTCTCCCTCTTGTCCCTCAACTTGCGTCTCAACCGCGTGAGAGACGAGGGGGGTCAGGCTATTGGCAAGGCCTTGATGAACAACAACACCCTACTACACCTGCACCTGGGAGGCAACGAGGTGACCCAGCCGACCGCCATCGCCCTGTCCAAAGTGCTGGTTCAGAACAGCACCCTGAAGAGCATCAACCTGTCCTGCAACAGGCTAGGTGTGGTGAGTACGGAAGCACGGCGGAAGCAGCAGTTCTTGTCAAACAGCGGAAAACAAACTGCTGGATAGATGAGAAATATAAAGACAGCATTACTATTCTTAGCTCCTCACTGCTTGTGAGGCAATAAATATGAAGTTAAACCTGAGGCTGGTGTCAGAGGAGAGGTCATGTTGTTACATATATCAAAGGTTTACCCTCTGTACGGTAGCCACGTTAGGACATTTCACACTCAGCTTGTCAGACTCAATTTGGCTCAGATTTCTTTGAGCTGCGCTTTGTTTAACCTCAGTTGCACTTGGACTTAGATGGAATGTTAAAATGCATCAACATGCCACACTGCGTCTCACAGCCATTCGGCTGATGTAATCCATCAATTTTATAAGAGATCTAAACAAGATAAAAACAAAAGTCTGGAAAGCGTCAGGGATCAACAAATATGCATCCGATTAGAACTAGAATGATTTGTTAAACGATTCCTTTGACAGAAAACAATTCTGTAACTATTATTTCTGTATTCCTAAGTCTTTATAACAGAAAAGTGAGTATTTTCTCTCATTTATTGATCGAAATATTAATCAAGAGAATTATCAGCAGATACAGCAATATTGATTTAAAGTGTTGCAGTGTAACATTCAGTAGTTACAAACAAATATTAACCTCAGAGCCAAATTTTTAGACCACTGTCATTCCTGGAAGCCTTACAGTCCCCAGAATGGATAAAAATGTCACAACTGTTAATCTAAGATTCTACCCAGAGTATCCAAAATTCTCTCCATATTATAATCTAAAATGTTGAAAACAAAGAGTATAAAACACTATAATAGCATAACACAGTCTGCATAATGAGTACTTTTACATTTGATCCTTTTGGTACATTTTGTTGATAATAATTCTGTACCTTTACTTAAGTAACATTTTCAATTCAGGACTTTTACTTGTCATTGAGCATTTTTTTCTGACAACAGTATTTCTGTTTTTACTCAAGTAAGCGTCTGAGTACTTTGTCCACCTCTGGGTGAAGCAAACAGCTTTTAAGTACACAGATTTTCAATTATTCATAAATGAATGTGGAAAACATGCAATAATAGAAAGAAGAGAAGTAGATGTGAATTTTCCCCTTCTCGTGCACTCTTCTGTGACTGGAATAGACAGTGGGAGGATCAAAAATCACCCACAGAGCATAAATGCAACGTGCAGCACCATCAATATCTTTGACCTTGGTCAAAAAATAGAAATGCCTGTTTCAGACATAACAATTAAACACACAGTAAGCAGCAGATCTACTGGGCTTATTTTGAACAGCAAAAATTGCAGAGGGCTGATTTTTCTAAGGTTATCAGGATCATTCTTTGACCTTATAGGGCAGCATGATGTGTTTAATTGTGTTGTGTGTGTGTGTGTGTGTGTGTGTGTGTGTGTGTGTGTGTGTGTGTGTGTGTGTGTGTGTGTGTGTGTGTGTGTGTGTGTGTGTGTGTGTGCAGATTGGAGGTAAAGCTCTGGAAGAGGCGATGTCTACCAACACCAGTGTAACAGAGTGTGACATCCGTCTGACAGAAGCTGATGACCAGAGTGTTTCCTTCATCAACCAGGTGGTTTGGACCAATCAGAGTTTAGAACATAAGAAAAAATCTCAAGAGAGAAAAACAAAATAGATTCCAGCATCTCCTCTTTGTAATAAAAAGCTGTTTTTATTCACTATTGACCTCTGCACCCTTGTAATAATTTAGCCATGGTTGACAAACACAATGTCATCTCTGCATCTTAAACTATTGTAGTCGCAGTAACGAAATCTGTTCTAAAACACAAAACATGTACAGTAGATCCATGTACAGTAGATGTAACATGGAGCCATGATGTTTTATGGATGTGGGTAGCAATTGTCATGAAATACTTTCTGACAGATGTGTTAGTGAGAATTCGAGTTTATTGAGCATATTCCCCATTTTGATACACAGATTTGTTAATCAGTCCTTTTGTAACATCAAGGCAACGTTGTGGTGGTGTTGGAATACATACAGATCTAACGGGTAATAGTGTAACACCTTTGCTAGGCCACAAAAAAAACATCTTTAGTGTAAATAATGTTGTTTTCCCAGTTTGTCATTCTGCAAAAATCTATCGTCTAAAATCATATGAAAAGAAGTAAAGCTTTCTGTAGATTCATAGTCGACAAATTCACACAGCAATCTGCACATGACCAATAATCACTCAACCTGCCCTTAAAAAGATGTTTACATGTGTATGTGTAAGGTTAAACATACACTTTATGATTCAATGAATGAATCAATCAAATCACCCTGGCAACACCTTTAAATCAATAAAGGTGTATTGAGTATAATTTTAAAATATAAAATTAGTTTAAAGGTTGACAAATATTCAAAATAACAAATGAAAAGCAGCACAAAGATGCTGTTGGCTGCGATGCCTAAATCATCATTTTTTCAGATAACTCACGCATTCCACATCTGCACATCAAAAATGTCCCTGCTCCATTTACCTTTAAATGTGTGTGTGAGACACATTAATCTAAGCACAAGATCCACATTGACAGTCATTCTACCCTCTCATCTATGTTTTATTTACAGTACAAATCCTTTCTGCCTTACAGTCTTATAAATCCACAAAATGATTTAAAATATAAAAAGACGAGCTTGAGTGAAAGAGTACATATTATAACAACCTAGTCTACTTAATACACATGATAAAGGGTTCAGTGCTTTGTATGACAAAAGCCTTTATGCTAACATTCGTCTATGGAAAAAAAAGACCTAGTCATGAACCTTTCAGTCATATTTATAATACAACAGATTAGAGCTAGAGTCATAAATCAGCCAAACCAATACATTGATAGCTTATTGCAGATGTTGGTGTATATGGCGGCTAATAAGTAAATTGCATTGCAGAAATGCCAAACTAGGGTTGAAACTAACAAACATTATATTGGTATTAGCCTCAAAAACCTTATATCCCAAACTTTATTTTTTTGTCACTGTTGTTGTTAAGTAAACATTGCACTGGTAAACTGACATTTTTCTATTCTTACACTCGTATGAATATCACAGTGAAGCCATCTGAGAGTTGGCTAATCATGAAAAAACGAATGTGATGACTTCAGTATGTAACAAAAAATGTGTGAATCCAGCACCTCTTCTTCTTGTAAAATAGGCATTTCAGCACATTTTAATGCACTTTCTTCTTGTTGCTTCCTGTGGGTCCTACAGTTTTCCCCATAGGACAGTACAAGGACACGCAAGTCCAGTTGATTCCACTGCTCGTTATAATCCAGCCCTTTATGACACTGAATCAAAAAAACGAGCTAAAGACTTTGAATTAACAGGTGAATTTCATTCTCTGTGACTCATTTGTTTTCTGTAGTGTCCTGCCGTTAAAGGTCCCATATCATAGAAAATGAGATTTGAATTGATTTTTCATTATAAGAACGTCTAGGTGTTATATAAATAATGTCCCATATTTCAAAACCCTCAGTCCACAGAGAGCTACACACAGCCCCTATTCAGAAATTGCGTCTTAAAACAAACTGTCAGGACTACACCACCTCATCATTCAAAGCCATTAAAATAAGCCAATCAGATGAGAGATTAATCTTAATGAGACAGACACAAAACGGCCATTTGTGGTGTACAATACAGGACCTTTAAACCACAAATGAGAAATGTCAATGCTTAAAGGTACCCTGTGGAGTTTCTCTTTATATATAATGTTACTGTGTGTGTCCTTGAGGTCTGACAAACATGTTCAATGCATTGTCTGCTTTTCTGTCATTGTTGGAACATTTTTTATCTTTCTTATGGAATAGTGTCAGTGAAACAGTATGAAGACAATATTGCGCCACAAACATACTCAGCAAACTCACAAAAGCACTGGTCCAGAGTGCTACTCATGAAAAACTCCACAGGGCACCTTTAAAGGTACAGTGAGTATTAGCAGCATCTAGTGGAACAGTCTTGACAGAAATGGAATAGAATATTCACAAATAGTTTCATTAGTATATAAATCAATCAAAATAATAATTTCACCTTAGATTGAGCCATTTTTATCTACCTGGGGAGCATGTCTCCCTTTGCGAAACCTGGCATGTTGCACTGCCATGATTGCAATTGACACCCTCACCACTAGATGCTGCCAGAAACTACACACTGTACCTTTAAGTTTCATGAACACCAGAACAGCACCAGCTGTGTGTAAGTGACGATTTATACGTAATTAACATGAAACTGGTTGTACCATACAAAGTAGTCTTACTTGCATGCAAGGATTGTCAATGGAGTTAACTATATTGCTTGGTAAGTGCTACAGATGTTTCCACAAACAAATGATCGAGTAAACCACTAGTAATAGATTCACAAGTAGCCAAATAGTGCAACCACATTCCAGAGAGAAACCTGAGGGTTAGATATCAAACATTACTCAGGCATCATATCTGATCTGCTCCTGTATCTCTCCCTCCATTATCTGGAACAGGAACATTAGTAGAGTCATGAACATTTGGTTCAACACGCTGTGATCGCATACCCCTCATTTGAAAATGATCTGGTTATTATGCAGCTCGTCATTTAAAAGGCCTAAAATGTAGAAATGAACAGAAGGAGCGATAACCAGGAAGGAGAATGTTGTTGCAAGCAGATTCCTTGCCCTGAAAACTATCCTGAGTTTAAGGTGCTTGCATAGGTGACTCGCGAGTTGTGAAAACAGGTTCAGTTTCCAGGATGTTTGAAGGTTTGATAGCATGCTGTGTTTTTTCATCATGTCTCGCTCCCTTTAACTTTTTCCGTCATGCTCTTTAGTATTGCTATGAAGGTAGTCCGCAACTCCAAACTTGACACCACGCATGGAATTGAATGAGTATAGCTAACGATCACATCATTGTGAAAAAAGTCACAACAGAAAGTGGAACCACAGGCAAAATTAACTGGAATTTCAAAGGTTCTAATGGCCGAAAATGATCCGCCACAATCAGATCTGCTAGTTTATCTTTCACTCAGGTCTCATGAGATGAAGGCAGGTTTGTAAATGAAGAAATCCATCTTCTCGAATGAGCTCTGTGCTTATTTTCATCCCTTAAAGATCCAGGGTGTAAGATTTAGCAGTATCTAGCAGAACAGACTTGGCTGGAATGGAATATAATTTTTATAATTATAAGTATGTTTTCATTAGTGTAGAATTTAATCAAAATAAGAATTGATATTTTTTTATTACCTAAGATTGAGCTGTTTTACAGCTCGGTTTTTGAGCTGTCTACACGGTGAGTAGGTCTCCCTCCATGGAGCCCGCCGTGTTGCACTGCCATATTACTACAGTAGCCCAGAAGGGATAAACCAAACACGCTTTTTTCGTGTTTTTCACAGCAACTACCTAGTGTACTTGCTTGGAGTAGTCAGTTGGTCATTATATGCGGCCAGAAACTAAACACTGTGGGGTTTTACAGGTAAAATAGGCTGAATCTGTACAAACTATTTCATATAGTATCAGTTTAAAAGTTAATAAAAAAAAGGTTCTGGCATGTCTTGATTTTCATCACTGTTTCAGTTTCCATTTTTGCTGTGCATGGCTGGGCTGTTCAACAAAATTCACCATGACTAAGTTCACTCAGTTGAGAAGTTTTTTTCTTTTAGTTCTTTAAAGTAATCCTGTCGTATTATTAAATCTGACACTATCAGTAGTGAATCCAGGCCTCTGCCTATTTGCAGCGTCTTTGATGGCCAGGCTGTCTCTCTAATATACGTCAGCAGCAGCAGCAGCAGTAGTGGCTGGCTACACAAGAGCTGTGTTACATTATAAAGAAAAGTCTTCCAAAAACCACGACTTTTAAAACCATCTGCGGTATGAACAATAAATGACAACGACAACAATACAACACCTCGCTCAAATGATGGATTGTATATCATGTGCTATTTTGAGTGTAAATTCCATTGGTTTGAATGGGAAGAGATGAGATAATAGCTTATGCTTGTCAATAACAGTTTATCGCTAGGCACTTAAATAAAGAGGTAGGCTTAATAAAAATATTGCCAAATATGAACTTAAATGGATCTTTGAGATTTAAAAATACTTAAGTTGACACTGATTTGTTTTTATAATGGTCAGGTTTGTTATTATGTTGTTGGAAACTATACAAAATGTACAGTTTATAGCAATTGAGAAACCGTTTGAAGAGATGTCGGTGATTCAGTTTGAAGTTCTTGTGTCCTTTAGCCCTGCTGTGCTAAATTATTTATTGACTGTGTTGCTATATTTAGAAAGCCAGGAAAGATAATGTCATTGCAACCAAGCCAATTTCAGCGAACTTGATATTTCTACATCTGCATCAGACGTTTATTTTTACACTACGGTAATAGTATTCCTTTTTTAATGGTATTCCTTTTTTAATGGTGTTCCATTGATTGAAATCACCCAGCATTGAAACGTTTCGCATGCATATGTTCAGACTTTAGATTTAAAGTCACATCATAAGCCATAAGACAGGTCTTTAACAGTTTAGTCTTATTAATTATTTTTTGACAAGTATGCAAAAATATCTTATATTTTCCCTCATGAGTCACATGACTACCACTTAGTCAAAAAACTCATTTTAGACTTCAAATACAAGAAAGTGTTACTCATGTCCTTCGAAACTGACAGTGACTAAGATTAGGGAATTTACAGTAGGTTGTGACTCCCCTTGCTACTCCTTCGTTATTTGACTCTTGTCTTTACATGATGAGATACTGTAGGACAGTATGCAACACTTTGGCAGTAAGGTCCTTTAAAGCCGCAATCTCATCAGGAGTGTCAAGTCTGAAATTCCCTGACTTCTAGAGTGTACTGTAGAGACTTTCCCAGACGAATTTTGTGCGTCTCTAATAAGTTACTGAGTTGCAAAACGGACGAGCAACATTCCATGTTAGCCCAACCCCTTTGTAAAGAGGTCTCTCAGATAATTCCTGCGTAATTATTTCCTTGTTTAGGTCTGCTATCATAGAGACGTCTCCACACAAGAGCCGTTCCTGTGCAGGGAGCGATGGTCGTGGTTGAGGCAGCCTTCATTGCGATGTACAATTAGCACTGGGAAGTACAGCGCATCCTGGTAGGCTGGAGGGTTCTCCTCACTGGTCTGTTGGTCTGACAGACATCGCGTGCTCTCTGTGGGGCAGGAGGGCTCATTCAGGCTCCCACTGCTCCTCCACAGGCAGCTCCGCCTGGAGCCGTACAGCCGACCTAGCGAGAAGCGACTAGCGCTGAAGGGGATGCGGGGGCTTCCCGTGTTGCAGATGCTGAGGGCACTGCGAGAGAAGATGGAGGTGCTACTGATGGCACGGTGGCAGCGTTCACAGTTCTGCCTGTAGCTACCGTAGCCACCACACGTGGAGTAGCTATTGCAGCTTCCCGAGAGCTGGGTCAGGTCCATGAGTACTGCCTCTGAGTAGCTAGGAACCAGCTGTTGGTTGGAGCGGATGTGCCACTCCAGCTCTGTGCTGTCGATTGTGTTAACTCGTGGGATATGTCGGCAATAAGGCCGCTCCTCAGACGGTGTTACAGGTACATAGTCAAAGCCAAACAGCTTCTCCACATGGTAATGGACGCAGGCAGTGCGGTACTCTGTCAGCACCCGCAGAGGCCAGGAGAAGGTGAAAGCTGCTGCAGCCCAGAAGATGGATTTGGATGCATACCAGGGAAGGTGATTAGGGTCAGAAAAGGCAATCATATATTCCTTAAAGTCTACATTCTTCAGGTGCATCCCCTCTCGGGCCTCCATGTAGTCATCCTGGCCCTCATTCTCTGTAAAGAACCTGGCCCGCTGGGTCAAGTACGAGTTTTCGGACTCTACATTAGCAAAGCTAAAGCACTTTGTCAACCTCACCCTGGTGATAGGGAAGCCCTCCAGGCCCACCAGGAGCTTTGAGATGTCCTTAACCCCACAGTTCCCGTAGTCAAACTCCGCCTCAGCTACGTGGGTGTTGACTCTCTCATGGTAGACTTGCGTGGTGGTATAGGCATCTCCGTTACGGTAGCGCGTCACCTGCCGTGTCCTCCTGACGTAGTGGTAGCTGATGGCCTTCCACCAGATGCAGGGAGTCGCCTGCTGCATTCGCTGGATGCGCTCAGCAACGCTCTCCACGTCTACTTTGTACTGCAGCACATTCCTGGTGTAGCAGTGCCAACACTCTACCAGGTAGACCACGTAGAGCATGACCAGGAAGGCCACGGGGATGTAGATGTAGCCATTGGAACAGGGACTGTCGTGGTACATCATCGATTTTCCCTTGTAAGCACTGTCGAAGGAGAGGCGTGTGACCTTGGTTACCTGGCACCAAGCCATGACCCCGACGCAGCCATATATCAGCAGAGACAGGAGCAGGCATTTCCAGTGGGTTTCCTGACACAAGGCGTTGATCAGGGTCTGTTTCTGGGGCCGCTGCTACATAGACGATGAGAAAACAACAATGATTCAATGGAATGATATAGTAGTATATATTTATTAAACACAGTAGTATTAATAATAGTAATAATAGTAATGAGCTTTTCTATGATTTTCTATGATTTTCTCTACATAAAATTACTTCAAATCAGGAACATAAAGTGTTTTATTAATTACACATTTGTATTCATGATACATTTTTAATATAAAAGTTTTTATTAAAACGTTGTATCTATTTAAAGTGATGAATATATCTATGACCTAAATATCTGTTAAAGTTAGAAACAGTTAAAAAGCAGTGGCTCATGCATATAAAATATTTATTGAAATATTCTGCGTTGTAAGTGCTTTTGCATAGTTTATGCATGAGCCGTGAGCCAATTGGTCATGTCTTTGTCTGCGTTTGTTATGATCAAAAAACTCACAGACTCAAGAACACAATTGATTTAGAGCAAATGTATGGGAAGTATACACATTGTTGTTAGTAAGAAGCACTGTGAGCTTCTATGTGACTGGTGTGGGTGTACACATGGCCATAAACATGTGTTTTTACAAATATAAGGGCAACCTTTATATAAATAAACATTCTAGAACAGAAAAAGAATAAAATAACAGAATTAATATGAGGTTACACCCCACATTAATGCCAAACCAGCTAGAAAAAAGCAGCCCTTTGACTCTGGCAGCATCAAGCTGGTGCCATCCTTCATCACCTCAGGGCACAGCAAGCCCCAGTGCCTGCATCAAGAGCTAGTCACGCTTTTTTGGGAAGTCTGCCACACAACCCTGGTAGCGATTCAAAAGCCCCAGGGGAGATGGATTAAAGCAAAATTCATTCAAAAAATTTGCTAAATACAAGACAATATGGCAGAGCCTGCCATGTTTTGACATAAAGCACTGAAGATTGTACCTCAGGAGTATAGATTAATTTGAAGTTAATGCTCTATGTGTTATTACAGAAGGCGGTCTCTAAGTCAGCCTGTTTATACAAGTGACCACAACAACCAGCATCACTGCATTGATGTATTGAATTTGACATGTCAGCTCTGCTCTTTGTGTCAGAGCATAAATAATAGATCTTCTTTTCGTCCTCACCTTGGTCACATGGTCCCCAAGTCCCTTACCAACCCCAAGGCTCCACCCCCCCACGGAGCAAAAGGGATTAACATTGAAATTCCCTATTGGGATGAGCACTGCTACAGAAGGAATATTTACTCACTAATATCCTGTACAGGCTTGACAACTACAATCGATACAGCATGACATACTGTGTGGTTCATGTTACACTTTATAGACTCTGTTTAAGCAGAAAGGATAACGATGAGCGTTCCTAGAGCAGAAAACACTCATCTGCACAATAACTGTCTGAAAGACTCTTTGTAGAATGTTAACGTTAGCTAAATAAGAGTATGGTATCACTTTTTTTAACCCAATTGCTTTATTATTTAAAATTCAAATTTGATCATCTTCAGTCAAGTCAATACAGATATACAAATAACGAAATATCACTGTAGTTACAATGAGATAATTTAAGGCTGTTCATATGTTTCTATTGTTTCCGTAGCGACAGTAATTTATACATAGGTAATGTATCCCAAGAAACAGGTTCCGGTAAACAATAATATATCTGAAGACATATTAACACCTTACAAAATGTGAATGTATAGTGCAGTATTTTATTAAAAAGAACAAAGAAACTTGTGGATCATAGCTCACAAAGTACAATTACAAGTTTCTGCCTCGATTTAAAGAATCATTCCTTCATCATTGCTTTTTTTTTTCAATAGAAAATAATATCCTACCAGTAATGTAAAGATTAAAGCTATGTGTAAGTGGATTTTTGTCAACTTTAAAATACAAGCAAGAAAGTTATTGTATCTACAACAAATGGAATTTCAATTAAAAAGTCTGTGCCTGAGGTGGTAACAGAGCTGTTCATTAGGGCCTTTGAACAAAATCAAATAAAGGATGTGACTCATACTCATGGTGGTGTTGACACATTCTTGATAAGACAAAGACTTTTTCTGGTCTGGCTGTATGGAGAAAAAAAACTCTTTTCATTAAGAATGGGTATTTGAGTATTTGTCATGCAGGAAAGCACGATGCAGATAAGAAGTGAATTCTAAAACCAACAAGCATGAATTTGTTGACTCAGAAGTAAATATCAAGAAAATGATTTAAGCAGCTGCACTGACCTTATTGTTGAAAAAGATGTGATTTTAATATGGTCTGTGCGCATATACTGTAAAGCTATTGTATCTCTAAACTAGGCCAACATAGATTTGTATTTAGCACAATTATGGTGTCAGATAAAAAATCCCTCTGAGGTTCAGTCAGCTGGAGGCTCAGATATTATTTTTGACATTTGGTCACAATTGTGTGGGCTTGTTTTTTTCCACATTGGAGAAAGAAGGTGCTGACTGAAGAGTTATTTGTGCTGAATTGTCTCGTCTAGCGGAATACAAAGACAAAATGTACTATAGACTAAACATGTAGAGAATAAGAAATGACATACTGTCTTCTGATTTCAGTTATCCCGTGATCAGTTACCTCATTTCTTTTTGTGCTTTACAGTCTTGTGCATGAACTTCGCATGAGTCAGCTCTACATCTGATACACACATATTGACGGTAAATGGACACGAAGATCAAATGTCTGGAATTACAAAAAAAATCTATAAAACGCTATCACTTTTTCAGAAAACAAATGATCCAGACAGAATCCTCAAGACCTCATGAAGCCACTGTGGTGCCTTTAACTAAGTGCCTCTCACATGCATGGACACTTTATCTTGACATAATAAGACCAGCTCGGTTATATAAAAACCCTCTTGTGTAATGGATATGTAACTTACTGGTCTAACATGCTGTTTTGTGGGGGGTGGAAGTTTTAACTGGAGGAAGAAATCTAAAGTGTAACTCTTGTCAAAAAACTGTTAATGAATTTAATCCAATTTTCTTCATGCAATAAAGAATGTGCTGTGTTTTTGAAAAGAGGCTATATACAGTCTACATGACAGCAACATGCAGGTTAAACTAGTCTGATGATATTATTGTTGAGCCTGCTGGATCCTGTTCCTGGGGACTTCGCCTGTGTTTAAATTGCTGTCGCTATGGAAACAAGTAAACAGCCTTAATTTCTCTCATTGTAACAGTGACAGCGAGCGCTACATTTTGCTGAAGACCCACAAGAGATCCCTGAACCCCATTGTTTAAACCACTTGTCTGGAGACAAACAGACGTACGTTTGCGCACGTTGAGAGTGCGCGCTCAGACGCACAGATTCATGTCATTGCTGCATTAAATCCATTAAATAACAAAAGAAATCCCGTTTAATTCCTAACACTTGGCCCCAAACAAACCTAAATATGCAAAAATCGGATCGTTCTAGTGAGATTACGGTGATTCCAGTGTAATATTACAAAAACATCACACTAATTCAAGGCTGAATTCGCTCCCCTTTGAATTCGGGTGAGAAAAAAAATTGGCGTGAACCGTGAAAACAAAAATGTCCTCACCTCCTCTCGGGGGCTGTCCGGCTCCGGCTCCTCTTCGGGGACGGTGGTGGTGCTGCTCTCACTGGCCGGTACAGCCGATGCTGGGGACATGGTGACAAAGGTGCACAAAGCGGGGCATGGATCTCCCGTTGGGATGGAGGTTTACCAAGTCAGGATGAACCATAAACACGCCGAGAACCGCTCTGCGCATCATCCAACCAGCGCAGCCGAATGGAAACGCTCAAAAGACGCATCGTCCCAGCGTCTTCCAGGTGGGCAGACGTCGCTGGGTATAATAGCCTGCGGGAATCCGGTCATGGTGGATCGGGTAGCGCGCGAAAGATATAAGATGAGACTCCTGTGATGCAACGAGATGCTGATGAAGACCGCTGCTGCTGCTGCTGCTGCAAGGGATGCAATGTTGGGAAACGGCAAAAGCGGCAGTCAGCTCTGTCTGCAGGCAGAGCCCCGTTGCAGCCAGTGAAGCTGTGAACAGGACAAAGGAGACACGTGTGAAAGAGCACACACACACACACACACATGCACACATCCAAGTCAAGTCAATCACCACAACACAGACAGAAAGCCCCCCCCCCCCCCCCCCCCCCCCCTGCATGACCTTGTCTGCGTGGCCCAATCATCATTAAAGCCATTATTAAAGGTGTTGAAAGATATACTGGTGTTCCTTATAATACAAATGGAGGGTTGGTGCAGACATTTCACATTAAAAGCTTACAGAAAAATAGGCCAACGTGTGAGTCTTTATTGTAGTATAGATTAAAGCACTGCTGTAATTTCATTATTAAGCACCACAGACACAGCACAGATTGAAGTAGACCTGCAATCAGTTATTGTTGGATAAACTTCATGTGAATAGATTATACTCAACAAGAGCGGGACACTTTACACTTTATAATATTTTGAAGCTGCTGTTTGTTGCAATGTAGAATGCATTGAGACAAATAACTAATACATGTTACATTGTAAAAACATGTTACTGTAATTTACAGTGAGAAAGTCAAATACAGCAGAAAAATGTGATACCATGCCTCATGACAATATTTAGTTGACAGATTTTAAAATTGTACATTGTCTGCATTATGCGATATTCATAAGTTGAAAATTGTAAGTGAAAATACATAAAATGTATGTTTTAGGTGATGGGAATTCATGAGTGCACTCACTGTTCTTAACATAAAACTAAATACACAAATTCAAACACAAAAGATACAAGAGAATGCAATGTAGCATATATATATATATATATATATATATATATATATATATATATATATATATATATATATATATATATAAATACTTATGGTATTATTTACTTATGGCATCATTAAATGGCATTGTCTCAATTATTTTATGAGAATGCAAAGGAAATGCAGTCCTAACATAATTTTATAGATTAACATACACAACAAAGAACATGAGATGATCTGGAATGTACATAATATTTCATTTGTCCTTCAACTGCTTTTTAAACAGCACTTGTTTTCTTTTTTTTCAAAGGAACCCTTTACCTCACAATGCACACAAACCTCTATTTATCATAGTCCACAGTATGGACATTGGACTGGACTGCTGGCATAAAATGGAATAAGCAAACATAACAGTAGATGCCATGAAAACAGATGGCAGCTCTTGGCAGCAGTAAACGCTTCTCTATGACAGTCACTATAGATTTATAGCCTGTATTTATGATGAATCTGGCCTTTCAAAGCAGAAAGCAGTATAGCTGTGTAAGTGAGCCCTCTAAAGGCCAAGCCACAACAACCATTGTCAGAATGAAAGAAGAAAGAAGAAAACAAGAAGTGATAGATGGGTTATTCTTAAATTACTGACTACTTTAAACTCATCTGACAGGTATTATCTTGCAGGCCTTGGCTATGTTACATATTGTAGCTGCCTCACAACTATGAAAAACACCTATGCAGGTCGTGGAGTTGTGTAATGGTATACGTCAAAGTTCAGATTTACACTGCAGTTGACCACAGCTATGAGCCCTTAGCATACCGGAACAGATTTAGACTAGATGTCAGCAGTTATAGTTCTGCAGCTTCCCAGAAAAGGCCTAAAATGCTTTGAATGATTATAACCAGTCAATCCTATTGCTGTGAAGGAGACTACCAGTCATGACTTCAGCAACGAAACTCACATGTGCTGGAAGTGTCATAGAATAAAGGGAAGTTTATGGGAGAAGCAAGTTGTTGTGTCATTTCGATGAAATAATTTGCTGTAGTGTTAGCCTGTTTTATCCTAACTACAAATAAAATATACTATATATATAAAATATTTGATGACTCTTTTTTGAACCTATGCTATTCTGGTTTTATTTATTTTCATTTAGTATAAAAGTCAGTTGATCTTGTCAGTGTTTATATCATCATGTATAATAGTGCAATATAAAAAGTCTGCATTTAAGATAAAAATAACATGTGATTTTTTTCCCCATTGTGCTGAATTACTCAACTCCCAGCAACTTAAAAAAAAAAAAAAAAAAAAATCTTATTTTGATTGAATCATATATTAATTGTGTGGCATTTAAGGAGTTAACATGTAGAAAATGAATATTTGGAAGTTATGATAGGACTGAAATTTTAGGAAGGGGGAATATATATTAAAATTAAAACATGAAAAATTTGAAACAGAGCATAATAGTCCCTGTCATGAGGCATTTTTAGGGTGGGGATATTCTTGTCTCCACAGTGCAGTAAAAGTTAAGAGTGCAGGAAGATTAAAACACGCATGAATATTATATTCATGCGTGTTTTAACTACTAAATACCACTAAATCTCGCTCATTCGCTGGGGGATAACAAATGCATAGAGAAGCTGCATTGTTTCTCATTGGCTGTTGGGAAAATTCCACGCCGAATTTACCACATCCCGAATGATTCATCTCATGTTTATTCTCCCATTTTGGGAGAATACCAATTTTACCAATTTTACCTCTTTCCAAAAAAAAAAAACAGCGCCGCACCATTTCTGATACCAGCGTGACGTCACCTGGAATCATCTTGAAACTTTTGCTTTGAAAGGTCGACGTAGTGTCGAGCTGCGAGGGTAAACTTCCTGTTTAACTAGCTTGTGTGTGTGTGCGCGTGTATGCGTGTGTGCGCACCGGGGATTCCCCAGCGTGACAAAAACAGCTTTGCTTTCACATGTCAGCTCTTCCCCTTATCACCTCTCATTGCTCATATGCCCTCCGCCTGCAGCTCGTGCTTGTTACCGGATATTTAGACGAAGGGCAGCCGTTTCGCTTCTTTTTAAACCCATTTCAAGTCTGGAATGATCGCGGCGTATTTTCTTTTTGGCAATTAAAAAAGAAAAAAACCTCTTATCGTAGATAAAGCAGTGACGGCCTGTTGCTTTTTTTGAGGGGGTAATGTATTGTAATGTAGTGGCATGAAACGCGCAGGCTCCTTCCTCTGGTTTTACAAAGGAGCGGCGCTTTCCTCAGGTGTCCGCGGGCACATCACCAAGCACCGAGCGGCGGCTACACCCGCTACAAGCCTCTAAGTCCTCGGGGAAGGAGGGAGGAACGGAGTGGGGGCACCACCGCCACCATGGCGAGCGACGACTGTACGAAAGATGATTTGCTGGAGGAGAACCGCGCGGACTCGGCCATCGACTCGTGCGCCTCCCTGCTGAAGCCGGAGGAGCCGCGGCAGCCGAGCGCCGACTTCGGCGGGCCGACGGACAAGTGCTCCGCCGCGGAGGAGCGCTGGGATTCAGCCTACGGCTCGTCGTCCCTCACGGTGGAGAGCCTGTCAGAGATCGTGGAGGGCTGCACTCTTTCCAGTGCCAAGGAGGAGCGAGCGGAGAGCTCCGGACTCTCTGAGCAGGACGCTGACTTTCTCACTACTATTACTGAAGATGGAGACACGTAGGTTTCTGGTTTGTTTCCTCGGCTTATTTTAAAAAAAAGAAAGCAAATCGTTTCTGTCTTTGCTGAAAGGCCCACAGCTGCACACTGGTGGGAGAATTTTAACATGGTGCCTTGCACTAACCTCTTGGTTTTGGCTGACTCTTGCACTGAAATCTTAGTTTTTATCGACTCCTGCAAATAAAACCTCAGTTTTGACTGACTTTTGCCCTAAAATCTTAGTTTCGATTGACTCCTGCAAATAAAATCGTAGTTTTTACTGACTCCTGCAAATAAAACCTCAGTTTTGATTGACTTTTGCTCTAAAATCTTAGTTTCGATTGACTTTTGCCCTAAAATGTTAGTTTTGATCATCTTTTTCTTCCACCAGTATCTTTTTGTTTCCTTAAATTTAGAAGCTAAAACTACCATGAAGTAGAATCCCAGAAGGAGCGAAGTTGGAGTCATTTATCTTTTAGTTTACCACAAAGAAAATTGTATTTATTCACTTAATTTCAATTAAAAACCCTCCCTTTCAGTCTGAGCACATGCATTTAAATAGTCCTTGTCTGTCAGCACCCAGTCACTGTCTGTTAACACCAGCAGCTCTGGTGGTCATAGGGCTGCAACCACATGAATCATTAATTAATCTGCTGATTAATTTTGAGCTGCAATAATCACAGAGTTGCCATCTGAAAAATGAATCATCTACATCAATGATAGTTTTGAGTCATTAAAAAAAGATCACCATTTTTTAATAATTTCTAATAATACAACTTTATTTGTATTGCTTATTTTAAACATGAATGCTGCTCATAGTGCTTTACAGCACAGATGCAATGAACATTAAAAGCATAGATGTCAGAAAACAAAAAATGTTTTCTGGCATTTTTTTTTTTTTTTTTCAAATAAACCACAGTGCCATTCAGTTTTATTCTGGTGGACATGACAAAGTGGAACAACCTTGAATTGTGATCACACAGAATTATCCCCCATGATTCTGGCTTTGAAGGGGATTTCAAAGTAGTGTGATACTGCAGACCTTTTTTTTTTTATATGAACTTTGTCCATGTCATTAATGTGGATGGACTCCAGCGAGGCGTCTCTCAAGTCAGAAAAGAGAAGTGAAACGTTTTGGACTTCCCCATGCAACACAGACAAAGCACATGCTGTGAGCAGCAGTGTGGCTTGCTTTTGATCCAAGAAACTTGTTGATCAGGATAGGACAGTGCATACATGTGTTTTTATTGGATTCACTCGCTGGTCTCTCTCTCTCTTTCTCTCTCTTTTTTTCCTTCACCAGACCAATGGAAGGGTTTGCAACCTCTAAACATTTCAGTTGTCCCTTTCGCTGCTCTTCACGTCTCAGTTTGAGTCAAAGAAACTGCAGCTTTTTTGCACACAATCCAAACACCTCAGCCTCCACATAGTCCCTGACGTTCTTATCGGCCCAGGATGTCGAACATTGCTATGTCATCGGTGTGTTTTGACATTTAAGTGGAGTTGCTAATGACTCCTGCAGCCAGTGGTTGATGTAGTCATTGCATTGCAGAAGTGTTGTTGTCTCTGACCTCTTTTCATTTCCGCTTACTGATTGTTAGAGCCACATGGTTTCATTCTCACACCCTAACTATAGATACCTGGGAGGGGGAAAAACACCTGAAACACACCACACTGCGCTGCTGAGATCATGAGATTATGCAAACATTAATTTTCCCCTGTGGGTTTTTTTTTAACTTCATTCAAGTCTTACAGAAACCAGGAAGTCCCTTCCACACAAAGATGTTTGATCACATATTTGGGTAGCTAGTAGGGCAGGTCCATCAGTCTGCAGGTATTTAAATTAGTCAGTGATAGCATCGCTGGTGTCACACAATAAATACAGACATTAGGATCATTTATTGACTCATACTGTTTACTATTTAAATCAGAAAATGGTTCTTCTCTCCTTCGGTTTATTCCAGTTATGGGTGTTTTAGATTTGAATGTAGGAAAGTATAGCCTACATTAGAGCTGCAATGATTAGTCGATAGGCATAAAATGAATCGCCAACTGTTTTGATACTTGATAAATCATCAAAGTAAAAATGTGCATTTTTTTCTGTGATAGCAAACTGAATATCTTTAGGTTGTGGAGTATTTGGTCAAGTCAAAAGAAGACATTTAAGGGCCAAACATTGACAATAATCAAGTAAATAATCAACAGATATACCTTTAATCAAAATAATAATTAGCTTCAGCACATGCTGACATGTTTTTGCTCTAATTTTCTTCAGTTTTATTTGAAATTTTGATATCCCCACATGATGCTTGTAGTTTTAAGTACAAAAAATGATTTAATTATAGTTTTAAATCTCTTCTCTCAATATTAATGAACCTCTTTTCTGATTGGCTGATTTAAAATGCTGTGAATGTGAGTGGGCTGTTACTGTATAGTTGTGACATCACAACTCACCTGAAGCCCTGACAGTTTATTTTAAGGCGATGTTTATTTTCCTGTTAAATTAATCTGCAGATTATTTTTGCAATGGATCATCTAAATGTATTCCATTGTCTATAAAATTCTGGATAATAAAAAACAGAAATAGAAAGGCCTGTACTCCTGTGCAAGGTGACGTCACAATGTCATATTTCACTTGACCAACATTCAAAACCCAAAGATGCATCAAATTCAAACAATCGGGGAGATGGAAAAAAGAAAATTTTGATATTTTTGCTTTAAAAAAAATAGATATTCCTTTAATATTTAAACACATTTCCGAAGTTTTACAGAGAGTAAAACTATACTTCTTGTTCAATATTATTTTCCACTGATTAATTTACTTTATTTGTGAGAAGCTGCAAAGAAAATATATCATGCATTTAATGAACTTTCTATATCATGCAAGATAGTATAGATCCATTTTATCACTAGGCTAGTTAAAAAGTAACATGTCATGTCTTGCACAATAATTCCTGACATGTATTAAATCAATCAGATGTTACACTTTTACTCATTTATTGATCTTTTGGTCAAGTGAATTATAGTGTTCTGTTATTCTTCTAGAGTGCATGCAGATTTAAAACCTCAAACAATCATCATGTATGAATATATGCAAGTGTTTAAGCACAATTGAGCATTAACATTGTGTTTGACATGTTCAAAACAGAGAAGCATGACAAGTCTAGAGACATAGACCTTGTGGGAACGTTTGATCCCACACTGTCTGGTTCTGTACAAGACTGTGATTATTTTTGGTTAAATGACATTTAAGATTGTGCGTATTTGCCCTAAAATGCAGAATAATGTGTCATTGCTGATCTCTAACTATGAATATTGCAAGAGAGCAAAAGAGCGTCGTGATTTTAAAATGAGAAAAACATTCTCATTCATGCTATTGTAGGATTTAAAAAATCTTAGCGTTCATTTTACTGTGTGACTTTGGGGAATAGATTTGAACCTGTCAAAATCCTCTTATCTAATGAGGCCCTCGGTGTGTTGTTCTAGGTTAGTCTAAATTAGGCACTAATGCTTGGTTCCATTTCCTGCTTTTTGCACACATTTGTTTGCTACAACTTCCCACTCACGGTTTTGAGGTTAGTGTGTTTTTGTTCTGTCATTTGCTTTAAACGTTTAAATTAAAGTCTACAAGTATGCAGCCTCTGATAGCTGCTTTTCAATACTCCCTTTTTAGTCCGTTTGTCATACTATCTTCTCTAGAAATTCTTGCATTGCTCAATACCCCTTCCACTCAGTCTTGCCATTCAGCCCACAAGCGTTACATCTCTAGGTTGTTTCTTGAGATGAATTCTGAGGAAAATTCTGAGGCAACATTTTCTGCCTCGTTGAAATGCAGTAATTTTCCCCCTCTTACCCAAGAGTATGTCTTTTAATTGCTCAATATAAGAAAAATGTAGGCCTACAGTTTTTTTTTTGTTTTTAAGCATAATGTACTAAATGTTTATTTGTTTTTGCCACTTTTTGTAGAATCCTGCACTTAGCAATCATCCATGAAGATGAAATAATTACTCAACGGTTGATAGAGATATTCCCAAAAGAAGTCCTGGACATCCAAAACAATTTATACCAGGTAAGAAGTGCAGGTCTGACGTGACTCTTTCAACTACACAAGCATACTGCAGCTCTTATGGGAATGTTTCTATCCTAGATGGCTTCCTCATCATCGGCGTCTTGATTGTGGAAACAAGCGTGATTATTTATATCTTTGTACTTCCAGAGAACTGTTGTTCCTCTTTTATTTGTGGTCCGTCCTCTCCAGGGGACGTCACTTGTGAGTGGTTCCAGTGTTAGCTCATAAGGGACATTGAATGGAAACTCCCCTCCTCTACCTCCTGTAGAAATAGAACCACAGGGAGCTTTGGAGTGTATCCTTGTGTGGGTGTGGGTGGAGGAATTGTTTCAGTCCTGCAAGATGTCAGATTAGGGTCTTGCAAGGGTAGAAACCAAACTGAAGGTAAAGCGAGCTGACAGAACCGTTAAAGGAAACATCAGAAGTTGAGACTCAGCACTTTACGCAGTGACTCAGCTGGTCCTCTTAGTCTGTTTTGTGTTGCTTAATTTCCTCTAAATAGTCATTCTAAGACCTCACATTGTAAGACGTGAGCAAGAAGAATTTCTTTTTTTTAACACCTTAAGGTTTTTGAAAAGAAAGTCCGCTCGCACATTTCAGCGCTGATTGTAAAAACAGCCTTTTTCCTAGTGTTTTGTTGTGTTGCACAGATACCGCAGCAGTCTCAACCACTGCACTTAAATCATATTCAAAAAACGAACCCCATAATATCAGAGGCCAAGATATCAGATTTTACATCCACAGTTACCCTCAACAGGCCAGAATGCAGTCGAACCACAAGACATGTTTGTTTTGGAGAAAGAAATGCAACTCTTTACTTTTGTTGGCTGCAGAAATGTCCCCGCCCCCCTTCATTCATACGTTTAAACCAACAGCTGAATGCAACAAGTCGAGGCCTGTTGTCTGAAGATTGTTGAAAGGCATTCTGGGAAATGCAGGAAACCATGTACTTAAGTCTAATGGGCATGTTAAAGGACGCTTAATTAGGGCCCTAAGTAACAATTCTTTTCAGTTACTGGTGATTAAATAATGTAAATATGTCTGAAGGTTGTTTTTTTTTTTTTTTTTAAATCATTCTGGCATGCATTTGCCATGACAAATAAAACATATTTAATTAACCCAGAGACTTTTATTTATGCTTGCATAATACAAAATACTATTACTTTTTTATGGCAAAATGCATAAAAATGTTCATACTCCCCAGAGCCCCTTACACTTGGCCACCTACCTGGACCTGGCAGATGTCGTGAAGAGCCTGGTGGAGAAGGGGGCAAGCCTGGAGCTGCAGGACCAGGACGGTAACACGGCACTCCATGTGGCCTGCCAGCACGGACAGACAAGGTGTGCCACCGAGATGACCAGAGAGGTTTCCCCCAGCAAGCTGGCACCAGTCCTGGAAACACAGAACTGGAGAGGTGGGACTTGAAATACTAACTGCTACAGGGCTTCATCAGCTAGTCTTTTTCTTTTTTTTTAAGAGCATGTTCCTGTGTCTGGGGGTCATGGGTTTTGATGAAATGGAACTTCCATGATTATACAACTCATATTTTTTTAGTATGTCAAAATACATAGTAAAAATGCCCTTGGGTGCTTTTAAACCAAGAATTGAGTTGTAGTAGCACTTTATGTGGACACTATAAAGTAAATAATTAACTAGTTTTGCATTGGTCAACTAATGTACTAATAAAGGAAGCATCAAACATGAATCAGTTGACTGTGATTCAACTGTAGATTTAACAGTTTGGGGAAATTTCATGGGAACAACCAGCCTGTATAGGTGGAGACAGGGTGGAGTTTAATCATTCAAGATATTAAAGGCAGTTTTTTATGTTTAGAATTCACAGAAGCTTTTGCACGGCTATTGCAGATGTAACTGCTTTGAGTTGATCTGTTTCAGTCTTGTGTCACAGTTTGAGTTTTATCATTTTCAAAGGACAAAACTCTTACATTGCATCTCTCATTCACTTAAACGACATGTATAATTGCAGGTCTTGCCTGTCTTCACTTGGCTGTACTGAACAGGCAACATCAGATGATGAGTCTCTTGATGATGAAGGACGCAGACCCTAATATCCAGGTTAGTCTGTCAAATGACTCCTTAGTGAATGAATTGTTTGGGCTGTGAATATACTACTTCACCTGAAGGTATTTTGTTTTTTTTTTACATATTGTTCTTCTGTTTTGTGAGTTTGAGTGCTGTGTGTGATTGAGCTTTAATTTCCCCAAGGGAATCTCCCAAAGGGATCAATAAAGAATTATCTAAACTAACCTAATGGATCACTCTGAATCTTTCAGCTCACTCGTTAGAAGTTTAATTAGTATATAAATAATGTCGCCTTGCAGTATTGCATGTGATCCACAAATCTACTTGTATTTATAATCACACTTATCCCTTTTCGCTCTCTGTTTACTGCGCCTGGTATAATGTTGTTTTCCTGTCTATAAATTTGCTGCACCTGTGCAATGCTGATAGTGATATGAGCTGAGCTCAGAGCTTCCTGCAGGATTCATGGTGACATAATTAGATTTGAGATATGATTAGTCTGGGCTGGACAGCCACTCTTCACTTTCTATTGATGGAAGGGAACATGGCAGGCATGAAACTTCCCCAGACATTCTTCTCAGGTTAAATCATTGGCCGAACATATCACTTTGCCTCACATGTAATTTATTATGATTAATACTTCCATTGCTTCTACTACTATTATTTCAAAACAGTTGTGCATTTTACATCCAAAAACTAGGGAATAATAAACACAAGTTAACCTAATGAACTACTTAATTTTAGAGTCCCATGAGTTGATTGTAATCTTTTCCTCTTTCCTCCCTCACAGGAGGGAACCAGCGGCAAAACTGCTCTTCATTTTGCTGTTGAGCTGCATGACATTGCATCGGTAAAGTTGCTGCTCAGCAGGGGAGCTAACGTGGATGCTGCCATGTTTAATGGCTGCACGCCCTTGCATCTCGCGGTGGGGAGGCAGGATGCAACCATCGCCAACCACCTGTTTCAGTCAGGTGCCGACACAATGCTACGAAACATGGAGGACGAAACGGCGCTGGATCTGGCTGATGGCAATTATGATGTAAGTTATTTTTATCATACGCCATGAAGAGAGCAGAAACCACCAATGAAGTATTTTCCAATGCCAAAGCCTGTTCTCATTTAACTATATAATGCTCCAATGTTATCCAAACACTATGTTGTACGTGTACAACAAAATATATCTGCACCTGAAAGTATTTTCCAATAAACGATAAAATGATATTTACTCCCGATTGAGTAACATTTACTGAAAACTGCTGTGCTCAGCTATTGGTGTCGGGTTAATATAGGGAAATTACTGAGAGTTTTACAAATATATATTTGTCACTCAATTTTATAGATTTACATCTTCAATAAAAACCAATCAGAAAAATATAGATTACCTTTACTTCCATTAATACAGGATGTGAAATATTTAGCTTTTCCTTTCAGTTGGCAATTTTTGCAATTTACAGGAAGGGAAGGCATCATCTGTAAAATATAACCTTCTGTGTCCTTGTCTTTCAGATTTTGTCTCTATTTCCATTTGATGACATCCACATCTCTGGGAGGTCTGTCGTTGGTGTGAACTTTTGAACTGGGTGGCGCAGCTGAACTGCAGAATGTTATTGGAGCTGAAATTTTCATTAATTAGTGCATCTAATTTTAGTAAATCCTGACTTAATCTGTATTTATATATTATCTAGACAAATATGCGCACCATATAAATCTTCCCTCCCTCTGACAAAGAGAGTGATTCTGCTTATCGGCTCTTACCTTGAACACTGAGTTAAAACAACAAAAAAGATCAATGTTTCTGAGTTATTGGCTTAGATATACTACCTTTTTCTGCATGCATCTCAAGGGGTTTACTTCATAACAAAAGCCACAGCAATGTTGGCGCCAATCTATCAACATCAAGGTCCACAAAACTCTCTTAAGAATCTACCTCTTTGTCACAAATTCAAGTGCGATTTTTGACTTGTGTTTACATCTCTAAAGAAAAACGGCTTTTCTTTGCAGCCACAGCAAGACTTTTAAAGAATGCAAAAAAGAGGAATTGAAAATTATTGTACAATTTACTAAATGGAAAATGGGGAAAAATAACGATGTTCTAAAGAGACACGGTTAGTTTTACAATCCTAAAAAAGACACACACCCCTGCTTTTTGTTAAGTAAACTAAAAAACCCATATAAAACTGTAATATATAGCACAAAATACAGCTTAATCTCTTTGATTTGTTAGGTTTGCTGCTTCATGTTTTCTCTATTTATCTATTTTTTCCTCATCTGCCAAAAACTGTCACTATTCTTTGGTGTGTAATTACACTGGCCTGTCTAGTTAATATAAGCAATTATATGCTCATTTATTTTGTAATAAAATTGAGGGGAAAAATCACTGCATGTTGTTCTTTCTGATATAATATCTGTTATGTTCTGGTGAACACGTTTATTAAATACTGTGACTTCAGATACATTTTATATGACGTTTGAGTGAAAGGAGAAGTAATTTGATGAGCAATTTTTAGACTAATTTAAAAAAAACTGTAGTTTTTTTGTTTTTTGCTCTTTTTTCCATTTTATGGATGTGTGTGAATCACAAATTTATGACTATCCAGAATTTACAGCCAAGAATGAATTTGTATAGTAGACCATAATGAGCAGACCTCATGACGGGGCTTTTTCATGAAACTAACCTAGTTCTTTTCTTTACTTCCTGTTCCCTGCTTTTGTAAGGTGTACCTTTTGTTTTCCTGTAAGTGTCTTCTTCCTGATCGCTCCCATAGTACAAGGCCTGTGAACTACCTGGAAATTCCACCCCACTTTATCTCTGTTGTAAGCACATACTCGCAGCAAGGCAGGTTGAATAACGAGTTGACAACAGTTCCTCAATTCTGTGTTCATGTGAGCGATATTGGCAGGAACATTTCTTATCAGTCATTACTCTTTATGTAATCTGAGCCAATATCTGTGTTTTTCTTCTGGTTGTTAAACAAGGGTTTGACTGTGCACAAGCAGAACATATTTTGGTGGAGCTACTAAACTGGCAAGGTTCTGGTTTGTGGTCAGCAGGAGTTAGAACACAGAGTTATGAAACTATACTTACTTCTCCATTATGCCTATGCCGGAACATTATGTAACTATATGTGTTATATACAGTATAGATCATGCACAAAAAACAAGTTAGATGATTCATTAATCATTAGGCAATCTACTCCAGACTTGGAGACAATGAAAGTAATGTCAGTGAATTAAAAACTGTACATTTTTTTAATTATTATATGACCCGTTATGTTGTTTTGTACCTACAGTATTGCTGTAGTATAACACATCATTCTATCATTAGGTAAAAAATTAACTACAGCATGGATTATTTCAGATTTCAGCTTCACCTTAATAGCTTATTTCTTACCAAAAGCACAAATCAGACAGTGTACAACTTAAAAGTAGTAAAAAACACTCAGGTTGGTTCTACAGTAAATGAAAATAAAGCAAATGACTGAATAATTTATTTTGGTTAAAATTAATTATTTCACACAGTATAATTCACACTCAACAACTGAAAAAAAATAAATAGGCCGAAGTCAAATATTTGCTTATCTACACAATCCATTAAAGTAACCCAATATTATAGCAATACAAAAATGAAAAATAAAAGAAAGTTGATGATAGTCTTTAATTATTGTACATCTTAATCCTGTTCGAGATAATTCTTAATTATTTTCATTTCAAGAGTTTACTTGTTGTACAACCTTCCTAAATTACAATTGGTGAAAACAAACTGTAAACGACCCGATATGAGCATGACTTGACATTAAGGGCATGTGTTTCCTTTACCTCAAGACTTTTGAGGTGAAACAGTCTCTGAATCAGCATGCAGACCCCAGGTCAGACCCTCAGTGATGTGCTTGTGGCATCAAAAATAGTTCAGAAGACAAAACTGCTTGAGTTTATGCAAATGTCATGTGGAAACATGAAGCCTTCGGTTATGCACAAACACTGAGAATAAACGTCATTATTCTCAAAAGTGTGCCTGCTTGTTTTGTTTTTTTAACTAACATTTACTTGTACTTTTACTTTCAATACCTAAGTAGGATTTAAGGTCAGAAAATTACCGTAAGCCCCAGGCGTGTTTTTCAGTTTGCTGTAAATGCTATAAATTATAATAATATATGGAATATCTCTACAACCACAAAGGTTTCTTCTTTAAACCTGGTATCAAACGAAAATGATGACTACAGAGGTATCAGAATCAATCTGTTACTGTTACAGAGCAAATTTAACTAGAATATTGAAAAAAAAAAATGTACAAAAAAATCTAACATTTTACTACAGATAAAACTACGTTATTTAAAACATAAAACAAGTCCAAAATGACATTTGAAAAGGTTGGACATGTTATAAAGGACCCAATTAATTGTAAAAACAGCTCAAATCTAAATTAAATATTAAAAATAGTGGTTAGTTTGACATTATGTTAAACTATTTTCTCATTGTATTGATGATGTGTATATTGACAATATATATTAATACTGTAACTGTAACATTGTGTTTTACTAAAAATAAAAAAGACTTTATTTAATGTTGTAGCTGAGGTTTCTCATGCAATATATGCATAAAGTTCAATGCTGCCACTGTATCAGGGGGTTTGGATTTTAACAGGTTAAGTACATTAAATATAAAAAACTTTAACTTCTACCACAGTCATTTCCTGGTAAGATGTCTGTCCTTTTACTCAAGTGTGGCTTCCAGGTACTTGGTACACACAGCACTGTTAGTATCATATTCTCATACATGTACCACAGCAGATGGGACCCAGCCTCTGCAGCAACACGCTGCGGTTCGTCCTCCTCGCCGCCAGGGGCGCTGCGCCGCCGGCCGGGGATCTGTCCACCTTCTCCGGGCATCCTTCCGTGTAGAGAAAAGAGGAGGGGGCCTTTCCTGCTGAAGTGAACACATCGGCTATTGAGGATAAAGTTGCAGACATCGCAGCTAAAGACGGCTAGTCCAAACGAAGGCTTGCCCCAATCATTAAAACCTTTTTCCCTGTCGCGTCCGGGCGGCTTCATGCTCCTTTTCGGCGGAGACGCTTGAGTGTGTCGGCGTGTGCGCTGCGCCAGGCTGTCGGGCCACGGAGTGAGGGGAAAATGCCTTCTTTTTCACGGAGGTAACGTTAGAGACCAAAGAGGAGCTAACTGGAAAAATGTGATGGCTCTTATGCGCCCTGAGCGTATTAATATTATTTTCTTTAGCAAGCGTTGAGTTTGTTTTTGTCGTGCTTTCTTGTGTACTTTATTCTGATAGGTATCAGAACGTTTTCCCCCAGCGTTTAATTTAAAAGGGATCACAAATGTTCAGCTTTGTTTCATTAAGTTTTGTCACTTAAATAAAATGCGTTGGTGGCGCCGTTTCCGGTAACAACCGCTGTCGGAATTTATATAAAGTGGAACTGAGGGTCATAGAATCTGGTGGGTCACGCTAATTGCTGTAACACCGATGCAATGATGTGTCAAGAATCAACTAGTTCATTCAGACCACTCCCTCCAGCAGCCAGGCAGACCAAGTTACACAGCTTTAATGAAGAATTGAGCCCGGCTTCTTCTTCTTTTTTGTTTTTAACTGAAAGGGATGTTTCTGTTTCGCTCCATATTATCTTTCATTTGAACACAGGACCCTTATCAGCCCTTTACAAGCAACCCCTTCTCGCCTCAGGTGAATGTTGGCAGTGCTGTGTATAGCAGCCTGTGGGTTGGCGGCCCTGCCAGTGCGGAGCATTCCTGCATGTAATAAAAGCTGCTTGTTCAGAGCCCAGGTCTTGCTGCAGTGGGCTACTGGCTGGCCCAGGCCACAGCTGAGTCCCACACAAAGAGGCTCTGTGTGAGTCAGGCACACAGGTCCCCTGGCCTCCCTCCAAATAGGATACACACACTGTGCCACGGCAGCAAGGAACACACCTTTTTCATAGGGAGCTAGGGTTTCAGCACAGGTGTGCTTGCCTCATCAGTGTTACCTAAGCTGTCTGTGAAGGTGAGCGATGGCACTCATCCTATCTCTACATGGCTTGTTTAACAGGGAGAACAGGTTAGTTTTTTTTTCCTGCGTAATTATAGGATGGGTAATATATCGGTATTATATCGATGTTGTGATATAAGGTTGGATATGGCTTAAGTGCTGTCTTTTCCTGGTGTTAAGTGTCCTATTATTTGCCTTTGCCCACATAGTTGTTATATCCTGCATTGATTATGTGGTGGAATTCTGGTTTCCCCGGTATTGTCAAAAATCAACAAGCAGACAGTGCATTATATTAAGATCTTCTTCTTCTATATAAAGATCCAGAAACCTGAGTTAAGTCTGCAAATCAAATACCGATATTGTAGCGATGAATATTACAGCTTTCACAAACTATTAACACCATGAGATTTTTGATACGTGATAATCATATGGATATGTGATATGTATAAATATTACCCAACACTACCTGTTTTCTGATGATAAATGTACATAAGAAGCCAGAACTGCTTTTTTAGTATTTTGAAATAAATTCTACTGAATTTACCGCCTCATCATGAGTAGTTCTACTCATGATGAGTAGTTCTACTCATGATGAGTAGAACTACTCATGTAATGTCGCTTTGCGGCAAGTTTTCTACACTCTGAGGAAATATGACAGATATAGATGAGTTATATACACAGAAACTACATTGCAGAAAACCCCACCTCTTAAGAACAAAGTAACACTAGTAATAGTAAAATGTCTTCATGGGAAACCTCTGTTTGAAGTTGCTTCTGATTCAAAACCTTTAAGGTTTCAGGTCAGGTTCAGGTAATTGGTTCCAGTCCAGTAAGGGAGACACGCTACCTTTGGCTGTGCTGTCAGGGTGCTTTAGAGCAGTAATAAATGGGTTTGACTAAATTAAAGGCTACACAGTAATTGTATATGTCCAGTGTGTTGAGGAAGAAAATAAAGTTTAATGAAGCTGACATGTTAAATGAAATAAATTATCTTTATTTATTGACTACCTAGTTTCATGTTCAATTCATTCAGAGAGATGAAAGAAAACAGAAGCAGGAAACTCTAACATCCTACAAAAAGGATTAGCATTTCCATGTTGCCATCCACTTTGTGTTTATCTGCCCAACAAACAATTTTTATTTAGTTGTCTAACATATTGATCATATTATCCCAAGCATTACAGGGGTAATCCTGTCCGTGTTTGTTAGTAATATTTGCAAATATCAAGTCATTGGCCTACAACTTATTTCCTTTCAAGTGAACACACAAATAATTCACAAATGTATATTTCTGAAGTACTTAGTGATGTTTTTCTGTATTTCACAATGTGGCCTGATTTATAATGTTTTATTGGCCTGTAGGATTTGGCCTGCGCTGGTGTTGCTTCTCTTCCCTTCCTCTGTTGCCGCAGAAGAAGAGTCATCACTACTGGAAGGCTGGCACGATGTCTGGCTCTTTCGCTTCCTCGTCAACGCGTTGGGATACGCCACCATCATTATCCCCGGCTACCTCCTCATCAGCTACTTCAAACGCACCAATTACCTAGAAACAGGTTTGGACTTAGGAATATGAACATTTTCTTTTTGCAATTTCAGTAAAAAAGAGGTTTTTGAGAACCTGGATCCCAAGTTCATATATTGTTTTTCTATGTTTCCCTTTCTTTCAGGTAGTGGGATTTGCTATCCTTTCATCAAGACCTGCGTGTTTGGCAGTGAGGCTAAGACTGGTCTGTTGGATCACGATGTGTCTGTTGTATCCAGGAACGAGGGTGATTCAGGCTCATCAGTAAAACAGATTCTGAAGTTGGTCTTTTGTGCGGCCGGACTTCAGGTAGGGATCCTCCCAGAAAATACATTCTTTTAAATACACACCACTATGTGCTGCTTAATCCCCATAATACCTGCATATTACGTGTCTCCGTTTGCACAGCAGTAGGTAGGGTGTGTGTTAGAGACTCTGGTCCATGCCAGCAACATCTATAAAATCAAGCTCTACATAAAATGGTACCTGCAAGGTCTTAAAAGCATTGAATTTATAAATTTGGAAATATGACCTTGGAAAAAGAAGAATTTTAATATCTGGGTCTTAAAATTTGTGCAGCATGTAAATTCACTGTGAGTCAATCATTATCTATACCTGCTTATTACTCATTAGGGTCACAGGGGTCTGCTGCTCTTATATGGATGTAGGATGCAGTTGATACAAATATAAATGAACACACTTTTAAAACAATCCCTTGTCTTTGCTGGTATGTCTGTGACATAGGCTGTGAAATGGGTATTAATTTTTATATTGATGATCTTAAAAGTTCTTAAAAAGACTTACATTTACATTGAAGAAACCTGTAGGAACCGTGTTTAAAGGCCTGTTATGTTATATTATAATAATAATAATGGACCAATCAACGCTGTGTTTCTGCTTACTCTGTTTTCACTCTTAGGCATCATACCTGACATGGGGCGTCCTGCAGGAGAGGGTGATGACGCGTTCTTACGGAGCCACGACTCCAGAAGAGGCCGGCGAGAAATTCAAGGACTCTCAGTTCTTGGTCTTCATGAACCGTATCCTGGCTCTGACGGTGTCGGGCCTGTGGTGCTGCCTGTTCAAACAACCCCGCCACGGAGCGCCCATGTACAAGTACTCTTTCGCCTCGCTCTCCAACATCATGAGCAGCTGGTGCCAGTACGAGGCCCTCAAGTACATCAGCTTCCCCACGCAAGTCCTGGCGAAGGCCTGCAAGGTCATCCCCGTCATGCTCATGGGGAAGGTCGTCTCCCGCAAGACCTATGAATACTGGGAGTACCTGACAGCGGTGCTCATCTCGATCGGCGTCAGCATGTTCCTGTTGACCAGCGGCAACGATGGCAAGCACCCGTCCAACGTCACCACCTTCAGCGGGTTCGTCATCCTCGTCGGCTACATCGTCTTCGACAGCTTCACCTCCAACTGGCAGGACAACCTGTTCAAGTACAAGATGTCGTCGGTGCAGATGATGTTCGGCGTCAACCTGTTCTCCTGCCTCTTCACCGTCGGCTCGCTGCTGGAGCAGGGCGCCTTCTTCGATTCGCTGGCCTTCATGACGCGCCACTCCGAGTTCACCTTCCACGCCTTGTTGCTCTCCGTGTGCTCGGCGTGCGGCCAGCTCTTCATCTTCTACACCATCAACCAGTTCGGCGCCGCCGTCTTCACCATCATAATGACCCTGCGGCAGGCCATCGCCATCCTCCTCTCCTGTTTCCTTTACGGCCATGCCATCACCATCGTGGGCGGTTTCGGCATCGCCACGGTTTTCCTGGCACTCTTCTTACGGGTGTACGCTCGTAGCCGCATGAAGTCGGGCCGGCGGTCAGCGCCGCCGCTCGCACAGGTGTAGCGCTCCGAAGCCGCACCAAACTCGGAACTGAGACCACGTTTTCTGTGGTGCTTTTCTGTCTGTTCATGTGTGTCTGTTTTATTTAGCTTTCGTTTATTTTGACTTTCCATCTGTTTTTTTTTTTTGTTATTTGGTTGTTGTTCGCGACGGTACAGAAAGGGATTCTGCAGTTACGACTCTTACGCCAAGATGCCCCCAAGGGGTCCGTGTGATTTGTCACATCAACAGTCACAGAAGATTTCGAGTGCCTGTAAGATTGTCTACAAGTCCCACTGTACGAACTGTCCCTTCGGTCTGTTGTCATTTTCATGAACCACCATATGTGGCTTGTGCAGCCAATCAAAGGTTACTGTGACACTGAAAAATACTGTATATGTGAGCTGTATGGTTAAGCATTAATCTTCATGTTTTTATGACATTGCCCCATATTTGACTTTAGCCCAAATGTTTGAACAAGGCGGTCACCTTCCATAACAACAACTGTTGTATCCAGTGAGTTAATTCAGATTGTTTATCTCACACTCCTCCATGTTGGAGAGAAGGGCCCTAATGTGTCTTAAGGTGGGATTTTTATCTTGTAAAGATGTAAACATAGCTTGAACACATGGTGCATATATTAGTTTTTAAGGTATATTAACATGTTCCAGAAGGTACTATTTACAATAGTGGATGGTAAGCAGTTTGTGTTATAAAGAACACATGATTTAAAAACTGTATAATTTTGCCCCAGACATCACCAACCCAGATGCTGCTGTAAGGGGTTTTGGCACCAAGTTATTTTAAGATGCATTTTTTTATATTGTCATCACAACACAGATTGTACTTAAAGTTTTGAAGTCAGGCTAAAATCATGTAAATATATCTCTTAAATCATTGTTTATTTCCAAACAACTTGTCTGTTACATACTTTTGTAAAAGGACTGCTTTTTGTGTTTCACCGTTCCGTGTGAATGGCAAAGGCAAAATACTGAATGGATGATGTTGATGATGGCCATTGCTGTTACAAAGGAATGTGTAGATTAGACCCACGAGGGTGTTTGCAGAAAAGAAAAACACAAGGGAAATGCAATGTAACTGGTACCTTGTTTTTAGCATTATATTTCCTCTGGTTACTGGATTAATAATAAAACACATTAAATTAACTTAAACTATGATGTGAAGATGTTTGATTTGAGTTTCACAGTGCAACAACAATAATAGTGATAACAAACCTTTATTCATGTTGGGCCATATATACACAATGCAGCATAATAGAAAAATTGACAAACATCAAATGAATTGTAACTAGATTGACAAAGGAAGAAAAACAATCATAAAATTTAAGTTACAATGCTGGGAAAACTTATCGAATTTTTCATATTTTTTTTTAGATTCATCTCAAGATCTTATCAATCAACTTGATTGATCTCTGACATGACTGAGAATAGAAACAACACATTTTCAACAAAACTTACCATGAAATCACTGAGATTTGAGCAACATTACTATGATCATAAAAGAATCTAGATAATTCCAATCCATAGGGTGCAGAAAACTAATCTTTTTTTCACAGTTCAGTTCCGACTTAGGGAACAAGAAATATCAAAATGCCCTGAGAACAGATTGAATTTGCAGAATTTCATGTTTAAGATAAAACAGCAGGAATTTGAAATAAACATTGATTTTAAGAGTGACCTGCCCAAGAATAGAAACAACACAGCATTCACATTTACATTGATATAAGACAATGATTAAAGTAAAACACACCCATGACTGAGGTGGCATGTACATGAAGTAGGCCAATTTGCTTTTGAGTATAATACATTAATGAGTAAGAGTATCTGGCTCATTATGAGCAACTTCCATTGAAATGAACAGCTGCCATTTTTCCGTCCGGTATCCAGTTCTTATAAATACATCCATGCTCCGGGCAGATCCACTAGTTTTAACCTTCAACAAAGTACAACAGGGTAGCCGCCATCAAGTGAACATCAGTCAGTGGGAAGTGGCCAGACGCTGTATAAATGAAATAGCATGAGAGTCTGGTAGGAACAGGCTATGGAGAGATCGACAGTTTGTAATGATGCCCTGTGATATACAATACTAATCAGCATGTGAAGACAGTAAGCAGAGGCATTCATGTCCAACACATCATGATCAATGACTGGCAAAAAAGTAGAATCCACCAATTTAAAAGAAAAGTTCTACAGTAAAAATATTATTTTGTTATTTTATAATTTAGGGCCTTAATATGGTGGTCATCAAGGAAAAATCATTTGTTAACCATTTATAGTATTTTATTTTTTAATTTTCCCCTGCCATCTCTTTACCCTGTTCAATCTTATCAAGTAAAGACAGGATATGTTATTATCTTAACTGATTCATAAGCCAGACCACTATTATGATTCACTGTACATCAAACTGAAGACTGGGTTTGACTGGGACGTTTGAGAAATCATTTCCCCCCAGTTTATCAATCTCACAGCTGCTTAGTGGGGGAATTTCCCGGCATCTTTCATTTTACAACGTCCCACACCGCATCTGTTTTGGGATGGTGTGTCACGCCATCTCCATTGCGATCGCCATCGCCGTCTCCGTCTCCAGTCCACTTTAATAATGCAAATGACAAACAAAACAGGAGTGTTGGGGGGTAAAAGAGGTTCCAGACCTTCGATTTTATCCTGCAGCTTAACGATACTTTTCCCGACCCAACTATGTTCTACTGATACCTCTGATTGGTTTGATTGATTCTAGAAATGCTTGTTAGATTTCTTTTTTCAAAAGTAAACTGGTGTTGCTCACTGAAATGCTGGTAAAATGGATATATTTGGTGAAAGAAAATTTTTTTATTTGATCTGTTATATATGTATGTGTGTGGTGGTGGGGGTTGGTCACACACAGGGTTTTTGTGTGTGCAGGAGTAGGGAGTGCATGGCTGGAGGTCAGATGTCTGAAGGGGTCCATGGCTGTGAAACGTTTGGGAACCACTGAAATAGAGGATTCACCGTTTTGTCAGTTCTTGGGCTATTAACCAGCAGCAAGCTTTTATAACTTTAATTTTATTTATTATACAAGTGGAAAATAAACAGACCACATATGAATCTCCACCCTTTCATCTAGTCATGAAGGTTACCATTTTCATGGGTTCTTGTGTTTTAAGTGTTATGTTTTTTTTTTTTTTATATAAGTCTTTTATCTGCACATCTTTCTTCCTTCCTACCCAGTGTGGGTGTTAATTCTCTTCTCTAGTATTTACCAAGTGCTGTCAAATATGAGAAGTAACAGTGCTTGATGTGTGTGGCAAAATTGTTTCGGATCATGAGTTGAAGTTGTTTTTTCTTCCCTGGCATTTCACATTGTAAATGTCATGGAAACTGAATTACACCACTTGACACTACTTGACACATAGGCCCACTGGATGATGTGGTTACAAGCATATAGTGTAATACTTACCTTCCTCAGTAAAGGTCGGTTATCATTGCTGTGATACCAATACTGATATCCTTAAATATGCACAAACACACATGCACAAACATGTAAACCAATTTTACCAAGGTGGTCCAATCAAATCCCAGCGTTCATGCAGGTGAACTCACCTCTCTGTGACTAATTAAGAACTATATTTTAATTTAGGCCATGCAATGTACCAGTCAACGCATTTTAAGGTGATTTCAAAGTGTTTCCTCGCTGACAGTTTCTGAGTGAGACATAAAACAGAAATACACACCACAGCCCACTGAAACACAGGAACCCCCCGTCCTCTTAATGCACTCAACATTTGTGGGTTGAGAGCAGGTTTACACAAAAGGGAGTCAAATGTTTCCACAGGAAGTCTTTTGTTGAAAAAGGGCAAGTCAGACAAGTCGCACTTTTAATTTTATGGGGGAAACCTGCACACACTCTTGATGAACTTTTGAATTTCCATAAACTGAACCACAAAAAAAATGAAACTGCAGTAAAACAGCCTTTTAAAGCCATAATTCAGGATATTCCCTGTGGGTATAATTTGTGATTTCTAAATTCTAAACACTATAATATATACATTTATAGAAAACAGTATAGATAGTATTGTACAATTTATAGGTGAACTTTACACCATTAACATTCAGACACTTGGTTCCACATTTCAGTATCCTGTATCAAACCATCCTCTAACCTTCTATCTACACCCCAAAAATGCTATTTTAAAACAGCTTTATTGGATTTGGGAAGAAATGTCATACTGAAAGAATAAAACACCGAAACAAACTCAACAATGTGCACTCAATAGCTGTTCTGGATCTTCTACACTCCTTCCATCCATCACATGGATGGAAGGAGATATAAAAATCCTTTTTTTCTCTGAGCTTTTTAATTTAAATATTATTTTCAACTGCTGGGTCAACTCCACATACATTTATACAATAGTATACTTCCAAGTTTAGTGACAGCTGTTTCAAGAAGGCTCTCACTGTGGTCTAAGGAGAACTGTTTGTGGCACATTTGATATGAGGATATTCTGTACAAATAAAATCAAGTTTGTTTTTTTTAATTGCAGAAGCTAAATGGAACTCAGCTGGTATTCATTTTCTTATTCACCTTCCCTAATGTGAGATTTCGGTGTAATATCTGGACGTCTGCATATGTACTATAACTGTGCATATTCTGTGATTTCTTATATTGGATTCTTTGCCTTCTAACATGCTAAATGTACATCGGCATGGAAGATTTTACATATATTTTTCTCCATTCTGTTCTGTAATGCAAATGATTTGCAGATGGAGAAATTTAAGAAGGTGGTCAAGTAAAAGCAGGTGCTGTGTAATGCTGCTGTGCACCATGTTTCTGAATGACACAGCTGAAGTTCCCCACTATCGCTATGACTGCAGCGAGTGTGTGTGCACGAGTGTGTTCAGGAGGGACAGACACCCACATTTCACTGTTTTACTAACAAGAGCAGAGAATCTTCTGCCCCCTCAGTCTTGAGGGGGCGGCTCATGTGAACTCATCACTTACAGGAAAACTACATAACATTTCCCTCAAATAGTTTTGCTGATGATGCCTCATACTTTCAACAAATGTGTGTGTAGCAGCATGTGCCTGCTTTGTACCAGCGGTGGACAAAGTGCTCAGGTCCTTGTACCGATACAGCAATGTAGAAATACATTAAAACATATAACATGTATGCAATATGTATAAGTATTAGCAGCAAAATGACCTTAAACCATTAAATTACTAATTACATCGCTCTGGCTGTTTGTTAGCAGCATGTTAATGTTTTAGCTGCTGGAGGCAGTGGTAGTGTCTATTAATTTCTATACAGTTCATTTCTGTAAATTTATAAAGTTTAATTCAACAACAGCTTCAAAAACTTGTTTGCTGCGTAGCTTTGGTATTATTGAATCGCATCATATATCTTATTAAAAAATAAACACTTAACCACGGAGGTAATTTGAAGACTTTTGTACCTTGCTACACATAGATTAAATATATGGTTAAATAATATTTACCATAACTAGAGCTGAAACAAATTGCTTGGTAATTGATCAACATTGATACAGATAATGGATTTATCATTTTGAGTTTATTTTAAGAAGAAAAAAAAGGGATAATTCTCCAGTCGTCTATAATGGTAATCTGAAAGTAAGTTCTCAGATTGCAGACTTAACAAGGGACAAAAGAAGATGTTTGAAGGGAAACAGCGATAACATTTTATAGACGGCTCATCGGTTAATTGAGGAAATGATCTACAGATAAGTTGATGAGAAAATGAATTGTCAAAAGCCCCAAATCAGAACACTTCTGCTGCAGCTCAATTACACTCCCACTGTGTAAATCACATACAAGTCATGGTAGTTTCATCACTTTTTTGAAAGTCAAAAGAAATAAACCTTAGCATGAAATTGGTAATGTTGGATGAACTACATTTTATTGAGTTAAACTACATTTTAACTACTAAAAAATAAATGCAGCTTAACTAAAACTCCTAAAAATTACTGAACTGACAGTAAACCGCAGGTGTGATTATTTAAGGGTCCGTCTGTCACCTGGGTGACAACCCACTGATTTACAGGTGCTGGTCATATAATTAGAATATCATGAAAAGGTTTATTTCAGTAATTCAAATCAAACTAACTGAATTACTGAAATAATTCAAATCAAGTGTTTCTTTCAACATTGATTATTACAACTAATTAAAGTTCCAAACTGAGTATCTCAGAACATTAGAATACTATGGAAAGGTTCTATATTGAAGACACTTGGTGCCACATTCTAAACAACAAATTATCAAAACAACTGCAAAGGCCTTTAAATGGTCTCTCAGTCTAGGCCACACAATCATGGGGGAAAACAGCTGACCTGACAGTTGTCCAAAAGACGACAACTGATACCTTTCACAAGGAGGGCAAAACACAAAAGGTCATTGGTAAAGAGGCTGGCTGTTCACAGAGCTGTGTCCAAGCACATTAATAGAGAGGCAAAGGGAGGGAAAAGATGTGGTAGAAATCTGTGTACAAGTGTACAAGCAATAGAGATAACTGCACCCTGGAGAGTATCGTGAAACAAAACCTATTCAAAAATGTGGGTGAATGTGCTTCAAGAAGCATGACGCCAAGACGTAGGCAAGACATGGGTTTCTGGGCTAGAGACACAAGGAATGGGCCGCTGCTGAGTGGTCTAAAGCTATGTTCTCTGATCAAAGTACATTTTTCATGTACTTGGGAAATCAAGGTCACAGTCCATGTTTCTTGAGGTAGAGTAAAGTTAAGTCAGTGGTTTGGGCTGCCATGTCATCCGCTGGTGTTGGTCCACTGTTTTCTACCAGGACGTTTTAGAGCACTTCATGCCTCCTGCTGCTGACCAGCTTTATGGAGATGCAGATTTCATTTTCCAACAGGTCGTAGCACCGGTGCCAGTTACCAGTACCTGGTTTAAGAACCATGGTATTCCTGGTCTTAATTGTCCAGCAAACTCACCTGACAAAACCTATGAGGTATTGTGAATAGGAAGATACAATACACCAGACTCAACAATGCAGAAGAGCTGCAGGCCACTATCAAAGTACCCAAGCCTGATTGACTCCATGCCACACCACATTGCTGCAGTAATTCAGGCAAAAAGGAGCCCCAACTAAGTATTGAGTGCGGTACATGTTCATCAGCCAACATGCCTAAAAATGTTTTTGGGTCATTAATATTTTCATTGTCTGTTATAGTCAAAATTATAAGATTTGAAAAATACTTAGAATTACTGAAATAAAACATATGACCACCACCTGTAGTCAAATAGGGGTGGCAACCGTAGCATTGCACCACATCGAATGCCCAACTACATAACCTAGAGTAGTCAGTTACTGTGTATCAAGTGCATTTATTGCCAACTACTGCAGCTTGCAGTTTAAATAGCAACTAAACTAGGGGAATTAAGTTTTCCCATCCTTCTAAAAAGTATTATAGATTTAAAGGATGCCCTCTGCACCTAGTTTAAAAACATGTCCCCACCTAGTGGTGACTTGAGAGAACAGTTTAGTAAATTTAAGAGAAACTGTCAACACCATCTGTCAATATATAGCTTCCTTCTAAAATCTTGCAACATTCTGGGATCAAGTCATAAATACAAAAAAAGACGAAGGTAGGTATTACATCTTTAATTTTTTGCAAAACAAGACTTGGAATACAGACAAGCCTGGACTCAGGCAAAGGAATCATAGTCCTCTCTCCATGCAGCGTGCAGTGTTGCACATGAGCAGAACCCACCCAAACCCTCACCAGACCTGATCCGCTATGGAATGTACCATTCCCATGTTCACACATTTACCGCTCCAACATTTAAAACTCAGTGCAACAGGGTACTCGTTAAAACAAATGTGCTGTCACCATGAACTTATACAGCAAAAACCAAAACTGCTTTTCTTAAAAGGGTCTTGCAGAGTAATGCTCTAGAACAGAAGAGCAACACTGGTCCACCACACAACATGAATGACTATTTGTTTTGCAGTTACTGCAGTTTTAAGGATGAACAATTGAAAAGTGAGGCTAAAGTGTTAGAAATCTGGGGGTTGGTTTAATCGACTTCCTCCATGCGTGAAGCATCATCGTCACCGTCCCCTTCTAGTGGAGGAATCTCATCTGGGACGGATGTAGAGGTGGCCTCATCTGTGGGGACGTCGTCGTCATCGATACCTAAAAAGCAAAGTTCGTTAGTGATCGATATAGACAGGCATGCCAAAATCTACCAATACTGACTTCAGTTCTTACCCAGTCCAAGTTTGATCATTCTGTAGATGCGGTTTGAGTGGGTCTGTGGGTCGTCCAGGGAGAAGCCTGAGGACAGCAGGGCGGTCTCAAACAGCAGGATGACGAGGTCCTTCACGGCCTTGTCGTTTTTGTCAACTTCGGCCTTCTGCCTGAGGGTTTCCACGATGGGGTGGTCAGGGTTGATCTCCAGGTGCTTCTTGGCCATCATGTAGCCCATGGTGGAGTTGTCTCTGAGTGCCTGGGCCTTCATGATCCTCTCCATGTTGGCCGTCCAGCCGTAAGTGCTTGTCACAATACAGCAGGGCGATGACACCAGTCTGTTGGACACAGTCACCTGGAAGAAAAGCCTAGTTTTAAGCATGCATAGTGTTTGTACAGTAGGTGCATCAGTTGACCCAAAATGTCAAGTGGGTAACCATGTTAAACACATGCAAACTGTTAATAATGCTCACACATGCATGTTCAAGCCATGTGTTGGCTCAGACGTTTGTCAAAATCACCACACCTTTAGGGTCTAGTCTTGAAGACCTTTTTCTACATTAGCGCACAGGTTGAGCTGGTTTACAGTTTTTATCTCTATTCTTTAAAAATCAAATGTACAAGTTGAAACCCAGGCATCGTTAGGATAGTGTTGCAATTCATGAGTTAAGTTTTCAAAAACACACATCTGGACTTGCATCTCCACACATTCTGAACTAGTCAAACATCTCACAAACAAACATTTCAGGGCAAAATAAGGCAACACCTAAGAGCATCTCAAGTCAAACTCACCAGGATACAAGCTAGGACCAACTAGGCACCTGTTACCAAATAAAATCATGTCAACTGTAGTTGAGACAAACTGTGTAAATCCTAGAGTATGAAAGGAAATTAAGATCAGGAAATAACCATTGGGATCACTGACCTTCTCCACTTTCTTGTCCAGGATCTCCTTCATGAGCTTGCAGAGGTTCTCAAACTTTGCTTTGTCCTCCTCCATCTTTTTCTTCTCCTCCTCATCCTCTGGCAGCTCCAGGCCCTCCTTGGTGACCGAGACCAGGGTCTTGCCATCAAACTCCTTCAACTGCTGGACACAGTACTCGTCAATGGGCTCTGTCATGTACAGGACCTCGAAGCCACGCTTGCGGACACGCTCCACGAACGCAGAGTTGGCCACCTGGTCTTTGCTCTCACCTAAAGAGCAATAAATGGTTTGTATTAGACATGCACTTATATACACTTTTGTATGTTTGTTACATGATTAAAATTCATGATATGCATGTGAAAGGATTAAGGGTGCTAATCAGAGCTACTAAATCTAAGAGCAACTCACCAGTGATGTAGTAGATGGACTTCTGGTTGTCCTTCATGCGGGTGAGGTACTCAGTAAGGGAGGTGGTCTCATCCCCAGACTGGGAGCTGTGGTAACGCAGCAGCTCAGATAGCTTCTTGCGGTTTTGAGAGTCCTCATGGATGCCCAGCTACAGACAAAACAATGGTTACACATCTCAACATGCATAACTATGGCTAAACCCATGATTGCCACACCCTGAAAAGGCATTAGAACTCAATTTTTGCCAAACTTGGAGATCAGATGTGCCTTTCTAGTTTAAAAGATTATTCCATCACCAAGACCAGGTACCAGAGAAGATGTTTTAACAGCTATCCAGCATTTCATTCCCAGATGGCCCTCAAATCTAGTCAGCAGTTACCGAAATCATACAGAAATACTAAAGTGACTAATCTACAGCACATTGTCACTAGTGTCATAGTCTAGATACACTAAATCTTTTTTTGGATAACTAGAACTACACTAACTTAGGAAGGTTGGAGGGAACAGCAAGAACCAGATTAAAAATGAATCTTACAAATCCATGGAGAGGCTCTGAAGACATGAGTGCAATAGGAAAAAGGAGCTTACATTAAAACATTATTTTTTTCCCCTAGGTCAACACTATTGCAAATTTCTTTCAATTACCTTGATATTCTTGGAGAACCCTTCATAGAACTTCTTGTAGTTTTCTTTGTCCTCAGCCAGTTCAGCAAAGAGCTCCAGACACTTCTTCACAATGTTCTTACGGATGACCTTCAGGATCTTGCTCTGCTGCAGCATTTCTCTGGAAATATTGAGGGGCAGGTCCTCGGAGTCCACCACACCACGAACGAAGTCTAGAGTTGAACATAAAAATAAGGGATCACTAAGGAATAGCCACATTTTTAATCAAGGCTTTGTCGTCATTTGGTGTAGCTTTACTACAATGTGTACATTTTGTATTAAGCCTACTTACTCAGGTACTCTGGGATGAGCTCTTCACAGTTGTCCATAATGAAGACTCTCCTGACATACAGCTTGATGTTGTTCTTCTTTTTCTTGTTCTCAAAGAGGTCAAAAGGTGCACGACGGGGAATAAAGAGCAAGGCCCGGAACTCAAGTTGACCCTCCACTGAGAAGTGCTGTAAAGGAGAAGCCAGCTTTTACTTTTGCCCATTTTATCCAAGGTGCAGGCTCAAAGCATACACAAAAGCATTTTGCATTGCACAGCTTACCTTGACAGCCAGATGATCCTCCCAGTCATTGGTCAGACTCTTGTAGAACTCTCCATACTCCTCATTTGTGATGTCATCAGGGTTCCTGGTCCAGATGGGCTTGGTCTTGTTCAGCTCCTCCTGGTCAATGTACTTCTCCTTGATCTTCTTTTTCTTCTTCTTGTCCTTGTCTTTGGAGTCTTCCTCATCATCGGAACCTACATCTTCGATCTTGGGCTTGTCTTCACCCTCATCGTCCTTCTCTTCCTTGTCCTCCTTCTCTGCCTTTTCATCTTCTGCCTCATCGTCACTGATCTCCTTGTCACGCTCCTTCTCCACCTATGCATCAATATTAACCCATTTTTAAAATTTGCTCGGCTTTTAATCAACCTGAATGATTACAATAAGAACTCCACTATGTCTAATCCAATACTTACAAACAGGGTGATGGGGTACCCGATGAACTGAGAGTGCTTCTTGACAATTTCCTTGACCCTCTTCTCCTCAACATATTCAGTCTGATCCTCCTTCAGGTGCAGGATGATCTTTGTTCCACGACCAATTGGCTCTCCTATAAACATTTCGTAAGAGTGAGCACATTTCGTTCAAACAAGCTGCAGCAGTCTACAGCAAGTATTTCCATCAGCTGCTTTCTAATGACAAAAGACACTCACCACTGTCGACCTTGACGGTGAAGGAGCCACCGGCAGAGGACTCCCAGGCGTACTGCTCATCGTCGTTGTGTTTGGTGATGACAACCACCCTTTCCGCAACCAGGTAGGCAGAGTAGAAGCCCACACCAAACTGACCAATCATGGAGATGTCAGCTCCAGCCTAGAAGGAAGACAAATAATTAACTTCAATCCATGGCTTTCAAAGTAAGAGCTTTAATTTATAGTTCTGATATAAAAATTATATCCATCCACGAGAGACCATCTGCTACAAGTGGCAAGTTAAAAGCTCCATATAAACTAATGCAGGGCTGTAGTACCTGTAAGGCCTCCATGAAGGCCTTGGTGCCAGACTTGGCGATTGTACCCAGGTTGTTGATCAGGTCAGCTTTGGTCATGCCGATTCCAGTGTCGATGAGGGTCAGGGTGCGGTCATCTTTGTTTGGAATGATTTCAATTTTGAGGTCTTTGCCACTGTCCAGCTTAGTCGGGTCAGTCAAGCTTTCATAACGAATTTTGTCCAGTGCCTGTAAACATTAAATACAATTTCTCAAGACTATATTTTAATAAAATAGAGCTTAAAAAATGAGAACATAAGCGGTGTAGGATGAGAACAAGATATTGGACTTACATCAGAGGCATTGGAGATCAACTCCCTGAGGAAGATCTCCTTGTTGGAATAGAAGGTATTGATAATCAGGGACATCAGCTGAGCGATCTCTGCCTGGAAGGCAAAGGTCTCAGCCTCCTCCTCTTGGTGCATTTCTTCAGGCATCTGTACGAAGGAAATCATGTTTTAGTAGAATTAAAAAAAAAAAAAAAATCTATGCCTGAATAATATATTTTGTGGTGAATACTGTTTGTTGTACTCTAGTCCAAAGCTGAGCTATCGGTTTTGTTTTTATCAATAAGCCATAAAATAATCTGCTAACGTTCACAAACCGGTTTCGTTATTAAGATTGGGCCGCTGCCATCATGTTACTACAGATCGGCGGAAGTAGCCATTAACCAACATGGCGTCCACCGACAAGACAATGGCCTCCGTTCACACGTGCTGAGGGACGGCGACGGACAAAAACAACGAAACAGTTTAAAAGACAAAAAAAGACAGGATAGTGATCGCCAACTCGTGATTTAAGCACTTAATTTACGGGCTGATCCGTTAAGGTGACGCCATTTTAACGCGAATATAAATAAGCAGGCAAAATAAACGACAAAACAAGGACCGGTCTTTTTTCCACACAAATCAGTCACGACTCGTCTTTTTTATTTTAACACTAGTTACGTAAGAGTAATGGCTGAGTTATAAGTAAACCGCTTGGTCACGGATAATAGAACGTCGGCACGATACGTTTTATTTAAGATTAATTAATTTAAGGAGAGGGGCACCACATTTTGGGTTTACAATGAGAATAGTTGTGTAATTTTAGCGATTGAAGGGCTGCGTTTCGCTGAATAAACAGCGTTGTCATCTTCACCACACCTGCCTTTGTGCAACCCGAGACCGGCCTGAGCAGCTCCGCAGTGCCGCATTTCGTTACCCCGCACAACACGCGCGCACACACACGCGCTGTCAACACGCCATCTCCCCGTCTAAAGGATTAATTCGGATATCGCAGATCAAACGACCACACGAATAAGGCCATTATTGAGGCAGCTTTCGCTCGTCAGACAGCACTGATGCTAAGGTTATCTTCGTGACTCATGATGAGCCCTTATCGCGGACACATACAGAAATTCGTTCACTGATGGTTGAGCAGCAAAAAGAGCTACAGACCATAACGTTCCCGTTGACTAAACAACGTATTAGTTTACATACCTTGTTTATTCCGTTGACTTTTTCTTGAAAAAATTGCCACCAGAAATCTGTCCCCTCTGCTCTCTGACGCAGGGAAATAGAAAGGGACTTCCTTTTAATAGGCCGGAATCTTTATACACACGCGTGCAGCCGTATCCATCCGCGGTGCACCGTCCACCACTAAAATGAGTCTGTGGGTAAAACAAATGATTTCATTTAAGATAACAACATATAAAATATAAAAGCTTACAGCCAAAGTTACATTAATGTATGAAGAAGTAATACATGGATAAGATTGTTGATATAACCCCGTGATTAGATAAGTTGGAAGGACTTGAGGATAGAAATACATGTTAAAAATCAGTGCATGGTGATATGTAACATCTGGGGATGATAGGAAATTAACTCTAAATGTGTTTAATTTATACTCTGCACAATAAGGATAATTTGCCATTATTCTTATAACATTGCACCAATGCAGCTGGTGGTACACATTGTACCTTGGAAAATACTGCAATAATAGTGGAGTCAATCCCTCTGGGCAGCATCATTGCTACCACCTTGTGGCAGTTTACGGCATGAGGATATTTTTATTGAGAGACCCTTTTTGTTGACGGGATACGGCTGCATAGCTGTCGCCATATATTATTGGGACATAAATGTGTGTAATAACTTAAGAAATAAGGCTTAAATAAAGACACGCATACATCCTTTATGTCGCGGTAAACGAGTAAAGAGTGTGGATCTTTTTCATCCGGTGGAAGGATATTTAAAACTGTGAGGGTCGTGCTTCGTTTCTTCTAGCACTTTCTGTGAAAAAAAACCCGCCTAAAGTGACGTCACGGCCGTGTCAGATGCAGCCCTCGCGGCACAACTGCTGTCAAGGCGAGCTAGTACAACAAAATCACCATGGTTACCAACCTCTTTCATTTAGGGGAATAAATATTAGCAAAATAAATACCTGACAGGGAAACGCTGGCTAAAGAAGTGATAATTCCCACATTAATTGTCTCACACATACATTAAGATATCCAATTAAAGGAATAAAACTGTTCAAATTTTGCCATTGAAAGTAGGCTACAGGACGTTACTGATGTCCCCCATACGGAGTAATGGTGTCCTGACACTATTTAGCCTATTAACAATGTTAATAATGTTTTCATCTTACACAAACTAGTACAGTATATTTAAAACCAAACTGTCTTGTTTAAAACACATAAGAACAATCATATGGATCACATGGGTACACATTTTCATCTTTTTCCATCATAAAATGACATGGGGTGAACAACAAAGTGAACAATAAAACAGGTTTTTGTTGTCATAATCATTCATCCTGTTCATAGTGACCACTATAAGATCCCTTGACATTGCATGTAAAATGTGATTGGAAATCCCCCTTTATTTATTAACTGTTCCTGGAGCTTTCACCTAATAAATATTTTATGTAAAATTGAAAACTTGAAATTGAATTAATTTGGAGGAACCCTTTTAAACAATGTGTGACAGGGCCTTCTCTATCATTGCTCCAAAATCAAATCAATTACTCTTAATCCTACTATTGAGATCTTCAAGAGTATTAACACATTTTTACTGAATAGATTTTAACTGTCCCTAACTCAATTAGCTCAGGTATTTCAATAGGTATAATCACTATTAGTATATATATATGATTACAATAACTATTATTATTAATAATCATCATCACTGATATTTTTTTCTTGTATTTTGTTTGTTTCCTTCTTTTGTTTTCCACTGTGTTTGCTGTAAAACACTTTGGATCAACTATATTATGTGTAAAGTGCTATATAAATAAACTTTATTTAATATTGATACAATACTAATTATTATTATTATTATAAAATTGACGTTTTTTTATTATTAGAAGTGGTAATATACCTATATCTATAATACTACAGTAGCTGCCCTACCATTTACTAGCTCCACCCTGTATGTCTTCAATGTACCAAACAAGCGTGTAACATGAGGCTCTTGAATCCTTCCAGTCTCCAGAGTAGATTTGCACGTGGTTGAAAAGAAGAGACTATGCAGCAATTTTTTTACTGATGGCTCTAAAGATCCAGGGAGTGGAGATGCTGGAGCAGGAGTTCATATATCTCACTTTAATCTGAATATCTGTAAAAGAATATGTGGTGAATTTACTCTGTTTATTGCTGAACTGGTTTCTATTATTTTGTGCCTTCAGTGGATACATTTGAATTTTATGCTTGTAATGAAGCATGTTATTCTGAATTGAAAAGCTGTGTGGTATGGAAAAGAATATTTTGCATAATAGGATTTTTGAGTTAGAACACAATGTAACTGTATGTAAATGTATAATAGGGATGAGTCATATATGAGTGTGTGTATATATGTGTGTATATATGTGTGTGTATATATATATATATATATATATATATATATATATATATATATATATATATATATATATATATATATATATATATATATATATATATATATATATACCATATGTGGTATATACCATATACCATATATATATATATGTACCATAGCTATTTAAATTACTACTGAAGCACTTCTGGTTAGATGCTATCTGCATTTCGTTGCTTTGTAATTGTGACATATGCAATGACAAAAAGTTGAATCTAACATATATACATATATAAATATATGTCTTTTGTTGTTTTTTTTTAATTTAGTAGTATGTAAGTACTGTATGTAAGTATGTAAAGCCCTGATATTACATACACCAGAAAGTAAGTGGCGGTATGCGTCTGTTCGCTGGTTAGCGAGCCGCAATTAAATGTAGAGAAGAAGACGAAGAAGACGCGAGGCGCTTGCGTCACTGGTTTTGAAGGCCCGTGACGTGACTAGCCCGCGTGCTAATCTAACAGTCGGACCGTTAGAAACATTTTTATAATCAATAACCTTCTGATAAACGAGTTTTTTTTCTATTTCAACGCCGCCTGCTTCGGGGTATGTATATTACAAACACATTCCATTTATTCTGGATTCATATTTAGCCCGCTAAAGTGGGTTATAGCTACGGTTAGCTTATCTAAATTAGCTGTGCCGGGTACGGCAGCGCGCTGAATGCTAGCTTTAGCTAACCAGGCAAACAGTGGAAACATTGATAATAGAGCATTTTCACGGCAGACATTTTGACTAGTCAAAGTAGGAAAAGAACCGATTTAAATAACGATAATGACGGCTTTATTTTGTTAAGAGTTACAGGAAGCCATATGAGTGGGTGAGCACACAATACAATGTTCACCTGAATGCAATCCAGCCACAATTAACGTTATTAATCACACGTGTTTTGTCAAGATGTCTGCCGTTAAGTGTTTTAGTGACAACCCAATGTAATACACTACAACAAAGTAATAATACGTTACCCCAATAAGCTAAGTTAACTTATATTAGCATTACAGCCGCATGAGGCCATTGTCTTTTTTTAAAGAAACGTAGCTAATACTCGCCTTTGCCATAATTGAAGCTCAAAGTTATATTATACGAACTACTTAAATAAATTGTGTATGTATGATATGATGAATAAACTGCTAACACGTTCCACTGTTCCTCCATCAGGTGGGTGAGACTCAGATCCAGGATGTCCTTCCCCCCTCATTTAAACCGGCCTCTGTTGCCCCCTCCAGGGATACCCCCTCAGTTTGCTGGCTTCCCCACAGGTAACCACACACTTTATATTTACTTAAGGTTTGAACATATTGCTTCACTAACAGCAGTGGTGGAAAGTAAACAAGTATTTGACTATTTGCTTTTGATTCGACTTTATACTCAACTATATTTCAAAAGGGCCTATTGTGTTTTCTTCTCCACTAAATTTATTTGAAAGCTTTTCAGATTTCCTTTTCCACATTGGATAATATAAGAAGCCTTTAAAATACAACCCATTATTAAAGAATAAAAGTGTTTTTTTCCAACCTAACAGAGCAGGTGTTTTGGAGGTGAGGAGGGAAACAAGTTTTTTAAGAGTAAGAAGGCAGACTCCATTGCTTCTGCTTTTGGATCATAAAACAATAATTTTTTAAAAAATATTTTGTGTCTTTTATTGATACACAAAACTTGAGAGAAACTGGAAAGGGGGAAAGAGAGTAGTTGGAATGACCAGATTTTAACTGGGGACATGGCGCATGGTGGCCTATATGGCTATATGCATTCTAACCACTTGGCTATAAAGTCATCCATGACATAACATATAAATACTTACAAATATGCATCAACAAATAAAACATTAAAGTGGGATATTAGCAAAAGGGGGCCCTTAAAACAATGGATATAAATACGTATTTTACCCCTAACAGTCTGTAAGTCTTTATGTAAGCAGACTCACATCATGAGCACTGCATTATATGGAAGTTAAAATAATCTATAAGCACTAACTATTTACATTCGAGCAAAGTTTAACAGTAGACAGCATTGTTCCACTTGATGTATATTTTGTTTGGTTCTTGCAGGAACTCCAATGATCCCAGTGCACATGGGTATCATGGCTCCCACCTCTGCTGTGATGGTATCTTCTTTGCCAGTGCTCAGTAAACCTGCGGTACCCAGGAAGGAAGCCACTGCTGTGAGAGCCAAAGACCACGATGAGAGCAATGGCCCCACCACCACAGTGTTCGTGGGGAACATATCAGAGAAAGCATCAGACATGCTGATCAGACAGCTGCTAGCAGTAAGGGACAGAGAGCGATTCTATAATGATAGTAGTATGAAATTAATATGATAAGCATTGATTCTGTAGTCATATTTTAAGCAGTTAAATCCACCACCTTCACATTTTGTTTTGTAATTTTTTTTATGGATAATTTTAACAATATCAATCAAATACCAATATCCTGTATGCATACAGTGCTGTATATTGTATGTAAGTCATGGAATTTGATGACTAAAATTAAGATATCCTGTTGAAACTAAATTCTGCACTTGTCGCATTTTATTCAATCTCTTCATGATATTCAATCCTTTGATGCAGAAATGTGGAATTGTCCTGAGCTGGAAGAGAGTCCAGGGAGCTTCTGGCAAACTTCAAGGTAAATCAAATCCATCTATGAATACCAGTGTTGATTAACAGTTAAGTCATTAGATGATTTACCCTTTTCCAGACAGAAATTACTCTGTTTTACCACAGAAGATAAGCTAAACATAAATTGCTATTAACATCCATTTAGTTGTACATTTGGTTGTCAACTGCCCCACAAGAATATTAAAAATATTTGCTCCTGTAAAGCACAGCAGAGGTCAGTCATGCAGCTTTACAGGGTCAAATATTCCTGTCGTAAGTGAATCAAAGAAATAAAGAAGTCTATTTCTACACAGCCATTTATAAACTTGCTTTCATATTTATTTTCATGTTTGTTTGGTGGCAGCTTTTGGCTTTTGCGAATACAAGGAGCCAGAGTCCACATTGCGATCCCTGCGGCTGCTTCATGAACTGCAAATTGGAGACAAAAACCTGCTGGTGAAAGTGGATGCTAAGACAAAAGCACAACTTGACGAGTGGAAGGCTAAAAAGAGGACTGCAAATGGGGTATGAACCTTTTTAGTTATGAGACTGATAACTGTGCCTGTATTTGTTGCCTTAGGAAGAGATCAGACACCCAGCCTTTTTCCAATCCCACCTCATCATTTGTTAATAAATTCAAATGGTTGTTTTCTTATTGCGGTGATTAGATATACTGATACCTAATCTGTCATTTCTTTCTGTGTTGTAAAAAGGTTAAGGCTGAAGATGGAGGAGATGATGAGGATGAAGTTCTGGATGAGGATAGTAAAAAGAAAGATCAGATTATCAAAGGTGCCATTGATGGTTTAATGCGGGAATATGCTGCAGAGCTCAATGCACCTTCACAGGATGAGGATTCCCAGCGACGAAAGAGAAGAAAGGATAAAAAGGAAGAGGTATACCAACCTTTATTAATTCTTCTCCAATTGGAACTGTAGTCCTCTGGGAACTTAAATGTGAAAGTGTTGTATTTCAAACTGAAAAAGTTATATTCCTTCCTTTTTTCATAGGATGACATAAACACTATTGATATGGAAGAAGACAAGAGAGACCTGATTTCCAGAGAGATTAGTAAATTTCGTGACACCCACAAGGTAAAGTGGCTTTTTTTTGGTCTTGTTATTGGCGTTACAGGTTTTGGACAGCAGCTGCTCACATATTTCACTCCTAAAGCTTGCACATTTAGCGGTAGTTGACACATTTACAAAACTTTTCTTGATCTCAATAACATGCATACTGAGCTACAAATTGGCAATCCTTAAAATCTTTACTACCAAACATCTTAATTCGTCCCATATTCTATGAACTGTTTCAGCTAGTATTTTTGTCACCTTTCTCAGGCCTGATTTGACACCTGTGACCACTGTAGTGAACTATCTAGGTGTGACCATTATAAATCCATTCTTCATTCATCACACAAAAATGCATGGAGACGATGTAAATTTACTTAAAAGCTAATCTATTCATTAAACCCCACCATTATGATAGTGATCATATGGTGACTAAAGCAAGATGAATCTCAGAGCTTTGGAAAAAGTTGCGAGGATAGGATGTAAGTATCAGCCTTAATTTATTTTATACATATACTGGGCGCCCCCCTCTTGAGGACTTGCATAGGGGCAACTGCACTGCATTACACTACACTTTGGTGCATGCTGGTCCAAGCTTTTGATGATCTTTATTCAACCAAACGTTTGACACTTGAAACGTTCTACTCAACATTATCATCCTGAATTTGTGATGTTATTGACGGCGCCTGGAAAAGCTGGAAACAGTGAACCTGTGCGAGTCCTCTGTAAATGATGATCTGTCCTAATGGTGTTCATGTTGACGCACAGACTCTTGTCAATAACCACTGCAGTAATCTTGGCTTTAGCCTTTATTATGCTAGTGCGGGGGGGCGCCCTCTCCACAGCAGCACTCTGTTCTGAAGACTGACAAGGTACGTGTCCTTTGTATGTCTTGTGTGAGTTCTCTCTTCCATCTGCTGCTCTTCACAAGTGTCAGACTCACTAAACTATCTTGTTAAAAGAGAGAGTCAAAGTATTTAAAGATTAAATTGTTGTCTAGTACACAGCAGGGAGACTGACTAATCACATCCTGCAACCATTTCAAAACATTTATCAAACAACAAAAATAAGTGAACGTCCTTTTTTTCATTATTAAAAAAAATATTTAGTGGTGCAATGGCAGTGAAGTTTTGTTTTGGAGAACAATTACTAACAACAAAACTAAAATAAATGCTGTAAAAAAACTAAACTATCACACAACATTTGTACAAATTTGATAGAAGTAAATACAAAAAATTCTGATCAGCTCAGTCGGTATTTATTTAACAAGCCCTGGCAGATATTGTAAAGAGGTAAGTAAGATACTTAAAAAACAACATTTTACACCTGCCATGAAATCAATAAAATGGTTGTTACTTCAGTTGAGGCATCCAAGTATCAAGTAATAATACTTAGTAATACTTCATCATAGGTACAATTTCTAACATCTCTTCTTTCTCATGTCACAAGTTTTCGTCTTGACTTGCATTACACACAAGGCTTTTAGGCTGAGGATCAGCTGATGGTTTGGAGCGGAATACGTTTAATGTGATTTACATTAATTAGAGAAGATTTGACAGTATAATGCAGTTTTCATTGGTGTGTATAAAAACACAAGGTCCTCTAAATTTAATTGAGCAGTGTTTTCTTTCAGTCATTCATATTCATTATTATCGTTCTTAGTCGGATGCTGTTTAACTATAAGTGTTGCTAAGTGACGCTCAAAGCCTTGTGTGTAATGCCCATAAAGGCTGAGTTGTGGTGCGTGTGTCTGAGTAATGAGTCGGGAAGAACTGCTGAAGACTCCTGCAGGGGTAAGACCGCTTCTACAATTTCATTTATCTGTGCAGAAATGTAACTGATGTTCATTATGTTCATTTCTTGTTAGCACTTTACCGAATGTACCCATTGAAGTAAAAGGTTGTTGTTGATAATAATGATTATGATGATGCTTAAGCAAGACAGAATCCCATAACGTTTTTCCCTTGTATACCGTGTGACCTGCTTTCCTCCCAGGCCTAACTTAAAAGGCTTGTAGGGGCAGCGAAGGGCTGAGTCCGTAGTTCAACACCTGTAAGTCACAAACAACTAGTTCAACAAAAGACTGACGCCTGTGTTCTGTTTTTGTTTTCCTTGTACCAAGAGGAGGACTCTTAAGGAGAGAAAAAGAATTGTCTTTTGCAGAGCCTTTTTCTCATTATGAATACCTCAATTTGAAGATGTTTAACAGATCGTTTTGACCATTAAAGTGGTTTCCAGTAACCCCCTTGCTAAACTCTCTTATACTGCAAGTGTGATGCAGAAAACAAGTAGAGCAATGATGCAGCCGTCTCTGAGGGAGAGACTTCTGATTGTTCCGCGTCTTCCAAGTTTGAATTTTAGGATTTGAGCATCTCTTTAAAGCTTTGCATCGACTAGCAAAAGGCATGTGACCATATGAAACCTCTTAGTCTAGCCTCAAAAATCTGGAAACCACTTGATCTGTGCACAGCAGAAAATTTACTGCAAAGACTCACTTTGCTCCTTGACTATATGTGGCATCGGCTGAACCTGTCTGTGTTTTACTCTGCAGAAACTTGAGGAGGAGAAGGACAAGCGGGAGAAAGAGCGGCTGGAGTTTGAGCGGGAAAGAAGGGATCGGGAAAAAGAGCGAGAGCGGGAAAGAGAGCGGCGGGACCGTGAGCGGGAAAAGGAGCGAGAGAGGGAACGTGAGAGGGAAAGAGAGCGAGAGCGGGAGAGAGACCGAGACAAAGACCGGGACAAAGACAGAGATCGTGACCGCAGGCCCAGAGAGAGAGAGCGAGACAGAGACTGGGAGAGGGACAGAAGCCGTGACAGAAGTGCTGAGCGCAGCCGATCCAGGTGAGGGAGGAGTTTTAAAAACATTAAAGCTATAACAAACCGTTTCATAGTACTAGTATTTTATTAAGAAAAACACTTGAAACTGTGGCTGTCATGGAAGATTGCCAATGAATGAAATGTGACATGGAATCAAGAAGCAGCTTAAGTTTGCCCAACAATAAAAGCTTTTCCTGGTGATAAAAGCTTCTACACAGCTGCACAGATGTCTTCACTTATTTTACAGCTTTGAATGTTTTCTGAGGACCATGTGGGTATAATATGCAAAATTTGTTTGAACAAGTTCTCTCTATGTTTTGTGTGTGTGACTTAAATTTTGTCATGTAATTTGTTTCAAATCAGATTAACCTGTAATGTGTACCTACACATTGTTTTTTTTCCAGGGAGACGAGTCGGGATCGTGACAGAGAAAAGAAGCGAGACCAAGAGGATGAAGAGGAGGCATATGAGCGCAGGAAACTAGAGCGGAAACTCCGAGACAAAGAAGCAGCCTATCAAGAGGTAAGAAATTATTAATAATTTCTATTCAAATATCATGAGATACAGTCACTGACACTATTTTGATTACAGCGCCTAAAAAACTGGGAGCTCAGGGAGAGGAAGAAAGCACGGGATTATTCCAAGGAGGCTGAGAGGGAAGATGAGCGCCGACGAGAAATGGTGAGAGAGAGGATGAGTTGGTCTTATGTTGAACAGCTGAAATAATCATTGTGTATCTGTACTCAATTTTACTTAACCAAGCTAAATACAATCATGCTATTATAGTGTATTTGAGCTGAAATTTCCCTGAGGGATAATAAATGTTAATGAACGTTACTGTGATGCCTTTGATATGGCGTATGTATTTATAGAAATAAATCTCGACAAATTTGTCAGCAGAAACAGATTTTGTTTTTGTCCTGAAGAAATGAATTTCTCTGTCTTCAGGTAAAAGAAGGCAAACGGCTGAAAGAGTTTCTTGAAGACTATGATGATGACAGAGATGATCCCAAATACTACAGGTAAGAAGCAGATATACACCACTCACAATAAGTTAGGGATTTTGTAAGAGACTTCATACATTTTTGACGTAATTATTATTAAACTAATGAAAATGGTGTTTCTTCTGTTCATTATTAGTAATCAAAGGGAACTTTTACTTAGTAAATAGTAGTATTAATAGTAAATGGGTAAAAACGGTGTAAATGGTTTCAATAAAGCCTAGTTGACTGAGGAATAGAGGAATAAACAGACCTTTAATAGATTGAATTTACTGGTGTTTTATCTCATAAATTCACATAAAATCAGAAAAGTTGTACATTTAAGGTGAACATTTGAAATCTAACTCTCATTCCATTATTTTCTTCGACATATCCCAACTACATGAATTTTTGTACAAAGTAAAATGTAGCAGCACATGTTTTGTGACCCAGATCTGACTTGTAATAGCAGGTGCAATACTGCAGCTATGGCCATTGTTCTGAGGGCTGTTATTTGTGATGTGACCTCTAGGGGCAGTGCGCTGCAGAAGCGCCTCAGAGACCGAGAGAAGGAGATGGAGGCGGACGAGCGTGACAGGAAGAGAGAGAAGGAGGAGCTGGAGGAGATCAGACGGAGGCTGCTAGACGAGGGACATCCAGACCCAGACGCAGAGCTACGCAGGGTGTGTTTGTGTTGAAGAATATGTGATGTGTGTTGGCCAGTATCTCTTTAGTCTGTGAGCATGCTGTGTTGCCTTTGTGAAGGTCACTTATTCATTTGATGCTCGCTGCATCAGTGTTCACATTTCCTTGTGTGGTGACCTTCCTTTCTTTTCTAATCTTGCACATATCTGCCTCTTATTGGTCCAGATGGAGGAGGAAGAGGCGGAGCGCCTGAGACAACCTCCAATCATCCAAGAGCCAGAGCCTGAGGAGGAGCGGGAGCAGCACCACCACCATCACCACCACCACAGGGGTTCACGAGACCACCGGGACAGGCGAGGGGACCAGGAGAGGGGAGAATCCCGCCCCCGCCCCGCACCCTCAGATGATGAGGTGGAGGAGGGCGAGGAAGATTACGATGACGAAAACCCAGACGCAAAACCATGTCTCAAGCCCACAATGCGGCCCATTACATCAGCACCATCAGTGTCGTCAGCCAGCGGCGACGCGTCCCCCAACACGCCGGGAGACGACTCACCATGCGGCATCATCATCCCTCATGAGAACTCGCCACCTGACGCGCTGCCACAGGAGGAACACCGGCCCAAGATCGGCCTCAGCCTCAAACTGGGTGAGTCAGGGAGATGAGCCAGGAACTATAGAACTCTTTTTATTTATTTATTTTAAGTAACAAACAGTCCTTTGATTTTCTTTTTTTCCCCCTCCATGTAGAATCCTAAATGCTTCCTTATTTCTAGTTTACTGGAAGGACAGTAAATCAGAGTAATGGAGTGTGTTTTACTAACACTCCTAACAAGCCACAGTTTGTTGCACTTGATCGTCATTATAGATCAATGATGCAATGTTCTATGTTGGAATGGTGGTCTGAATTTCAAAAATGTGAACACGCTTCCACACAAGAAGAAATGCAGTCCGATTTCTCCACTGACCAAAGCCTACAGGGACCAGAATGCACAGCTTGCTAACAAGCACCCACCACACACCATAGTTCTGTTCTCTGTCCACATGTACTTTCAATCGAGTGGAAGAAGTCACAAGCCATCCTTTGTTACGATTGCTGCCTCCACCTATATGTATGGAAGACAAAGAGCCCCATTCTGAGGGTATTTAAATGCAGGATAGTGGATAGTTCAGGAAATCACTAACTGAAGAAAAGAGAAAGTGGCTGCACATGAAAGTAAATGATAATGGAAACATGATGCATATCAAAGGTTCATTAGATCGTACTGTGTCTGAGGGTGAATCATTAATTTAAGGGCAGTTCACTCCTACAGTAACTTTCTTTGATTAAACTTGTGTACAGCTGCAAGTAATTACACACCAATGAGTCTATTAACTTCCCTCTCCAGGTGCCACAGGGAGCCCAAGTCAACCCAACGTAGGCAAGAGGAAGAAGCTGCCTGTGGACAGCGTCTTTGACAAGTTTGACGACGAGGAGGCGGATGAACAGCCACGGAAGAGGAAGCTGGTGCCTCTGGATTACGACGATGATGACAAGAGCCTGGATGTGGACGGGGCAGGGCTCGCCAGCATAAAAGGAGCCAACAGCGAGGAGAAACGCAAACACATCAAGAGCCTGATCGAGAAAATTCCCACTGAGAAGCCTGATCTCTTCTTGTTTCCACTTGATTGGTCGATGGTGGACACGGTGAGGAGAGGAGATCACACTAAAATGTTTAATTGAATTATTTGTTTGTTCTTTCAAAGCTTGCAAGTTGATGTTATCTTTAGCTGCCAGGAGGCAGGCAGGTTACTATGGTTTGATAGAAAAACTTTTCAGATTTCTAACATTGGTTAAAGAGGACTGTAGAAGGATTTATATAGCATGACTCACTGCTGAAACACTTGCATCTCTTGTCCCATAGACGTTAATGGAACGACGTGTCCGACCATGGATCAATAAAAAGATCATTGAATACATCGGAGAGGAAGAGCCAACGTTGGTGGACTTTGTCTGCTCCAAGGTATTAAACGTGATGGCCACACATTCACCTGCTTTCATACTTGGAGAGGAAGTGATTTAGATTCTACTGCATTTGTCTTTGTGTTCCCAGGTGATGGCTCATGGTACACCACAAGGTATTTTGGATGATGTTGCTATGGTGAGTAATGTAATGCGTTACTAAGCTGCCTTGATATTTTTTTATGATGACAATGTACTGTTAGGCTAATTTATCTTGACAGCAGAAAGGTCATTCAGAGATTGAGATGTGAGATCTCACCCGTTGCTACGGATACAGTAATAACCAATGGTTTGAATGAAAGCCAAACCCCGCCTGTCTATTTCTTATAGATTCAAATGATTAGGGTGACATCAAAGGGACTATAACTAATAGTCAATTTGCCGATTGACTGAAAGATAATCACCTATTTTTGATAATCTATAGTTTGTCATTTTTCTATTACTTCTCTGCCTATCTCTGCCTTGTTCTTGTGAGATTTTTTTTGTCATTTATGACAATTTAATATCTTGTTTTGAGCTAATCAACTGGTCACGATCGTAACCTTTTGGTTTTGGAACATTCAGTTCTACATTTTTTCAAGCACTTGAGAGTGTCTTAATCCACTGAAGGTCGACACACTGAAGTCTTTGTCTCCTTCTTTGTTTTTTGTGTGAAACTCACAAAACTTTTTTATCTCCTGCTCAGGTTCTTGATGAAGAAGCTGAAGTCTTCATAGTGAAGATGTGGCGACTGCTTATTTATGAAACTGAGGCCAAGAAGATTGGACTGGTGAAATAAGCAGAACTTTTAAAATGAAGATCAACTGCCCCCTGCCCCCCCCTTTTTCATTTAGTGTTCTATAGTGTAGCAGTCATGTCTCCCCACACAAATGTCCATATCAGTCAAACTGTAACTGCTCATTCTTACATTGCAGCAGTTCGGGTAATTTCTGTTTTCTCAACATACTCAGGCCACTTCCACTTTGTTGCAGGTGCCGACTGTCTGTGTGCTTTTGTGTATATACAGTACATCATTATTTGATTATGATGAGAAACTGCTGACACCCAGGACCATTGTTGTATTGCAAGCTAAGATCTTTTGTCCTCCTTTTACTTGTGTACATGCAAACACATTTTTTATGGGAAGTCAGTTTACCAGTTTCATGAGCATTTCTTTGAAATCTTTGAGGTGTGAAATGTGGGTTGGTTAATTGGACACGTATTTTAGAGAATACATTACCACAACAAGGATGTGATATTTTTAGTTATTTATTCGGGGTTTGACAAAGCTCAAATTTATTTCTATCAACTATGAATTGATTCTTACTTTTTCCTTATCACATTCCTGACAATGTTGGCATGTTCTCAGACTATCTCAAAAACACCTTGTGGTCAGTTTAAAACGTATGACGAGACCCACAGAATATCTTGGGTGATGACATCCCTGCAGCTATAAAGACATGTCATAACCACTATATAGGAACTTGAGCTCAGAACGTGAGGAAAAACTTCTATTTGCAGTTGTGAAGAGTCTCTCCATTTGTTTTGTATTGGTGAAATATTTGAATAAAATAGATTTTTGTAAGTCTTTGTAAACCAGCATTTGTGTTCCTCACAGTTTAGAATTTATTTGCAGGCATCACGGTTGACCAACGTGGAACTTTGAAAATTGCTGCTCTCAATAGGTTTGAAATTACTTAGTTCATGAAATCCTTCAAGTGCAACAACTTTTTCAACAGGTTCTTACCAATTCCATGAGTGGTTCTATATATTAAAATGCTTATGAACTAAAGTCTGTTTGGTTTTGGAACAGGTACGTTAACAAAACAGATTAAAATTAGAGTGTTAGTTAGTGTCATAGCAGCTGACAAAGACTCATTGGGATCAAAACTTTCAGAACTTTATTGATACCATGTGAGCTGAACAAGCGTAAATCTTGCCCATAAAACCCTTAAACTGGAAGAGAAACAGCACATGAAGTCACAACTGACCGCTGTATAAACAGATGAGCCCATTTCCCATCGAGTGACCAGCCAGAGATGAAGTGCCATAGATACAGAAGACACTGGGCTCTTAAAGCAAGAGGTAAGTGAAGGCCACTGCTTGTAAACAGCTTTTGTTGTCATAGTGTACATACTCAAATTGGTGTACTTGAAAATAGAAACTATATTGATGTGTAATGTGTAATTTAACCTTCTGTGTCCGTGTCTGGACAAATTGACAGCTTTTTGCTTGAATGTCTTCTGAGACAAACCGAAACGTTTGCCAATAAACTATTAACGCAGAGTTAATGTTTGCAATGTGAAAGTTAACATCTGTTGGACTGGGTGACGGTGGTCAGGTCTGTCCGCATTTCCTCCTCTGACTTTGTTCCCCCACCAGCTTTCCTCAGAGGACAGACTAGTCCTCTGCTTTGGCCTCCATCTCGGCGTCGTCGTCGTCTCCGTCCACCTCGGCGTTCTCCCGCTCTAACCTCTCCAGCTGCCGGGCGAGCTCTGTCTCATCTGTGTCTGTCACCACCTTGGGCTGAAGGGATGGTTCAAGGGTTACTTCCTTGTACATATTTAAAACAATTATAAAGCCTAGGATGATGATGATGATAGGGAGCCGCGGCTGAAATCTATGGACTATTGGACCAAAATAATCTGAGACTGTAAATCAGTTTTAGAAAATAATTACTACAGCATTTTATTTTTTAATGTTTTACAGGAAAACTTCCAACAACATTTTGAGAAAATGTTATATTACTCTTTAATCCACTTTGAAATTGTTTTATTTTATCTATCCGAGCAAGACACAGAATTGTCTTTTGTTTGATATTCTTTTCTGGTGTATGGAGCCACATTTGTTTCTATGCTATGCAAACTTTGAAAGCATTAGTATCAAGACTGCAATCTGCCAGCGAGGTTCAATTTTTGCTTGATCATTCTTTCAAACGAACGGATACATTCATACATGGAAATAAGAAAATTGTTGGACCAAATCAATTGAATTGAGTGCTTATTAACACTTAAATGAGTTAAGTTTATTGAATTTCAATGAACTTTATTCATTTAGGTGTTACCAACCATTTTCAGTCTTAATACTATTTTGCTCTGAAATATATATTTTGTATTGCAAACCTATGCTGTTTGGCTGCATAATATGGAAACAAATGTAGCTCCATACTGGTGTTATTTACTTCAGACACCATGATGAGTAGCTTTACGAGTGGTTCATTTCTGAATACCACACGTATGTGTCTGTAGCTTGTGAACAGGGAAGCATAGTGACTTTTACATCCTTTCCCTGAGCAAACACGTCTCACTACACAATAACTCTCCAGGTGAATCACACTACAGATTTCGCAGAACATAAATAATCTGTACATAAAAAAGAAAGACAAACGAGTATTTATGACGTGTTCACTTACCTCCATTTGGATGTTAAAGACTCCTCTCTTCTCCTCGATCTTCTCCTTGATAGCAGCCATGGCCTGGTTGAGGACAGACAGACCCTCTGTGCGTTCCAGAGTGGTCGTTGTCATCACGTAGCGTGGAGGAGCGATCAGGTTGATCTGCCAAAAACAGGACGACATGCTAGGGTGTTTTACAAAAATCAAGATTTCCAAAGCAGACTTTTTTTTTTTACCCACATAACGTTCTATTTAACATGCTTTTCAGTCACAATTCAAAAAATGATGGAAAGCGACAATAAGGCTGATGATTATTTTAAGGAAATCGTATGTATTGACATGCATGTCACGTTACCATCACTACTTCCTAGCTGAAGGACTTTAATTTCTAATATAATGAATCAAATTACTGTGATTTGGACCTAGACAAATAGCAACAAATCGATGTGGAATTATGAAAGAATTCAAGATTTTGCAATAGTTGACTCTTGATGATGGAAACTCTACAAAACAGGATGAAACATACTTTTTCACACCGAGTATTCCTGCACTGATTTTGGGTCTGGTTTAAGGAACAAGACAGGAAAACTTCAACTTCAACAAAAAAAAAAAATCAGCTTTCATTTAAAAATCTGTTTAAAAACAGTTAATTAAAGAGAGCTTCTTTCAGGTGATGACTGGAGTCATTTGAACATTCAGCGTCACTGTAACCATCATGTGATGGAGTATGACTGGTGAGATAATGTTACCTTGATGGGCATGACCTCTGAGGAGCAGTTGAGTCCAGCCCTCAGAGCCTCCTTCACGGCATCAATCCCCTCATACCCGTAGCATGCCACTTCAATATCTGCAGGTGGGACGAGAACAGAATCAGGGGGAATTGGGGTGAATTTCGTCAGAATAGTCCAGATGAAATATATATTCATCAACAATCTTTTTTCATGACAAAAACTAGATGAAGACGAAATCAATGCCCTTAAACACTGAATGTGAGGAAACAGAGGAGTTTTACTATATTTTATTGTCTTTTCTGCTCATTATTTGATCTTATTGTCTGTCTTAAAAAGCCTCAGTTGTTGAATCACATTGATGGATGATAAAATAAGCAAATCACAACATGAATGTATTTCTGCGAATATCAGACCAGACACCATTAGCAACGTAGCTAATCATTCAACATGTGGAGCTACTTCCTCGGGTAATAGTAACATAAACCTTGTGAGATGAGGGAGACTAAAATGGCATCTATGGGTTAGACTAGACTGACATGTTAATTAAAGTAAACTGCTTTCAAAGACTGGACTAAAACACTAAAATGCCAAGACTTTTCATCGACTAAAAATATGACTACAATACAGGAATACAGTTGACTAAATATGACTAAAACTAATAAGGGCATCTGGCACAAGACAAACTAAAAAATAGCCAACAAAATGAACAATTGTAGCCTGTATGCATATTGTCTGACTAGTATACTCTTATGATACCGCTCAAATTAACAGTTACAATCGCTGTGAATCCTCACCTGCTCTGATCTTCACAGCTTGTGGAGTGAGTCGCCTGTTGATGTTATCGATCAGCACGGCCCTCTCCTCCTCTGTTAAGTCCAGACCGTCCAGGATGGCGGGGGTCCCTGCGGGAAGGGAATGGTTCACCACCGTTCCATCGCACTGCGTTTAGCCTCACGCTGACACACCATTTAAAAGAAGCACTTACGATACAGCCTGTTTGAAGACATCGTACGCTCCGTATCCTGGCCGCTTGTATTTCTCATCAAAGACCCAGGCAGTGCGCTGGTACAAGCTCTCTAGCTGCTCATCTTTGCTGTAGTCCAGCACCTCCGCCACGTGCCGCAGGATGCTGTACACCTGTGGACCCAACAACCACAATCAGCTCAGTGCAAACATTGATATAAAGCTCACAAGGTCACAAGAAACGCCACGTGTTAAAGAGATATAGCAACATCAAAGCAGAGAGACACAGCCCAGTGCCACAAAGAATGGGTAAAGACCAAGGCTGCGGAATGTAGAGGGATGGAGTTTCTAATGATTCAAACATAGAATATAATCAATGACAGGTCGGGAAGCTGTTTAATATCAACTGTTTTACATTGTTTAATATGTTTTGTTGATTTCCATAAAAAAAAACTTCTGTGAGAAAACAAAAAGCTATCAAAAACCATTTTTTGTACACAACATTTGAGCACATTTTGACTTACAGTTTTAGATTTGGTGAATTTATCTTCACACTTGATGGCCTCCTCTGGGGAAACTCTTCTTTTTGATAAATCAATGTATCCTGGAGAGAAGGGGGGGGGGGGGATGACAGCAGAATTATTCTTACAGGTCAGAATCTGGTCTAGTAGTTTCTGACAAGATTTGGACTGAAATAATTCACTCAGGGCTGCTCAATTATGGGGAAAAAAAAGTCAATAGTGAAAGGACAATTATTTTTAGCGATACAATGCCTTTATTCAGCATGAATGACTTTGTGCTTCTGTTTGAGATGGTTAAACAGATCTGTTGTGTTGCCAAGAGTTATTGATATTACATTATAGCAAATCATGCACACTATCACTTGTTTCTACTTGTGTGTTCCCATATAAGAACTATTTGGACCATGTTTCTCAACCAAACAACTCTGCGCTCCCGCCGCCATTTCACTCACTTTCACTTATGGGAACATAGTGCGCACACGTTTTTTTTTTTCAGAAATTGTGTAAAAAAAAAAAAAAAAAGGCAAATGAATCGTTTTAACTATGAGTTTGGAGATGTTTGACATGCAAATCAGTATCAAAATTAAACAAATCAAAATTGATTGATTGTACATCCTTAAATTCTCTATTCAATACTTGGATAATTAACCATTCCTGATTTGAAGGTCCGATAAAACTGAGCAGTTTTTGAACGGCTACTTTTTCTTAAATTTTCTATTATTACAAGTAATAAATACACCCATTGTTTTACAACTGGCCTGAATAAATTGAAAAGTGTCACTATCTACTGGTTGTTAACAATCCCAACTCTACTTTGGCATTAGTCCTGAAAGTTCAGGTTTCTGCTGTGGCAGGTATAGAACGTCTGCCACCAGCGCCAAAGAGATGAGCCTCGTGTCCAGCGTGCAGCTACATCCCACTGTCATGTATCTCGGTGGTTAGTCCACGTCTGCCTCCACCCACCTTTCTCTTTGTCTACTCGGATGACCACCACACACTCGTTGCGGCCTATGCGGATGAGCTTGTTGATGGAGCGGATACGTCGACGTGACAGCTCACTCAGGAGAATCATGCCCTCGATGTTGTTGTACTCCAACAGGCTGACGTAGGCGCCCATCTCAGCGATGGACCTCACGTTCACCATCACAACATCCTCCACCTCTGGAAACCGATGCTGGTAAAATCGACAGCTGAGCCCCGGCATCGCTGTGAGGAGACGAGCATAGACACAGATGTGGGTAAAACAACATAAAATAGATTATTAATAGGTTAGCCAATGAAAACAGTTGAGTATAATATCTATGTGGCTTTGGAGATTCTTTAAGTCTGAGATAATTACGATGTCATTACAGGTTATTCCTCACCCAGGAGATAAAAACTACAATAACCAGATTATTGGTGCATTATAGGAAGCACAGGATCCAGCTTTTATTAAATGATGGAGATAAAGTCAGAAAATCTGCTTCTGCTGCATCAATTTCCTATTTACTTTTTTAACCATCTCTTGTAAATCCCTAAACTTCAGTGCAGTACTTTAATAGATTTTATCACATTGGTTTTCTACAGCTTCAATATTGTATAGATCGTCTTTAATTTGTGAATCTGATTATAACATCCTGGGGAGTTATAGGATGATTAAAGAGAAAAACATAATGTTTAATTTTTACAAATCCAAACAATCTGAGAGTACAATTAGTTCAAATTCTCATTTCCACAGTAAAACCTGTGATCAGGTGTCACAAGTAAATAATGGTTTTAATTATTTAACAGTCAAAATGTTTGTGAAGCACTGAAACTAGCAACAAATCCTGGAGCTGCTCCATAGACAGAACAATGACTGAACTGTTGGGACAGTGACAGCAGCTGGATCCTCCCTAATAAGACCCTGTACTAAAATAAAACTGGTTTGGATAATGTGGTTAGGGACGCAAATTATTAATCTGATGATTATTTACTCGATTATTCTTAGAAAATAATGAAACACTTCCATCACAATATGTATTTACTTTAGTGTAATGTCATTAACTGCATCTGATGGCCTCATCCAGGATCCTATGGATCTTCTAATTGTCAGGAGGAATGTTTACAGCAACACACACTAACAACCTGCCTCGAAAACATACACAGCACATTAAACTATTTTCTGCAGCAGGCGATGTTCTAACATTAAGTATAAGCTATAATATAAAAACAAACCAGCTCCAAATATAAATGAAAATATTTAATTAGCTCAGTTCCAATTAGGTTCCTTGCTTGTTTATCACTTTAAAAAGAGAGTCAACCATTTGTGCTCAACCTGGAAGTGTAAACGACACCAACAAGAGGTGAAGCTGTATTATGTGAACTCGTAGTTTAATTTCGCTTTCTTTTTCCAGTGAAGGGGATGATGCAATGTAGACGAATTTGAACGTGTTAAAATTAGAAGCAAAAACGGGCGTCAACAACAAATAAAACAAACATTTTCGAATTGAGAACATAACAACAAATAACAGAATAAACACAATGATAAATCGGTTGAATTAAGAGGATAAAACGATTAATTTGGGACCTTTAGCTTCTCCGGCTAACAACCGGCTCCCAGCTCACATGCGGCACATGCAATGCTAACAGTGAGCTAGCTAACCCCGCCCGGAGAAAACAGCCCCTTTATGGATAAACAAACTCACCTGTGTCATATGGTTACAGAACAACACGCTCGGATATCCTGTGCTGGACGTACTTAAATGTCCGTGTCTGTATTCTTTGGGCAGGGGGTTTGTGAAATGATGAACACGGGCCGCTGCTACCAGCTACGTGCTAATTTTTTTTTTTGCGACCCGGAAAGAGATCGTCACCGCACGCGCGTGCGCAAAGCGCGGCCGGGATCCAATCACGTGACCAGCAGTCAGAGACCAGCTGATCATCCCGGAGATCGAGGGAGAAGGACGAGCTCACGAAACATCGTCTCAATATATGGTGCTAATCCTGCACGAAGAGCAGCGTTTATCAGCGTTATTATTGAATAGATTAGACGAACAGAGCATATTTTAGTAGTTAAATAAAGAACAAGAAGACTTCAGTCATCGAGCAAACGGCAATAAGATGTCTGGAAAAGACAGGATCGACGTTTTCCCCTCCAGAATGTAAGCAGCTTGTTTGCTAAAACCCTGTAGCTTCTTGATGTTTTGCTGACTTGTTGCCTTCAAATTTCACAGATGGACTATTTCTGTCTCTGATATGTGTCTTCTCCGTGTCGGTTCTGCACCGTGAGACATAAACCTGGTTTTAGTTTATATCACAGGTCGCTGTTTGAAAGAGGAAGGCTCCTTCTACTGTCATGTGATGCTTTCTGATATGACCCAAGTGTGAGCTGTCAGTCTGAGGTGGTGTCTGAGTCCTCACTTCAACATTGTGTAACTTTAGTCTTTACTGATAAGTAGTTCATTGTGTTGGCATATTGATTTATTCACATTCATCTTTTTTTGAAGCCCCTGTGAGACAGAGACATTTAAATCCTATAAATCGTCTGTTTTTTGGCCTGTAGATTTTTTTCCTCCTAAGTACCAAATCTCTTTATTTGCAAAAAACAGGAGGGAATTCTGCAGTTGTCCGGATGTAGCTCAGCATCTTATTTGAAATGTAGAAATTATGATTTGATAATATACATCTACACATGTTTTGTATAAAACAACTACATCATCACATTATCTGTGATAGTGTGACTGCACAGGGAAAATCTTAACACCAAGTGATAGAAAAACATAAACCTAAGACACCCAGTTTCAATCTAAATGGTTGCACTTTGAAACCTTTACTGAAAAAGAATATAAAAGACACCGTTAGTAATATCGGGGTCATATTCTATTAATATGAAGGTGTAAATGGGTCAGTGACAAATAATGTTTGGCAAGATAAGAAAGTCAAAGACTTTTAAAATGCGGTTTTAAAAACATTCATTAGGTCTCTCAAAAGGTACATTTCATGTTCATGTTGGGTTCTTGTTATTTAAAAGTCCATTTGTATATTTTTTTTCTACAAAAATTATGATTTTGTGTGATTTTTAACATGAAATGTCAAATGGTGTCTCCAAAAAAGAATGATAAATTCTAAATATATAATCCACGTAGAATATAAAACGTGTTGATAGCAAGTGTGTTTAATTTTTAAAAACCTTTTTAAGAGTTAAACTATCAGGTACCAAGTTTTTAGGACTACATCACATGACATTTTTGTCATTGACCTAAATAATATATATAATAAAGGTTCACTTCATACAAACTGCCGGTTAGTGGCTTATAATTGTCAGGATTAGTGAAAGAAAAGTGGCTGACCCACATAATCTTTGACTCCTGTGTGTAACGGAACTGGCGGTTTGCTATAAAAGCCTTCAAACCGTGTGTTCTGTTGTGGGTTTGCAGGGCTCAGACCATCATGAAGGCTCGGCTGAAAGGGGCCCAGACCGGCCGCAACCTGCTCAAGAAGAAATCCGACGCCCTCTCCATGAGATTCCGTCAGATCCTTCGCAAAATCATTGAAGTTGGTTGACGTTTGTAAGATATTTGTAAGGTATTGTTGTAATTTCGTGTTGCTGATGACTTTATCTCCGCCCCTTTAGACTAAGACCAAGATGGGCGAGGTGATGCGAGAGGCGGCCTTCTCTTTAGCTGAAGCCAAATTCGCTGCCGGAGACTTCAGGTGAGCGTCTGTTTAAAAAGGTAATTTTTGTTATTTCAGGTGCGGCTGCAGTTCCTCTGTAATCTGTTGCTCTGTCCGCAGCACCACTGTAATCCAGAATGTCAACAAAGCCCAGGTGAAGGTCCGAGCTAAGAAAGATAACGTGGCAGGTCGGCTTCTAAAACGTCTTTTCTCTTTAATCGTCGCCGTCCAGCGGCCGAGGCGAGTTCTTAAACGTGTCACGCTCTTGTTCTCGCAGGTGTCACCCTTCCGGTTTTTGAGCACTACCAAGAAGGCGGAGACAGTAAGTACCGACCAACGATGGAATGAGTTTTTGCATCCGGTGAACGGCGGGGTTCTCACCTTCTCTGTGTTGCCAAGGTTACGAGCTGACTGGTCTGGCCAGAGGAGGAGAGCAGCTGTCCAGGTTGAAGAGGAACTACGCCAGAGCTGTGGAGCTGCTGGTGGAGTTGGCCTCCTTACAGGTAGGGGGTGCTGTTATGGCAGGTCAAGGTTAATGAATTCCTCCTCACAGTCGTCTCTGAGTCATTTCTTTTGGGGGGAGAAAAAAAAAATGACTGATGGAAAAATCCTCCTCTAATTCCGTCTGCAGACATCTTTTGTCACGCTTGATGAAGCCATCAAGATTACTAACCGCCGTGTGAACGCTATCGAGCATGGTAAAGTTTTTTTTTTTTTTTACATCTGATGATTTATAAGGGAAAAAGTATTATTGTAGCTCATGTGCTCTTTTTGCACCTTTCAGTGATCATCCCCCGGATTGATCGCACCCTCACTTACATCATCACAGAGCTGGACGAGAGAGAACGAGAGGAATTCTACCGGTAAAACAATCTTCAAAAAAAACAAGTGTTTATTGTCGTTTAAACAACCCCAATCTTCTAGTAGCTGGCCAACTAAACTACTCCCCTCCCCGTAAACCAGGCTGAAGAAGATCCAAGAGAAGAAGAAACAGCTCAGGGAAAAGACAGAGAAAGAGATCGCCATCCGCTTGGCTGCGCTGGGTCCCATCGCCGAGCCGGCCAACATGCTGACGGAGGAGACGGATGAAGACCTGCTGTTCGAGTGAACGAGCTCCTCGGGCGCCGTTCCACCTATTTATTCTGTGCCTCAGGCCGTGTCTGTGTTCTCCCATGGAAGTGTTGAAAGTTGTTGTTTTTTTGTTTTTTTTGAGTACTTGTCTGTGATAATTTGATCTGTTGTTTTTTTTTTTTTTCCAGTACTGGAAAGTACTGGTGTGTTTCCAGATTTGTCACTGTACAGAACCAGTGTCTCCGTCACATGGCGGGAATGAAAAATAATCAAAGTAAACTAAAGAATATAATATATGTTAGCACACGGTTTAATCTAAGAAGCATTCCGTGCGATCAAGTTGTAGATATTTCAATCTCCTCACAACATTTAGAGCCATTTGCATGCTGTAAAAGCGTATAAAGGTGGTTGTAGATTTCAAAGAGTGTGAGTCTGTGTCGTGGAGGCTCGACCCCCCCGTTGACCTCATGTCATGAGGTTGTTACCTCATTTAAGGATGTTTACCATCGCACCCCTAATGTGACCCCCACTGTAATACGTGGTGTGCGAGTTAACAAAGCCCAACACTTCATCCCAATAAAGGTATTCTCAATATTCAAATATTGCCAGTTTTTTTTAAGTGTTAATAGACCACAGCTGGTTGAGGAATGACAGCTGTTTTGCACCAAGATGAGGGATTTAACACATTAGTTTTGTTTTTTAGGGTTGAAAATGTAAATGTTTTTGTGTTTTGTGTGCTTATTTAAAAAACAATTTCATCTGCAAGATACATCAGTGCATATAACACAGTCTTTATCAGAATTGTGCTTATGATTTAGGTACCAGGCAAAGATGCAATACAGGAGGGTTTTTTTCAGTTACATTAACTGAATATAGTGTATTTTTCTTATAATGGAGGTAAAAAAACAACACTCAATCCCTGCAGTGCTTTGCAGTGCGACATACTGATAATAATGAATACCTGTCAGACAAAACCTTTCATTTGAGGTCTGTTATCACAGCGAAATGACACAAAAACAAAATAATACTGACATCGGCGGACATTTTCTTCTGCATTTGTGGAAGGAAGACGTCAGGCTGCAGACACTTTTGCTTCTTCTTGTGACATTTGCCGAGTCCCGTTTTGCATATCACACACAAAATGTAACAACGTGTTTGATCCTTTTGTCTAAAAAATATGTATTTACAATTATAAATAACTATTATGAATATAGAAGTATTTCTATTTGGTAAATGACTGCATGAAGCTGTCAGGTCAACAATAATTTCAGAAAAAAAAAAAGAAAATCGCCCACGAAGACGCAACCAACAAAAGAAATGTAAGAGTCCATCCCTGCAACATTTGGTAATATTCACCTCGACAAATGAGGAGAATGTGCAAGTGAAAATCCAGTGACAATTTTACCACTGTCTGTCCTTCCTTTTTCAACCCTGCCCCTCCAGGAACATTCACTTTTGTACTTCCGTTTGTCTCCTCCTGCCCTGACCTCGTGACCTCTAGCACAGCCAGGAGGTGGGCACCCACTGAGGCTCAGTGTCCAGCTTTTCTATCAGCCTGCGCAGCTCGTGGAAAGCCTGTGTGGGTTCCATGTTCACAATGGTTGCGTCAAACAAGTGGCCAAAGTTCTGCTCCATCTCCCGGGCCTTTTCGATAACCTCCTTCAGCTCCTCTGGCTGTGCACCAAAAACAAGATATCAGATTAACAAAAAAGAGGAGTGTAACTCCCCATATGTTGTCGATGTATATCTTTTTTTTTCCATTCATCATTTATAAACTGTGACGTTTTAACTTTTAAGAGAGGGTTTTAATTCCTCAACACACTGCAGTGGTACCTTTGGTGTTTTCCCCTCGGTGGCCAGCAGGGTGCGTAGTCGTTCCTGAGAAGGAGGAGCGATGAAGATGACATAGGGCTTGAGGTTGGAAGATCTTAGCACCCGCAATGACTGACAGGAGGAAGAACAGTGGCATTCAGATATCAAATGAGAGAAGAGAGACCAACACAAAGAAAAAACAGCACTAAAATAAGACTAAAACCAACACCACGAAGTTTATTCTCTCTAAAACAAAAAAAGAAACAAAAGAACAGCTATTTGAGATTTATTTTCAGGACCTGGCAAGGACATATGGGTTGAAATCAGGATGAAGCGATAAAATGAGTTTTTTAAAATGAATGTGATGCAGAGAATTGTCCCAACAGTGACAAGGTTAATGCGGCAGCCTACCCTGGTGTGCAGGGAAAGCAAACAGATGCGTCCGGTATTGATGACGTGTCGGACTGAGTCGGTGCTGGTGCCGTACAGGTTCTTCTCGTACTCCCCGGACTCGATGAACTTCCCTGCTGCCATGTCGGCCTCGAAGCTAGGCCGACTCACAAAATGGTACTCGTACCCATTCCGCTCGTGGATCCTCGGGTTTCTGGTTGTGTCTGAGCCAAGAAAAGGATTAAAAAAATAAATAAAAGGTGATTTGACTTGTACAAAAGGATCCTGAAGCTAAACTGCCACTTTAAATCTGTTTTTAAGTTGTGCATGAATTTTCCTTCTATGACAAAAATGGAAATTTTAGTTTTTTCTGCAGTGTGGTTAATGTCAAATGATTTGAGTTCTTTACAGATTCACAACACCAGTTTGATCTTACATTTACTTTGATCGGTACAGTAAATGAAATAACCCGATTCCCAGGCCTCAACGACTTGTGGACTTACGTGGAACGGCGACGGCGAACCTTTCTGGTTCGATGGACAGAAGCCTCCGACGCAAGTCGTCGTGCCCGCTGTTTGTGGGACCGATCAGCGCGATGGGACGTTTACGATTGGCAGGCTGGTGATAAAGGGACATCTCCTCATAGGGCAGGATGGCATCGTACTCTGCAGAGAGTTTGGCAGGGTTAATCTCCTGCTTCAAACATCCCTGACCGACACATTAAATCTCTTCTGTCAGGCTACTGATCCATAACAAACCCTGACCTTTGACCTCTCGGCAGAAGCTGGAAAGAGGTGAGAGGATTTGGAGATCAATATTAAACTACAGTATTAAATTATTAAATACTTTTTCTGTGTCATATCCATAGCTAAACAAACATGAATACAGCTCTGGAAAAAACAAAATAAGGGACCATTGCATTTCCTATAATCAGCACCTCTACATGTCTTACAGTTATTCCATTCCAGCATCTGTTAAATTCCAACACATGCACACCTCATTCTGCTTAAAGAGGCACCGGGAGTGGAATAAAGTCACCCAAGAACAATGTGAAAGACCTGTAGAGAGCATGGCAAGACGGATGAAAGCTGTGATTAAAAATAATGGTTATTGCACCTAATATTGTTTTCTGAACTCTTCTTAAGTGTAAACAATAGTATTATGTTGTTTTAAAATGAGTTTGATCTTTCTTTGCATTGTTTGAGGCCTGAAAACATTGGATCTTTTTTGTTATTTTGACCATTTATCATTTTCTGCAAATAAATGCTCTAAATGATCATATTTCTATTTGGAATTTGGGGGAAATGTTGCCAGTAGTTTATAGATTCAAAAAAAAATTTTCCTTTTGAACATTTTTCAAAACAAAAACTAAATTTAAAACACATACCTATAAGTAGTGAAATCAGAAAAACAGATAATTTTGCAGTGGTCTAATTTTCTTTTTATGTGTGAACAAATGACATCACAGCTTCCTCAAAGCCATTTAGGCGTCTGCAGGGAACCTGCTGCTGGGTCCTCTGATCCCGTCTGTGAAAACGGGACTAATCTGACTTGTGACACAGCGAGTTTGGACAAGCTGCCTCGAGAGAAACGACAAGACACGTCAACTCGGGCTAACGTGTGCGATTTGTACTGACAGTGTGTGGACACGTGGAAGCTGCCCAGTACAGAAGCCGTCTCTCACCGGTGAAAAACACGAGCAGCGACAGGAGGACATGTTAAGCGTCCGCAGATTGGGAACACACTTCTCAAACTGTTAAAGTTAGTGTTAAGAGACAGAGCAAAAAAAAGGAAAAGTCTTACCAGTACTTTTATTCAAGGTTGAAGCACTTTTCTTCCTCTGTTTCTTGCTTTTCTTTACATACCAAAGCTTTGCTGGGTAAATGACAGATATAAAAAACAAAAGGTTTGAAAAGAGGGATTATCATTTTATTTGGTTACGATCAAAGACGCCACAAGTTCTACTTTTATGTGTATGAGAGATGATGCAAAATGTTTGAGTTAGAAAGCTATATCTTGTGTTTCTGAGCCACATGATGTACTTACCTTGCTGCTCTCGACCCTTGTCTATTATCGTTCTTTTCATGGTCTCTCTCTGTAGCTGGAAGCTTTTGCCTGAGACAGAACAGACTGATCAATCATCTAATATAGCAGACATAAAGGATTGTGTGTTTTTTTCCTCATTTTCATTCCAAATTTAAACTCTAATGGGTAGAGATAGTTTGGTTGATGTTCAATAGCGATGCACTGCTGCCTGGACATCTGTGCATAAGCTAAACACTGAAAACCAATACATTTCTAATTGTGAACTTTTTTCTAAACTTGGAATTATTTATTCATATTTTGCAGAGACCTGTTTGTTTTATTCTGCTCCACATGCCAGGTGGGTGGTGCTTCCTGCTAGGATGGCACAGCTGGTGGCAGTCGGGTACTTTATTAATCACACCTTCAAGTACTTTCCTGATAATATTGCAACCTACTTTTAGGAGCAAATTGTTGAGACATATAGAGCTATTATTCATACACTGGTATTTATACACATTATGACACAATTAGTCTTGCTTTTTTAAAAATATTTTTAGCTTAGCTTCTTCAACATATGTCTTTCCACAATATTCACACATAAACAAAGACTTTTCTTGAACACTAGCTTGTGAGAAATGCGTTAACACATCAGATGGTAAACGTGACATTTTTTGTAGAATAAAATGTTTAAAAAATCTTGTAAAACACTTTTGCAATGGCATGAACAAAAATATAGTTATAGCTAAAGAACTGGAATGGTCTTTATGTATAAATTATTGTATGGTTACAGGAAAAAAGGTCAATGAAATTAAATTTCCATACATTCCTGTTAATATGCATGGAAGGTTTCCAACTTTGAAAATTCCTGGAATTTTGCAACCTTAGATACAACAAAACATACAAAGCATATAACTGGACATTTTCCTGTGTGTGTGTATATGTATAGTTATGGTTGTATCATTCCGTTATCAGAACAAACTTCATATTAATATTCATACTGATCCCAACCTGGAATGAGTCCAGCCAGCGGCTGGTTGTCCTCGTCTCCGTCCCGGTAGGCCTGCCACCAGCTGGGGTCGTCCTGGCTGATGACGTGGAGGATGTCTCCCTTTTGGAAGGACAGGCCCAGCTCCCGACACGGCACGAAGGGGTCATCGGAGGGGTCATAGTCAAAGTAAGCTCGTACGTGCATCTGAGGACAAGGTTTGTAATGTCAAGGTTGGCGTTTCATGCTTCGTAGACGAGCGTTCTCACATCATTAGCGACTTACCACAGTCTGTCTGTGCGGGGCAGGTTTAATCTGAGCGCTCGGGATGAGAAGGAAGGTCAAAGTGCCGTACATTTGTTGCTGATGGCAAAGAAGAGACGCATGAATTAAACATGACACAGACTGCATTTCCATAAAATGAGATTCCTGTAGGCATGGTAATGTGTTTAGTTTCCTATGAATCAAAATAAGGTTGTAACTGAGACAATTTCCCATGATTTGCAGTAAACGATTCCTTTAAAAGGGCCCTGGATGTGACTGAATCACTGCGGTGACGCCTCCTGGTCCTCACCAGTAAGTCGTGGACTTCGTTGACGTGTTTTCCTCGAACAGGAATGCTGTTGATCTCCAGGATCTCATCTCCCTCACTGAGGAGGCCGCTCCGCTCTGCCACCCCGCCTTTCACCACGCGGCTCACCACCACGCTGTCCATGTCGTTACGCACTGTCGCGCCCTGAAGGCCACACATGTACCAGCAGAGTTCATATATATGATTGTTTCTGGTTTCATTCATTGGTGTGAATGGTCCAGAAAAACTCACCAGCGGTGTATCGCGGGTCTTCTCCAGCCGCACCAGTTTAACCGTCTCTCCCACGTACTGGGTAATGTTTTCTTCTTCTTTTTCCTGCACTGCCACACTGTCATGGACCTGTATGAGTGCCTGCCACGCAAACAAGGACACACACACACACCAACACAGAACATAGACACACATACAGACAAACAGTATGTACATACAGAATTGTACAAACATAAAATAGACGTAGACACGGACAAACAGGAATAATGGAAGAGGCAGCGTGAGGTAAGACGAATAAAATAATATTTGTGTACTAGCTGCTCTTTAGAACCACTATTGTTAACATGGAAAGAATGTGATTGGAGCATGGTTTATAACATGACAACTTTCCTAAGTGGTTTACACTCGAAAATGTATACTGATGGAAAATGAGATACCAAAAGATATTCCAAATCTTTTCCCATTAAAGTGCACCTGCTACCTGAAACCAACCTAGCCCCCCTCGTCTCTATAATGACCCCTGTCAGAAAACCCACCTCTAAGCCAGAAAAAAAAAACAGATTGGTCCTTCGCTACATTTAACGTGACAGGCGCTCCGTACCCCACAATTAATAACTGTCGGTCTAAATTAGTTTCTCTATCCTGCAGCGGAGGAGCCCTGAGAGTGCAGAGGCCGGGCTAAGCTTTGGCACACACACACAATCCTTCTTAATCTCCCCCTGCGTTTAGGAGTCAGGATCCACCGCCATCAATCATCAAACACCTTTGGCTTCCCCACTTGTGAGGAAACGGTGTCCTAGAAAACAGGAAAAAATGGCAGAAACACCTGAGGGGGGCCTGCTCCTCTCACAGATGTATCTGTCTCCATTAGTTTTGCGTGCAAGGTTGTTTACCAGCACAGACTACAGGGTGAATCATGTGATCCCTTGCGGAGTTGTAATCTGTTCCACATTTTGTGCCACGAGGCAAACTCATATCCTGTCACACCGCCTCCGCTGGCTGTATGGATCCAACTCAACAGAGGGGTTAATAGGCCGATGGATGACTGGTGGTTTCCATGGTCACATGGGTCAAACAACAGACCCCTAGCACCGCCTCAACAGGATCCTCAACCGTAAAATCATCCACCTGAGGACGTTTCTCACCTAGTGGACGACGACAGTCTGCATTCCTACCAAAGAATTACTGAAAGCTGACATATATAGCGCAGCAACAGACGAAGCCACACAGACACACAATTCAATCAAAACCAAGTCTTGACACTGTTGCATATCAAGACTTTTTATAATGTAGTGAACAGTGAACCTGCCTGTACCTGGGAGGTCTAATCCTTCCCTTAAAGATGGAGCCTGTGGCACACCTACGCAAGAGGAACATCTCAGTGGTACGGTTAGTCAGCTGTGGCAACAGCAGCCATGGTGATTAACCATAAGATCATTACTAAACAGGTCACAGCCAATGTTAAACTGATATTTCACCAATTGTTTAGAACAACCATTGGGATAAGCGAAATGGTCAAAAACTCTACTTTAATGTAATTGCCAACTTCATTCACAATTCCATTAAGAACAGCATAGAACAGAGTAATGATGTACAAACCTAATCATATACACTATACATATGTACATACACTACCGTTCAAAAGTTTGGGGTAAAATTTTCTTATATTTAAAAGAAAAGCACTTCATAACTTTGATAACTTGAAACTAATTAAACCTAAAAATACACTCTATACATTACTAATGTGGAAAATGACTATTCAAGCTGCTGACGTCTGGTTTTTGGTGCAATATCTACATAGGTGTATAAAGGCCCATTTCCAGCAACTATCACTCCAGTGTTCTAATGGTACAATATGTTTTCTCATTGCGTCAGAAGGCTAATGGATGATTAGAAAACCCTTGTGCAGTCATGTTAGCGCAGCTGAAAACAGTTTAGCTGGTCAGAGAAGCTATAAAACTGACCTTCCTTTGACGAAAGCAAAGTTTGAAGGAAAACATTTTTGTTTCACATACAAATCATTATTTCTAACCTTGTCAATGTCTTAACTATATTTTCTATTCATTTTACAACTCATGGTGGTAAATAAAAGTGTGACTTTTCATGTTAAACACAAACGCTTTTGAACGGTAGTGTACATATTAGTACCAGTTAAAAGTTTGGACACGCTTCTTCTTGAATGAGAAAGTGTGAGTGACTGCTACTGTATAAATATACATTTGAAAACCCACCTTCAACTCACAACATATTATCTAAAACACCAAGTCGTATTTTTTCTTTTTTTTTCATAAATTTATTGTAATGAATTTGAGAAGCGCTGCAAGAAGGCACCAATCATGCTTTTTCATTACCAAGGACGCTGACCCACGACACAACCTAATTTACAAGACAAAAACAACTACATTAATCTTGGACTGGTTGACCTTGAAAAAAGTGACTTGCCCCTTCCAAGTAACAACTAATGACAAACGATATAATGAATGTGCCATTTAATCTTTTAATTTAATCCGCGAAGCAAGCATCTGGTCCGCAGGTGTCCTTGACCAAATAATAAATTCCAGCCGGCTCAAGGCTCAACGTGACCTTATGATTCCTTGATGCAGTAGCGGCTGCATATCCTTCATTCTGTCCTGATGTACAGTATTCAGTCTCATGGTGGAGCAATGGGTCATTTAGTCTGAATTTTAACTAAATACAGGGTAACAGGGTGACAAAGTGAATCCTTTAACTTTCTTTGAGCTGGAAAATTCCATTTTTTTCCCTGTCAATCTTAAGAACCACTCTATACTAAACCTTGACATCCAACCTCCCTGTGGAGGGAGCAAGAGAAACAATTACCCTATTGGAATTAATACAGTTTAACATTAATTGCGTTTCCAGTATTCCAATTATCCACAACAGAAGCAATGAGTTGGCCTGTAAGGCTCTGCACACTGGCTGAGCCACAGTGGCATTAATCTTATTGTGGATTGAAGGCAGAAATGATAAACCACAGATGGCAAGCTGACATCTGACCTGGAGATGAGGATTGGTGAGCAGATCCTTGAGCTCCAAACCTTCCTTCTCTTGGCTGGACTGAAGAATCTTCTGCACCTGAACACAAACACAGACGCAAACAGAACTGGATGAGAAAAAAGTCATCTCAGAACAAATGAAGGCTTTTATAACTATTTTAAAATCGTATCTGGAAAGTGTTCACACAATAAAAAAAATCACAAATATTTTCACTACACTTTCATGTTTGTGAGAGTCAAGAAACTAAAAGTGTGTTTTCGTGGTAAAGCTCTAATGGGAAACAATGTTGACTCACCATTTTTCATCTATCCAAGTTTTCTGGCATGTAATGAGCATTTCAACCTCACAAGGCCACCAGTGGAATATTAAAACTGACATTATTTTCTTTGTCACACTGAAGCTTCATATTTTATGCCTTGTTTTCCAAAAAAATAACTCTCAGCTCTCCAGCAATCATAGTTCACCAAACCTCATTGGAAACATAAATGAAAGTCCTTGAGCAAATCATACTATATGCATTTTATGTATCATCTAAATGCATATAGTTCATTACCTGTCATATAATGCAAGGTCCAAATTTCTACTCTCCATAACTACCACGATGCCCCTCTTACTTGTCCTATGTGCTTGGAGTAGCTCACTTACTATATATATGACAATATGTTTGAAGTGTTTGTGTTTAAAACTCTGCATCTAATTACACCAAGAAACTGTTTGGCTACAGAAGTGGCATATAGTATATTCTGTCAATTATCTTACTGGCTCTCTATCTCTAACAAGATAATCACATGGAAGAAAAGATTAAGAGGGTCACACACCCACACACACACACCCACACCCACACACACACACACACACACACACACACACACACACACACACACACACACACAGAGTATTTTGCTATCCTCTACTAAGTCACAGTGAGGTTTCACATTCCACACCGAAAGGTGCTTCATAATCACTTTGCTGAAAAGAAACTGGTTGTTTTATTTCAATCACGTGTGTTTTATTTGCTGTCATTTGGTGGGAATAGGATATAGTTTGTGTTGCAGCTTGTTTTATTCATATCTGACAAGTCATTTTGGTGTTCCTCTGTCTTTTCTTCTCCCTCTTCTTTGTTTCCCGTCTGGAGCTTAGTTGGTCCATTAGACTAATCGAAGCTCTCACTAATGAGGTGACGCACTTTCCCCTCCCCCCTCCTCCTCCACCCAGCAGCGCTGCGCCTCGTCCATTCTCTGCCGTAAGCTGCTGGAGTTTCTTTTTCTGGCCGCTCAGATCATGGCCCGATCCTTCCTTAGAGTGCTGCGCCGCTCGGGCAGCACCACGGGCTGTTGGGAGATTAGTCCACCCATTGGCCAATCTGTCGCACAGCACAGCCACTTAGTTTAGATATACCGCAGCTCAAACTATTATGCGTTGTTAAGCATATTGGGATCTGCACACACTAATTTACTGGCTGCAGGAAGACAATGTGCTGTGTTGTGTGTGAGGTGAAATAGATCATATCGCTCGCCCCCTCTATCTTCAAAACACTCCTGTCAAGACTGGAATAACAATTTTAGTGGAAGCAGTGCTGCTGGGTGCCCTGTGAATGAACTCAGCTCATCGCAGCCTGTTTTGTAAAAACAGGGCTGGCTTCAACACATCTAGGCATCAACTAAAAATCACTGCGCTGAAAAGCCTGTATTACATTATTTCATGTTGCACCTATCAGGCGCTGACACTAATCCTAATGAAGTGCCTATTGTGGGTGTAGCCTGTCATAGTTGTATGGAGCTTTTACCTAATTCATAGCAAACCATTTTTAGTCGTTCTACAAGGACTGGGCTTTGTGTGACAGGCTGCATTTGAGCAGAGCCTCGACTCTCCCAGGAAAACAATCAATTACTGTCGCTTTGCTTCAGGAGAGACCGGCTGGCTTGTTTTGTGTTGTGTCAACGAGGAAGTCAGGTGTATTAGATTCTACTCAATCCTGAATACTCCAACTGCTTTCTGTCTCTCAGGATACAGCTGATGAACCTGGAAATCAAATAGGAAACAAGCCAATGGAATACGATACCGTACATACACTTCATGTCTTCCGCCTCATCCTCCCTTTTATTTAGCTGTTGTAATTGTGCCTGTTTTCCAAAGAAATTAACTACTTCTAGTACTACTGCCTCTTTCAACTTTTTTTTTAACAGCTCACTTAATCTTCCTGAATGGCCTGGATCTCAAAATGCCCATCATTTTTGTTTTCATCCTCCTTGTTAACCACAAGACATGTAACATTTCAATATTTACCAGTGTCTTTTGGGCAGCTTTGATGAATTAATCATCACTTGAAGACAAGATTGTTAATGCTCCACTGAGTTCACCCAGTTGCTCTACTCACACACAATAGGTGCTTGCGTGTAAATATAACATAACAAGGCCCAAACCACAACTTGGTGAGTAGTTTTCGCCCCTTTATGCATGAGCTGCCTCCTCTATGGAGACTGCTGTGGTCTCATGAGGTACAGAAATGAAATTGTAGCTTTTCCTCCCTAATTCAGTTCCTCCTGGAGCTGTGGACACTAAAACATTTAGAACAGAATACTCTAACCACTGATGCAATACTAACAGCAGGGTTACGCTAAACCCCATGTTATTTTTCCGTAACTTCTCTCTCTTGCAGCGAAGTTACAGTGCTCCCACATAATGCCCATTTTCAGCTTTAACAACAGCAGCAACAAAATGATAACTATGCGTACCTCCTGGCAGAGGTCCTGTGCTTGTACTGTGAGAGGTGAGGAGGGAGTGACTCTGCTCATCTGCTGGGCCACAGCGCTGTAGATGGAGTAGGCGCTCCTGAAGTCCTCCTTGGCAAGAAGCTGGAGTAGCAGCTCCACATCCTGCTGGCTCTGAGCGTCGCTCAGGATGTGCTGCACCCACTTCAGAGCCTGCAGCAAGTCCTCCATTTCTGGGAAAAGAGGCAGCGACAGTGAGGGAAGCGGCAGAGAGAAACGCAAGAAATCAGGAAGGTTTCAATTTCTTTCTGTCCACCAGCACGTTCCACACGCATTTTATCCATTAACCAGATTGTGGTCTATTGTTTATCTTATTTCACACAAGTCTGGAGTCCCATATCAGAAGGCAGGACTAGTCAAAGCATTCATTTTTGTCAGTCAGTCATTTTCTATACCTGCTTATTCCTCATTAGGGTCACATGGTCTGCTGGAGCCTATCCCAGCACGTTACGGCGAGAGGCAGGGATACACCCCAGATGGTTGCCAGCCAATCATGGGGCACACACACCATTCACTCACACACTCACACCTACGGGCAATTTAGAGTCGCCAATTAACCTCAGCATGTTTTTTGGACTGTGGAGTACCCGGTGAAAACCCACGCAGACACGGGGAGAACATGCAAACTCCACACAGAAAGGCCCCAGACCCAGGACGCAAGGCGGCCTTGAACCTGCGACCTTCTTGCTGTGAGGCAACAGCGCTAACCCCTGCGCCACCATGTCGCCCATTCATTTTCGTTACTATTAATATTTTGTCACTTTTATTCCTTCATATAGAAATCCCACTGACTTTCAGATTTACAAATATTTTAAGTATAGGAATACTGAACCCAGATTAAAGAATTTCAGTGCAATAAAAACACCAGTAGGCACTTCTCTGTATGACAGTTGAGTTGAAATGCAATAGAACCTGAACAGAACTGTGTATTCAGAGTGAACTTCAGCAGAATTTTATCAGTGTGGACGACTCTGTTTTGGGGGACATTTTTTCCTGACTTTTCTCTGTGAGTCATTGAGGAGAAGAAACCAAACTGTGGGTCTCTGCAGTGGAGGGTTAGAATTTTTGCTCCTGCACACAAGAGTCTTTGTTTTTAATTCAAATCAGACTTAAAGAATTTGGCTCAAAACTGGAGATTTATCTCGACAGACAGTGTTGATATTCCTTTCTTATTTGGTTTCTTTTCTTAATTTGTTTTTTTCTGTGAATGTTAATGTAATGACTGACATTACAGTATGTAATATGTATTCTCAAGTTGAGAAGAGCAAATTTAAATGTTGACAATGTTTTTAGGTCAACAAATGAATCAGAGATTTTTTTATACTCCTGTGGTCACTCATGGGGTTTTATGCTCTTCAGTTAACAGTTGTGGAAATGGTTGAAAGCCCTAAAACACATCACCCTCCTTCACTACCACCCTCTGCTCCGCCCCCTCAGTAGTCATTGTTATGACTCCTTTTGTTTTCGCTGAGTTTTTTGTAGAACCTCGCAACTCCCTTTTCTTCTCTGAAGCCTGTGTCACTCCTTTCCTTTGTAACCTTTTTTTCTCCTTCCACCCACTCTATCCCCCGTAAACCCGACCCGTAAACTCTTGTTACACGACTCATCTCCACTCACCGCCTACGGCATCCAGGGAACATGCGTCTTTGGTATTTTCCTTCCCCTCAAAGGTGGGATTGTCGATGCCCACTTTAGGGTTCTGTGAGAGCTTCTTGAGTCTCAGTGAAGCGTTGGGGTCGATGTCGTGCTTCGGCCTGCTGTCCTCCTCTCTTCTCTTCCTCAGCTCCTCCTGGTAGTGCTGGATCCTCTCCATTTGTGTGTTGCAGTGTGAAGATTTGACACGTCCACCTTCCTCCCCTGGACAGTCCACCGCCCGCTCCCTGTGGCCCTTAACCTGACCAGAGGGCTCTTGCCCAAAGCCGTTCATATGGGACGTGATCATCCCTGCTGCACCAGTATATAGCTCAAACCAACCCAGTGTTTACTGAGATCTGTTTGAGTAGTAGGAACAATAGTTGCTGGGATTTTTCAAATCCAGGGCCATATCATGCCAGTAGAGGATGTTCTTTCTATGAGCCTTCATCCTGAAATACAAATACAGTGTTAAAATGGATTTTTCCTTGTACAGGGTTACTCAGGAAAGCACAGACAGACATTTAACTGTAAATATATAATACATACTGACAAGTTAAATGATAGCCCTAAAGGTACTGGAGCTGTGGTTTGCAATACATTTGTATTATTGAATACCAATTTTAATTAAAAATTAAATGAATTAATTAGAATATATGATGTCATATGTACAACTTTTCTTTGAAATTTTAAAATTTTATTTAAATATTTCTTCATTTAGCTGCAGTTCCTTAAATTGTTTCCTTATCTTTGACTCTTGGCCTGTCATGTGCGGTATTTATCTTCTTCTGACCTTCACTAACTTTATAAAGATCACTTTGATTGGTTAATAACATTGGTAACTAAGTTGTTTAGGCATAGATGTGCACCTTCAAGCTGGTTGCTTTTAGATCATTGCCAGAGCCGAGATTTGTTCCTACCTCCTCTCATCAATCACACCACTAATCTTAACTCCTAACATAGAAAGCTCTCTGACCTCAGTTATCTAAGAAATCCCTCAAGTTCAGCCTCATCCAGCTTTCTGCTCGGGTACAGCTGTTCCCAACAGTGCCATCGTCATGAACAAACCTAATTGAACTCTCGATTTGTAGCCTATGTACGAATTTCTATTTAAAGATGCCTGACACACAACTAAAAATACTGCTATCTAATCTGCCATTGCTGTGATGGCTCTGGATCACCTAAAGAGACTATATGATGTCTATTAATCTGGATTAGCAATTTGGTTCTATGACTCAAAGATAGTCACTTTTATTTTTTTATATTAGTAATCAAAACTCTTTGTATTAGAACTACTCAGTTTAAGGAGGAGAATTGATACAGTAGACCACTCAATTCTTTTAGAACGTGTTCACAGTGTCATTAACCTGTGAAAGCACAGAGGTTTGAATCTTATCTCACTGATAATTATATGTTAGCATGGATTAATGCTCATCTAAAAGCTTTAAATTAATTGTGATGTTCCTCAAGGTTCAATTTTAGGTCCCACCAGTCCATGCTGCCACTTGGAGACACCACCAGGAGGTATGGTATAAATTATGATATGTTTGATATGTAGATATATAGATATATAGATTGACATCTGCATGTTCAACATAGACTCTAGCCTTTTTCTTACAATAACTGTATTTGCATGTCTCTCTTTGTGCCAATGTAAGTCCATGTGTTACCCAGTATACATTTTATATTCGTCTATTAACACCATGCAACAGTCCAACACACCCTCATTTAGCCAAAAATCTACTTAAGATTCCACTATTCTATAGGAATGCATACTTCCTCCAGGCACTAGTATGATTGATATTTAATAAAATATGGACAGTAAAACTGTCAATATTAGATCTACCTGTATGAAATTCTTTTGAAAAAGCCCCCTGAAAGAGACACAAGTTCTAGGTTGGATAGAAAACCTTCTCCAACCCTGTAAAAACCCTCTATGAAGCCTGGTAAAGCCGTCACAATTTGACACAATGGACCAAAAACAAAAAACAAACAAACTTGACAACATCGCTTAAGGAGCTATGATTTATTGATCAAAAGTTATTCAAAGTTAAATGAACTGAGAATTCTGTGCCTCCAATGCCTGCATTTATTACCTGCAAAATTGACGGTAGGAAAGTTCTACTTTCTGGTCTCCCTAAGACATTAGACCACATTTAAAGTCTCTGCACTGGCTTCCTGGTAGCTTCATAGTTGATTTTAAGATCCTTTTCTTGGTTTATAAACCTCTTAACAGCCTTGGTCCAATCTATTTATCAGATCTGCTTTGAACTAATGAACCCTTTCAAACCCTCTCAAACTCTCAGATCTTCTGGTCTTGGTCAAACAAAAACCTACAGAGCCCTTTTATTACTATGGTCCATGTCTGTGAAACAACCTTTCTGAGGTTTTGAGGGCAGCAGAGAGTGTCTATATTTTTAAAAGCATATGCAGGACCTACTATTTTTGTCAGGCTTTATTATAGTCAGGATTTAGTCAGGATTATTATAGCCTGCTTTACATCTCGATTCAACATTTTAATTTACTATAAAAAATTTTATTTTTAAAAATACCTTAAATTACCCTTTAAAAAGATGTTTTATTAGTTATCTTACTATTTATTTATTTGTATTTATTCATTCATGGTAACAAGTTTTTTTGATCCATTTCCAAATCCTGCCTCTGGTGTTGGTGGATGAGATTTATGGCAGAGTTTTCTCGGTTACCGTTTCTATTGAGCTTGATTATAATTGACTACTTTGCTAATTACAAAGTAATTTGCTGTTTGTGCGAGCGTGTGTGCCTGTTTGTGTATATATCTGTGTGTGTGCAAGGATGGGACGAGGGTTATTATTGTATTTTATTGCGTGAAGCGCTTTGTGCTGCATTTCATTTGTATACAAACTGCTACAAAAAAAGAATCATGCATTAATTGATTGATTGATGTTAGTACAGTCAGGTGAAAAATACTATATTTTACAAGCAATAACAGTTATTAAGTGAAGAGTGAAAGTGTTCTGCGTGGGCCAAAAAACAAGGCTATGTATCTTGAAAGCTATAAGCATGTCTTCATCTTTTACATAATGACATTAGCTTATGTTCAGATAACACGCCTTAGGCAGACCAATCCCACCAATCTGCTATGGCTTAAACACGATGCTGATTTGCAACATAACCGTATGCATTTTTCCAGGAAACAGATTTGCAAAAAACAATAATATACGTGTTGAACAACCTTTATTACTAAAGTACTTCAGTTAAAGTCTAGAACCATGGGGATAAGCACAGTTTACGAGGAACTTTTAAGACTTGTGTATACAGTCAGTTATGAATGTCACCTACAACCACTTGGCAGCCCTCCCCCTCTTCAACCTACTTCCCACAGCTAATTAAGCCTGGCAGGTCTATCACCCCCGGGCTCTTGGTCCAAGCTCCCAAACCCCTCCCTAAGGGAAGCATTTATCTCTGTTTAGAGTGGCGGCTGACAAACAGCAGAGGCTGCCAGCGGGCCATCTGTTCCTGTGGGCTTAATTAAGCCTAGGAGCTCAGTAGCTCAGTGGCCACAACAGGACTGGGAGGGATACTGGGAAGGAACAGACACCTGTGTAGAAGAATGAGGATGAATGCATGTGCAAAGTCTACATAACAAACAAGAAAATATGTACAGTTCCATGCCTGTGAGATGTGCGGAATAAGTTTAGGGCCACTGCAAGATCACAGAGAGACTGAAGCATTTATGCTAACTTAAATATGAGCTAATCATATAGATGTGATTAGACAGTGACATTGAAGCTTATATCAGCGTGTCAGCAATTAGTTTCAACCTTGGGCCAGTGTATTTTTTTTTCTTTTTTAGGACTTTTCATTGGGGAATGGGAAAAAAAAACATAACTATAAGTTTGGTATATTTCTCCTAATTAATTGATTTATGATACTGTTCAGGGTTGTAGCTGATGGCAGTTGATATTGTTCCACATTAATAAATGAAGACTAACAGCTTGGTTTGGGCGCTCATTTAGCTAAAAAATGTTGTGTGTTGCACCTAATTTGTTATCAACACACGATAAACAGCAGCCTACTTCCTTTATGCTTGACAACAAATCTCCTATGGCTAAATAAGTTATGGAATTAAATCAGTTCAACATTGACAACAATTCAGTGTTACTTTAAAATGTAATGTCTTCATTAGACATTATTTGAGCACCGTGCATTATTTTATGAGAATCACACAACCATGATTTTAATGCCTCTCTCTCTCTGTGTGGCCAGTATTAGATGTAACAAGGATTAATACTACACCTATGTTTATTTATGATCTACAGTAGATTTAGGAAAACTATTGCCACTGCTGTATATTATGTATATCATAATATACAGTTATAATATGTACAATAATATATAGCATATGTACAATTATAGTAATGTTGTAAATCAATGAGTAGGCCTCTATTATGGTATATACTATATACTATTTCTCAATCAATGTGTGAAATTACTTTGATTCATCAGTTATTTAGGTTTCTAGATTAGCCATAAACATTCATTTCCATCTGCATATTTTGTTTATTACCTTTTTCTCAATAGATTTTTCAGGAAATAGTATGTTATCTAACGTATTATGTGCTATGTACGACTGGCTCTGAATGAACTTACTGTAGATCAGTGCTACTCATTCAGTGTGATGGAGAATAACATAAGGATTCACGGGTGTAAATAGTACCGGGATTTCCTTCTCTAGCAATACTGATAAGTCTCTTACGTAAAAACAGTGCGTCAGCAGAAGTGGCGTCTATGTCACATACTTGTTGAATACTTCTCTGTTTGTGGCACATCGACTACAGTCCACTGTACACAGGCATGCTCACTGTGCAACTTTGTGATACCCTTCAAAGGGTTTTTTTCAGTATATGTCTTTACAAGTTATTTTATATCCCTATAACCAGCTTTGGACAATGTACCCAGACCCTTTACTTAAGTAAAAGTAGAAATACCGTGTCTACAAATACTCCTTTACATATAAATGTCCTGAATTGAAAATGTTACTCAAGTAAAAGTACAGAATTATAATGAGAAAAGTGTACCTCATGTATCAAAATATCCTGTATGACTTATGTTACTTTTCACCTTTGCCATAATATCTTATAATGAAAGTAAAGTTGGAAAGTAACTGCATAATTCGACATCTGAATACAAAATACAACCAACAATTAGGATATTTTAGTTACATATATTAGGATATATAAGTTACTGAAATGAGGAATATTAAAGTGATGCTTACATCACACCTTTTTATAATCTAATATAGGCCTAACACGAAATATTCTGCAATGGGCCATTTTGCTGAATGAGTTCTGTCAGTGGTGGAAAGTAGCTAAATATTATAATTCAATGCTATTACTATTAATCAGTGGTGATAAGTATATAATTACTTTTAATCAATTACTTTATTGAGGTATAATGTGCAAAATATGTCCATCTAATACTACTTATACTTCCCCTTACTGCATTTCATTATAAGGAATATTGTACTTTCTACTCCACTACATTTATCTTACAGCTTTAGATACTTTTCAAATGAAGATTTTATTTTACACAAATGAGTACTTTGATCTATCTATCTATCTATCTATCTATCTATCTATCTATCTATCTATCTATCTATCTATCTATCTATCTATCTATCACAATTCGACCCTTTTCTTTAATTATAATGCATCACATTCAACTATTATTCTACACAAAGTATTTTAATTTGATTTCGCATTAATAAACTACCATAATAAAACACTCACATGTATTTAGTCACTTTAGTTACATTAGATACTTTTGGTACATTTGCTGAAAATACTTCTGTAATATTACTTAGGTAACAATTTTGATCCAGACTTTTACTTGTTATTGAGTATTTTTCGGCAGTATTTCTTTTTATTTGTACTAAACTAAAGTAAATGAGTACTTCGTCCATCACTGTAATCATGTGTCACACCTCTGTGGTTTAACTAGTGGCAGCTGCTGCTGTAGCTTGGGTTAGTTAACATTAGCTTAAACCTATTAAACATTTTTTTTCATGAATATTGTACCACTTTTATGAAAATGTTCGCCCTTACAGAGCTGTAACACTTTTCAGTCAACAGTCGATTACTACAACTTATTTAGAACCACTCGACTCATTTGTACGTGCATAATTAGACATTAACAGTAACAACTTAGCTCACTAGCCTGGTCCCGCTAACACCATCAACATTAGCTTAAACACAAGGCGAGTACTCACCACTGCAAAGACTGCTTGTGTGATTATGGACGAGAAACAGATACTCCTCAATAATCCAGCGCTATTGAAAGGTGACTTTTATTCACGGAAAGAAATCATAAAACAGCAACAGCTCTCCCCCGGTCTTCCTGGGACCTCGTTCCGCCGCTGCAGTGAGTTTCGTCCAGGCAGCGACGGGACACTTGTGGCCATTGCTGGGAAACTGCGCCTGGTGTTTTGCGTCGTCTCCGTGGTAACGCTGCGACTCTACAGCGCCCCCTCTCTGCCGGACACGTGATTACCGCCGTTCACAGGCTGCAGCCGGGACTGCAGAGGTGATGATCACAGGTGAAACAAGAACGCAACATCATGCCCTCCTTAAATTTTGCCACCCTTTGATACCTTCGTGGAAAAATGTCCACGCACGAACTGCTATAAAATCATCATACATCAATATTTTTTTTCTGCTTTTTCACATGCACATACCTGATGGGGCCCCCTGGTTATCATTATTAGTGCTCCATCTATACTGACTTACTCCTCATTAGGGTCTGCTGGAGCAAATCCCAGCACATTACAGGCGAGAGGCAGGGACACACCCCAGATGGTCGCCAGTCTATCGTGGGGCACACACACCATTCACTCACACATTCACACCTATGGGCAATTTAAATTCTCCAATTAACCTCAGCATGTTTTTAGACTGTGGGAGGAAAACTCCACACAGACCGGTCCCAGACCAAGGTATCGAACCTGCAACCTTGTAATCATTTTGCTCCATAATATAAAAGGCAAAAATACAACAATTTCATGCATCAGCTTACAATGGGTTAATGGTTGAATCTGGTCTGATATAGTAAAAAATGTTCAAAATGTTCTTCAAAATGAAATGCTGACATAATAGAATGCATGGTTTTATAATTTAATGGTACTGAAAAAAAATATAATTAGAATGGGGATCAATGAGGCAATTTTGGCCATGAAGGTGTCCAGAGGGCGTATCTGCCACTAAATAAAACGCTAATGGAATCAAATCAGTTTTGTTGCTAATTTTTGACATATCCAAGGCTCTAATCACTACCAAAGTCCCATTCTCCTACCATTTATTATATTGAAAATTTGCTGTTTTTTTAAATAAACAATATATCAAATAGATAAACAGGCAATTAAAGGGATAAAATCCTGAAAATGATTGAATGTTGGTAGTTTTGAGAGGAAATAATAGATTTATGAAAAAGATTGGACCAGGTTTGGCTTTCAAACTATTTGTGATGTCACAAGCCAGGCTTGTATGCCTTGCTCCTAAAAATCGCATCAGTTGCTGCATGATCATCATTCTGTACTCAAAAAACTCAAACATTCAACTGTAGGACTTTAAGCATGTACAGCATATTAATCACAGAGCCTGCATTAAAGTACATTACATTTCAAGGTCAACGTCCTGTTTCCAACAACTTTATTCAGATTTAATTTTGTAGTAAGTAAAAAAAGATGCTTTGGGGAAATGTAGTGGAGTAAAATTGAAAGTCGTAGAAATTGCCCCTTAAAATTGAATTTTGAAGGAGCTCAGAGAGACTTTCCACTTTCAGGGGATGTATGTCAGATATATTATTCTGCACAGTGACACAAACAGTTGTGATCGTACAATGTCAAAAAGCAAAAAGTTTAAAATCACTGGTTTCATCTTTAACATTGTGTTGTATTTGAAAAAGCTGTTTATATTATTGTTTTTGAAAAATTGTCATCTGCAAAGTAACTAAAGCTGTCAAATCCATTTTTGTGCAATAGAAAGTACAATATTTCCTCTGAAATGTGGTGGAGTGGAAGTAAAGAGTAGCATCAAATCAAAATACTACAGTAAAGTACTTTTTAACTTAAGTTAAAAAAATAACTTCTGCAGTACTTGAGTAAATGTACTTTAACTACTTTCCATCACTGAATGTGGTTATTATGCAGAATTTCCTATTTCAGAATATTGCACTATGTGTTAGGCCTATGTTGGATTATAAACATGGTGCATTGTGCCATCACTTTAACGTTGCACTTATTAATACATCTAAATATGTCTGGTATTAAAATATTAAAAAATAAAAGCGGTCACTAAATAATTAGCTGACATTAATAAAAAAAAACACCACTCAATATAAAGCAGCAAAAACAGAATTACTCAATAAGCACCAATGATGATGCATCTACACAGGTGTTTATTTGGAACTGCATGTGTTTGAACAGGCCCACATCTCTTTCAAACTCTTTGTGGATTGTATTGCACCAGGAAGGGTTGGACAAGATCTATCTCCATGATTCTCATTGTATATTATATTAGTTCATGATGTTTCTTTAACTAGTGTAAATCCTAGCATAACACCAGCCTGAGCAGAAATATTAGTTAGAATAAAAATATCAAAACACTCAGTTCACATTTTTGCTCTCTGCACACTCACAATTCTACAGCCAGATCCCTTGCTGATTGTACAGCACCTGTAATTTATACTGGAACGGACCATTAAATTTTTATTTTTTTTTCTTTTGCATGAAGACTGTCGGTAATCACTAATCATTCTGCCATCTTGTTTTAATCCTAATGACCTAAATTCTGTTGGAAAAATAAGAAACCCGGGGGCTACTCAGAGATAAAATGCTCAGTAAATCTCTTGTGTTTCTTTATCGTCTCCCAATAAATTGTACTTGGAGACATGAAAAGATTGATGCTAAATTCCACATTCATCCTTACGCTGATCCTTTTATATTCACGACTCTATATGCACATCCACATAGATGAATTTAACTAAGTTCTTGTCATTGTACTATTAATCATTACTAGCTAATGGGATCTACTGTCATTTCACCTTGCAGAGCAGAACAGAAACTGTCTAATCTCATGCTGCCTCAGAAATATCTTCACCAACGCCTGAAGCTGCCTTTTTCCTGCTGTATTTTCTATTAGGTTAATCCTTTCTGACACCTCTGAGCTTAACCTCTTTTCCTCATTAGGCTTTCTCCTGCCACTTCCCGATTCTTAAATACTTACGTTCCTGGAAAGAGAGACAGTAAAGACTCTTTTACTTTGCAGTGATTCATTGCAATAAAGCATTTTGCTCAGTATAAATGTTGTGTTTTCTGAAATACACCGATATATCTGAGATATACACATTCACATATGGGAGCATTATCTATTAGGGTGAAGTTATTCATTCATTCAGAATCCATGCACTTCCCTAAGATCTTAACATTTAGTGCCAAAGAAGAACTTCACTTTTATTTCTTTAGATATATTTTATTAAAAAAGGAAACCCAACAAGAACTTTTTTTTACATAATGATCAAGGATTTTTATTATCTTTAGTCTCTTTCATCAGTTTCATATCATTACAGAAAATGTTATAGTACAGCGTTGTTCAATGTCTCCTCATTGCTTAATAATTTCCTTAGGAGTGCTGGTCACATATATCTGTACAATATGGTTCTTATTTTTTTTTTTCTGTACATTTTTTGTGAAGTTGGTTAAAAAGGCTGTCAGCACTTAAAGAAGCTGTTTCTTTTCTTTCTTTTTTTTTTTTCTTAAATAGTTGATCAAATAAAAGATTATTTTTCCCAGGTTCAGCTCGCCCCTGGGGGAGTTCGGAGCAGAGTTTACACCTGGTCACCGTGAATATAAGGAAGCTTTAGGGTCTGGGCAGACTGGGGTGTGCCCCCCCTCCCCCTCCCAACATCACCTCTTATCTGCCCAGGCATTTGGCACTGCGCACATAAACAAGACTCACAAGATAAACAACAAGCAAAGCTCTTTGTGAAGCCATTATGATGCATACTAATGAGAGAAAAACAGAAGTGTCACCTAGATGGGCGCTCAAAAGAGGAAGTGGCATTGATGTGCCCCGCTCTTCCTCTTAGCCGAGCACCATGGGAAATCTGGAGTCTTCCTCGATGTTTTCTTCATTTTCAAAAAACTGATTATTTTTTTTTCCATTAAAGATGAGAAAATAATAATTTTCTTTTTTTTTTTTTGTCCTGGCAGGCACCTACAGCTGTCTATTAAAATGCTACTGCTATAGATAAGGTCTAGCATTGAACACACAAAGCAATTGCAATGAAAGGAACAAAGTTGCCTTAATATAATAATGATAATAAGAAGAATAATGATAATAATAATAAGAATAATCATAATAATATATTACAGAATAAATCTCTTTTTATAATTAGATTTTTTTCATTAAAAGTTATATTTTCTTTGTTTGAAATACTATAATCTTTTTAAATTAATTTTTTCATATGTATCTAGGTTGTGATCAAGATGTTGACTATACCTCAACGTTATCCAAATCAATAAAAACTAGCTGTGCCGTTGCATATTACAGAATAGTCAATGATATGTGGACATGCACCGTGAACCACCCATTCCAACCCTCGCTATATGACGCCAACTCTCCGTCCCTCTGTGATGACATCATAGCCGGCCGATGACCATGACGTCAACCACCTCGCCCTTGTGCAGCTCCACGTATTGCTCTGTTTTGGGAGGTAGCATCAGGAGCCCGTTAGCACTGCGCATACTCATCAGCCTGCTGCTCACCTGGTTCCCTGCAGTGAGGAGGGGAGGACAGACCAGGCAACATGCTGTAACCCATTTTTCCTGCTATAAATGATAATAAACATGGCATATCTCTATAACCACAGACGTTATGGACTTAAACCTGGTATCAAAAGAAATCTACATGTGAGGCGACTACAGAAGTGTCAGAATCAATTTATGTTGCTGTGACGGAGCAAATGTAGATAGAATATTGGAAGTAAATCTAAAATTGTGTTTTACTACAGATAAAAATACATGATTTAAAACATTAAACAAGAACGGACCCAAATCAGGAAAGAAAACTGAAATAAACTAAAATATCTGCAGTGATTAATAATCAATGATAATAATATAAGAGAAGAGTTCAAAGATGAATTATTTGTCCATTAAAATCCTAGAAATCAAACTGAGGATCATTACAGAAAATATATTCTGTAAAATGTTTAAAAAGGAGATTATAAGGGACCCAATTAAATAATTACACAAAGGCTCAAACCAAAATAAATATGAAAATAGTGGTTAGTTGCAGCCCTATATTATATTAAACTATTTTCTTAATGCATTGATGATGCTGATATTGACGATATATATTCATATTATTGATATTAACAGGTTAAGCCAGAGATCTAAACCACAGGGGAGGAGAAATTGGCCATTTCCTTTGTGTGTGTATGTTTCCTCCCATCATTATAAAACCTAACTTCATATTCTATAAAGATTTACAGATTAATATATCACTTATTTTCATTTTCAAACTGGCAACTATTTAAGGGCAGCAAAAGACAAGGATCCAGTGATTTGTCTATATACCAGGTGTAATCACATCCCTCAAAACTCGCCTAACTAAACTAAATAAGCTTTCATGGCTAAAATGAGCTTTAAAATGGCTAGAAAATGCATCACATATTTGTATAATAACGAAATGTTAGATATAAAGATGAATATTTTATGGACTGGATGTGATTTGCTGTCTTTACCCTGGATTTCAGAGGATGATACATTTCACAAATCAATGAACAGTTAAGAGTTTAATCATTTAGAGTTCAGTCTATCTACAGATGTGGCTGAACCATTGTATCGTACTACGTCTTTCAGAGAACTAACTGCTTGGCATCAGGTGTGTTACCTGTGCTCTGTGCCCACGGCAGAGGCTCCTGGTGATGCCATGTCAGGATGCAGCGGTGGTATTCAGGGCGAGGGTCCAACTTCACATCGCAAGACAACTGGAGAAGAACCACAGACAGTAAGTTCTAATGGTATGGCAGTGTGAGAGGGATGCCATGTCACGAAATCAAGAAAATTCATAAAGGGAAAAAGAAAATATACTAAACTGGCTTTTGGCTATTTTTTTCTCTAAAACTTTATGGAGCTCATTTTATCATTCCTGGTGGCAAATTCCACCATTTTGGCACCAAAGAAGGTCTAAAGTAACAGGAAGATTCTTGAAAGAGCGCAGAGCATCGTAAAATCTCACTGTAAAGCTTTGCACTCAGTAACATTTAATGTCTATGTTTTTGTTTCTCAGCCAAACTAGGAAAATCCTCTATGTTCAAATTTCCTTCCAGCACATGAATATAGCACAGTAGTTACAGCTAACAACATCTAATCTCCATATTGTTGCTAAAATCCTAAATCTGGACTATCACCAAACTAAAATTAACTTGGACAAAAGGCTGTTGCTATTAGCCAAACATATTTGTACGTCTTAAAACTTTTTTTTTTAAAGTTTTCCTTTACCAATTGACAAAAAGATAAACTGAAAACAACAAAAAGCTCTTTCCAGCTTTCTTGGCAAATGTGGAGGTTTTTTCCATAATACCAGTTGACCTGGGTCAGATGCCATCTGCTGAGGGACATTATCTGGCTACATCTGTGCTTTCAGGCTATCAGTCCCACCACTAAGTGGCAGTAATGCATTGGAGTTGATTTCTAATTCCTTTATTACTGCAAATGATGTAGCACAGCGCTCCTGATAGCACCCATCATGGCAAGGGACCAGACCTTTTACTTGATGATGCTAGTTGGGGACACAAGCTACATCTGCTTGATTTATGTGGTATTGTAATGGGTTTTTATTTCGTCTTAACAATTATGAATATTCATGAGTGGGGGAGCGAGCCTTCAGGTCAGAGTGGGCTGTGATTGGTTTGTCTGCCAAAGTCAGAGCCAAAACATGGTGGTCATAAATATGTATCTAGGGGATGATGAAAATATTATTAAATCATGAATCACGTTAAGATGCAATGGACTGCAATGATGCACGCAGAAACTTTCAACTTAATATTCCCACGATTCATAAAGTATCATGCATCTTCGCATTTTGAACTGAAAAGAAAGTGATCTGAATTCATTTGTTATCGACTTATAAGAAGATTAATATTAAGGATTTCTTTTAGCAGATATGGACATATATATATATATATATATATTATATATTATATATATATATATTATATATATTATATATATATTATATATATATATATATATTACCTTTTTTATTTTTATGGGACAAAACTACCTAGATCACAATGATATCCAACATTACACATGTTCAACATGAAAAATTGTCCAAAAACAAAAAGGCTACACAAGTCTGATCGTAAACACTCTTTGTGACCACCAATTCTTCAGGACGTGATGAACTTTGACTTTTTTGAGTCTTGGCCAGGAGGTTGAGGATTCTCCGGTCGCCCTGTGGGGCCTACCCTCGCTTTGATGATGGTGGGCCTAGGGTCCAAAATGCCCTGCATCTTCCTCAAGGCAGGGATGACAAAAAGATTACAGGTGACAACAGCGGACACGGGGTTTCCTAGGACAGACGGACGGACAGAGAGGACAGCAGGAAGACAGAGAACAATACATGAGTAACGTCTCTTCAAACGAGCGGAGCGAATCACTCTTTCTCTCAACTTCACACACTACCTGGGAGGGCAAAGATAAGTTTGCGAGCACCGTCAATGTCCAAGGTGGCAAATGTTGTTGGGAGACTGAAAAAAGAAAAGAAAACTATTTAGTTTCAAATCTAATAATGAGCTAATTAATTCTTTAGTGTCTAACACTTTTTCAGCTACAATTACACTGATTATTTTGTTGACTGCTACTTAGCCTTCGTTCATTGTCTGTATAGTACCCGATAACTGTGTTGTGAAAATTTGCATACTAATAAAGTGGATTCGTTGCTTACCCTGGTTTCATGAAAACACGGCCAAAATGGATCTGAGCATGAAGATCAATATCCAGCACCTGTTTAAGGTAGTCCTGAAAGAGACAATACAGAGAACGCTACCAACACGAATAGAATATGGACAAACCAAATATAAACCACAGGAATATCTCAGGAATATAAAGAGTAATGAATATGGAAAACTTGACCTTTGCCAAATAATGATGTCTTAAAATGTGTTTTCACAAGAAGACATTATACTTTGAAATGAAATATTTTGTTATTTTAACAGGAATGGAAAGAAGAAAAGTAAAAATATTTTGTTACATTACTTAAGTAGTATTTTTGTGGATCTGTACTTCACTGGAGTATGTTTTATTTCCTATTATTTTTTCTCAACTATATATTTTTAAGAAAATATTTATTACTTATTTCAATACATTCACATTCCCCATAAGCCCTCTCAAGTATTCCTTACATTTTCAATCCAACTTTTTCAGGATTCTGTGTAGCCTGAGAGATTCTTTTGATGATATTTCAACTTAAAGGGAGGGATAGTTTACCTACTAATAAAAAAAGTACTTCTAGTTGTCCGGTTTGATGACAGATTCTAACACTGTGTTATTGGCAGTGTCAGAATCTTGTTATTTATTTATTTGCAGTGTTCTGATCTGTACTTCTTATCCTCATGCACACACGCACGCATGCAAGTTAATGCTATTTATAATTAATTTTAATATTTACCATTATATTATATATATTTATATCTGTTGAATACAGTTTACATCGGATGCTTTTGAAATTTTACTCAAGTAGTATTTGAATGTTTGAATTCCTACTTTTACTGCAGTTATTGTTTTATCAAGAATTTAAACTTTCTTATACTTAAGTATAGTATAGTACCCTAAAGTATAAATTTTTAGTACTTTTACCACTCCTGTATTTTTCTAGTTATCCTTAATAAAAGAAACATCAATCTTATACGTCACAAGGATCATATTTAAAACGGTGGTGTTTTTTTCATGATTTTGTGTAAAAACAAAGCTGTCGTCCTCCCTCTCCACCACCGGGTGTCACTGAAATACAAAGCTACGACAAGTCGTGTGCACTAATTTGTTTCCACCATACCTTCTCTCCCATGGACACTCCTCCTGAGGTGATGATGACATCGGCACGGCTGATGCCTTCATTCAGAGCGTTGAGAAGGTCATCGGGGCTGTGGGGGACAGGCAATCAGGCAAACACACGCACGCACGCATGCACACACACACACACACGCATGCGCACACACACACACACACACACACAATGCTTACTACCAACTCACAGAAGCAGAAATGTGAAGGAATGAAAACAAAACAGAGCAGAGGACGTATAATAAAATGATCAACATTACATTGGAGGCATATCAAGAATGGAAATGTTAATGGAAGTATTAGAGAATAGATGTGAAGCTGTACTTGTCTCCCACGATGCCCAGATTGATAGTGGGGTAGCCGTGCTCCTGGATAGTAGCCAGCAGGGTGGAGCGATTGCTGTCCCTGATCTTCCCAGGATGGAGGTCATCTTCTGGGTTCAGCAGCTTCCGCAAAATAAACTGTTAGAACCATTCTTTATACATTCAATATCTTTCCTCTTATAAGCCTGGTGGAAGTGAAAAGCGAATCTTGTTTAAACAGTTTTCACCTAATCTATGCTGCTATAATATCCTTAACATCTAGAGGTTTAAGATATAATAATTAAACTAGATGATGATAGGTTAAGGTCTTTATCGGCAAAAAATCTAAAGCTTGTACAATATGTCACTGTAACTGCTGGTAAAGACAAGACAATGTGAACTTCAAATTAGGATCACCTGTTTGGTGTCTCATTTGCTTTCAGGACAACTTATTATTATTTGGAGGTGTTTGTACAAGAATACAATAACTACAGTATAAATCTAGATTTTGGAATCAATGGAAAGCATTGCATACAGCACGTTGAAGGTCTTATGATGTAAACATTAAACATTCATTTGTTTTGATGTCTCTACTTTTTATAATACCATAAATAATAACCTTGTTTTATTTGATAATGAGACTTTGCAATGATGAAAATGGCAACAAGCACTGCAAATTAATAATTGCTTAATAACTAAAATTAATAAAGTGCATCACTGAAATGAGCACACTTCAAATCTGAACATACATCTAAGCTCAGATATTTCAGGATGTTTTTCACATTTGTGTCTTAGGAAAAATGCAGCATTGGTACTTTGGTATATATCTAAACCTAGACAGTCAAATAGTATTGTTGCATGTGGAAAATGCTTAAAAAAAAGAAGACAAAGGAACTAATCCTATATTTAACCAGAGTTGCTCAAAGGAGTTGAGGTGAGGACAATATGGTACTTCTTAGATTTGGAATGTGGCCAGGGAGTTGCTGAGTCATGGCTGATTTATACATTTTATATACATATCTGCACAGCACTGAGAACACAATGTCATAACTATTTAAAGTCTGCTGAGGATTTCCATGAAGGTTACGCACACCACAGAATTTAAACTGTACATCAGTCGCACAAAAAAACGTCCCATTGTTTAAAAGGAACCACCTGGTCACAGATAAAGCCATTCTGCACAACTGAGAGCACACAAAAAACAGCTGAAAGCACATCCAGTTCTAAATGTTGCTCTGATGTCTGCAGTCAAAGCAAACAATGGTGATTTTGCATAAATATGAACAAGGTCTGCTATCAGAAGAGTTGACACACAGCTGCAGCTGATATGGGGGCAAATATAGAGTCATTGGTGTGCATTTATCTGCCAAAGTGGTTTAACGGCATAGGAGTTTATAAATAGGATTTTCTAAAAAAACAAAACATGCACATTTTTGTTATTTATCCATTTTTGCTTTTTATTCTTTACCTCATTTCCTGTAGACATGACAGCCACCACAGGGAATTTCTGGACCTCCACCTCTGTGACTCCAACAGTGGCAAGGAGACCAATCTCAGAGGGGCCCATGTGGGTGCCTTTGGCCAGCACACATTCCCCACGCTTGATGTCATGACCGATAGGCCTGTGACAAGACAGCAAGAATGAGCGACTTGAGTCTTGGGTGCAGTGGCATATCATGGTAGAGGTGGTTAGTCAAAAAATTTAAAACCACATATGATCATGCTAATATGACCAACCTATCAACTATAATCAAAGATTAATCCAGTGAAAACACTATCTTTCATCAGTGTAATAGTGATTACAATGACAAAGGCTTAACCCCTAGAGAGGCAAAACATAATTCTCTAAATCCTCCATCACTTGAAACCCTGTTTAATACATTTACAGTATTTGATAGTGCTGTGGTTCACATTTGACCTGTTATCACTAACCTGATGTCCTGTCCTGGGCGAGCCTGTACTAGAATTCGTACCTCCAGCTCCTCTGTGCCCTGAAAATGAAAACAGATCGCAGTAAAGAGATACCATTTCCTATCAGACTTGACTGACTATATTAGACTGGGTCAAATATTAAACTGGTTAAAAAAAAAAGAAATAGCTAAATTTGCTCACCTTGTGAATTCGAATAAATGCTGCAAAAACCGAGTGTTTAGAGCTCTTTTAAGTTTAAGCTATATTATTTGGGTTGGTTTTATTCTTGTGGTTTAAGGTAGCCATCCCTGACATTAGGTCAAAATCTCTGGTATTGCTCTGGAATTCATATAATTTATACTATACTGCACCTGTATGTACAGTAGGTCAATTTTGAGTCAAATCTTTTTATCCCCTTCACAGAGTAAATTCTGTATGTTCAGTGTTGAACACAACCCTGATTGTGACCATTCTCTTGCCTGGCTCATTCAGTAAAACGCCTTTTGGTGAAACTCACATCTTCAGACTCGCGGAGGAGCTCCGTGTCTTCCACCTGAACTACAGCATCAGCCCCGCAGGGGATGGGGGCACCCGTCGTCACCCTCATCACTTGGCCAGGCATCACTGTGTGGGTGGGCTGCACAGAGACACAAAAAGGAAATAAAATATGTGTCCAATAGTAAGTTCCAACGAAAGGGAATCTCACAAAAATGAAGTGAAACACTAAAACTGCATGTCAAAAACAACTGTCTTGCCATGAAGGGCTTTTTATCCCTTTCTAAGCGAACATGCTGGTGTGCATTTACAGCTTGTCAAGGTGTGAGGTGAAGGGCAAAAATGAAGTGCTTTATTTTCATATACAGGTAATGCAGGTGTGAGAATGGCTATGTGTGTGTGTGTGTGTGTGTGTGTATGAGAGTATTTTTGTGCTGTAAGAGAAAGGATGTTTGCGTAAAGTGCCAACGTGGGCGCAGACCTGCTCTCCAGCTTGGGACTCTCCTATGATGAAGCGGTCGCCTGGGCCATCAGCCGCTATAAAAAAGAAAAAAAAAAAGAAGATTTAACAGTATCAAACATGTGTAGCTGAGATACTGTGTGTGTGTGTGTCATTTAGTTGAGTCATTTTGTTGCATCGGAAAGAACACACAGGGGGAAGGAAAGTAACTTTGACGTTGAATGTTCCTCAATAAAACATCTAAAATACGGACACAATATTTTTATTGCAGGCGGTTCTTGCACATTAATCACTGGTCAGACAGTCAGATGACTTTCTGTAAAGACAAACCAATGCAGGCCACAAGAAATTTTAAAGGCCCCATATCGTACACTTTGCTGCATTTTATTTGAAGTTTTGATATCCTTAACAAGATATATTTATGGTTTTAATCACCAAAAATCTCAATATAAATTTACATCTCCTCCCTCAAGCTTCACAGGGTGTCTGCATTTCTCAGTGGATTGAGCACTTTGAAACACAGGACAGTATTTATATAACACCTACATCTTTAAATCAAAAAGCAATTAAAATCTCACTTTCTACAATATGGGACCTCCACTCTGTGAGGAGACCACTCCTTTCAGTATTGCTAGGGAAGAAAACAGAATCACCTTTATCATATTGCTCTTTTAAATACTGAAAAACACAGGATTAGTAATGAAAGTCACCACAAGCTGCTAAATAAAAACAACTTTACATTTAAAATACCCATTGACATTGTAAAATATACTTGTTAAGTGACTTATCTGAAGGATCAAACACCAGCAATCCTGCTCTCATCTCTGCAAAACCTTTAACAAAGAAATTCATATTCTACTAAGTTATAAATAGGGTTGTTTTTCCTTGTGTGAAAAAGAAAATTATGGAGAGCTTCATCTTCAACCCTCTGATCCAGCCTGTACTGAAGCAGTTTGTCACAAGGACCTCCACTTGGATTGATTCTTTACTTTTCAAACTTTTCAAACTGCTGCCACGCTCAGAAAAAACACACACTGACTCCAGTTAAAGCGATAGCTCATCAGCTCCTTCCACATCCACAGTCTAGGCACATGAACACTATGCCTCAGCAGGCACCAGGCCTTCAGGGCAGAAGCACAAAAAATCCGGAGAGACCTGTGGCATTCTGCTTTTCCTCCTCCATTAGCAGGAGCCAACAGCAGATGTTACATACAAGAGTTTTTGAGCTGCCCGGAGCCAACAAGCTGCCACCCTGCTCTCAAGGTTAACGGCTCCTTTACTGCTCCCCAGGACCTGCAGCCATTGACACTACTTCAAGAAGTTTGCACAGCAATAGGGTTGAAAAGCTTTGAGACGCATGTCTCTAAACAAAGGAGCTTAAGAGCAATCTCTTGTCTGTGATGACCTCGGGAGCTGCACCAGCTGTTCATAACTTCAAACTTACCCTGGTTATAGTGAGTGCTTACTAAGCAGGGATTCACACAGGAACTACAAATGTTTGCATGCAACCGATTTAAAAATTACTAATGTGTACTAGTTTGAATGGTGCAATCTGACTCAGTAGTTCTTGAATTGAAGAAGAAGAAGAACAGAAGAAGAAGAAGAAAGACTGTGTAAGATACAGAACATACCTCTCACAGCATAACCATCCTTGACAGAAGCAGGGAAGGGTGGCAGGTTGTCTTTGGCATAAACGTCCTGAGCCAGGACTCGACCCATTCCATCTGTGGGAGATCGAGGAGAGGAAAAAACATGATGTATGACGAAGGAGAAAAGAAGCTGGGAAGAGAGATAGAGCGACAGCTGGAGAGGTTGAGGGAGACATCTGATTCAGATGAAGATACAGAGGGACATATGTGCCGGAGGTGTGTATATGTGTGTATGTTTTAGAGGGAGATGGAGTGTGACACCACGCATCAGGATCTCTCTACATGATTCACCACTTGACCAGCACACATAGACACCCACACACTTATATTCTATCGTATTCATCATATTTCTATTTCCGCTTTACTGATTCATACACAATGATACCACAAGTGTCCTGTTTCTTCTGTTTCTTAACCACTTCCAATGACCAGACAGCTAAAAAAATACTCAGGAAACATTTGTGGGGGAAGAACAGAGACTCTGCACAAATAGCTGTACAGAGACAATAGCTCAGAGAGTGAGGGGAGGAAAGAAAGACAGAAAAAGACAAGAGGGAGAGTGGGTGGAAGAGAAGAATCCAGGCACTAAAATACCTTAAGCTGCTGTGTGGCTATATATAGCATTTCTCTGAGCCTTAATGCTATGATCATGTGGGTGTTAATAAGAAGATCTAAGCTTTGATATCAATGACTTGAAGGGGGGGGTAGCATGTTCACACATAGACACCCACACACTCTCACAGACATCAGCTTACAAGACGGCATGTCATAATGAATGGCTGTAAATAATGCATTTCAATTGTGGAACAAGGCTTATGTCCAACACTTATATCATTTTTAAGTCACAAAAACATTTCATCTGAGATAGAAGAATAATGTTTATAAAAATAGAACAGAGGTGATGTCTTCTTGTAGAGGGAAAGTGTGTGATTAGATACATCACTTCCAGTAGGGTCTGCTTTTGAAAAGGGCTTCATAATGGTCATGAAAGGATGGGACAGGATGACAAAGAAGATGCTCTAAAAACAGCATTTACTAACCAGTGGAAAAAAAGTGTGGAAGCTAGGTACTTTTAGATGCTTTTCTTCTTAGATCTTGAGTATAAATACCTCCTGACAGAAAATGCTCTAGTCTTCAAAATGACATTTAGTAGATGTGTACATCAGAAGGTTTTGCAATGCAGAGATACTATGTTTTATGTATGTTTGGAGAACCATAGTTCCAGCCCGAGAGCGAGTGCAGCCACACCTACTGTGCATACATACACACGTGAGTACCCGCACCCACATACCCACGATGAACATACATCTCCTCTGCACATCTGCACACTCGCAGACAAGACTGTGAACTGTGAATTTTAACCTTGTGGATTGGAGCGCAGGTCTGAAATATTTAGCATCTATGGTAACTGTCAAGTGTGCTATTTTTAAAAGTCTTAACATAGATAATTAAGAAATACAAGAGTGATGTAACATTCAAAGCGCATGAATACACATCATCATCATTGAAAATGAAAGATATGTGATTCCACACTCATCATATGAAAGCACAGCATTTACACACACAGACAGACACACACCTCTTAATCCAGCAGGGCAGCTCCAGCTGTTGTCAGTCTAAATATTTAATCTCTCAAATCCCCTCTTCCTCTCTTTTTTACACCACTGTCCTCCTCCCAGCTGTGCCACTGCAAATCCCGTAACTCACTTTCCTCTCCAAGAACATGAAACACTACTTTACACCTGAGTAAAAAAAGAAACAGCTCCTTCTACCATCATTGATATAGAAGTCACGTGTGCTGTGGGCCATTATTGCCCCAAATCTTCAGCAATGAATTAAAGTGTGTATGTTTCCCCCTCTGGCCCTCAGCCGGGCTTTCTGTCACCCTCCTCTGGCACCAAGGCCACTCTGCCAGAAGGCTGACTAGACACCCAGGTGCTGAGCTAAGTGCTGCGTGTATGTTTATGCTTAGACCAAGGGTATTATTATTACTGAAACCTTAAATTTAAAAAAACAACATTTTTGTTAAATAAAAATAAGAACTAGGCTTTAATATTGAACTTGTAACTTATTAAAACCGCACTGAGCTCTCTTAAGGATGCATCTTGTGTTTTAAGGATGGTTGTTCATCTAATTTTTTTTTCAATGATGATTTGTTGAGTTTTTTTTACACACGATTTCTGAATCTTACCCAGTATTACAAAAAAAATAATACTAAACTAAACTAAAGCTAGGCATTTTCAAAACAATTAAAATAGCAAACAGACTTCAAAAAAGTGGCTTGGCTTAGACACGCAAATACAACATACACCTAAAATGAAATAACAAATTAAGCACGGTGGAATTATTGGAAAAATTATTGGAAAATTGAAACAAAAACTAACCTTAAACATCTGAGATGCAAAGATGTCATCCTCTAAAACTGCATTATCTGACATTTTTTGGCCACTTAGAGGCTTGGAAGCAAACTGCAAATACAACACTGACATATTACCACCTTTTATGTTACTATGGCAAATTTACTTGCTTATAGATGTTTCTGTCCAGTTGATGAATGTATATCCAATAATCTCACTATTTCTCTCTGGTTTGCAACTCCTGAGTTGTAATATATAATAACATAATAAAGAGTGCAAATGTGTGATATATTTTAAGGTAGAAGAGAAATTTTTACTTGGGAGGATTTTCTCTCAATAAGTTCCAGAGACCTATAGAACATGCATATGCATTAACATTTGCTGTGGGGCAAAATATATTTGCAGGACACGTGGATTGAAATGTTTTTTTTTTTTTTATAATGAATGTATCTGTAAGGGTCTGTTTGTGCTCTGTTTTAAGATAAACATGCCCTTGGAGCTCATGATTGACAATGTGTCCTACAGACACAGACTGCTGATTCAGCAAGGTGTCTAAACTGTGAAAAGAGATTGTTTTGTCACATGAACTTAGTGAGCACATGTTGCTACACCAATCTGAACGGTGTGACACTTCAGCATCCCTGCATGATCAGGATGTTCCCCTGACGTCAGCAGAGGTCACATAAGGGAAATTGGTGCTGACATTTCTGCGGCGATGATGCACGCTCTGCAGGAACTTTAGAAGGGGGCCAAACCTCCGTCTTGCTCACCCCTGTAGTTGATGATCTCAGTGCCCAGGACGGCGGTCATCTCCAGCACAGTGATGAAGGCCTTGTCCATGGAGGTGAGGGGGAAGGGGGACATGCGGTGCCTCCGGGCCACCTTGGTAATGTCGACTGCACTATGACCTGGGGAGAAACGCAACATTACATTTAGCTGACAAAAAAAAATAGCACTGTATTTATATTTTTCTTGGGTAAGTATATTGAGTCCAAAATCAGCCAAAATCAATATTATTTTCAGAATTGTGATCAAATGATGTAATGCTGACACTGTTTACAAATTCCTTAATACCAATCTAAAGTTCTTTTTGAACTTGTATATCCATAAAAACAGGTATATCTCTTATAAGACAATATGGAAAACCTATTATACTCAATAGTTTACTTTCATGAAAAGGTGTTAAGATGATAGTAAAGTTTGAAGAAACTGTATAGAATTTATAGTTTACACTTAATATTTGGACACTCAGATAAATTGTAAATGTAGAATTTTTAATAGAAAATAGTGGGTGATTTTGGACTTAATGAAGCTTTACTTTCTAAAAAATAAGAGAGAAAAGAGAGACAGAGAGCGATCCCAATATAGTGGAGGTATTAATGTGGTTTGAGAGGCAGGGCAACTCTCTCTAGAAAGAAGTATTAAAAAAATCTTTTGGGGCTATGAATTGCCAAAAAATAAAGAATATAAAAATAATAAAATAATCTAACTGATTGGAGCGGCTTGGTTTTGGATTGGGTGACTCTATAATACAGGGAAATTAATGAAAAACATGCAGTTTTACATAAATATATATGTATGTTATCTAATGTGTTTCTACACAAATATCACCAAGACAACCTGAATATATTTATTTATATGTGTGTGTGTGTGTGTGTGCACTTCAAACACCATGAGGGGGGATTGGCAAGAGATAGGCCTGTTTTTTTGCAGAAATTGTGAAACCAGCTGGATGATAGAGGTGCTCGATAGCAGCCCTGTTGGTCTAATAATACCTCTCTAATATTTCCAAAGGTAAAAGGAATAAAGCAAGGTGTAACTAATGTGTAATCTTCTCTCTCTCTGCCTCTCTGCCTCACAGCAAAGAATGGGCGCTCTGCTTTGATTTTCCTTGACCCAATTTCTCTCCTTTAAACATACATTTACGCTTCCACAGCATATTCTGATGCTAAACATGAGACTTAACAACCTCTGGCAAAAACACCACACACATCCAAACACACAGACATGCAAACATATCATGGCAGCCACACACTGACAAACACACAAATCATACAAGCATTATGTATGTTGTAAGGTACATACTTGGTGACATAGAGATATGACACAGAAAAGAAAGAGAGAGTGTGTGTGTCTGAATCGGAAACTTGGTACTCACTTGATCTTAGGATATTTTCTTTGCTGCTGCATCGTGACTGCACCTAAAGATGGAGAAAGAAAGAGCGATCGGGAGAAAGACGAAGGGCAGAGAGAGAGAGAGCAGAGGTAGTGGTAATTTGAGATAAAACGGCGCTGCTCTTTTGACATGCTTGAGATGAGAAGCTGTTTATACAACAGTCAGAAGCATTGGCAAGAGCAGTGTCACACTACACTGTGCACTTTGTCCTGTTGTTGGGGGAGATGGCTGCATCTCCTGCATTACCATTATTGTCACTTATTGTGCACTACATCATCATCTCACAGGTGATATTCACGCTGATAAATGCACTGACATGTCACACTACTATCAGACTAAAGCACTAAAAAGGAATATGCGGACAAAGGCAACAACATACAGAGTGACAATATCGTATCACAAGGTCATAACAGATGTATTTACTGTGCTACGGTGTAACATCAAATGTAGTGGAAATGTAGTGTTGAGTTTAGATAGTGGCTGTTCAGATGTGGCGCAGGACGGTAAGATTTCTCTGGAAATCGCTGATGCTGCGTGGTAGCTGCACTAGCGCTCAACTACTTGTAATCTTAAAGCGAGGCGGGGAGGAGAGCAGAGTAGGTGAAATCTCGGCTGAGTTTCCCAAAAACCATCCTGAGACTGCAGCTTCCTGTCGGCTGTGGTCAGGGAGTGGGAAACAAATCCAATTCGGAGTTGTACCTGTGATACATGATATTTTATAGATTTACCATTTGAATTTAACTATAATTAATGAAAATAAAAGGATGGTGGCTTAATCTCCCATCTGTGCATCTCAAAATAAAATCACATATCCCATATTTCTACCAGTCAAAAAGAGGAGATTGGTAGCCCACATGCCTGGAAATGATAAAGGTCCTTTATTCCTTGTGATACAGTTAATATCCCAGTACCAAAATACATACAAATAACTAGCATACCTCTTTTGCAGTTACAAGAAATTAATGCAGTTTATCATTTTTTGCTACAATGAAATGATGCAATAAGTTTTCCATTTCATTTGTGCAATTGTTGTGGGCCACTAGACTTCATTAAAGGTGCAGTCAGAAAACAAGCTGGGATACAGCTAGGGTTCAGCTTTCATTATATTGAAATACCAGCACACCCTTTTTCAGTTTAAATGTGTAAAAGTGGAATGAGAGCAATTAAAGGCTATATTCACACTGTTACATTTAAACAGGAAGAAGGTTGTCAAAATGAGAAGAAAAGAAGGACAGTTAGGGTAACAACTGTTACATAAAAATACTGGTCGTCCCTTTTTCATATCACCACAGCTGTTAGTTAGAAGCTGTCGACCCCCTGGTGATCATGCTGATCCTGATTTTTTTTTTTTATTACACATCAGATCAGATATTATGATGCTACACAGCACTTTAAAATATATAATATAATAAATAAATCTTATAAGAAAGATGCTGTTTTATAGTTTGATCATGCTTTTGGGAAGCTCAGCCTCAGGGAATAACTCCATAAGTGAAGTTTACGAATCTACGAGTTTGAATAGAATTAGAATGTCAGCATTTATTATCCAAGTATAGACCAAAAGAAGCCTGGCTAGATAAACTGGGTGCAGTGAATTTAGTCACAATCATCTCTTCTGATGCCAAAAATTGTACAGTCATTGTAGAAATTCAGGGCAATTTGAAGTTATTGTCTTTTCAAAAAGAAGAATGTATTTACTAGCCAATGGGTATTATTTTGACATGTTTATCTGTCAGTCTTTATTTTTGAGGTCGTTTAGCTCTCCTTTTACCTTCTCGCCTGCTCGTTGGCCTGTCTATTGACCTTTATTTAGATTTGTTAACTGACGTAAGTATTTGTCATGTTCACCTCTTTCATTCTCTCTGAGCCCTTCACTTACTTACTACAGCTCAATAACCTCTGTATCCTGGAGTCATCTGTATCACATAAGTTGGGTGTGGGCAGTGTGTGGTGTATGGAGAACCAAAACACCCATGGTGAAGGTGAAGGTCTCTCAACCCAACCGCCCACCCACCCTTTTTTCTCTCCTCCCCTCCCTCACCGCCATCGAAAACTGGGCTACTGCGACACCACTGGGCACCAAACAGCCAAAGTGAGAGGGTGGGAGATGGAAGGTGGGGCAGGGTGGGTGGATGGGATGGTGAAAGAGGAGGAGGGATGGCTAGACAGAGAGATAGAAGAAGACAGGTAGGTTGACAGACAGAGAGACAGAAGTATGGGCGGAAGGATGGAGGATCAGCATGACGTGGTCCCACAGCCCAGAAACATAAGAAAGAAAGAAAAACAGGAAGCACAAACTAGACAGACTTCACTAAACTACAGAGCCGAGACATAGCAGAAAGGAGAGAAAACAGGAAGAAAAAGAACAAAAACAATAAAGACCACTGGAGCGGCCTGATGGCATCTACTTAACAGACATCCAGCACACCAGACATAGCTACTGAAAGCAGAGCATGTTAACCGGAGAGACAGAGATAGACAGACAGATGGAGAAAGAGAAAAAGAGAGAGGTAGAGAAAGCGATAAAAAACAAGAGACAGAAAAGAGTGTGTGGGAGACAGAGGAAGGAAGAATCCTGAAAGACCGGACAGAGAAATAGCAAGACAAAGAGGAACGAGACGACAGACAGATTGAGAACAAGGAAGATACCAGTGGTGGTAACAGGGCGACAGACAGCTAGAGAGACATACAGAGAAAGAGAGTGAGCAAGAGAGCCAGAGAGATAGCTAGGCAAGCCAGGAGAAAGGGGTGGGGGTGGGGAGTGGGGTGGGGGTCACAGAGTGGGGCGTTTGTTTTGCGCGCTCCTCGGAGGAGGGTGAGGGAAGGGCAGAGGGGTGGGTGGGGGCGGGATAGTTACTCGAGAGCTGAAGGTCCTCCTGCGATCATCTTTAAGCCCCTCCAACCTACACTGGAGCTAGTGGAGATAAAGCATCGAATCACAGGCATCAGTGCATCTGTCCCGGCAACCACAACACTACACAGACAGACAGACAGACAAGACAGACGGACGGACAGACAGACAGACAGGCATCCACTACAACAAGCAAACCCTAATAGGACAAGGAAGAGAAGCAGCAAGGAGGGAACTGAGAATGATAGAGAGAAAGAAAAAGAGAAAAACAAAGAGTAGTGGGCTTAAGGTCGCATAATTGCATCCAGTGGCGGTTAAAACTGGAGGTCCTTAGTTCTTCTTGGGCAATGGTGATGATAAACAGCTTATTAGCACTTTGATATAAACAGCTAAACTTTCTTAAAGTAGTGTAATTCATTTGCAAAGGTTCATTTTTCATGCTCAGTGTTAATTCATTTATACATTGCACAATAGTCATAACTTGGAAAAGTTGTTTACATTTGCGCCTCCTGCCTCAGGAGGTAGGAGGCCTGGTTTGATTGTTTTTTTGTTTTGTGGGTTTATGTCTATCTGTGTATATTTTTTATGGAAACATATACAGAATATCTTCTGTTCCTGTTGTGTTTAATGGCTGCTGCAAAAGGATTTTACCTTGATGGGTCAACAACGTGATAATTGTCATTTTGGCTTGAAATAACGTTATTGATAGTCACACCATACAGTGTCTAGCTCTCTTAAAGGTACAGTGTGTACAATTTAGTGGCCACCATGTTCTCCTGAAGGCTTGAGGTTCTTAGTTGTTTGCAACCTCACCACTAGATGGTGCCAGAAACTACACACTGCACCTTTAACACACCCATGGTAACAACATTACTTTCCTTCCAGTGTTCAACCTACATGCTCATTGTTCTGTCATGTTTATCTGGTATCGCTGCAGCTGTTTTGAAGTTAGTTACAGCAGGAATATATTGTAATTGAGTAACATTACAGGCCACGAAATCAAAACCTTTGACCTTTGATTTGAGCCACAACTGACTCATTTCTTCTGATAAGCTATATAGCATTTAGCCATTACATAATAATGGCAAGATGGGTGTTAAACTGATTTTACTCTTCTGACAATTCTTGGGATGAGAGCTAAAGTCAAGATGGCTTATTGTGCAACAGTAATTAAAATTTGAAGACAAACCTATTTTGACTCATTTTCATTTATACCAGTACTGAACTGGCCTATTTTTTGACCTGACCTAGACCTGCATCTATTTATTGGTCTAGTGTCAATTTTACAATGTCATCTCTTTGTCTGGCTCAGTTGTTCTTTGCACAGCCTACTTTCCTGTGGACCTCCATCATGGTGCCAGCTGCTGTTGCTAGGAGATCTGTGCCACAACTGCACAGCCCTCTTATAGAGAGAGCGAGAGGTACGATACAAAAAAAAAGACAGAAAAAAGACAAAGGTGGGGATTAGGGGAGCTAAATACAGCTACAGCAAGACACAGATCAAACTTGCAGACATTGTAAAGCACATATGAAAACTAACGATAGACAGCTAGGACATTATCGTACAAGGTGTGCCTTGGTAAAAAAAAAAAAAGAACTACCACAGAAGAAGACATCTAAAAAATATTTTTAAAAAATGACATGATTAACGAATTAATAAAACAATTACATCAGAATCTCACTGAATGAAAAATCTACCTGGCTGGCCTCTTTAAAAACAAAGAAAACCCCCAAGAATCACACATTTACTGCTTCCTGCTGCTTTATAGTAATGTATCATTAAATCTGTCCTGCAGTTGGGGTTAATGCAGTAATATACAATCACCAATAAAGTAAGACACAGCTAAAAACCTTGATGCAGTGTAGAGCGATGACTAGGACTGACACGGGTGGAAAACAAGACCTCAGTATGGCAAAAAATAGCTCAGTAGGAGAGATCATACCATCAGAGAGCCATGGGGGGAGACAGTTTGTATATGGAGATGAACATAGTGGAAAAGCTACGGGGGGGGGGGCAGGGTGGAGGTGTAAAGAAGTGAGGAGAATATGTGGAGAATGACTGCAGAAGCAGAATGGGATGTTGAACGTAAAAGGGGGGGGGGGGCAAAAAAAAGAAGAAGCAGACTGTCAAACACTCTCACACTCATTTCTAATCTACCCTGCAGTCCCCAGTTACTGGTGAGAGACCGAGCAAATGACAGAAGAGAATGGGCTCAAATGAGGGATGTCAGCACGCACACATCATACACACAGACACAAAGAGAACGGGTTTTTACACTCCCTTTGTTAAGATTTGGGTCAGGTAACACTTGACCCCATCGCCGGTCTTAAGGGCATGTTGCAGTATGGTGGATATGCAGACACACACACAGGAAAATAAAGAAAGTACCAGCCTCCGCTGCCCTAAACACTAATCACTCCTCACGCCAACCCAGTCGTCGCCGCGGAAACACTCTGACGACAGGTTGTCATGGAGACTTGCCAGGAAGATCAATGGCTAGGGGAGCAGGGTGGCGGTGATGGCGGTGGGTACGCACGCAGAATAATGAGCATGGCCAGGTCAGCGAGACACGTGGCCCGGGGGCAGCGAACCGCACGTGGGGGGGGGATCGATGGGGCCAATAACCAGCCAGCTGAGGAGGCACTCCAGGAAATGATGGGATACAACCGCTGTGGTGCTGAGCTCAGCGCAAAACAAAAAGAGCTGTCTGACAAATTATGCAAAAAAAGGGGAAAGAGTTATCCATCTGGCATGAGGAGAAGAGGGCTGTGACAGGGCAGGGAGGCTTGTTGTAGCAGACTCCCACCGCCTTGCCCCGCAGGACGGAGGAGCAGAGGGAGAGGGGATCAAGCAGAGGACAAAATGCTGGAGTGATAGCGACAGAACAGTAGAGGGCAGGACAAAGTGCTACTGTTGCAATCCACAGCCAAGCCCTCCTCCCTGGGGAGCGGAGGCAGGAGTCTGAGTGGAGACGGAATACGAGTGAGACTGCGACAGGGAGGGAGTGTGTGCGTGTTTCATGCTCTCCACTGACTGCTGGGGCTTACGTGGGCTCGTGGTAATTGTCACACACGTGCTCGAATGCAGACCAGGTACATACATACAGTACAAATATGCTTACATCTTTTGCAGAAACAAAACGCTACACCAGTCACAGATCACATCCAACGACTAAATGGGTGATGAATGAAAGAGAATGAGTGCTGGTGGAGATCTCCATTAAGAGAGAGAGAGAGGCCATGGGAGGAATGTTGCTGACCACTAAAGGTGCTAATACACTTCAGCTGTGAAGGGACTATCACTATACAAAAGCTACTTACTATGTGTATCATTACACATACCTGTAACTAGCTCTGAATGGCATACACAATACACACCTCCCCCTGTGTAAATCTGCTATAAGAGTATGATGTGCACTTTTGTTTGCAGAATAAGACCCAGTTTAACCCTGGTAATAAAACAAATCTGTATATGGATACCTGGTCACCAGCCTCTTTTTCTTGAATAAAACATCTAGATTGCACGTTAATACCAGGTGTAAATTGTTTTTTCTCAGTCTGCTAATGCTACACTTACAATATTACCCCGCTTTGATCTGTTTGATCAGGCTGTCGCTGCTCTGGATTTAACTTATAGCTACCATAAACTGCACCTGGTAGACTTTCTGGAGTATCAGCAAAGGTAATAAACTACAGTGCTAAATGTTACAGCCAGGGGCTGCCAAGTGCACCGTTGCCCTGAAATGGTGCCTCTCTCCCTCAGCTGCCTGCCTGCTGTACGTGTGTGTACGTGTGTGTCGCTGGTGTGGTCAGGTGCTACGTGGGATGCCAGTGGCCTGCATGCCGGTAGATAAGATGTTGGTAGAAGGTTAGCGGAAGGTTTACCTGGTCCAAGGTAGAGTACCTTGACTTGAGCGTGATGACCTCATCCAGGTGAGCCCTGAATTCTCTCCGTGAGGCCTGGGGGAAGCCACAGGATAGTCACTCACTTTCATGCCACATACACATACACATACACACTCACGCGCACACGCGCACACACACACACAAACAGGCAGGCAACAGGCATGCACACCCACTGATGGTTTTATTAACACAAGGTATCAGTTAGTGTTTTAAACCATAGTAGCGCACACAGTCAGCTCATTCACACTCCAACATGCACACACATGTCCCATTATTAAGCCAGTACTAACCTGACACACATTCTGCAACACAACAGAACCAAATATGGATGAAGTTTAGAGCTGCTAACGTCATTAGATCTCAAATTATGTGCGTGTGTGTGAGTGGAAGTAAGTAGAGAAACCCATGTGAGTGCTTGACCCCCTGGTCCAACCCAAGGCCTCTTTCTAGCCACATTAGACCAGCTGGAGTGGAAGGAGCATTATATAAGTCAGAGCATTATAGTATCCTGCCCTGTTCATAAAATTATATTGAATTGTAAATCGTATAGTTACAGTCAGAGCAAAATCTGTTGACTTTTGGATAGAGGTCATACTTGGAATATTTTTGACATTTTTAATATTATTTAGAAGTATTACTATTTAATGACAAACTAATAACTACAGGTAAATCTAATCTAATTTCGCCAGATGTGCCAGAATTACAACTGATACTGGACAAACTTTTAATATATATATTCAAAAATGAAAGAAAATAAGATACATAAGCCGATGTTAACAAAAATCGCACATTTGTTGCCAAGTATTATTATATTAAAGAATTATGACACACTGAGTGTTATATTTCACATCTGAAAACACTACAAACTGCAAATTAAATTAATTTAAATCTATCAACACTTTCTAAAAATACTGATGCAAAGAGAGCACAAATATATTTAAGTTGAGTAAAATATGACACAATAATATATAAAAGTACAGCTAATAACTCGTATCATAGGATTACGATTACTTTTGAGAAAAGTTGCCAGATTTTCTATTGAGAAAAAAGTTTTAAATCTGCCCCCGAACAGAATTCCAGATTTCATTACTGTGCAATTAGAGATAATCAATGGATTCCGATATCACATTGGACAAGTGTCAACACTGTTCACTGCCCTTGCAGTGAGGCCATGTCTTCGTCACTTACAGATCAGAGTCAATGGGCCCTGAGCAGAGTAACAAGCACAGGAGAGGCTTACAGCGCACAAGTGAGGCCCCTTTTAAAGGAACTGAGGGGGTGAAATTCATTTTGTTTGTGCAAGCAATATTACTTTCATTCAAATACATAATTCAAACATCTTTCAACTTCAATTCTGAGGTTGAAACACAGTTGATAAATATCTCAAGTGATAGGGGTTTGCTTATTTTGGAGGGCGTGTGAGTGTGTGGGAATAAGGCAAGGATTACATACAGTGTGTACCAGAAAAAAGGCAACAGGACATTCTACTAAACAAGAAAAACTGGAGTAAAAACATAACAAGACCACATCTGCACATAAACATAGAGGGGAAACAGGTTTGTGGGTGGTGTGAAGAAAACCACATAGAGACAGCAGGAGTGCAGCAGGCTGGACAGCATGCGAGCACACACACACACACTCATGCACACACACGCACGCGCGCACACACACACACACACACGGGCAAGGATGGGGAAATTTAACTGGGGAGCAATCATGCCAGGCAGGAAGTAAGAGGTGAGGTTGGAGAGGGAGGGAATAGAAACCGTTGCCGTGGCGACGGCCTTAATGATGCATTAGAACCCATGCAGGAGTACCTCAGCAATGCTTAGGGTGGATGAACAGGAGGGGAGCCGCGCCTGGTGCCGCGAGAGAGAGAGAGGAGGGGAGAAGAGAAGAGGGTTAACAGAGCCAAAGCCGGGTTGAGCAGGGCGACAGAGGCACACAGAGACTGACGGGTGGAGCAGACGGCGCCCTCTGTCTTTCAGGAGGGCATCTGCATGACAGGTCTCTGTGTGACTGTCTCAGATGGGCCAAGGCAGCCAAGGGCATGACGGACAGGAGAGGACAGGACAGGACAGGACAGGACAGGTCAGGACAGGACAGCAGGTAGGAGTTGCATGGGGTTTCATTCCCCACCAGAACATCAGGAGAACAGGTTTTATAGGAAATACCACACATTTCCAACACTGTGTCAGATTTTCATCTTGTCAGCTAAATTTAAGTGCGTCATCTATTTTTTTGAGAGTGCGTGTGTGTTTATGTTCAACAGACTTGGCAGCTAACGAACCTGCATGTCTTCTGTTTCTATCTGAATATCAAAGCCTTTCTTGCTCTGGGAAGACAGCTATAGAAAATCAGCGGCGTATATAATGGGAGGACTATCTCCTTGCTGAGCGCTTCCACTGAGATCTGAATGACTGGTCACAGGGCCACCATACAGCACCATTCTCCAGACTGTACTTATCCTAATCCAGGACGTAAGTACTTAAACATCTCAATCTGGAGGACATACTTTATGTATATCATGTGTTGTGCTCTTGGTTGAACATAGCGACAAAAAATTGAACTGTAAACATATTTTTTTCCCTTCTGGCTCGTATTGTTCATTTGGAATAAAGCAGGACATTTCAAGTACAGATATGTACTTAATATATATGCATTTCTTATTTATCTCTCACAGCACATGGCATGCCATCATATATGATGTTGCCACTCTAACTGTAATGTAATACACATAACGAACAATACAAATAACATTAAAAAGGCCCAAAAAGTCCAGATCAATTGAAACTAATAAAAGATGCAAACCTGACTAAATACACTGCAGTAAGTACAGCTTATAATAAATTTAGACATCAATCAAAATCTCTGAAATCCTCTCTTCTAAATCTCTTCTAGAAGACATGTAACATGAAATAAAGCCGGAACCACACGGGAAATAATAAAAACTAAAATAACAAATGAAAGGAGCCAGGAAAAAAGCAATGTAATTTATTTCTAGGACCTCAAAGTATCATCTTATACTGCTCTACTAGGGTCATACATGATTTTATTCATGCTGTGGTGAGGCAATTTTAATAAGAATCCATCCACCAAGGCACATTTCTATTCCCTCCATTAATTAAGTCGGAAAAAGGGCTGTTCTTTGCAGGCCTAATTTGTATATATCCCACGAAATGAGACCAATGACGTCTATCGATGTATTCTCTATTTGAGGTGTTAAGGAATAAGTAGCCAATACTGCTATCTGGCAGGCATTTTAACAGAAAACCATTATCTTTCCCTAAACCTAACAAAGTGTTTTCTTGTGCCTAAAACTAACTAGAACGTAACCACAGCATACTGTCACACCTTAAAACATCATTATAATATACATAATCAGTCATATTCATACAGACGCTGAAGGGCACCATGTGTAGTAGTGTCCATAGAAACCACGATAGCAACAGTGCACAGATCCAATGAATTTTTCAGTATCGTTTTGTAGGATCATGCAAGAAGAAGTGGTACAGAAGCGTTTCATGAGATTGTTGTGTTTTTGTTATTACTGGAAAATACAGATGGAGTTGTGTAGATTTCTTTGGATCATATTTTTATGGTGGTTTATGAGACATGATAAGTGTCTGTATCACACATGCAGCCATCTGTGAGTTTTTTGCTAGTCCAAGAGCCCTTTGTTTAGGCCTGAGTGTAAAGAGTGCTTTAAAAATGATTTATCCAAGGGAAAGCCATTAAAAACATCTATTCCTTACAAAATAATGGCTGACATAAAAGCCAAGCTCACTATGAATTATTACTAAAGTCATTATATGATTCCCGCCCTTTCCTTATGACACAGTAACATTTTAGATTATATAATAAATTGCCTTTTTAAAGTGGGGCTGTCAAGGAGATGAGCACCCCATCCCTCCTAATTGAAATGCTGTAGATTCACAGTCGTTGCCCTTCTCAAACTCAACTGCTCAGATAATGGACAGTGGCAGGGAACCACAGGAGGTTACAAATCGCAACTCGGGAGTGAACCACACAAGGATCTCTTAAATACTGTAGCAGCAAGGCATCAATCTGTTAAGAGAAAGCATGATTCAGCAAGATCGACTGAACATTTTTGTACTTTCCACTTCCACAACTCTACAGGGACATTTACTGTAGTATAGTTAGTTATACATGACTTCTAGGCTCTGATTTCCTGATCCTAGATTGAGGTATTGTAATACTTACAAGTGCACTTTTAAAGTCACTACGACCACAATATTCCATGATTATACCAGCTTTCAAATTATACTAATGGTAAAAATGATGGGGCAGTGGTGGTCAAAGGTTAGAGAAGCAGGCTTGGGATCGGAGGGTCGTCAGTTCAATCTCTGGACTGGCAGGATAAATCTAGGTGGGAGAGTGAAGCAGCGCTTGCCCCTCACTCATTACTACCACTGAGGTGCCCTTGACCCTTTGACTTAAAGGCCCATAACCTCAACTGCTCTGGTGGAGCTGCAAACGGCCTGCAGATCAGAGTGTGATCAGACTGAGCAGCTTCCAGGTTTAAATGTGTCACTGAATGAACGTTATTAGGGTGTCTCCAAATGAGAGGCTGCTCTCAGTGAACTACCCCCTGAATAAATAAAGGTTAAAACAACAAAAATGTCCATAGCAGAAAGCTATGGACATTTTGAAGCTAATTTTCATTGAAGCTAATTTTCATTTAACTGCCACAGAAGGGAACAATTTTACACTGTGCTTTCTGACACACAAACCATTATGTAACAATGATGAATATCTGCTGTTAGATTACATATATTACATATATATATACTTATATTGGAAATGAATATTAGATGTAGTTAGATCAGTGTAAGCATATACAGCTCTGGAAAAAAAATTAAGAGACTAATGCATTGTTTTCTGAAGCATCACCACATGTGTTACAGCCGTTTCATTCCAGCGTCTGTTGAATTCCAACACATGCGCTCATCCTGCTTAAAGAGGTACTGATGAGGTGAACACCTGAACCAAGAACAATGTGAAAGACTTGTGGTGAGCATGCCAAGACGCATGAAAGCTGTGATTCAAAATAATGGTTATTGCACCAAATATTGATTTCTGAACTTTAGTATAATTTTGTTTTAAAATAAATTTAATCATGCTTCTTTTTGTTGTTTGAGATCTGAAAACATTGTATCTTTTTTGTTATTTTGACCATTTGACATTTTATGCAAATAAATGCTCTAAACGATAATATTTGTATTTGGAATTTGGGGGACATTTTATCAGTAGACTCAAACAAAAATGTTCCTTTTGCCCAAACACATACCTATAGTAAAATCAGAAAAACTGATAATTTTGCAGTGGTCTCTTAGTCTTTTTTTTCCAGAGCTATATAAATGAAATCATCATACACTGTGACTGTGTAGGATTCTGATGAGTTTCCATCTAAACTTGTGCGTTGTCAATCCATTAAATATTAAGCAGTTGTGCTTATATGTTCAAAACAGCGCATTCTTGGAAAAGAAAACTCACAAATGTCTTTCAGTTGAATAAATAAAGCTGAGAAAGAATCCATGCTGGAGAAGCCAAACAGAAGCCAGTAACCTCAGCTGACCAGAAGCATGTGCTGCATGCTCTATGGTCCAGTCCTGGTTATTCATCAGTGCCCTGCCATGGCCTCCTACACGTCTGCATGTATTAGAAATTAATGAGCTACTGAGTGAGCTGCCAGCATGGCAGAGAGTGAGCGCTAACACAGCTGATTTGACAGGCCCGTGTTATGCTGCTCACCAGTCTCTTCCGCCCCTCATCAGCAGCCCACATGGTGAATGAGCACGCTCAGTACAGCTGGTCAGACAGTCTAATCCATTCCTCTAGCTGCCTTTCATTTTCTGCCCGAAGACGCTCTCTTTCTGTCTTGCTACTTAAAATCTCTCTTGTACTCTTTCTATTTTCTTTCTGCCACCCCCCCGCAGCAAACTCTCAGCGTCAGTGGGCGTGAGTAACTCGAAACAAATATATCGCACATAATGCCAGCAAACTTCACACATACAGATGTAAGTTGCACGTATTAAAATATAAACATGCATTTATTAATACTTGATGACATTATATATAAACTTGTAGATATTTATTAACCTTTACAACAATATAAAATCCAACAAATACACATGCAGGCACAGGCACTCTGTACGCATGAACAGGCACACTGGAATCAGTTGAAGTGATTTGGACTTCAAGCCTAAAGCAATTTGACCCAAATGGTCTGTGAGTAGTACGAGCCAAATAAAGCAAGACGAGGCACATTAATCAGACAAAAGAGAGACAAAAGAGCTCTTTCCTTCTGGCCGTTGCAACTTACATCTGGTCTCTGCAACGATATATCACACATACCGTAATATATTCTGTTTCCAGCTCTCTCAGCTATCCTGCTGCACCTGACATTTAACTTCATCGTTAAATTAAATATCAAACTGCCTTTTTCATCCAGATATTTAGAGCTGTTGTTTCTCTTATTAACAGCAAGAAAGATATAGAAGCTACAGTTTTACATGCATTTTTCTCCTTAGGACATGTAAAGATTGGACTCAGCAGATTTGAAAAAGAGAAAAAGAGAGTAGTAGCCTACGCTGCAAAAAACTCATCATCAAGGTCCCATATTTTACACTTCCTGGTTTTTATCTTAAGTTGTGATATCCCTAAGATGATATATATGGGGTTTTAAGTACCAAAAACCTCCTCCTCTCTCAAGCTATTCTCTGGAGCTCCAGAAAGAACAGGCCGTTTTGTGTCTGTCTCTTTAATATTAATGAGCCTCTCTGATTGGCTGATTGTAGGTTTGGAAACATGGGCCAGCTTTTATCTAACACCTAGACCTTCTTATAATCAAAACACAATTAAAATATCACTTTCTACCACATTTAAAATGAGTGGACTCCGGCCAGCTCAGTTAGAAAATTTGAACTCTTTTTAGTGCCACTCAACCAGTTTCGTGTATTTTTTTTTCTCAATTGTAGAGTGCAGCTTCCTGCAGTTTTCTGTCTGGTTTCTACATAGGTGCAAAACAAACTGCTTTCTGTTGGAAACAGGTTAAAATGTTCCTCCTGCACTGGAAGAACACATTGTTTGATATTTTAAAGCACAGTTCAACATGCTGGGATATAACTAGCTCTGTATTCACTTCAGTCTTCTTTAAGCAAAAAATGTCAGCACTCCATATAAACAAACACATTCCATAAGTAAATGTTTGCGGTATTCTAAATCCATCTTATATAAACTATATAAAACTTTTGATGTTTTTGTGATGTACCAGAAACTAGCACAAACTGGCAAACAACAGATAAAAGGGGGTTGTGTGTTATGTAGCATTGATGACATGTCTCTAAAGCTACATCAATATCATGTCAGCTGTTTAAAGCCATTTTGAAGGTACCGGTCCACTCTTTTTCATCTATATTGCCCTCAATTAGATTTACAGTGGCACTCCAGCTAAGCTTCTATATGCTGGTGGCTGGAGGGGAGCATGTGATAATAACTCCAGGGAAAGGGAATAACAGCAAAGGCATTGGGATCAAGGGGTTTCTTATTCCCTTTTTTAGTTGGTGTGCTGGACAAAAGCAGCAGCTAAAGGAGGAAGATGGAAAAGGGAAATGTGGATGGAGTTTCTGTTTCTGATAAGGTGAAAGACTGACTGCATAGCTGACATGAATATTGACATACCATCTCTCTTTATAGTATGTATTTATGTAACCACTCTCTTTATAACACTGCAGAACTACATCACAGCCACCACATCAGGTACATGAGCCCCACTCATCTTCCTCTTCTTCTTCCTCATCCTGCAGCCCTCCTCCAGTTATATCACCCGCCCTTCTAACCTCCTAAACTCATCCATGGCCTGACAGGAACACCTCCTTCAGGCATCCTCATCATCATCCTCAGCAGTAGCACTTGCAGCCACACATGCACTAATTTGCAGACAAGAGCACAGAGCAGATTTACAAAACACACACAGTGCAGGCAATGCATCCACCCCCATGCCCACCAAGCTAATAATACAAAAATCCTTCAGTTATTTAAAACAGAACACAAATGACTGATGCACACGCACACATACATCAACACACTCAAAACCTGTAAACACTCTCAGATATGCAGGAGGAAAGACGTTACTTACCATCTTCTGCCTGGAGTCGGAACAGAATGAGCTCCCCAGCACATGCACACACACACACGCACACTCACTATACACACTCACTAACCGGGAGAGGGTGAGCGAGGAGGGGTGAGCGAGAGAGTAAGAGAGATAAGAAGAGGGAAGGCTGGAGTGAGGACGCACAAGAGAGCGAAAGAGCAGCGAGGAAAAAGCAACAGCCAAAGAGACAATAAGGAGGAGGGGAGAGCGGAGGAGGAAGGGTATATCTGCACATACGGTGCTGCGCTACGCTAAATCATACACGCATGACTGAGGTCCGTATGCGCACGTGTTCGTGTGAGTATGTGTGCACGTGCGTTTCCCATGAGCGTGAATGAGGGAAATGACGGATGTGACTCTTTCCGCATCCCAACCCCTCACTCTTTCCCGCCGCTTTTCTCTCTGCTGCTCTTTCTGCCGTTTTCATAGGTCTGAGGAGATATGTGGACATGAGGTCAGCTGTTGGACCTGCTGTCAGGAATGGACAGATGGATGGACAGAGAGACAGATTGTACAGCACCACCATCCTCTATTTTCTCAGTGTGTGTTATCTTAGTTTTCATTTATATCCACCACCCCCTTCTCGTCTCTCTTCCTTTTTCACTCGACCCATCTCATAAATCCTCCACACCTCCACCAGGCCAGGAGACAAGGAATGACTTTTATGAGCCTTGCTGCACTGGAGGAAGACAATAACATAACCCATATCTAGTACTACTGCTGCCACACAAACAAAAACACTAACAGACAGTCAGCAGTCAATACTCTCAAGTAAAACCCGACGTGAATAACTTCAGCACAAACACATAGGGATATAACGGGGGAATAAACCTTTGAGGGAAGACAACACAAGCTGTAAAACAACACTGGATAATTGCACGGTGCTAGGCCTTGATATCCTAACTTGAACAGACCAACACACATCATATGGTACTTCTAATACTATCTAATACTTTGGTTCAGCACGAGCCAATATAACAGTCACCAAAAGGGAGATGTTTTCTTCAAGTTTAAGATGTTTGTATGTATGATCAGTCCGGATGATGCTACAACTAGAGCTACCTATTTGAATCATGCAGTGATGTAGTTATCACAAAATCATTATGGCTGCATTCATCATCAGTTCCATGGACATAGGTGAAAAAGTAGGCTGCACATTGACAGAAAAGCCTGGAAATTTGATGCTGGGAAAATTATGGAATTTTGAAATGGATAATGTGTAGGAACTCTATGTCTGCGAATATTATCATTCATCCAGTTCATTGTTCTCTCCCTCAAACTGAATCATAGGGAACTGGACTTGTGTTTGTCCAGGAAGATGTTTTGCCTCTTATCCGAGTGGCTTGATGATATCAGACTAGTGCGGACTAGTCTGGCCGCAGCCTAAGAGCTGATAAGAGGGCAAACGTCTTCCTAGACAAACACAAGTCCAGTTGCTTACGATTCAATTTGAGAGAGAGGAACCCCTTATTCAACACATATCATTTTGTCAATCTATGTTGATCTAGCTTACAACAACTTTCAGAATCAAGCTTTTGCAAAGCAAGTCAACCAATAGCACATCTTTTGCATCAACAAACAGATCGTTTAAAAACGATAGTTTCAGTGACATGTAAAATCCGGCTGCAGCAACATATAGCTTAGACAGCACAACATCTCACACTTTCAAAACAAGAGTAGAATTTACCCCCACAAATTTTATTTAAATAAGTTACAGTGCCAGGTGGTTTCTATGGTTTCAGTCTCAAAGATCACAGATGAAGAGGGAGATTCAATCAAAAAACATGAGCTTGGGATGTCAACTTCTCTCTCAAATGGATTTATCCAACCGCAGCTGGAAAAAAAAAGCACAGACACTCCAACAAGAATGCATTTACCATCAATTACAATCACAATCACAGTTCCTGTTGAATATATGTAAATGCTGAATGTTACATGACGTCCTGTGTTTGGATGATCATTGTGATTGACCTCCCATGTGACCTCCGTCACTGAGCCTGCAATGTTTCTACAGCTCGGATCCACTCATAACACCAGTCAAACATCTGTCATTGAGTTAGACTGAAACTCTTGTTTAAACAGATGCAAACAATCCGAGCATGTCCCTTTATGCACGATTATATGCACGTTTGGTGACTCAATCATCAATTATTTTTTTAGCTATATATTTTTCTTTGGTACTGATCTAGCAAGAGGACAATCAAATGCTGGACTAACAGAATGGAAAACAGCTGTGGTGTCTATTTCTCCTCCTCAAGCACTGTCACATAGACTGATGCCCTGTCACACATGCACCAAGACTCTACCTTTGCATTTGCACTTTACATAAAATCTTGATATGCACTGGCATATACTGCTTTTTTAAGATAGACTGCTAATGTAATGTATTTTTTGTTTATATCCATATTTTACATTTTTGTAACAATGCCATTTCTATATATTAGTATTTTGTATTGCTGTTTTAAGTGCTATTTTCCATTCCTTTTCTTTTTCTTTCCTGATGTTGTTATGTTTCCTTGTGGAAATAATGCAGTCAATACAGAATTCTGTTTAATGTGGCCGTGTAAATCAAAAATCTTTATTTTGTGATCAAACAGTGTAAGATCAGGTGACTCTGAAGGCCATAGCATATGAATCATTATCATCAAGTCATCCAAAGCCCTCTTCTACTCTGTGCAGAGACACCTGCATTCGCTATGACCCTGCACTTATTAATACAGTTTTTCCTTAAAGGTCCCATATCGTAGAAATTGAGATTTTAATTGCTTTTTGATTATAGGAGGGTCTAAGTGTTATATAAATACTCTTCCATGTTTAAAAATGCTTAATCCACAGAGAAATTCACACAGCCTATATTCACAACCATTCAAATGTACCAATCAGAGGAGAGGCTTATTAATATTAATGAGACAGACACAAAACAACCTGGTCTCTCCAGAGCTTCAGAGAGAAGCTTGAAAGAGGAGATGTAAAACTAAATATAACCCGAATATATCTTATTATGGATGTCACATCTTAAAATATCAAAAATCAGATAAAATCCAGGAAAAGTCTACAATATGGGAGCTTTAGCTATGTCACCAATCTAAATATAACTAAGCTATACTTTGTTTATATGGTACCAGTCAAATGTTTGGACACACATTCTCATTGTGTGTCCAAACATTTGTCTGGTACTGTATGTGAAGGGCAAAACAACAGCAAATCCCACAAAAACAAATATTGGTAGTACATGTCTACACACCAGACACAGGCACACACACACACCTGGGAGCACACACACACACGCACAAACACACAGATCCCCAGCAGAGGTCTTCGACACGCCAACGTGTCCAGCAAACGTTGGCGCTGCCACTCCAGCAGAGCAGACACAGCTTCATCCTCACAGCTCAGAAACAGGACCAAACACAAACATAAACACACACCTCCTCCATCACCTTTGCATCACAACCGATATGGACAGTATGAGTCAAGTCTCCTGTGCTGTTCTCGGTTACCGGAGGAGAAGCTGCTTTACACGTCGCAGATCGATGATCTGTCACTGTACAGCCGGCAGATTCTGACATTGGAGCGGCGCTCACGCATACAGCCAAGACATAAATCATCCATCTTCCTCCATCTGATCAGTTCATCCTGTCAATGATCCTCTGTCACTATTCATTTGCAAGTGATCATTCTGTGATAGGATCGTACAGACCAGGCCTAGACCAAGCGGCATGTGCAATTTTTTTTTTTTTTAAGCCTGTTTCACACATACTATGATTATCACGTTTATTTTGACTGCTGTCAGAATTCTGCAAAGGACATGTTACCAAGACTGTTTGACAGCCAGGCTTGTTCTTGTGAGTCTTTGTGGATGTATTTAACAAGCCATTCTTCTTGTCATGCATTGAGAATGTAGATTAAACAATGCAGAATAGGATCAAAGTAAAAATAGTTGAAACTGTAACTTCACCTATGATATACAGAGTGGACAATCTGGTCTTTTAAATGGTCATTTATTAGCCATTATAAATAAGGTTAACTTGTATGGAAATGGTAAAGTATGCAAAGCCTGACATGCTGCAACTATTTTAATAATCAAGCAAAATGACAAAAAGTGATCTAATTTCAGCATCTAAAATGTGAATATTTTTAGTTTTTCTTTAGGTTTTATATACCTAACAAATTAACATTATTGTATTTTGGACTGTTGGTTTGATTAAATAAGCAAAGAAGACATTCATTTGTGCTCTAGTTCACTTTTTGTATTTTATAGACTTAAATAGTCATTTGCTACTTGAAAAACTGTCTTTTTATGGACCCAAGGAAGATTAGTGGTCGCTGAGCTGTCAGCTAATAGGAATCCATTTAATAAACAATAATTACTAATTGCATTCCTAATTTAGATGCTGTCAGATAAGTAATCAAACTAAATTATATATATACAATAATACTAAGATTTTACATGTAAACAACTAGAACTAGGTGTTTACTCAAATTAAAGGTTTAAATATTTATGCATGAGCTCGCCTGTTTATGCACATGTGCACATATTAACACGCTCTTGTTTTGGCTTGTGGCTGTTACCAGACTAACTATACATCCACAGTGAAGGTCATGGATGTGGCGTGGACTGAATTGCACTAGTGCGCAGCAGCTCATTTCCTACATGCCAGTGGAGAAGGAGGAGCTGATTTCCATAAGCCTTGGCCTTGGTTCTAAAGCCATACATCAAGCCATTAATCACAAACCTGCTATAGGACCAGCACAGTGAGGCAGTGTCCTCTAGGTGTACAGCCGGTGCCCGGGAGAATTCCATAAGAGAGTGAGAGCCTTGAATACTTTAATCAAAATAAATGCCAAATCAGTCAAGTTGATGGGATGTTTGGAACAGTATACAATAAACAGAGCATAAATAATGTTTGCACTTCCAGATGCATCAAGGTGGGAGCTTTGACTGAAAACAGGATGGGGATGAAAGGGGAAAGACAAGCTTAAAAAACATTATTATATTAGGTCTTAAATTCACATTAAGGATGAGGCAATGCTTTATTAGCATGATCTATTGACTAATTGTTAAATGCAAAAAGAAAACTAGATGATCCAAATGAAATATCAATACCCCAAAATGTATTCTATTGTAATTTCTTAACCTATATATGTTGCTTTCATTGCATTTTTCATAAGAGCAAGGCTTGTGACACTCTTTTAACATAAGTAACTTTTAGTCTACAATGGCATTCTGAAAGAGTGATGATTGATTTGATAAACAACTTAAATAATCAAATCTTCAAATCAAATATTTGTCAATTTGAATGATATTCTTACATTCACATCCACTACAAACCACTATTTTAATAGTGATGATATTCATGAGTAAAATAAGGTAAACTTGTGTCGACACAAGTTGTCAGGAATTCAACCAATGAGTATAACAGATTTTAAAAAAATGATATTTTTATGGATTATTTTCTGATGGTATGTGATTATTACCAATTCCGAACCCACAGATTAGAAACCACTGGCATAGTAAGTTTATTCAATAGCAAATGGACATTTATAGACCACTTACCAATCAATAATCCGTTGTCAGACAACTAACCCTAACCCAGGTACAACCAGAAATTACTTTAAATTTGTTTGCTGATCCTATAATATTCAGTTGTAGTATAAACCAATAACCCATGCAAGAGCAAACATGCAAATGATGGAAACTTTATATACTTTATATCTAAAAACCATTTCTATAGAAAAATATGAACAGGAGACACAACCCCAAAACACACACACACACGGTCAACCATCCTCTGAGTCAAAGCCCCATCTCCCATATGCTTCATTAATCCACACTCACCATTACATAACTGTACTAAATGCTCACAGAGTGGAAGGGTACAACTACTCTCCCTGTATCTTATGAATGTGTATGTGTGCTTTATTGTCTGTGTGTACACAAGTAAGAGACAGTGTGACAGAGAAAGAAAATGGGGTTACATGAACAGTTGTAGACACTCGCTGTGTGATCCTTCTGCATCTGCTTGCATTTTTTTGGGGGGGCTTGTGACACTTTCTCCTTTAAGCACCGTTTTGTTTGTCTCTATGTGTTTATGAGTATGTGTGTATTCCCAGTTGTTGCTTTAGCAGACAGACAGGATGTGCATTCGTGCTCCTCTGTGGTCTGGAGGCACATGCACGCGTGTCCCACACAATCCCATAACTTTATAAGTTCTTCTTCACCTGTGTCTGTCCAAGTTTCTATGATGAGTGTTTCCATGTTTGTGTTTCCTTCTGCGAGCTGTGGTGTCAGACCTGTTTGTATGGGCACTGCAGCAGTAGCTTTGCTGGTGACAATACTACAGTAAGACCTATTCCATCCCGTCTCCTCTGAAAGCCACCACGCAGCGCCGCTAACAAGACCCAGGTAACAAACTAACACAGCCCACAGCGGCACATGAAATGCATCAGTGAACAGAACCATTCTAGCTCTGGCTCTGGGGACAATGTGTACATACTGTCGGCAGCCGCTTGCGACGTGGGAATCTCAAAGAACATATGGCAGCTTGTCGCTGGGAAACAGCCTGTGTCACAATCTACACAAGCTAAGAGCTATAGCCCTACCTAGAAAAAACAGTAGTTACAGTATCTGCCATGCAAAAAGACACACGTGTCCAGACATGCACATCATACACAAAAGCTGACTAATGTGGTTGGCAAGTAAGCTAGCAATGCTCAAACTGGGTCACTGACAAAGGGAGGCATCAGTGAAGAGACAGGTGTGTGTGTGTGTGTATCTTGGAGCAATGAATAGGAGGTGATTGGAGAGGACTATCTCACCGCATCAGTACAACTATCAGCAGCACTTGGGCAACAGTAGCAGCATTACAGCTCCCCACTGTCCAATTATTTACAGTTCCGCACTCTGTAGCTCAACTGAGGTCAAAAACACCTTTGTTAAGTGTAAGGCTTTCTATCCATGAGGAGCTGCAAGAGCTCGGTGCAGTGGCAACGTGTGGCGAAGGGTTACATCAAGTATTTGGGCCACGTACTATCATGGTGAGACTAATAAAACAAAGGACACCAGCAAACACCATTTATGAATCATTAATTTCTGTTGAGCACAAGAAAAGTTGTCGGACATTGTCAGAAGGATTCAATTATACAAATCTGTAGTCGTCTTGTTTCACTTCATTGGGACCAGTTTTGGCTAAAAGCAAGTGAAACATCAGCCCCAGTTCTAACACGATTTCTGAAATAAATAACATCTATTAATCTATTTACAATACTCAAAAAAAAAAACAGTTAATAAATATACACAATCACAAATTCTCTAACGATGAAGATATAAAATGAAGATATAATGATATTATGTCTTTTACTACTTTTACATCTCTACACAGCTTCTGAGTGTTTTCATATCTATTTGAACTATATGAATGTAAAAATTGTCACCAGACTTTCAACATTTGTTGCCAGGTTCACTGGCTCTCGAGTGCTGACCTCTCACTGCGAGAGAGAGAGAGAGAGAGACAGAGAGACAGAGATAGAGAGAGTGAGATCTCTCCTCTGGCTGCCTCCTCTCTCACATGACCCGCCTATGAATCCACCCCACCTCCCTTCCTCCTCCACTAACATCCCATTCCTCTGTTCCCATGGCAACCCCCTCATCTATTCCCATGGCACCTGCCTGCTGTCCAGGAGACACATGGAGACGTGACACTGACAGATGAGGTGAAAGAGAGAGAGAGAGAGAGAGAGAGAGAGAGAGAGAGAGAGAGAGAGAGAGAGAGAGAGAGAGAGTTGTCGCCATTTGGCATTTTAAAAACCTGCAGAAGAGATCAGTTAAAACACAGGAGGATTACATGGACATTTCATATTACTTTTTTTTGTTTCATTTTCTTGTTAGAATTCCAGACAGCGCAAAGAGTGACAAAAGAGAGAAAAACAGAAACACAGATCCACAAATATTTTTAAGTATCATGTTGAAGCCAGGACACACAGTGCTCACTGTGGGTGTACGTGGAAAAGTTTGCAATGTGCTGGATTAAACCTGGGGAACAATACTGCAGGCATACGCATCCAAGCATAAGAAACACAATCTGCTGTCTCCATAAACACTCACACACCAACAACAGGGGTTTTACACATAAAACTCATTTTACACACAAACACAAAACACTTTGCAATGTTGAGACAATGAGAGAGAGCACAGGTCAGGACAGTGTCTGTATGGATGTGTGTGTGTGTGTGTGTGTGTGTGTATGGATGTGTGTGTGTGTGTGTGTGTGTGTATTGGATAGATACAGTGTTCAGAAGTATCTTAGATGGAGTTTACCCTGTTGTCATGGCAATGGTTTAGTTGACATACAAGCTCGGTATCTCTTAGGATTTTATCTTTCTCTTTTGCAATTGACAAGACATCTAGTGTCTATTATCCTTCTGTGATGAAGACTATGCAAATAAAGCTGAAAGCTCTGGATCGGGCTAGTAAGAAAACCTTGAGATGGGACTCTTAGATCACTGGCTCTCAAGTGCTGACCTCTCGCTAGATCACACTACATTTTCTGAGGTCAAGAGTAAACTTTTATGCACAACTTTTGAGTCAACAAGGATGAGAAGTTCTAAATCAGCCTGTCAAAGGCTCCACCTCCATGACAACTGCGCCAACTCCGGCTGCGGATCATGTATTTCTGTTGAAAGATTAAGAAAAATTCCTAAGGTTTAGATTATTTTGTCAAAAATGGATTCCAACTTCAATAACCAGATACCATGTGAAGCGAGATCTATAACCTGCACAAACTGCTGTGAAGTTTACGAACCTCAGAGTTGAAGGTAGCACTGAGGGCCAAGAAACAAATATCTTCAATACAAAGTCCTCACAAGGGTAAAAGCAAAACAATGAACCTGTGTTTGTGTAAATGTGTGTGTGTGCTTACTTTGGGTGTGGGACAGGAAGCGGTAGAGAGACGGGAGGTGGCCTGGGCGCGGGGCGACTCCGAGGGCGTGGTGCTGAGAGACGCTGTATCCCTGGGCAACACCTGCACACCCCGTGACGTAATGGAGTCTGGGATCTGAGTTCACACGCACACACAAGCGTACACGCACACACACATATAAAATGCCATGCACAATATATGCAGGCGCGCACACACACACACACACACATACTGATAGTGAAGATCCAGGAAAACACACATATATATAGTATCACTACAAAACCTTACTGTACAGACACACGTGCGCGCGCACACACACACACACACGCACACACACCAGGCAAGAGCACAAATATTCCAACATCTCAGTTGTTGTATGATACACTAGCACACTCACAGGGTTGATGCAGAAGAACAGCGATTGACTAAAAATATGACATGATGACATGACAGTGACAAATAATGTGGAGATATCGAGGGGCGGAGTCTTACCAACATCCATCTGTAACTGGACAATGAGGTGGGATGTTAGTCTGACAACAGAGCCATAAAGCAGGGTCCAGACTGCAGACAGGGCAGGATAGGATGATGGGTATGGTGGAACACTCAATGGTACATGTGACCACAAAAACACACACATACACACACGCACACACACACTGGACGGATACACAAATGTAACATGTATGATACACAGAGATACAGGACAAGGCTTTGTTAAAGGTTAGATTCACTGTTTTTCATATTAAGTTGATGATGATGATGAAGCTCTCTGAATTGAAAGAGTCAATAGAAATGTTTGCACTTCCTGTTTTTAGAAAGGATATTTACCTTAGATTGAAGGTGTAATTGAATGCCCAGTTTGACTGTATTTATAAGCCCAGCAGGAAGCAGTAACAGAGCATTTCATTTACATTTATAAGTAAATCGAGACATTTTATTAAGATATATGAGTTGAAAAACAGTGAATCTATCAGTGAGAGGTGTTACCTGGAGCATTCTTTAAACACTGATACATTTCGATCAAAATACTTATGAAACACTTGAGTCATAAAAGTCTTCTGGCAGCCTGCATCAGCAGCATTTCTGCTAAAGAGCTTTGATTCATAATTTCTTCAAAACTGCGCTTCACATATTTATACATTAGCCCATTTCATTGTTATCAAAGAGTATTTCAGACATCTAATTTACAGTAATTCTTGTTGCTACTTATCTTCTCTCTCTCATTACATTTATACATTATGACAGCTGACATAACAGCAACTTAATCTCTGTACAGTAAGTGATTTTGGTAATGGCTCATTGATGTTAAAATGCTACATGTTGCACTTTGACATGTAATGTGTGAAGACGGGAAGATGTGAAGATGACGATTCAGCCTGAAATGGATGGAAACTGATCTAAGAAAGCAGCCCCCGCCCCTCTCCTCTCCTCTGTCCTAGTACCTTGGTGGCGATGGATGTAGCGGTGATGTGGGAAGAGGAGCTGTCCTCGGTGGACGCCACCCCGCTGTCCTTCTTCTCCTCATCCTCCTCCTCGCACTGCACACCCTTGTCCTCTGTCTGGCGGCGTGGCGAACTGTTGGGCGGCGGCGAGAGGGGCGGCGGTGGTGACGGCAGGTCCTCCAGGTCGTCTGCCGCCTCCTTTACCTTCACCACTGCATCCCGCAGGAGGTCGATGGCGTGCGGCAGCGCTGGCAGGATGAACTGGAAGCATTCCTGGAAGACAAGAAAGTACAAGGGAGGAAAGAGATCAGTGATAGATGTCCTGCAGTCTGTGATCAAGATACATTTTATACTTTAAATCTGGGACTGATGCCATATCACTGAACAAACAAGTAGGAAAGGAGAATAGAAGTATTTCTAACCCCAGAGCAATGGAATGGTGAGTATAACATGACTACTGCCTTAAATTATGCAATGGAAATGATCCTGAATTTATCTCAACAAGAAGGAAATACAGAGGAAGAGATTACATTACATAAACAGGAAACAGCATTTACAGCAAAATAAAACTAGAAAACATCTTAAAGAACATTCATCAACTAAACATGGTGGAACATTAGGAATAAATGTCTTGTCTCGTCTTCTCCCGCTTATCCGTTTACTCGGGTCGCGGGGGCAGCATCTTCAGCAGGGAAGCCCAGACTTCCCTGTCCCCGGCTACTTCCTCCAGCTCTTCTGGGGGGACCCCAAGGCGTTCCCAGACCAGCCGAGAGACATAGTCTCTCCAGCGTGTCCTGGGTCTTCTCCGGGGCCGCCGCCCGGAACACCTCCCCAGGGAGGCGTCCAGGAGGCTCGTCACTAGATGCTCGAGCCACTTCAACTGGCTCCTCTCGATGTGGAGGAGCAGCGGTTCTACTCTGAGCTCCTCTGGGATGTCCGAGCTTCTCACCCTATCTCTAATGGAGAGCTCAGCCACCCTGCGAAGGAAATCCATTTCGGCCGCTTGTATTCGCAATCTCATTCTTTCGGTCACTACCCAAAGCTCGTGACCATAGGTGAGGGTAGGAACATAGATCGACTGGTAAATTAAGACCTTCTTCACCACAGATCCGTCGGTCAATCTCCCGCTCCATCCTCCCCCCACTCGTGAACAAGACACCGAGATACTTGAACTCCTCCACTTGAGGCAGGATCTCATCCCCGACCCGGAGTCGACACTCCACCCTTTTCCGGTCAAGAACTATGGCCTCAGATTTGGAGGTGCTGATAAATGTTAACTTCCTATATAAAATGGTTTAAGATAAAGATCTGGGATCGGTTGCATGACAAATTCAGATTTTTTCAAGTTTCCTTAGATTAAAATCAGTTGAAAAAAACAACCTTAAATCTTCTCCTTAAGGTTTCCGTAAAGTTATTGTTACTTACACCTCCCTCATATGTTGTTTGACAGATGAAATATTTATTAATATTTATTAATATTAAAATGCCAAACGGTCTCCATGGAAACTGTAGAATGCAACTGCTGTAAAATCTCTTTCAATGTGGTAAATACCTTAACATTTTTCCTTAGCTAAGGAAACCTTTTAAAGTATTCTGAACAACACCATAAGGAATTCCCTCAGCTAGGGAAAACCTTAACTGTCAAACTTAAGGGGAAAAGTTTGCCTTGTCCAGCCGGCCCCTGGCTCTCTACAGTACAGGTCAGATATCTGATACTGTCACCTAGTTAGAGCAGTAAAAGAAAAAAAACCCACCATATTTAATATCTAAGTTGAGGAAGAGACCTCAGCAGATCACAGCGCCCCCCTCTGGCCACATCTGTACTCACTCGTTTTCCTTCCCTCCTCCTTCCATCTCCGATTTCCTCTCTGTGTGTCAGTGTGCCTGTGGGCTCCTCTGCTATGCTAAATGCTCCATTCTCCTTACTCCTGAGACAAGAGCTAATCTGTGAAATTATTTATCTTGCTGTGTATTTTAAGCATTGAAAAGATACATTATTAATTGGCCACACACTTTACAGTATCCACGCTGCAACCTCTCCCACTCTATGTCTCGTTTTCACAGTCTGGATGAACTTACAAAGTGATAATGTTAGCCCTGATTTAATTTAAATCCAGTGGATCCACACATGTGCGCGCACAGGCGCATGCATGACTGAAATAGCATCCTCCACCACTGTGTGCAAAAAAAGGAGACCTGCGAGATGAAAGAGATTGAATGGGTTAATCTAAGCCTAACCTGCACCCCCACCTTCCCTCGCACACACTCCTCTCAAACCCTTCAGCACAAAGTAGACTGTTTATGCTTTATACTGCTTTATACTGGTGTATTTGAAGTCAGGATTCAGGAGGGTTGGGCTGAATTAGAGAGGGATTGGGCAAAAAAAGGAGTAAGGATAGTGTCAAGAGCCTGGAGACATTCCTTTCCCATTTTCTGCTTTCATTGCATGTCGGGAAATTTTTAAGGTACATGAGGAGTGAGTTTTCTATTTACCCCCGTTCTTATCCTCTGTTTTGTCCTGGAGGAGACTAACTGTCAAGAACACTAAAAAGCAAGGATCCTGGGATATGCTGCCAGCGGATGAGAAACACAAGCGAGAGCGAAAGAGGGATGGAAGAGGAAGAGGAGGGGAAGGCGCCGCCGTTCTGAAGGGGCGGAGGTGAGGGAGACGGCTGCATTAGAGGAAGACAAGAGCATGACAGACAGGGAGAGACAAAGAGAAAGACAGACAGGGAGGATGAGATCTTCAAAGTTTCAGGGACAGAGAGAGAGAGACTGAACTTTAGTCTCTCTCTGTGTAAAAGTGAAAAAAGAAAGGAGACAAAATGAAATACAAACTATACTAGAAATAACAATAACAGATATTAAATTAAAGTCTTGAATTCCATATTTTTTTAGCAAAATGGACTGTTTTTATATTGACAATGTCCATTTCTGTGTGTGAGACAGGGAGTGATGAAGTGATGAGGAAAGGTGCAGCATAGACAGATAGGTTTGCCAAGTTATATGAATATATAAAGTCATGTACTATATTACTACTTTACCACTCTATACAGAACAGTCATATGATTATTATTATGCATATTGCTTATGCAATCATATTTCCCTGGTAGGTAGCAAAGGTTTTGTGATCAGGTCTGCAGTCCTGTGGTTGTGAACCACTGTCTCTTCATTGTGACGATAGAAATACACATTTATTGTGAAGGAATGTGATTTTGAGTGATGAGAGACAAGATATAGTGGACAGTGATATACGCTATATTCTACGTGTTTACTTTTTGTTCCCAAATGAAGTATTTTTTTTCCCACAATTTGTACAGCACATTGTTTGTGCCACAGTAACATTAACACAAACATCTCTGCATATGCAAACACATGCACCCACAAATACACAGAACAAACCCTGAAAATCATGATCTTAAGTGGTCAAAACTGCAGCAACAGTTGTAGTATATAGAACAACTTTTTTGTTAGACCTGAAATGTGTTAGTGTAACAATAGAGTTGTTCTATATACTACAACTGTTGCTGGGGTTTTGACAACTTTACACTTTTTTCTATTCCATGCACCTTGGAAGTAGGTGAAAGTGTGGCAGGAACTCCTACTCTGCTTCTAAAGTGAGGAGATCTCACCAAGAATCAACAGGGTGAAATTGCATTAGTGTACTTTTGCTTTTGTGAAATAATATCTGTCCCACTAAATGTCATTCCAGTGTGTATAAATGTTTCCCTCACAGGTATATTTCATGACTTCAGGAGGAAGCTTAAAAGTCGAAATGTGAAATGATGATGTCGTCAAATGTCATCTGACCAACAGGCATATTTATCAGAGGTGCGAATGAGGCCAAAGAGTCTAAAATGAGCAGCTAAAAGATGCATAGCCAAAACTCTGAATGCTCTGGCTGGCTTAGCTGGACTTCCCTGTTATCTTTATCATCGATCATCGTAATAAACGCTTGCAATGAGCTGCTTGTGCCGTTAACTTTAACTGGGGTTGATGAGGGAGACACTAATATGGCAGCAGATGGGGGAGAGGTGGTGTAATTGATTAAAAGAAATACTAAAATCGATCAGGAGAAGCGGGCGCACAACGAGACAGAGACAGATGTGCAGGTCAGCACACCAGAGAGGGAGACAGATGGAAAGGGAGAAAGAGACACTAGTGGGTGGATACGTATGCATGTGTTCATGCACGCGCATGTGCACACGCACACACACTCAAACACACAAGCAAAAACATAAATTAAAACACAAACCCACAGTTCTGTACAGCTATGCCTTTGTATGTATAGGAATGTTAATTGATCAGTTAAGTGAATGCATGCAGAGACATAGAGGGTAGACACACCTATACCTGAAAAGTGAAGTCTATTACTAGCACAATGCTAAGGTAAGGGAGCTAATATCTACAGTAGATGCCTTGTATAGGGACACCTAGTGTAGGGTGTGAGTTTTTGCTATATCTGCTATATTTTGTACCTAAATGTCAAAAGATGAACCTGAAATTGATACTAAAAATAAATTTAATGGGATCTGAAATGTTGCTGTACTAAATGATTTGTTTTGTTGACAATCACCAAAATGTCCTTCACATCACATAATCACACCGGTGTGGTGAAACAGTTGCCAGTGCCACTGCCAGAGAGAGACAAAACCTGAAACCTTAACTCAAGAAAATGACTTGTATTCGAAGGCAAAAATTAATCTTCAGCCGTACAAATGAGTCAACTCAAGTCAACATCTTTCAAGGGTTCTGTCTCTTTAGTGCAAAAGTTCTTCAGGAAGTTTTACTAAAAGGACTAACTCACTTTATTTGACAAAGTTAAACAGCTGATGCCACATATTATCCATGTATTTTGCTCAAAACGAGGACTGCGGACGTATTCATTTCTTATGTTGTAAAATCATTTGGAAGGGATCTTCTAATGATAAGTAAGAAACAGAAGGAATGATTACAACAAGCTAAACCTTTTTCAGTGGTCACGTGGGTCATATGTTTTAGGAACCATCCTTTGGTTTTCAGAACCCATCCATCATGTTTGCAAAAAAGCAGCTACTAAACCACAGAGGAAAGCTGATCGCTGAGCCAGTGAACATCTTGAAGCGTCCTTACGGTACCTGGGAGCCTTTCTTGCTTCCTGGTAAGTTAATGATGAGTGTCTTCCCTCGGATACCACACACAGGTCTGCAACACACGGATCAGAGAGGCAACTTTGTATTAATACAGAGGCAGCAGGTACAGAAAGAGCACCACAAGTTGTGTGTTTTGGTTGTGTTGTGAGAGTTTGTGTCTGACCTGGAAAGCATGCCTAGTGGTGTGACATTGAGGGATCCCATCAGCATCGCCAGAGACATCCCTGGAGCCTCGCGCTCTATCACCTCCTTAGTGGCCTGGAGAGGAGAGAAAAGGAGAGAAGAAGAGCGGGTCATTAGTGTGATCATAACCGTAAACTAGCCATGTGTTACCTTAAATGTATTTGCGGTGGTTTATTCAACTGTCGGATCATTTAATCCTCGAGTTCAGTTCATATGGGAAGGTGAGAGCTATTTGGACTAAAAACGTTTGTGCTGATATCTCAAATTCAAACAACAGCAATTTAAATAGAGAGAGAGAGGGGGAGAACATTTGATGGACAGCAGTTTAAAAGCAATAGCCAAACAAATGAACACAGAAAAATCCATCAGGAGATAAGTGAACTGGAATCCGCACTTTGTTGCAATGTGAACCCCAACATGAATATTTTAGTGATTACAACTCTGGTTTGCTTGCAAAAAATGCAATAAAATACACTTTTCAAATGTAATTTGTATACAAGAAAAAAAACAAAACAACAGTAGGGATTTTTTTCCCCCAGAAGATATTTCTCAAGCAGATGGGAGCAAAGGAGACAGTTACATGAGTAATGAAACCACAGCAATGTGCAGTAGAAACTCAAATTACATTCAGGTGCCGAAACCTAAATGGGACATTTTTTTAACATTGTTTGAGACACAAGTTACAGGAAATTTACATTAAGGAACAAAACTAAAAAAATGTTTTTAACATCGTATCTCTCTGTTGCCTGAACCTGCTGAGCAAAGACATTTTAAGTCGCATAAGAAAAAAAAAAAAGAAAAAAACTTAATACAGGCATTTGACCAGTTGCCATCTTGTAACAAGGATAGCATTCATGCTTTTAGCCAAAGCTCTAACCCAACAACATCTTTTCAAGTGCTGCTATATATATATATAAAATTCCTGATGTAGATGACCACGAAAAGGTTCATAATGGCTCATTTTTCTCTAACAACCTCCTGAATCCACCTCTTGGATCAAAACATTGGGACTGCCCTTCAAATATTGATTTACAATCCCTGTTACACAATCTGTGTTTCAACTGTCTGAAGGCTGAAAAATCCTTATCTGACCTGTCTCCTCCCAGTATACCCCCCCCCCCCCTCCCATTAGTAATCAAGATTGATTTAATCAGTGAAATCAATATGGGAAGCTGTTTTTATTTTTTCTCAGCCAGCCCGTCCAATTAATATTTTTTAATGATGAATGAATTACTCCTACAGCTTGGAATTTTACAAAAAGACCAGTTGTTCACATAGTACGTTCAGGCAATGACTTGGACAAGTTGGATTTTGTTGAATATGAATCAACCCGGAGACATATGAGCTTTGGAGGATGTGGCTTTGCTAATTTCACTGCCTTTGCAGAGACAAATACATATGTTTGCGCATGAGTCTGTGCACGTTTGTGGGCCTGCAGTCAATGCGGCAGGTTCCTGACGGATAGATGGCGGAGAAGATAGTGCCTTCTCCTCCAGCTGTGTGTGTTGGGTGCCCTTGAGTTGAGTGACACTTCAAACGCACCATTAGCAAGGGAGAGGGTAGAGAAAAGACTTCAAAGGAGAAGAGCCACTGATGAGCATCGTGGGCTTGGACTCAGGAGAGAGAGAGAGGGAGCAAAGAGAGATGAGGAGAAGGAAAAGAGTGTGGGGGGGACTGTGGAGGGGTGAGATGGAAACAAGAGGGGATGAGGAAGAGGAAGAGCGAGAGGGATGGGTGAGGCTGAATCATACTTCATCATACATCATGTAAAGTCCCTGATTGGGAGAAAAGGAGATGAGTTTGTTTGATTCAGCAGTTCTTTGTGGCCTGCGCCAAGATGAGGTGTGCAAGATGTATGAAGTGAGCATACATCGTCTAATTACAGGAAGTAATGGGTGAGATTTTGTCTTAATTACATGTGTATGATGAGAGTGAGGGGATTCATCACAAAGACAGGAGAAGGACTCACACATCATGTTAAGTCAAATATTGCGCCTCAGTGTGATAAAGTCTGACCAAACCTAACCTTTTTTTCCTGCAAAAATTCTGCATCCATGTAAAAATTTAAGTATGGAGTGCTTTCAGTCCTCAGATCATAAATTGTTTGAAGTTGTACCTTTTATCCTGGAGCAGACATGTCCTATACTTCCTCCGTGCTTCCTGCTCCATATGCTACTCACCCGAAATCAATCTACTTGCCTGAGGAAAGCAATTAACCAAGCATGCATCTATTGGATGGAAACTAGCAGGAAATTGACCTCCAACCCCTTACTGTAGATTTACATGAGCTTCAAAGATAATAAGACATAAGGTAATATGTTTGCCATATAAAGTCGTGGCAGACTAAAATGTGCATGAAACCATTCTGAACATTGTAGAAAAATATTAAAGGTAATAGCAGGAAGCTAAGTAAACAAACAGTGATAGTAAGATTTCCCATCTTTTCCTCATTCTTTACTCAGAGCCAGAGTTCTCTCAAATATATATGTATATGTTCAAGCTGATCTGGATCTGTAAATATGCAAGTGGACAATGTGAAAAACCAGTGTAACAACAACTGATATGTAATAGTCATTATTAGTAGGGATATGTGAATAACCTGAAGGAAGGGGACAAAGTAGCTCACTTGCGGGCTTGCAGGAAGCTTTTTACATACATTCACCTCAAGTTCTAGAACTCTGACCATGTCTAACATAGAGATCTAATATCATACCAATTTAAAAATATTGGAAAACCTAACAAAGAGCATGACATGACCCCTGCAAGCAGCAGCAAATCAGAACAGGATCTGCAGGAACCACAAAAAGCAAATCACCACTCTCAGTGAATTAATGGGTTTTCTACTATCGGTAGACTGTAGTCAATCACACCTGTCGATACCTCAACATACAGTATGTGCTGCAAACTTCCAAAAAATGTCATTGCCATAAAATGTCTCTTAAGGCCAAGGGTAAGAGGAAACAGATGTTTAATAGGAAAAGTGTGAGATATGTTATAAGGTGTTCAATAACAACAGCTAGCAAAGACACCAGTATAACTTGACAACACAACTACATTAGACCTGGTTACAGTTAGTTTATTTAAGATCTAAGTGAAGTGCTAAATAGGCTGTGAGCAGATTTAAATGTTTATCACCCCGTCTCCATGCAATAATAATAGCAATCAACAATTTAAGTTCAACTAACATTAACGTTTGCATTTAATGATGAAAGTAAATGACACAAAGAGCTATTTGGTTTAGCATCAATTTGTCCCCCTAAAATCTGAATCGAAATACAGTCGTTTGTGTCTCATACAGCCTTCAAACACACAGAGCGATATCTTTGTCTCTGACACACAGGGTTGAATCAGATAGTAGGTATTATCAGCGACTACAGTGTGTATGTGTCTTCCTTCTTCCAGAAAGGTTGCTGCTGCCTACCATGATTGATGAGGACCAATGATACCGCTGAGAACCACCGCTCAGCTGCGGCCAAATCCTGTGTGTATTTTGTCTGAAATGAAACCAGTTGTGATATCGTAACCAGACATATGATCTAAAAAACTGACTAAATATGGCCACAAATATTTTACAATTTGTGAAGCCAGCAGTGATGATTAGCATGCAACTTTGTTTACCTAGCATTTCAGTGAAAATGTTTTAAAAAATGGTAAATAATAGGTAATATTTCAGCAGCTTGGGCACCAATAAAATTAGAGCTAAAATATAGCTTTAATTCCTTTAAGCTTTAATAATAAATAATGGGATTTCCATGTATGTACTAAGGTGGAAATACCATTACCTATGTACTAACATAATTTTTTGTAACATTTTTGGAGTCAATCTACATTTAATGTAATGCAGAAGATATCACTGATTAAATAAATACAGGAAATCTGTAATTATATATTTGTTGTGTGCAGCAGTACTGTGTGACTTTCAGAAACTCCCTCTCAATAGCAACACCCTTGCAGTGGCTTTTATGTAAATTGCAGCTCATGCACATGCTTGTAGTAGTGTGAGATTTTTACAGGTAATATGTCTTCTACCTTGTACTTCTCATAATAACACAAAATATCTCTAACTTTGTGTTTTGCGCTGTGTGTAGATCCGTCAAAAGAACAAAGAAATAGGAGATCTTTTGTTAATATTGTATGCCCCCCCTTTCAAAACCAGTGCAGCCTCCTTTCCCATCAATAATCAGTGATAGAAATACTCAACACACCCATACAGACACCTGTCAGCCATTATCTCTGAATTGCTTGCAACAAGATCCCATATTTTTTTTTAGTGAGTCAATAAGGATTTAACTTCTGCCTCTTTATTTCCCATGCGACCGTGGGGCTAATTACACTCTTTGTTAATCAGTGCTGCAGCACACGTGTAAGCAAATGTGTGTCAGCAAAAAAAAAAAAAAAAAAAGGGGGGGGGTCTCTGAATAAAAGCACAAGCAGCAACAGGAGAGATCTGTCTTTCAACGGCCTTTCCTAAGACATACTGCAGCTTATACAAGTGAAGTCATCATAACATAAGATCACAGCCATCATTTACCCAACACCTAACAGTGTCCATATTTCAACCCAAGCTGTCCTGGTCTATTCTTAAATAACATTTGTGTTTGATAGGTGGAGTTCAAATCTGAAGTAAATAATCACACTGGATAATATACTGGTGAATTTTGGCATTTATCAACCTGGACCATAATTTCCTGACTATTGTGACTAGTGATCTGAGAAGAAATTACAACATTTTCTTCAGTATTGTGCAAGAACCACCTGCCCACTCCACAGCCACTGTCATGCTATAATGGTGGTCGACCAGGCATGCATGCCCCGCTTTTTTGGCTTCTATGAGACATTTTTCAAATTTGTCAGGCACATATTGTTATCTAAGGCAGAACTGAGTGTAGAAGGCTCCAGAAGACTCACAATAGTGAGAGTCTTGTGAGAGTTGCGTTGTTGCACAAAATGTGCGTGGGATTGGAAACCGGAGGGATTATGTCCATGGGGCTGGGTCGCTAATAAACAGGGCTGGAGGCATTTCTTCATGTGTCAAAAAAAAACCAAACTGAAAGAGTCACCAATCACATTGGATAATACGAAGCTGTTTCATGCTGTAGTTAGACTCTGCAAGAGTTTATTTTTGTATCTTTTGGAATTAAATTTCTCCTATTCGTGTCCACTTTTCAGCCGAGCAGGGGTGAATGAGTGACACCAAGATCCCTGCTGCTAGAGGTGCGTATAAAAGAAATGTTTGTGTCTTTTGGTGTGAACAAATATAGCGGGGCAATGATGTCCACCTTTTATTGTGTATCCCTATGAAGTGGACTGCTGTTTTTTTCTCAATACTGGACCAAATTTAGAAATTTCTGGCCAATCAAATGGACAAAGTTAGGAAAATAGTTGAAAAATGCAGAACTTGTCCTTTAATTTAAGTTAATCTTCATATGTCAAAAGTCTGACCCTAGTGAGTGTAAAAATAATTAGCAGTCCTGGGGAAATTCAAATTTAGTTGGATCTAGTATGATTTTGTAATGGAAAAAATGCCTTTTAAATTGTCAGATAGATTCATGATTGACTATTCTAATGAAAAACATCAAAGCCCACCTCTGGTGTGACGTCTCTTGGGGCAAAACCTGTGCCTCCAGTGGTTAGAATGAGGTTAAGTTCCTTTTCATCGCACCAATCCACCAGAGTCTCCTGTTGGTCCATAAACACATACACGGTTAACTCTGAATATGAATATGTCTGCCCCAGTAGCACTAGATGGTTGATGGTAGATAGATGGTTAGATAGAGATGATCCGCTGTAGGTACGTAAACACCGGCCTACCTTGATTTCATCGATTTCGTCTGGGACTATCTTGTAGGCCGCGATCATACCTCCCAACCTGAGACAGGAAGACACTCATTAGATCACAGAACAGGTTGTTCATTTCCTAGATTTCATAAATAAGATACCTTATTGAGCCCTGCAGGGAAATCCACTTTTGTGTCCCTTCAGAGGTCAACTAAAGATCTTGTGGATGTTGTCAGAAGTTAATGCCCTGCTCAATAACAATGCTTCTCTGTGTTTCTAGTATTACTAGTATTAGAAACCTTTGTCCTTCAGCATCTGGCAAAAACTTTAAAGTAACTCCTCATCTGAGAAAAAGGAGGCCTGTGATGACACAGATGGAAATGTATATATACAACACAGCAGGGAGTCAGAGGATATAGTATGAGTGTGAGATAAATAAGACAAAAAAAAGAAGAGTCACGAAAAGTGAGAGAGACATAGAAATATAGCAGAGACGATGAGGGAAGAGAGAATGCCCTTGAACATCCCCTCCTGAAAGGCTTTTCCAACAGGACAGCCCACTGGAGAGGGAGCTCTGACAAGGACAGAGCTGCTGCTGCTGCAGCTGCTGCAGCTGAGCAGAGAGCCACGGTGACCTCCTGTGGCTGGACTGAGTATGACACCCCAAAAACTACAACCCCCAGGCTCAAGGTGAAGTCTCTGACTCCCTTATGTAACTCTTTTTTTCCCCCTTTTTTAAGGAGCCCTATTTTTGGGAGACTACTGCATCCGCATCAGCCACTTAAACGACATGACACCATCCCTCAGACGAATACCCTTAAACTTGGAGATTATATAAAAAAAATCATTTGGAAGCTTTTGACCACACGGTGGCTCTAAGTCTTCATGCGCCGCGTTACAAAGAGTAAATTCCGTGCCATTCCAAATATCATTCACCAAATCTATAAGCTCTGCTCAGTTTTTTAACTCTACGACTAAGAAACCGAGGGACACGCTAAGCGAGACAACACCAAAATACTGCAGCAAGCATGTACAGATACGAGGCATAAAGCTCAGAGGGAAGCTGTCTGGTCCTGGCAAAGCAGAGAGGGAAGTGAGAAAGAATCAATTAAGGTGTATTTTTTTCATGAAACACTGCACAGGGATACTCAGAGCATCCACTAACTTGTGCACACACCCCTGCTAACATTCTTGTGATAGCACAAGTGATTTACTTCTCTTGATGTGCTAGGGAGGAAGGAGTGTTTTGACAACTTGCTGTGTGTGTGTGTGTGTGTGTGTGCGTGCGCGCGTGCGTGTTTTTGTGTTCATGCATGTGCATTCATTCGATTATGTGTGTGTGTGTGTATGTGTGTGTTGTGTTACACCTCGGGAGAGTAAAGGAGCTGTCAGGACAAATCACCTCTCTCCCTCTCCTGTGTTTTTTATGCCTCTCTGTTTCAGCCCAAATGAAAATATGCTCAACACAAATAACTAAGGTTCGTTCTCACCGTTTCCTAGGCAACCCCTCCTGTCTGAAGCCTCCAGTTGCTGTGTGTTGTTCATCGTGAGAGAGCGTGTGAGAGTTTGTGTGCTAGTGAATGTGTTTGTGTTTTTTTTTTTTGGTTGTAACTATCGGGGATGCCTTTTCTGTGTGAAGGGAGCAATATGTTGTTTACTGGACTTTTTTTGAGAGAGTGTGTGTGTTGTGTATGGATATTGATGTCTATATATAGGTCTACACACTGTGTCTATGTATATACAGTATGTTTGAGCACATATATATATATATATATATATATATACACTGTAGAAAACATCTGCAGTATGATTATATATTAGGAATGCCCCGATACGAGTATCAGGTGCTAGTTCGATATTGGGCATGCTACTCATACTCATACTGACACAATACCACTTTACAGCAGTGTGTGATTTACATGCACCATATGTATGTAAATCACGCAGACATGACTCAGAGGGAGGGGTCATGTCAGCAACTACTGGAACTACTTTAAGGTGAATGAGAGTGACAAAAACAAAGCAGAATGCAAATTATGTCCAGCAAAAATCTCAAAAAGAGGTATAAAATCTACCGCTTACAATACAAGAACTTAATTAAACATTTAAAGTCCACCATGACGCAGAATATAGGGGGTTTCCTTGTGACACTGACAAGAGATGGCCAACTCCCCAAGCAGGAGAAAATGTCCAGAGAAAACCCAAATCACAGATGCTCTTGCAGAGTATATTGCCCTGAATGACCAGCCATAATCTTGATAAACGGTTGATAATTTGGGATTCTGGCATCTCATCATACTGGAGCCGAGGTATGAGATTCACACCTGGAGCCATATCACAGACCCGTTGCAACCAAAGCTGCTCGCTTTGTGAAAAAACATATCCATAAACTCCATATAGCAAGTATTCAATTGCAAGTATTCCTATAGTACTTGTTTTGAAAAAAGTAGTATCAGTGCATCCATATTATATATATTATAGACCGATTGAGTGTTATTGTTATGTACTACAGAGCTACATCCATGAAAACAGTTACAGAAAGAACTGTTTTCATGGATGAGTTGAACAGAGGTTGTTAATACTGCATGCACATGTTAGCACACATGTATCTTGCATATAATGTACAGTACACAGTGTGCCCATGTACAAATATGTACATGTATGACTGCACATGCATATTTCTGCACACATAAGTGTATACCTGTGCATGTATATGTGTGCACGTGGATGCATATACATATGTGTATATGTACAGTGTAGTTTGGGGATTTTAAAAATTCCTGCAAATGATTTTTTGAATGAAATTTACTACTTTGTCACATAAAAATCCAAAAATATGTTTGGTATCTTTTATATATTTGTTGTGGGTCCTTTGAAAATATGACAACAACTGGATGGATCAAAATGTACGGTACATTCAGCAACTTGCAGTATTGTAGATTATAAATATTGTCCCGTTGGCACAGAAAGTGCTAAAATGTCATGAGAATTTATGTTATGTTGAGTTGGTTGAGGTTGCTGTAACTGTCTGCCAGTGATTGTGACTACAGTTGATGTTCTGAGTCTATTTAAATGGGTCTTGTTTGATTGCTCAAAGAGATCTGAGAAAGTGCATAACAATTTTTCACAAGTCAGGAATGTCACTTGTGGCCATCTCAATGCAATTTGTCCTAATTAAATCTACATACATAGATTTACAATAAGTAAAAAGTACAGTGGCCTCTTTGCACAGACATGGAAAAAAAATCCCACCTGGGGAACAAGTTGAAGAAAAACAGGGACCATGATTTAGAAACTGCTGGGACACAGTCGTTAATGTCTGAAGAGGCTACTGTGCAGGAAAGAGGTTACTTGGCCAGAATGACAAAGGTGAGACACTGGACCCTAGAACACTGTATCTACTATCAAGCATAGTGGTGGTAGTACTGTGTCATGCTGTTTTGCTGCCGGTGGTTAACTGCTGCATTGCAGAAAGTGAACTGAGTAATGAATAAAGAAAATTGTCTCAAAATTATACAGGACAACATCAAAGTTGAAACTTGGTTAAAACAATTGGACATTCCAACAGGGCGATTGCCCTAAGAACATAAGCAGTGCTTTGGGATGTCTAAATCAAGCTAAATTTAAATTTACCCCTTCACCTGAAAAAAATTGTTTTGCTTCACTTGGATATCTAGTTTTCACTCTGCAGAAAGATGTATGAGGATGACACTGTTAGGTGTTTTCGCTGGTTTCTCTGTGTTCGCTGTAACACCTGTACTGTAGCTACAACCATGATTTGTGACATCAATAGTTGTAATCCCAATCCTTCTTATCCCTTACAAGTAAATAAATGCAACTTGCTGTATAGGTGGTAAATGTGTATTTCAGCATGTCTGGCTTCTTTGGAGATAGTGTGTCAGGGTTTATTTGGGTGGGTGTGCTTTGAACTGAGGGAAGCCTATTAGAGGGGAAAGGGCCTGCAACATTTTAATCTCTAACACCCATCTATGTCTCTCTCTACTGCGGGGGGTTACGACATATAAAGCTCTTCTTCAAACCGCAGGTATAATCGCACCGGTCTGAAGGTTTTTTTGCTCGAGGTGTGGACAAATCCTGATGTGGGCGGAGGAAGGAGGGGGCGGGGGGTAGCATGTTGGTAGTTTTGGCCTGAAAGCCTAGACGCCTCGGCCAAATCTTTCTATGAATAAAAGACGAGCAGAGAAGAAGAGAATAAAGAGAGAAAGGCAGAACGAGGGAGAAGAGAGGGAAGCGCAGATTGAAAAGCGCGAGTGGGAAAAAAAAAGGAGGGATAGACTGTCAGGGGCACACTTAACAAGACACAAGAAGAGTGTGCATGTGTGCATGCGAGCCAGTTGCAAATCTCAGTGGTTGTGGGACACTTCCAAGATGAGATCCATCTGCCAGGGTGATTTCATTAATAATACAAGCTCTTTGTACAGGGCACTCAATCTCTCTCTCTCTCTCTCTCTCTCTCTCTCTCTCTCGCTTTCTTGAACACACACATACACACACCACTCTCCATCCAGGGAGGAGAGCCTTGGCCATCTCATTGTCCCAGTGGTAGCATGGAGTTGAGCCCATTACAGTTGAGTTGTTGGTTCCTCCATATGCAGGAAAGCTCTCAAGGGGTCACACCTCTCAACATGTTAGCTGATAGAGGGAAGGATGGAGGGATGGAGGAGGAGTGGACGAGCCCACCTCTTCAAATCCCTACCGTGATGAGCTCTGAGTGCTCAGCGAGGGCTTCCACTCCCATGATTCCACTCACAGGCACTAAACAACATGCACAAACAGCCTCAGAAACAAACACGCTATAAAATATTCTGCAGACCACTCCACCCCACAAGCATTCTATTTATTTAGAAAATAAATGTCACCGTGGTTCATTGCTGACAGTCTCTCCTTCTCCAATTTCCTATTCTTCTTTTTTTTTGTCTCTACACGACATACACCACATATCAAACAGACTTCATTTTTAAACAGCAAAGTTCCGATCAGTGGTACAAACACATCAAGACTTTGTATGTATGTTTACCACAAAGAAGTCAGTTTTTGACTGACTTATTTAGTTTGAATGCGTTGTTTTTGGTAGGTGGCGGAGGTCAACTAGATAACAAATATTGGCATTTTAGCATATTTTACGATAAGGAAGTGACATCAAGTGACTCGACCCTATCACAAGATAAGAGTGTCTATGAGTGATTCTGTAATAACATGTTTGTAATAACAAAAATGTCCAGCACAAATGTTTTTAAATGCTTGCTTCCTATAATATATGGTATGTGGGAACTCCAGTAAGGTCAAGGTTGAGGTTTATGGTTTAAGGTTTATGATTATGGCAAATAAATCATGATTATGGCAAATAAAACTGAAAGATGAGGAAAGGGAAGGTTAAGTGCAGGTCTTTAATAGTATAGGAGGAACTCCAGTCTGCTGCATAAAAGTCAGATGTGCGGCATACCCATTGAACACCCAGACCTTCTCACGCTCAAATTCAGCAAATATCTCCTCACTGTTCTCCAGATGTCTGTTTTCTGTGTGTGCGCACTGAAAAGGTCTGACATTCATACACCCCCCGCCCCCACCTCTCACCCCCGCCCACCTGCTCTGTAAATGGGAAACAAACAATGTGGCTTTCACCAACCAACACAACAATACTACAGCCAATCAGCAGCAGGTTTCCTTTCAAGCTTGTGGGGAGGAGGGAAAGGAGTGGGGGGTGTGGTGAGTCAGGCCTCACTCACCACAAAAACACACCCTTTCACCATTCAAACTTGGTGTGTGGATTTAAACTAAAGAAAGATTCAGAAACTAAATGCCCTAATCTATGCCTAAAATGTTTTCAGAAAGACTTTTCAGTGAATTATTAAACTGTATTGCCAAAAATCGCCAAAACAATAGCCATGGGAGTAAAGCCCAACCCAGTTAAAGTGTTGGAGCCAGTGGTGCATCCAGGACCTGCTATTATAGATCTATGCATTGTAGAAGCGATCTTGGTGACTGTCAGTAGATATGAATAAACAAAATTATTTATAATTTATGACTCATGTTCATTCTTTATCATAAAACATTTAAATAAATGAGTGAAAAATAATCTTTTTGCAAATTACTGAAATAAAACACCACAATGGTATAAAATGCATGAGTATTACACAAAACTTTAGCAGTGATAGCAGCAGTAAGAAGTAGTAAAAATAAGAGTGATAATATCAATCGTATTGCAAAAATGGGAAAGAATAACGCACCAACACCAGTGTGTACAATAGTTTATTAACTATCATATAATTATTTTTATGGAAATTCAACCAGGTGAATTGCTATATAGCTATTCTGAATGCATTTAATTAGATGTTTCTGTGTTTTTTTTTGCTTTTATTCAATTGCAGACAGTATGGACAAATTGACATTTAACAAAGATGGACACAAAATGGAGATGTTGTGCAAAAACGGTCAACATCTTAAACCAGGACACCCTGCAGAGGTTATTGGTGTTGGATCTTTGGAAATACAGGTGTACGGGTGTGGGGTATGTGTGTGTGTGTGTGTGTGTGTGTGTGTGTGTGTGTGTGCGTAGTGCGTGTGTTTGTGTGCGCGTGTGCCTTTGTCCCCTGACTGTCTCCTGACTATGAAATTGGCTGTACTGTCACCCATCTGATTGACTTCTAGCTATTCTTAGCCATGCCAATTTGTAAAATTGACAAAGTTTGTTTCAACACAAGTCGCTGGAGGGCAGGGACACAGAGCTGGCTCAACTACCCGAGAGAGCATAAACACACACACATGCGCACGCACACACACATGCACAAACACATGCACAAACACAGCTGACAGATATGAATTCAAACAAAAGTAATTTCTTACACAGGAATAGTAAAGGCACATACAAAAAAAATCTAAGACACAAAGCCTCATCTGCTTCATCTCTCTGTCCTTACGTACTCTTTCTCTTTTTTTTTTACCACCACATATCATTTTTCTCTCCCTCTGACAAGACCTCTGGATGCTCCTGAATGCCAAACCGGGCAGACTGATTGATTGCATGCGCCAATGTGTGTGTTTGTGTGCCTGAGAGACGCTGTGATTATAGTTTATGCTATGTGTCCTGCTGCGGCCCCACACTCCCTCCTTCCTTCACTCCCTCCTTTACTCCCTCCCTCCCCCGCTCTTATCCCCTCTGTGTCTCTGTCACAGTGGCAGTGGCACATTGAGGGCACAGCGTTCTGGCTGGTCAACCTGATGGAGCTGCTGACTCGTGGTGTGGCGTGGATTAGCATGGCGTGGAGGATCTCAGGCTGGAGGAGGTCAGCTAGAGCCCGTCAGCATTAGCCGCCATCACCATAACAGAGTAGAACAGACAGGGGCACCAGCACTCAGTGCATGTCCCACTGTCCATTTTTAATGTTTAACAGCACCCTGTTTAATCCAAGCTCAACCCTATCAGTTTAGTGGTATATAACAACTTTGTCTTTCAGTAGTATGGGCGTCACACATACCCTAACCAGAGAGCCTCCAACTCTGCCTTCACACTGAGCAATACCATTAACAATAACTTCAAGTCCATTCATTTCCTAAAGAGCACAGCAACAAGGAAACCTAGCCAATGCTTCAACTTCAACAAGCCTGTGAGCCAAAATAAGATGGACACAGCTGGAGTGTCAATAATCAGTCATGTTGTTGTTGTTTTTATGCTGTAAACATGTTCTCCATCAAGAAAGTGCAAAATGTATGACTCTTTGATTCTAGTGACTAAAAACGGCGAGATGATTTTTATAGGAGCAACATTAAAGAGTGACTTAACACCTGGCTAAAAAGCAGTGATTTTTCATGGAGTGTTAAATTAGTATTTAAGTTTAATCCAAAGCTCCTTAGAGTTCCATTAATGCAGACATTGTCTTGACTTGAATCCAGCTACTGACTATGTACAGTAATCACGCTTCTTTGGTCAGTTTGCAAATCATAAATGTGACCAATGGAGATGTCATTTATTTGCAAACTTTCAACTTGACAATTTTCACAAGGATTTGTGAAATACTGTATGAGGATCCAATGGACCCCTAATCACTCCTGCACTGTCTAGCATGACACTCACAACATGGCAAGACTCTCCTTACATTGCCTCTCTGTGTCACATGCACTATTACACATCATCCTTTAAAATAAGCATACTGTAAACGACATGGCGACAAGCACGGATCAGTCCAGAGTCCCACAGCAGGGGACTGGTGACACTCCAGTGATATCGACTGGTGGGACACTGTGACGGGGTGGCAGGGCAGCTCCAGCAAATCAATGGATGTACTGAGAATGACTTGGGTATCAAGAGGAGAGTGTCTGTGTCACAGTTCGCAAATATTCCATTCTGAGTCCCCATCAATCTGGTTTTAGAACAGGACACAGCACAATCTCAGCTGCTAGCCTTGTTTTAAAAGATATCATGTCCACTGTAGAGAATATGATGCACTGCGCAGCTCTTTTTGTTGACCTATCAAAGGCTTTTGACACTGTGGAACACTCCATAATCATAAATTGAATAACAGTTACTGGCATGGACTCAAACACTTTGAGATGGTTAAGCAACTACCTCTCAGACAGACCAGTGCATTAAAGTGAGTAATGTTGAATCCGAGTTTCTTCCAGTGACCAAAGGCATTCTGGAGGGTTCCATCTTGGGTCTGGTATTATTCACCATTTACAATACATGTAATTTATAATTCTATGTGGATGACACCATTATATACAGCTCAGCAAACTCTATCCAGTCAGCCATTGACTATCAGCAGCTTTTACTTTGAATACCCTACAGTATGCCCTTCTTAATCTGAAATTTATTTTACTACAGAAAGTATGCTTTTCTCGGGAAAGAATGTAATGACAGTAGTCTTCAGATTTGCACTTTGAACACTGATAGAGATGAAATTCCCTCATAAGGATGCATTTTTTATACAGAACAGGTCCTGTCTCCCATTATGTAACATAAAAGATTGTGGAAGTGACCTTTTTTTTGGTTTTGGATTACGGTTCTGTTATTTATAGATATGCTCCCATCACTAATCTTAAAAATCGAGATGCTGTCTATCACTCACCTCTTAGGTTTATTATTGACGACCCTTATGGCATCCATCATTGTGTCTTGTATCAGAAGGTGGGCTGGCCTTTCCTCTCTGTCAGGCGAGATCAACACTTTTATCTTTCCATATATAAAGGGCAACTTCAAAAATTACCATTGTATTTATTGTCTCTCCTGTGCCCAAGACATTCCACTAACACCCATGCCCAGAACTGGCTGACACTGTATGTTCCTGCAGTAAATACTAATCTCGGAAAGACAGCCTTTTAATATTCTACCCATTCTTCTGGAATAGCTTACAGAAAACTAAAACTAGACACTCTGATACCAAGAGGGCAATTCAAAAATTTGGTTCCATTGATTTTTTTTTTTTTTTTTACATATTTCCTTGTGTATTTTATATATTTTATTATCTCTTCATTGTACTACTTTATCATGCTATTATCTACATGACTGTATATTTAAATCTCTATTTTATTATTAATATTTTTGTATGTATGCTCTCATGCAATATTGTCATGCTGTCTGTCTCTATGAATGTATAATTAAATCTCTGTTATTTTACCGTCAGTTTATTGCAGAGTCATTACTATTATCAAAATATTTCCTTCACTTTTAACTCGGGTCTCACTTATAAATGAGATCTCGATCTCAATGTGACTTTCTGATTAATAAATTGATTGAATGGGAGCTGACAGCCAGGTACCAACATTTTGTTGAAAGCCTTCCAATGAAAGAGGAGGCTGTTATTCCTATAGTTCTAAAATGAGATGTTTGGCAATTACATATGGGTGTAATGTTTGGCTCTCCTCAGGGTTTTGAGCATGTATCATCTCTCATTAAATAGGTCGATGCTTGCTTTTACAAATTGTTTTTTTATGAATAGCTTGTACTTTTACATTACCTTCACACTCAAAAAAAAATCTAAAAAATTGTGATTGTTTTTTTTCTTGTTCACTTTTCCTTAGTTTGTTTGATGTATTGATATATTTATGGTTTTAAGTTAGGACTGGGCGATAATTTGATACGAGCGATATAAATCTATCAATATAAAAACAGGTTGATAAAAAGTTCAATAGAAAAACACAGTTTCCTTCCAATGATGAGCTCCCCCTCCACACACAAACAAACACATAAACACATACACAGCGGAGGTGATGATAACTGTTGATGACCAACCATACTTGTTAATGTGAGTGCAATAAAACCTTTGCAAGTATCAAGCCAATACTTTATCAATACACCTGATCAACAAACACATGATGTTGAACATGTAGAAAAGCGATATCTGAATCTGCTGTTTGCAGTTTCTCATCCGCTGCCGAGTTTCACAAAAACATTGTGCTAGCTCGGCTAATAGTTTGACACAAATCTAAAAATGTGACAAATTATTGTAAACCTGTAGACAAAAGCAGCTCCTCCTCTCTACCATCAACAGAGGAGGTCAGAGGTCAGGACGGAGATTGTGTTCTTCATTCTGTCCAAACTTCATGTATTAATAAATTAATGATCATCCTTTATAACATTTCATTATATTTAAAATATGAATGAATGAAATTCCAGTCCTGTTCTAAATGTAGTCTTTGTTTAAATAATATATTTTTAAAAGCAATTATTTAATAAAGAAAAAGAAAGCAGTATTAATGAGTGTCAATGAAATCCTAATCATACCTATCCCAAGCTTTATTCTATATTCTATACCTCGTTTGTGTCAATTGTTAATCTACTATGAAGTCTTATTCTTTAATATATACGTCCATGGAAAAAAATGTGACTCTTATTACTGAGACTCTTATGTTATTCGCATAACAATATATGCCCCAAAAGCAACATTTATTTATGTAAATGTTTTTTTTTTTCTAGCACATTTTCTAAACCCGTATCTTCAACCACATATAGTGGTCTACAGTCCTGGGAAATCCGTCAGTGTTTTTTGCACAGTTTGCAATAAATGATGCCGTTGCCAACACTTCCATCAGGTCATTTTTTGAATAGAAATTTACCATCCAGCAGAGTGTTTCATTGTGGAAGTTGAACTGTGCGTGTCAATAACCGGTGTACCACAACATGGTGCATTAGTAAACATTTTGCCTGGTTTGGCATGGAAACTGCAACAAAATTCATTAATATTTTTAATGCATTATTTTCTTTGTAGTTAATTAATCGCATTAATGTCCCACCCCTAATATATACACACACACACACACACACACATTCAGGGTAGGCAATTTAAATAAAGTTATTGGTTAAACAATACAGAAAGTAATTTTTTTTTTTATTCTTATATTTAGAAGCCTACAATTCTGATATAGCTTGGTGATTAAGTGAATTGTTTATTGTGGGCCCTGTATGTAGAAATGCAGGAAATGGGATTCAAATGTAAAAAGAAAATGTTTTTACACCCGATGGAGTATGAACTTTGTATGAACTTTGTCGCCATCAGTGCTACACTGTCATTGTCAGTCTACTGGAAATGTTTACATATTAAAAGTAGGTCTTTATATAGGCCACAAATATTTAAAAGCAAATTATCAATATCAACCAATACTTTTTTTTTATCGCCCAGCCCTATTTTAAGTACTGAAAGCCTTTACTCTCAGGCTACTCTCTCTAGATAGATAGGAGATAGGAGCTCTAGATAACACAGGTCCTTTTGTGCTTGTCTCATTAATATTAACAAGCCTCTCCTTTGATTGGCTGATTTGAATGGCTGTGAATAGGGGGTGGGCAGTGATATTTATTTGTGACATCACAACTCATTTTAGGACACAATTCCTAAATCGGGGTGTGCATTTGTTTCTGTGTCAAGCGTTTTAAAACATGGAATATTATTTATATCACAGCTAACTTCCTACAATATGGGTTCTTTAAATTACAAATAATTTATTGTCAGGTCTTGACAAAATGAGCCCTGAGGAAACCTAATATAGTGCACCTTTAAAGCTGACATTTGTCTTGGTTTTGTGTTACACATCTAATGCAAGGAGATTTTACATATGACTGATGGAGATTACTGTTTTTCTGTATGTTTATTTATACTCTTTTGTCACTGATCACATCCCTGTTACTTGATACAATCATTGATTTCACCTCCTTTAACTACTTAGAGCAAATAATGACTTATTGCAGCTACCAACAGTCCTCCATAAATCGAATTGTGCTGTGGTTCTTTTGTTGTTGCTATGCATGCTGGGAATTTCTCTCCATAGGGCGACACCAAGCCTCAACATGTTATGTGGAGGAGATATTTTTAGTTTCTTAGTTACACTCTTGAACAAAAAGCTTTGTTCAAACAGACAAATGCATGCAGAGAGAGGGATATTTAAGGGACTACGGGTAAAAAAAACAAAAAACAAAACACATATGTGCATGAACACACAGTGTCGCCTAAGATTTTCTTTGTCATTTCTATCTGTAGGCTGAATAGTCTTGAAAAGGCAAGTACTCACAGGGAGGGATCGTGCACGAGATCTTTGAGGTTGACGCCACTACGGTCCTCTGCGAGGTTTCGAAAACAGCTGTCACTCACTGGATACACAGAGACAGAGAGGCAGGGGAAAATTCAATTAGCATACATCATATGTTACAGTACAAGCATAAATGATCCAAAATGAAGTGCAGATAGCTTCAAATGCTTTTACTTCCACAAAAAAAAGTTTCACGAGGGAAGAGAGCAAGAATTACTTTTGTTCTAATAGTTTAATTCTAATTCTTTCAGCACAATTTTTTTGTTTAAAGAAAAGAGTGTCATGGTAGTCATGTCTGATTATTCAGGGTAGGAAACTGCAGTGGTCCACAAATTAAGAAATTGAATAAATGTACCTAACTTGTTCTTTTAACATGACTAAATTAAGTATCCAAGAGGCTCCAATTAAATGGAGCTACACTGTTTTGGATGCAGTTTTCCTTTTAACATTTTGATCCATTATTTCACACATGAAATTCAACATTTGGATGAACACTGTGTCTGCCATCAGTCAGGTGTGCTTTTACAGTATTATATTGTACAGACCTTGTCTGGAGTTGCCTCACTGCATTACAGTACCAGTCAAACATTTGGACACACTTTCTCCTTCAAGTGAATGGGAAGGTGTGAACAAACTTTTGACTTTGTATGTAAGTTGATCAAATTTGTTCACAATTTAAACTAAGCAAACACCGGCATCCCAAATTCCTTCACTCACTTCCAGTATGCACACTTTCTGATCACACTGATACGATGAGAGGCCACACCTTCATTGTCTCCAGCCTCTTTCCTTAAAACCACGGTGGCCCTCTTACTTGCACAGCAGGTGCGAGCCACATGAGTCATCACGGTGATCACAGACAGATAGAGTGACGGATAGAGCAGGACCGGGGGGGGGGGGGGGGGGGGGGGGTGAAGACATGAGGACGGTAAATTGAAAAACAAAAAAAGCCAAAACCAGAGAAGGCAGAAAGAGAAGGATGATGAGGGTGAAGAGGGGGACAAGTTTTTTTCGTGAGCTGATGGGTCCAAACATGAATGGACACACTTGTGTCCAAAATTAGATACAAAGCGATGCACACTGGGGTGACGGTGGTGGTGCGATGGATTTTAAAAAAACTTCATGTGCTATTCGTTATAGACAAGACTGGAAATGTCATGATGGTATGTCAATGAAGTGCCATGATAAATGAGTGAGAGGAGGGCGGAGGGATAGCGTGAGCGGACGGGTGAAGCAAGAATGGTGTAAAAAATGGAATAGTGGTGGCAATAGGGAGGGGGGGAAGTATAGAAAAGGAAATGCATGGGAGCTGAAGATAGAGCTCAGGGAAATTTCAGAAGGGGGTGGATAAAAAAAAGAGAGAAAAGTATGACAAAACAGAGAGAAGGAAGGGATTTTTAAAGAGGGGGGGGGAAGGGTGATGAGGAGAAAAGGAGTGCAGAGGGGGCAGCAAAGTAGAGACAGAAGTAAACAGAGGGTGCAGGACGTTGCTCTGGGCTCTGGCAAATAAATGGGAGAGTGCTGACATTTGCACACCGAGCCAGTTCAGAAAGGGAGACAGAGAGGGAGAAACAAGAGAGATAGAAAGACTGAGGGAGGAGGAGGTGAGGAGGGGGAGTACAGCTCGACAAAAAGGTTGAGGGAAGGGAGAAAAAAGGGGAGCAAGCGGATGGAATATACACTATCCCTGGCTTTGGAGGGGCACTGCTGCATAAATGCATGTGTGTGTGTTTGTGTGCGTGAAGAAGGAACTTCCTTCAAGACTGCAGTATTCCTTACAGACACACACACACACACACACACATACACACACACAGAGCTCTCCTCAGTCTTTCTCTCCCAGCTACCCCTTGATCTAAAAATAGCCGTTCCACTCTCCTACAAGAGGCAGCAACCATTCTGAACCAATCAACACGCTCTGTCAAAGGCATCGGTACCCACCACCCCTCGATGTGTGTGTGCACGCATATGTCTGTGCGTGCATGTGTGCAACAAGGGGAACTCCTGACTGAAGGTAATATTAAAAAAAAAAATTAAAATAAAACACCCCTTTCTGCTGCACTGGTGCGTAGAAACGGTGTAAATGGCGATCCCTTCTAGAAAACAATAGCGTGGAAAAGAAACGAGAAAGACCGAAGAGGGAGAAATGGGAGGAGAGGGGGGCAAAAAAGAGGGAGAGAAAGAGTGAGAGTGGAGGAGAAGGAGATCTGGCTGCAGTTGAAACAGGCTTCAAAGGAATATTAATGCGATCCTGTGCAAGAGCTGAAGACAGGGGAAGAGAAGGGGGAAAAAGGAGGGAGGGCGAAGAAGAGTGTGAGGGGAGGGGAGAAAGGTGCGCAAGGACTCATGACGCTGCTCCCTCCCGCTTTGCAAGCGCCGCCCATGCACCTTCACCCAGGTGAATGTGCTGCTTAGCTGTCGTCACAAACACCGCTGTGCCTTGCGTCATCTCTGCTGTCCTTCCTGAAAACCTACACTGTGGGAGCAACAAGTACATGCCACTTCCACTTTCATAGTGAATATGCCGTACAGACTGTATGAAGAACCCTATCCATTCCCAAAGCTACACAAAGGACACAGTAAGATAAAGGTCAATGCTTCTGCATGGCTGGACAACCAGTTGGAGACAGACAGCTAAGGACAGACTGTTGTTAGTGGAGCTGGTTCTGGTCCTTGAGGTGGTTCCAGGGTGTTCCCAGCAAAACGGGGAATAATTTATTTTAAATATAAGTCCATCCATAAGTAACACAAGTACATTTTTGTCATTAGTTTCATACATTTTCCTTAATATCTAAAAGCAAAAATCTTACCAGATGGGGACCCTGGGACAAAATCTTATCAAATGGGGTCCATGGATTAATTTGTCTCAGTATAGGGGGCCTTGACATGAAAATGATTAAGAAACACTGCTATAGACCAGTGTTTTTCGACACTGTTCTGTAGCACACTAGTGTACCGTGAGATTATCTGGTGTGCCGTCAGAAAAAATTCCAATATCACCTAATTGGGCTAAAAAAAATCTATTTGTAAAAAAATGTATTATTATCAACAAACAATGTGCCGTTGTCAAGTGACCATGCTGTCTAGTGATTGGCAGAGTAACCATGTAATTAGTGGTGCATGGATGCGCGAGGTAGCGCTGACAGTGGCATTGTGGCTAGCGAGACTATACGGTAAGAGTGATGGGAAAGTTTTTGAAAAGGAAAGATGTTAACTCTGACCTGGAGTTAAAATGAAGGCCCAAGTATGAGTGGAGGTCAAAGAGAAAGCTATCTTTGATTTGGATTAATTTTCATTGGACTTGGTGTGTGGTGAAAAGCTATCCAACAGCGCTATGGTCCCAAGTAAGCTTAAACACCATCTCCAAAACGAAACACCCTTCGCTTCAAAAAAAAGAATGCGGACTAGTTGGCACATGGCAGATATTTTTCATCATCTGAATGAGCTGAACACACGAATACAAGGCCGAAATGAAAACCTCCTTTCAAGTACAGATAAAATAAGTGGATTCCGTTCAAAGGTGCAACTCTGGCAACATCATGTGGAAAGCGGTCCTCTTGAAGTAATGGCACTCACCAAGCAATGGCAAGACATTAACACTGCTGCATTGTGTGAGATAATAGTTACATTTAACATTTAACATAGCAAAGGAGAAGATGTCATTTTATTTCTCTTCAGCCTCCACTGAATTCCTTGACTGGGTTAGGGACCCATATAGCTCAGCGTCAGTTGGTGGCAAGGACATGACTTTACAGGAGCAGGAGGAACCAACTGAACTGAGCTAAGCTTTGCTGATCTACTGCTGGACAGTTTTTGGTTGGCTACTGCCAAAGAGTTCCCCCTTCTGGCAAAGCTATTTTGACGTGGCTCCCATTTTCCATTACATATCTGTGTGAGGTGAGCTTTTCAAGCCCCACTGCTATAAAAACTCAAAACAGACAGAGATTGAGAGCTGTTGAGGAAGACCTCCGTGTGTGTCGATTTACACCAGGATATCAGACCTGTGTTCATCCAAACAGGTCTAGGTTTCACACCGAGTGAGAAGAAATATCAACAATGATAAAATACTTTTTCTTTGTGTTTATTTGATTCCCATTCAAGACACGATGAGAATGATTTTATAATATCAGTATAGGCTACAGAGTTTTTCGGGTTTTTTTTATATTTTCTGCTGCTGGTGTGTGTCGTGACTTTTTCAATGAAAAAAAGGTGCCTTGCCTATAGATCACATGCATTTATACTGCTGTTTTTTTGCGATCATTCATTTAAAGATAAATTTAAGCTGCTATATTGTCATTTCAACTTCATATTTAAGCCAGGTTACTCAATTTTCACATCTGACAGTCTTGATATCAGGACAAAAACTGCAGCCAATGATGCAGCCAAAAACTGCAGTGGAGTTTGTCTTTCTTTGCATGTCTCGATTAACCTCTATTTGTCAGTGCTAAACAGCAGATAAGAACAATCCTTATTCAGTTGCATAACATAAAAAATGTAAATTATAAAAACATAAAACTACTAAAACAAAGTAATATAGATCAAATATTAAAATAATCACAAGTAAGAAACAATGAGAATTATTAGCTAATTGGATTATAGCATCTATGATACAGATGGCATGCATTCACATCTATTTTCTGATTCCTATGCTTGCTCTTCCTCCTATCATCTCAGATTTGCCTCCACCTGTGAGTGTGTTGGAGTGCAGAAGCCTACATGTCCCCAGGCTACAGTAGTGGGAGGAGAGCAGGAGGCCTGTGCTTCAGAAGCATTACACAGGGCAACACCACTCACACACAGGATCTAGATGCACACACCCTGACACAAACGCGGGCTCACACACCCTCTTAAGGGGTTAATCAATGAGCCATATCAGAGCAGGAGAGATCAGGACACAGGGGAAGACATCAAGAGACCAAAGCGAGGCGAAATGATCAGGACGGGGAAAAAAATGTCAATATAGAACAAAAAACTAATGGGAAAAAAACACAGGAGACGTTGTCTTACACAGAATACAAGAGCAACATGTAACATGAGGACCACAGTGTGGAACAACTGGCCAAGTCTGCTAAACAACTGCTAAAAATAAACAACACCACCATTTGTCTTTACTATATTATATTATTATAAAACCCTGGAATCTGCATGCAAAGAGAATATCTTTTCTTATTTGTCTTTGAGCCAACAGGTCAAGAAATTCAAAAACAGGCATTTAGTTTTTTATCCATCGTTGTGTTAAAGTACTGGTCATTGTGATTGACTGTGTCCACAAAGGTCAGTGCAGCTCAGGTTAAAGTTCAGCAAATTTGTAATGTCGGAGCACCGCTGCAAGCGAAGACCTGTCACAACACACCACATACACTATAATGGAGGAGGCAATATGATTATGTGCAGAAGATACCAAGTAGAGGTTGGGATTTCATTAGTTTTGCAGGTCTGTAGTCATAAACAAAAGTGCTAGACAAATTAATGATAGCACTATATATGTAGTGAAGGGTCGTTGCGATTCATCCTATACGGAACATTCATGGTTCTCTCAATGGCAATCTGTCTAATAATTGTCAATACTTCTTGATCACAGCGGTGACCAGTTGGGCCAAGTGAGAGCTGCAGCCGTCCCTGGAGTCCTGCCATGGGCATGACGAATAAATGATGATGAGAACTGCAGAAACAAAGACAGGTGTCGCGATATGTTGCGACAAGCGGCATCTATCTATAAAGCAAGGAGTGTCTGTGTATCTGTGGCTCGCATATCTCTCTAACTCTTTGTCTTTTTGTGGAATTTTTTGGATAGATATTCAAAACATCATTATTATCATTAATAATTAAAATCCCTGCTCTGCAGTGGTGTAGTTGTAGAGCGTTTGCCATATAGAGCTTTGCTCTTAAGCAGCTGACTCCTGGTTCGGGTCACCCCTCTGTCCCATTACTTCCTGTCTGGATACTGTAGTCTGGCTACTGTCTATGCCACAAAAAAAAAGTTAAAATCCCATAGATTCACAGCACTATCCTACAGCAGCATTTAAGCCAATGTAACAAAAGTTTTGTAACGTCTCTTAAAAAACTACAGCCAATTTAGCTGCTGTTTCATTTCTCAAGCTAACACAGGTCTTACTCTAAGACACGTTCACAGATCCCCAGGAAATCTCAGTATCACCTAACAGAACAGAATCGTGGCCTGTATTTAATGAAACATAACAGTAACATGCTCAGGTCAACACAATTTAAAAATCAATGATGTAGATTGAGATCCTCACTTTCAGCATAGATTTTCTTACAATAACTATGTATTAGCATGTCTCTCAACACGGTGGAACTGTGGGTAGCATTGTTGCCTCACAGCAAGAAGGTCACAGGTTCAAGTCCTTGAGCTGTTGAGCCGGGACCTTTCTGTGTGGAGTTTGCATGTTCTTCCTGTGTCTGTGTGGCTTTTCTCTGGGTTCTCTGGCTCCCTCCCACAGTCAAAAGACATGCTAAGGTTAAGTGGAGACTCTAAATTGCCTGTAGATGTGGGTGTGTGAGTGAATGGTGTGTGTGCCCCACGATAGGCTGGCAACCTGTCTGGGGGATATCCCTGCCTTTCGCCTAAAATGTGCTGGGATTGGCTCCAGCAGACCCCTGTGACCCTAGTGAGGAATAAGCAGGTATAGAAATGACTGAATGCATGTCTCTCCTTATCTCAATGTATGTCCATGTCTTATCCAATGTACAATTTGCCTATTAACACTATGTAACAGTCCAACACACCCTCATTTGGACAAACACAAAAAAATCTACGTAAGCTTCTACTTTTCTATAGGAATACGTACATTTTTTATATCTATAACATCATGATGTAATTACATAAACATACATAAAAGAGTCCAACAAAATTGAAAGAAAGTTAAACTAACCTAAATGTAATCACTTTAGCTATTGCTAAATGTGGATCCTAAACCTACTTCTCATATTTAAAAAAATGTTTTATGCAGTCTGCTGTATCAACTCTAACTTAAGTATGATTAATAGAGAGATGATCATGCATTGGAATAAATTCACTAGCATTAATTCTATTTTGACAAAACAAAATCAAACTTAAGAGAGCAAAGTTAAATCATTTAGAATAAAACAGTGTGGATCAGTGATTAGTCATTAGTTCCGCACATTCACAACTCATTTACGTCTCTGTCTGGCTGATGATTGGTGGACTGAACGTGCTTCTACTCTGTCCCACCCACTGAACACAGTCAGTCCAGAGAGCCATATTAGTGCTCATTCATTTTGAGAAATACTGGTAAGTCCCTTTATGGAGAGAAGTAAAGGGTTGTACAAAAGACATTTGTTAAAGGGGTCTGAAAAGTCACCAAATCTAGCAATGAAGTTGGCATCACTGGATACAGGGGGTTATTTCAGAAGCCGTCAATACCTGATTATTTGTAGGATATATGTTCCTTGAGGTTAGCCAGCAGGCTAAGTGCCGTCTATCTGTAATAAGGTAGCTCTGCTAGCTAGCAGGCTATGTGCAACTCTGTCAGCAACTAGCAGAAGGGATTCATAAACTGCTACTATGTTCCACTCAATCATTTCCAGGACATAAAGCAGTCAGCACTCATTATCTCCCTGGGATCCCACGCTAATGGGGGTTTCCCTTATAGCGGGTCCTCAGTCCACTGAACACACAGCTCACATGCACTCTTTCCAAGTACATGAGCATACACACACACATCCACCCGCGCGTACACACACACACACACACACACATCCTTGGACACATTTCCATGGATCAGCAATTTGACACAACTTGTGCTACAAATCACAGTGCAAGACAGAGTGCCTAGAGTTGCTTGTGCCAAAGTCTGTTTCTAGTTCAATTATGACAGTGCTTATCTATCATTATGATGCTATATCATGCTGCTCTTAAAAGACGAATAAAGAATTTGGCTGTCTTGAGTGTTGAGGATATTAGGCGATATTATGTGAAGTTCAATAAATTACAGCCCAAATCACCTATGCGCTTTATATAGTTAAACATGCAAAATTAGTTTTGTCCAAAAGTGGATCAATGAATTTTTAAATGTGCAGCGAAATTGGCAAATATAGCAGTAGAGGGATGGCAGCTAAAGCATCGCTTTCTTCATCTGAACAGCCCACTTGGCATCTTCACTGTATTGTTTCCTGTTTTCTTATCTGCTAACAGCAGTGCCAATGGGCCTCCAGCCCTGGAGAAGCTACTATGGAGGTCAAACACTGGATTGGGCTGACATCTGCTGGTAGGAGACAACACCTCTGCACACCAATAAGCCTCAACCAGAGTGATATCACTGCCTCCTGTCTCCTATTTTACTGGCTTGCTCTGTGTCAAATGGAAACACTGGGCCCCAGGCCTCGGATTAAATGGGCTTAATGATGAATAGAGGTATGGATCCGCCTCCAGATTGTAATGGGGTGGGGTAGACATCTGACTAGGGGGCTTTCGTTACTACAACCCCCTCCTAGCCAGGAGATGAGAGGAGCAGTTGTGCACAAATACCAGCATCTTCATTCCATGGCAGGGTAAATTTCCAAATTAATAACAGCTTCACGGTGCTGGGTAAAAAAATAGCAATAACAGCAGATAACCTAATCTAATATATGACCACTGTATCTTAGAAACCTTGTTAATTCTAAGAGGAGCAGTGGGGTAAGCAGCAGAAGCACAGCATCCATCATCAAAGACACACCCAGCAGCAGCAACACACACACACACGCACGCACGCACACACTCACTCACCAATTACTCACATACTCTCATGCACATGCTATCATACCATTAGCCACTATCTCAATCACACTATGATGCAGATGAATGCATACACAGGGCTACATGCTCAGGCACATACACACAGATCCTTAGGCTTACTGTAAGCAGCCGGGAGAATGGAGGGGGTGTGGAGCGGAACAATGGGATCCTAATCGTTGGGCTGCATTTCAAAGCCTCTCCCCTCTACAACACTGTTTCTAGATAAGATTTCAAAATGCTATTTATATCCGCGGGGAAAGGAGCCAACCAGCGGCTTGATTTTCATTTATTTGAAGTCAGATCTAAATTGGGGTGGAGTTACATAATGCAAGGAGTGCGACACTCCACCTGCTAGTGCCAAGTCAGCCACTGACGAACACTACAGAGGGAAACAGCCCAAAAAAATGCACTGGGCCCACGCTATTACTGCAGCTAATAATTACTCTATCGACTTAATAACCATCGCTTACTACACCAAAGGAGCCTGGCTCATCCGTGTGGGTACAGCAGTGGGCCGATCCGCATCTCAAATCCAAACCTACTCCATTGTAGCAGGGACAAAATCCTGCATCCATGCTGAGCCAAGGACAAAACAACACATCACAACATGGCTCAGTCCCCCCCTCCACGCACCAGATGTGCAGGGTAGCAAGACAGAGAGCGAGAGACAGCTCTATACTTCACAGCTGTGTCCCAGGCAAGGCCCAGCCCTGGCTCAGGCTTATTCAACTCTCCTCATCCCTGTTTCCCTGGAGTGGAGAGGTGGGTCCAACCCTGCCTGATTAAGAGGGCGGAGGTAAGGTGCTAAGGTGGATGCGTGGAGTTGAGAGAGGGTGAGCTGGAGCCTAACCCTGACAGGATTAAGAGACCAATTCACACTAGATGAGAGAAGGGGGAAAGAGGGGAGCATTGGTGGGAATCTAAAAGCTATGAGAGAGGGCAGTGGAAGAGAGTAGGGTAGGAAGGGGGCAGGGGGATATGGTCAGATGGGGAGAAGAGACAGATGCAGGGGAATGAAAAAAATACATGGGAGGGGAGCAGGCAAATAAGGGGAAAAAGGAAGAATTAGAGAAGGCAAGGGAAGGGAAGCGAAGGAAATAGGGAAGAGTGTGAGCAAACATGCAGGCCAGAGAGAGTGTTCATCTGAGAACCGTGTCCTTCCCTGTTTTCCTCTCTGTAGACACCGACATGGGTAAGAGTTGGAGGGAAATTCACAATTTCAAAGCACTGTGTGAAGGGTCACGTATGTACGAAAAAACATTTAAGATCCCATTTACACCTGGTATCAATGTGTGATCTTTATCTGTTGACGCTATCTGGATAATAATATATCTGATCATGAGCCTTCATTTACACCTGCTATTAATAAGCGTCCTCATTATCTCCATTCTGCTCACATTGCGATTGGATCTAAATATGCTAATTATGTGGGCAGAATTGGCAGACTTATCATTTAAAGGCAATGTCAAGCAATGCAAGCGTTCTTCCTTATCCAGATAAGATATCCAGATAGAAGATTGCACGTTAACAATAGGTGGATATGGGCTCTGAGATTCACAGGCTTTAAGATCCAATATTATACACTTTTATTATGTTTTATTTGAAGTTTTGATATCACAACAAGCTATATTTGTGGTTTTAAGTACCAAAAAATCTAAATCTCATCTCATTATAATTTTACATCTCCTCTCTCTTACTGTTCTCTTGAGACCTAGAAAGATCGGGTCACTTTGTGTCTGTCATGTTAATATTAATGAGTCTCTCCTCTGATTGGCTGATTTGAATGGCTCAGCCTTGGGATTTATATATGTGACATCACAACCTCACAGAAGGCCTGGCAGCTCATTTTAAGACACAGTATCTGACTATGGATATAAATACTGTGTAACACAGTGTTTATATCACACCTAGATCTCATCAGAAGTAAGAAGAAATCATTATCAGAAATAAATAATTTCTACAGTATTAGACAATATATTTAATATATTTGGATGCATATTTTAGAAATATACAAATACATTGAAGTGTGTGTCCAGGTGTCTTATAATAAAACAATGATCCATGTCAGTAGCCACTAAATTCAGTCAGCCCAACAACAGTCAATCCAACAACAGCCTATTCTTTTGGCTACTGAGAAGCTCCGCAAGAGAAGCTTGAATTGTAATGACAAAGGTACTGTTTCACAATTCTCTGCTTTACATCATTATGAATTGACTATCTTTAGTCTTTAGGTTTAGGTAAGCCATTTGTAAATGCCAAGGCTCTGGGGTCTGGTGATATAGGCATTTTTTGTTGTAGCATATTAATGATTTATAAAAAAAAGTAAATGAGAGATTTATTGATAATGAAAATAATTATTGTTTGCAAAAGTTGAAGCTGGACTTTCACCCCAGCTCCAAGGTCCTGCTTCTGCTGGCTGGAGTAAATAAAATGGGAAAAAGGCTGAACCCCAATACAAGAATACTTAGTGAACATTCTGGAGTTACTACCTCATGGTGGAGAAGTTTGTGTGTTCTGATGATCCTAGGAAGCCTAGGGGCTTTATGCCCATGGCAATCAGGTCCTAGGTCCTCTGTGGGAAATGCTGCACTGAATGGCAGTTCAGTGTACACACCATTTTAGGAGTTTGTTGACTCTACCATTGGAGGAGTTTGGTGCGGCCATGGAGGAGGACTTTGAATGGCTTTGAGGAGGTTCTGGACCACCATCCTGGAGCTGAGAAAGGACAAGAAGTGCTCTGTCAACACTGTGTTCAGTGAGGTAGGGTGCTGCTGACCTTGACTCTGGACGTTGTGAATTAGTGGGGGAAGATACTTCAAAGACCTCCTCAATCTCCACATCTTCCACTGAGGAAGCAGAATCTTGGGGCCCAGTGTAGGGCTCACCTATCTCTGGGGCTGAGATTTCCAAAGTTATCAAAAAGCTCCTTGGCTGCAAGGTCCTAGGGGTGGGGTTCCTCAAGGCTCTGAATGTTGTGGGGCTGGCTTGGTTGACACAACTCTGCCCAACCAAACTCCCATGCGTTTTGTGGACTTGGAAAAGGCATTTGACCCTGTCCATCAGGGAGTCTTGCGGGTGGTGCTCTGGGAGGATAGGGTTCTGGACCTGTTGCTACAGGTCATCTGGTCCCTATATGCCTGGTTTTAGAACTTGGTCTGCAATGCCGGTAGTAAGTTGGACTTGTTTTCAGTGAAGGTTGGACTCCACCAGGGCTGCCCTTTGTCACAGATTCTGTTCATAACCTTTACAGACAGAATTTCTAGGTGCAGCCAGGGCAGTGAGGGGTTGTGTTGTCACTGCTTTTTGCAGATGATGTGGGCCTGTTGGTTTCATCGGACTGTGACCTTCAGCTTTCACTGGAGCTGTTCAAAGCCAAGTATAAAGAAGCAGGGATGAGAATCAGTACCTCCAAATCTGACGCCATGGTTCTCAGCCGGAGAAGAGTGGAGTACAACATCCAGGTCGGGGATGAGATCCTTTGTCAAGTGGAGGAATTCAGGTGTCTCTGGGTCATATTCATGAATGAGGGAAGGATGGAGCAAGAGATTGACAGGCAGATTGGTGCAGTGTCTTCAGTGATGCATCAGTCTGTCATAGTGTAGACAAAGCTGAGCCAAATGGCAAAGCTCTCAATTTACTGGTTAATCTATGTTCCTACCCTTACCTATATTCACAAACTCTGCATAGTGACTGAAAGGATGAGATCGCACATACAAATAGCCAAAATGAGTTTCCTCTGCAGGGTGGCTCAGCTCTGCTTTAGAGATAGAGTGAGAAGCTTGGTCATACAGGAGGGGCCCAAAGTATAAATACTGCTCCTCCACATCAAGAGGAGCCAGATGAGCAGCTTGGGCATCTAGTGAGGATGCCTCATCATTGTGTTTGTTGAATATAACCTCCCTGGTGGGAGGCACATCCCTTAGGGTGTTGGCCCCGGGGAAGACCCAGGATACACTGGAGAGACTATGTCTCTCGGCTGGCCTTGGGGTTCCCCTGGAAGAGCTGTATTAGTGGCCAGGGACAAAAAAGTCTGGGTCTCTATTCTTGGGCTGCTGGTCCTGCGACCTGACCCAGGCAAGCAGAAAAAGATGGATGGATGGATGGCATTCTGATGCAGAAACCAATTATATATGCACACCATCAAAAAACACACCCATTGCAGGAATATTTTCACCTATGCATGTCCAAAAACTATCTACCAACTGCTTTTAAGTTATATACCCCAATAAGCCAACTCTCACTCACTTTCTCACACTCTGCATAGCACTCACCTGAATCTCTCTTATCATCCAAATATCAGTGAAAAGCCTGAGACTGCAGCACCCTACTGCCTGCAGCTCTCCACAAAGGCTTCTCTTATTGATGTTTTATTAACACAGCCATAAATATTGAAAAGACACTTACTAATGAAGCCACAGAGAAAAGTTCCAGGGACAATTTACAGCGTGAGGGAATTCAGGGACCTTGAATATGGCACCCTACAAACCTCTTTCTGCTTTCCTTCTCCTTCATCTCATTTCCCACGCCATGACCGGAATGCCCCTGCAGCTCCAACATCATCATCATCATCACCCTCACACACATGCACACAAACTTCCCTTCAGCAGCCCCCATTTCCATCTTTCTATGTTTTACTTGTTCAATGAAATCAATGGATTGGAGGGGCTTGATGATCTGCAACACCCCTTGCGAATATTAATCATAAATCACAGGTTCTGACTATAATGAGGCTTGTTTCTAATGACAACAGACGTGATGAATGAGTCTGTGGCTCGGCATGGCATTATCATATAGCCAGGCAGGAACACTGTATGCATGTGTGTGCATCTCATATGTAAATGTTGGGTGGGTGTGCGGCTGTGGGTGGATGAGGTATCACAGCTTTTCCCCCATGTAGCATGACATTTTGATGGCAGAGGGCCCACGGCAAGCCAGCTCTCCATGGCATTTCCAACAGCTGTTTACACACACACGCACGCACGCACACATGTACGCACATGCACGCACACACACATGCACTGTGTGTTTTCTGTGCATGTACTGATATATGCAATGCATGAGTGCAGCCATTCATCTGGTTCAGTTCAGTTTACTATAAAAGCCATAGGAAATGCCATTTGAAGTATCTGTGAGAACAAGATGGAAAAACCTACAGTAGAAGTAGCATTTGACTAATGGCACACATTAGGTATGAGGTGGTGATACTGAGAAACGGAAAATGTTTACAAGGGCAGGTTATGACGGTGCCACATTAATTTTGCTATGGATGCATGTGAGCCACCTGGCCTGGGTACAAATATAGGATATAAGAATAGAGATCATGGGGTGACCTGATAGCCGAGTGGTTAGGAAGCATACCACACGTGCGCAAATGCCCTGAGCAGTGAGTCCCCTGTCCGATTCCCGGCTGGCCGGACCATATGCTGCATGACATTCCCCTACTTTCTTTCCCTATATTTCTTGTCTCGCTCCACTTTCTCGAACAAATAAAACCATGAAATAGCCAAAGAAAAGAAGAATTTGAGAATAAGAATTTAAAAAATGAATAAGCATTGTATAAGTGAAAAAGTTTGAGTTTTATTTGTCCAATTCTAAGATATGTGTGTCTGAAATTTCTACTTCAAAACTACTACAATGGAGGTGAATGGGATTTTTTTGTTTTGCTTTGTTTCAATATTGATACAATAAATCATAAAGTTATGAGTTCTTGGTGCATTTAATGCGCCACAAAATGCTACATAATTTGTTCAGTGCAGACACCAGCTTGTAAAGAACACAACATCAATAAATAGCTAAAACATTCTAGGCATTATAGAAGTAATGTAAAGCAGCTAGAACTGTAAGAATGTACTAGTGGTTATGTTGATCATTTTAACCAACAAAAGCAATGGTCAATACAAGCTGTTTATTTTGCTCATAAAAAAGAGGTAGGATAATCCAAAATTGAGTATTTTCCCAACTGGCCACAAAATGAAACTGCCTATTGGAACCAAACCCTAAGAAAAAGTGTCCTAGTTACAATCCACAGAACATGCTATTGATAGGCCATATTCGTTGGTAGAGAATGAAAATTAAAAGATGTTGCTGTTGAATGTAATTTTCCATCCTGTGAGCATTCCAAATGTCAAGGGAAAGAAACATCGAAGACAAATAACTCCAAACTTGGGCAAATCAAACCATCTGCATCTAAACTATCTGCATAGATGGAAGACGTCACTAGTGGTAAGGGAAAAACATCATCAGACAAAAGTTTGGACATACTGTACTTTCCTATTCAAGGGGACAGGAAGGTGTATCCAAACTTATGACCATTACCTGCATGTTTTTTTTTCTAATCTGATCCTTTAACCCCCATAGTTTATAGATTGCTGCAGCCCAGAGACACAATGTATGTGACAACATGGCTAATATCATTATAAGTATAAAAGAATAGTCAGTCAGTCAGTCAGTCAGTCATTGTCTATACCCGCTTTTTCCTCACTTGGGTCACAGGGGTCTTCTGGAGATAATCCCAATGCATTACAGGCAAGGGGCAGGGATACACCCCAGACAGGTCGCCTGCCGATCGTGGGGCATGTAACAAAATAAATGAATTCAAACCCAAATGGCATAGTCTTTCCTTTTATTTCCAACTTAGCTGTGTCTGTGTGTGTGTTATCTATGGCTGCTCCATTAGTTAGCCAGGTACTGTTTTTCTGTGAGAAGCCAAAATGAGCTTGAGAGCAGCTCTATTGATTTCCATAGAAATGTGCTTACACTGGCATCAATATAGAAGCACATTTCTGATACCTCCTGTTAGAAACTTCCCTCCACTCCCCTTCTGCCTCCACATCCCGTTGTCTACCCCCCTCCTCTGCTTTCCACATCCTCCTCCTTCATCCTTCGAAGCTGCTGATGCAGGAAAACCCAGGGCTGCACCAGTGTAACCATGGCTTAGCTACACATTCCAGTTTGCATCCTTGGATAAGCTGTGTGAATCTGCAAGGAAAACTCAGCTCATTTATTTCACTTCCCTCAATATGACCAAAGACAGACATTTGGGGCTGAAATAGATAGCTATTGGCTAACATTAGTGATGAGGCTGTTGGCTTTTAAGGTTTGTTGTGAAATGTATGTGCTGAGGCCTAATAAGATCAGGTATTGATTGATCTTCATAGAGGAAGCTTAATGTTCTCCCTGCTCCTCTGTGATCTCTCACTCAAGGGGAAGAGGAGAGGGAGGATCAGAGGCAAAGAGAGGTATATGCAGAGGTCAAAGGTTAAGGTGTGGCTGCAGTCAGTCAAAGGGGTCAAGGTTAGGTTGGCAGATCCATCCATCCAGAATCAATGGCACGTTTCTGATCAAAGCCGTGGGTCACGCTCATGCTGACCAGGGAAATCGTTTGATGGTCAAGGCAAATGCACAGCCACAAGTCTAACCCTGATTGGGGCAAACAAGTCTCAAGATGTACAGCTGTCAAGCTGATTTCTGGGGCAGAAGACATGACCATATTGTAAGTGACACATTGTTCACTAAGTGGAAAGTTAATCTAAACTGCATCTCCACAGGGTCCCCATGTGGCGAAGATGGCAGCCTAATCATCGTCTGGTCCACCGGCTGCCCTCCCCATGACCAGCCCCTGCTTACTGTCCACAAATCCCATTTCATGCCAGCCACGCTTCAGAAAAGGCAAAACAAAAGCCTGATCAGCACAGCTGCGGCTTTAGCACATTGTGCCAACAATCATCGTGAAATCAGTGGAACAAAGAAAAGCGGAACTCTGCAGCACCCAAAACTATATAGCAGTTCACCCAGGCAATATTCAGCTAAGGATACGTCTGACTGAAGCTCAGCGAATATACATCTCCAACAACACCTCCAACCAGCAGAAACACCAGTTTCATGTCAAAAATGTAGATATTTCTTTTGTCAAAACAGTTCATTGCCTCAGTGTTATGTGTACTGCAGTACACTATTCTATACAGTTACAGAGACAAACATCAATTTATAACAAAAGTTTAATTACTATCAGGTTTGGCAGGAAAAGTATGATTTCTTTGAGCTTTTTAAAGAGAGGTTTTAAATGACAAAAAATTTGCAGAAAAAAATAGGGTGCACATTTTGAAATGAAGGTACAATGCTTTGTCACTCAAGCAGTACCCTTGGGTACAGAAATTAGATATCTACATAGCTCTGTGTGTAGGGTAGTGGTTGGCATAAGCGTATCAGCAGAGTAATAGTGAGACCTTCTCCATGAATATGATTGGACGCTACTAATCAGCTGGTCGCCAAACAGCTGATGAATGAGTCAATGATTGTTAGGCATGAATCAAGTAGCTGAGGCCAATCAGCTAATGCAAGCTTGACTTCAGATCTCTGCCCGAACTGACACTACGCTCCATTACATTAAAGTTAAAATTACACTCGCCGAATCCACATAGCCTCTAGTGTCTGCAAGGTTACGAAAGACAAATTCTGTCATCTGTCCACGTCCATGAGGATCTGAATTCACAATTGAATGCATCCGCCTACACAGACACCTGATGCACTATAAACCGAATGGCTGTCTGTTTTGGAATATATCAGGATCTTGAGAGGTCTTAAACAAAGAAAAAGTACATCACTACACAAAATGTATTTAACAAATTGCTGATTGGTTGATACACACAAATGAACAACTTTGTTTTCAGGCAGGCTAATTTTTTAAAGCAGAATGGCCAATAATGTGTTATATACATGTGCTCAAATTGCTTTCTGTATTTCATATCACTGTAAGTTGAAAATAGTTTAGTTTGGACTTGGTTTAACAAAACAAGTAGCATCTGAAGATGCTATCTTTGGCTCTGGAAAACTGTGATTGTTGAGTTTCATACTTTCCTGACATTTAATAGACAAAATGATTTGTTGATTCATTTGAAAAATAACAGAAATAGCATTTTAAGTGAAATTTCTACATCACATATAGCTGAGTACATCCAGGGAGATCTCCTAAAATTATGCAAACCTGCATTGTAGCCTGTTGCGGCAAGTATATTGCTATGTTTTTGTGTCTAAACACACGGTGGAAATAGACTCCTATGCATTAAAGTTACAATCAGCGCGTTCCACAAATTTCTAATGCTTGTTGATGTGTTTGTTAATGTGTGAGTGGGTGGGTGTAATACACGTGTGTACTCGTGTGCATATGTGTGTGCATGAACCATTCGACTTCCCTTATTTCCCAGGATGCAGAGTTCTACATGCCCACACACACACACGCACACACGCACACACACACACACACACACACACACACACAAGGAGTGCCCCAGGCCTGGCTGTACTAATGAAGCAGCCTGTAAGCAGCTACCTTCATTACATTCAATCCTCTGGACAATGTCAGCAATTACATTGCAGCTTCCCACTGTCAGAGCTCTCTCTCTCTCACACACACACATACACACAAAGAGCCAGACATTTAGAAATGTGTCCTTCTCAAGCTGAGGCTGAAACAAGGAGTTCCTGCTCTTCTTCTGTGGTGGTGGGTGTTTGGCTCAGGCTCAGCTATAAAAAAAAACCAAACAAATCCCTCAACATATCAGATTCAAGACCACAACCACACCAACTCCATGACGTCTCTACCAGCTTCACTGTGTGATGGAGTAGAAGGGAAGCCTGGAGGCGAGGAGGGGGGCTGCCTATTAGAGTTCTCCACTTGCCATATTTCATACATCTCATCACTTATCCCACTGAGACATGCATGCATATGTCAGTGCAGGGGCAATCGAGAGGGAAGCCCCCGGAGGATTCAGGGACTTTTTTTTAAATGCATAGTTCAAATCAAACCTGTGGCCTCTATTCATTATGCAGATATACTGTATTTGGAGATAAATAAGGTTTACTCGAGATCCAAGATTTATTAATATTGTAAAAGGTGACAATCTTTGTTCTGATATTGTAGTGCCCAAGGTAACATCTTTGGATAGTTGTTTTTGTCTGAACAATGGTTGATAATCAAATAGCTGACAGTTTATTTTTTTTCCAGTCAACAGATAGATGAAACAACTAATTGTTTCAGTTTTCCTATCCACACAAACAAATACTATAATAATAATAATAAATGCGTTTTACATACTGTATATGTATATCCTTCCAAGGTGGAGTTCATTGATCTACCATTTTAATAAAAAAGATATTGTGCAGGGTTTTTGCATTTAATTAGTGAAGAATTTTAATGTATTTATTATATATCCTGCATTATTTTTCAAATAATCAATTAATGATTCTGTCTGAATCTCAATCTCCTTTCAATCCAAAAAAAATACTACCAGTTTAAAATAAACATATTGATCATCAAAATAAGTACTTGCGGGTAACTCTGACACATGGATTTTCAACGCATTCATGTGGAATTTCCAAGTGGGTCACTAGTATTGAGGCTTATTTGTCTCCATAAAATCTCCTGTCTGAATGAGAGAAGATGGAATAAAAAAGAACAGGTGGGGCAATGACGCAGAACAGAGAAAATTGAATGAGAAACTCCCTGACTCACTCTTTCAAATGTGTACAGTCATGTGCCGAGATTGGAAAATGACCAGTCATGCCTGCTGTAAGACCATACACAATGCAAATGTGCAACAAAGATGTCGAACCATGCCTTGTCATGCCAAACTGATTCTTGGATGTATGTGTTGAGAAATTGTGGCTGGGATGTGGTTGTGTGTGTGCTAGTGTGTGAGCAGGTGTATATTAACATTTGATTCCTAGGTGCCATGATCTGAAAGGGTTTTGTGGTAAAAATGGGAAAGGCATGATGCTGAATAATGGAAAATCAGAAATGCAGAACACCTTACGGTACACACACACACTCACTCACACACACACAATGGACTGAGGTTGGCCATCAAACACACTTCGTTAGGGAGAAGCTGGATTCCTCCATTATTCACAGGTACCGTACATGCTCCCCTCGTAGTGCTCGATCCCTTGCTTTTTACGGGGCGATGGAGTGAGTTAAGCACAGACAACAGAAAGCAAAGGTAAAGAAGTTAGAAAGGTGGATAGAGAAAGAGAAGTGAGGAGACGGGTACAAAAATAGAGGGTGAGAAATAGAGACAGTATGAGATAAAATGTGATATATGAATGAGAAAGGAAGAGCGAATGGGTTATATTTACCTCTGAAGTCGCAAGTCTCGTAACACTCATCAAAGTTGATATCACTTAACTTCGATAAGGAATTGATTAGTGCAACTGATGTAAATATAAATGTGTGAGCCAGCCAATGACATACAACAACAATATACAACAATATACAATATAACTGCTGAATGCAATGGCTGCACTTATTCCATAGCAACGCTGTAAACACTATAGAGAAATGCCATTTTAATTGAGGACCATCAAACACAGTTGATTTTGGACATTTTTTCCACATCTTTCAGCTCAGTATACCACCTTTGAATTCACTGGTTCAAAAATAGAAACACTTCTCCCTAATTCAGACGATGGTGGTTCCCGGAAGCGTGTGTCACAGTCACACACACATCAATCAACTCGTCGCACTTTGACATGGCCGGGTTCATGGCCTCGGGAAGGTGGGGGGGGGGCAGTTTGAACAAGTGACACAAGCCAATGGACACTCTGGCAGTGTGTCAAGAAGGAGCAGAAGGGCCGTTGCCAAGGGTGACAGCCAGAAGTCACACGGCGCTACTGCTCCCAGCAGTGCTTTTCCATCTTCATGGTACAGACACTTGTCTTCGTTCTTATGAATGGCTGATCATGCTTCCTCACCTTAAGCTTCTCTATGGACTGTTGCATGTATGAATGAACCTTAAAGGGGCTGTATTTTGCAATCAGGCATTTTTTTTAAAGCAACCAATATTGTGTAATTCCTTTACTTTTCATGACTTCAGCATTGACTCACTATGTTTCTTTTGATGCTTGTGTTCCATCCCAACCCTCTGCAAACTACACCCCGCATTCTGTTTAGCAAACAACAACAAAATGTCGAAATACTGAAAACTTGAGTGATGTTGACATAAATGAAGTTCCCTGTCTCTTCTTGCGGTGAGGCAAATTCAATAGCTCCTGCGCTACATGGAAGATTTGAGTGATGGTACTGGTGACTGATGGTCCACGCAGGAAGAAAACGGTTGCCATGGGGCCTTCAGCATCTGACTTATCCTATGTTTGTAACAATTGGTTGACTTGTTGCAATTAGATAAATAAAAAAATGTCACCCTTAAAGCTCAAACTACAGTTTTTCCAGCTTTATCTCCAAATCAAGATTTTTAAAGTGATGCTGTTTGAAAGTTTTGACTTCAACTCCAATGCCTTAGATAAGAGTTACTCCCCAAGACTATTATATTTACACATTAATGGACTAGTGTTTTAATGTAATTGGATTTGCCTAACAATTACTTGTTACTCTGGGTTCATTTAGAAGTTTAGGAGTCACAAAAGGTTTCTCTATCTGGTTTGAAGTTTACACCAAAAAACACACCTTAATATCAACTTCAAACGCATCAAAATCATTGTCCTTTTTTTCTACTTACTGACATATCAGCGATCAGAAAGACCAAAAAACAAATCGATCTGATGATCAAACCACACCTGGAGGTACTTTAACAACAGAGTCAATTCCACAAAATAATCAGGTAAGTAGCCTAAAAGATATAACTGTAGGCGTGTGTGTTATCTAACCAGGAAGCAAGCATTAATTAAACAGGTGGACCACAGTAATGAACATGGACAACACATGGACCCAGAATAAGCAAGATGCTTACTGTGAGGATGTCAGTATTACACAGAAATAATGTGTCCAGAAGAGTAGATTTGCAAGACACATTTCTCATCGTTATGTCAAACAAATTTAAATTTCAGATGTTAAAGTAAATTGGAAGTAAGTCAAGGCTACTTCCATAGTTACAACAGCATCAAAAGGGGTTTTACATTAGAGGAAAATTAATTGTCTTTTTATATGTCAGAAAAATGCATGTGTGCATCCAATTCATTTCAACTGAAAAGATGAATCTCCACTGTAACAGTCACTAGGTAAGAAAATTCAGGAAATGGAGAAAAGCCATTAAAGGTGATACATCGAAATAACAGAAATTGAACAAACCATTGGACCACATCATTCAAATGCGTACACTTTTAATTCTTGCAATTCATGCATGTTTGTTTTGGCATAAAATTGTGTTCTCTAGGGCCGGGTACCAAAATTTAGTAATTTATAGGACCAAACTGTTATAATATGCATAATGTAATATGCAAAAATAATTCTTGTCTTTCAGTATCGAATTTCAGTTACTAAGGTGTAAATCGTATGTGGCTGTCTGTTTAACGTCTAACATTACACATTGTGGAGGTATTCAGGAAAAACACTACGCTCAGAGGGGCTCAAGTATGTGTGTTGCATTTAACTGGCAACCGTGAGAAGTCCCTGTCATGATAAACAGCATTGGTGAGCTTACAGTGTAAGAACACTGAAATAAACCAGGACCATTAGCAAAAAAAGGACCAGGCTGAATCAGGAAATGAATCCAGCAGATCTACAATCTGGAACATGAGATGGTTGAAAGATCTGTCTGAAATACACAGAAAAAATATATAAAATAATGTAAAAGATATGTAAGATGGCCCTCTAAAACAAATAAAAAAGAAAAATAAAAAAGTTGATTTTTAAGAAGAGACAAAAAACTAAAGCACTTTTATTTGGTTGGCTTTATATAATGTTATGTATTAATATGTTAGCACATGTATTACTATCACATATTATTTTTTCAACATTAATGATTCTTTAACTAAAAACACTGCTTTGCATGTAAAAATGCCAACTTGTTAAAACATAAAACTAAATAGCTGAAGCAGACAACTTAAGTTACAGTTAAGTTATAGTAAAGCACATTGTGGTAAATAGGTGCTTAATATTTGTGTGTTATGAAACAGCTTTGAGTTTAAAACAAAATTCCAAAGACCTAAAACTAAAGATTTCTTAAAATAAAAATAAATAAATAAAAATGGAATAATTAGTATTGAAAAAAGTTGGTACCAAAATCAAGGTATGGGTATTGGAACCAGCTTTGAATTTTGAATAATGATACCCAGTCCTAGAGTTCACTATAATAATGGTTCTAATAGTAATAGTAATGTACTAAAGTTAGCATTGATAGCATACCCCTACACTTAACAAGGCCTCAGCCTGTGATAGATGCAAGATACCAGATATAGGTGAGCTGACCTTCTCTCCTGACTGAAACGTGAGAGGTTTATGTTTCAGACACCTGTTAGACGAGGACTGATAAAGACGTGAGGTGGCATGACAGCACACTGATAAATCAATTATTTTACCCCCCTTTTCTCTTTCTCTCCCACCTCCCTCGTCCTCTCTGCATCATTCGTTCCCTCCGTCCCTCCAGCCCTAATTAACACCTCAAGCCAGGACACAGAATCCTGAGGCAGCAGGCTACAAGAGTGACTCATCAGTTAAAATCCACCCCCTGTATCTTTTATCTCAATCTCTATCACCGTCACTCAGCAGTTTCTCTTTGCGCAGGTTATCAGGGACCGACCCAAGAAAGGAACTAGGACCCAATCACTGTCACTCCAGAGTAGTGTAAAGTAGTAGCAGTAGAGTAGTGTACTGAAAACATGTATTAAACGTAAGAAGCATTTGTAGAGAAGATCTAAGGCAGATAAACAGTAGGCTGGTGTCAGATTTTTTGGTCTTATATTCCTAGTTCATTATAGAAAATCTGTAATAGGGTTTAACATCCAGGTGCTTTCACTTACACTTTAACTTCTTAACGTCTGTTATCAATGAAATTACTTGGACAGAGGTTTAGAATTTTAGCTACTTTAGTATAATGTAGTAATTTATGGTATGTTTTTAGTGCGTTTCTATGTCTAAAGAGGAAGTCAATGATCCATGTCCCACAGAGTGGTAAACAAGTAAATGCTTATTGGAACATTACTGAGTTTGTGAACAGCAGTTTTCCTTTTTTCATATGTCCATCTGTCCAGTACCTAGGATTTATCGTTTGGATGTTCGTGCTTTTGTAACTTTTTGTACTCCACTTGCACAAGCCGCACAACCAACAGTTTTAGAGAGGCTAAATCCAGTTACGTAACAACAGAATTAATAGCGTTTGGGATGTACAGCGTTTGACCTGTGATGACCCGGGATGTTGTAAATTATAGAAACCTACGTGGTAGGATGCAGCTTCCTCACCACTCATCAAACACTTGCTTGAAGGTCTCATTTCACAATAGTTTCTCCTACTTATCACCAATGTAAAAATAGAAAACAATAGCTCCAAGCTCCGCATGTCCCATGCCCATTTTTTCTGTCAAAACAAGATAAGTGCTGTCAGTAAAAAGCAACGGCGTCTCTTTTTTGCTTACTCCCTAAAATACGGAATCGTCCTCCTTTTTTCTTCCTTTTTTTTCCTTTTGGCTATGCTAGCGTCCTGTCATTATCACCTCAACCGAATAACAGACTGTAATGCTGCTTTAGGCCAGGAGGGAGTGGGAGCCGAGCAACTCTCCTACACCTACACCTATTCAATCTGGGAATAGCTTTCCAGGCAGCCCCGATGGAGCTCTTCTTTGGAGATTTGACAAGAAAAGAGAGAAGATTCTGCTCCTTGTCCGCCAAATACCGTCTGTCTCGTGTTGTAGCTCATATCCCAATTAAAGACTATTTACAGTAAGGGAGGATTATTTCCATGGGCTATCAAACCAAAAAGAGAAATAGATAGATAGAGAGAGAGAGCGAGAGAGAAAGAGAGAGAGAGGTGTGTGCAAAAGGGGGAGGGGAATCGCTTCTCCCCCAACAACTCACACTCCGCTCCCCACTACTCTGCACTGAAAATAATTCCTTTGCAGTGAAGACTTAATTCTCATTCTGTGCTCGTGTCCCTGATCCCGTATTGTCTATTCTGGTCATGTGGTCCGCCTGCCTTACTGCTGTCCACTGTGACAGCTGTGTGTGTGTGTGTGTGTGTGTGTGTGTGTGTGTGTGTGTGTTGCATAGAGCGAGAGAGAAAGAGAAGTGGAGAAAGAAGGGTCAGTCTGTGTGTTTTAACTGCTGCTACAGTATGAGCCCCACCCATATGAAGGATAAATCCTTGTCCAACCACATGCAAACAACAAGCGCACACATTCTGGTTCTTGCTTATTCTCTGTCAATGCTATCTTCTTGTTTTCACAGCCCTTAGGATTACAATATTATTAACTTTCATCATTTTGTAGCCTGTTGGAAGCCAAGGTTAATGCAGGCAACAAGCAGGAGACAGAATATGAATTAGCCACTAAGATTTGGCTTAAAGATGATCTAAAAATAAAATTAGATGAGAAATCAGATGCAGGAACGTGTGTGTACCCAATTTGTTGTCACCCCCCACACCCCCCCTAGATCTTCTGTTTCAAGTGTATCCCTATCAAACCTGCATATTGTTGAACAGATGCCTACATATCGTTGCAAGGGAACACCCCAGTAGCAGCTTTGAAATGATTCAACGATAGACAGACACAGAGAGTTGGAGGAAGCAGGAATAATATCATGCTAGCGGGTAGATGCACACCTGAGGCTCATTGATTCCCATTCAAACCATGTATCTTTATACAACCAGTAAAACCAATGTTAACATCTATTTTGTGTTTTTTTGTTGTTATCCAGTCATAATGTCAGATATGTCCAAATGTGATGTTTGGCTGTCTCAGTATCGACCAAGTGGAAAAGGTGGGAGAGTAATAAGGTTATGATGCTAATGGGGACGCAGACAGACTCACAGTTACCAACACAAATATGCAGGTGGGCTGCGTGGTCTTCAAGTGCTTAATTTAGGCTCCATTAATTTCAACATTGAGTTTCTTTTAACAAGAAAGTCCTATCTGATCGTTCATTATACAGTACATCTTTTTTTATACCCTGTCGCCAAAGTGTGTAAAACACTAGTTAAAATAGCATCCATTTGAAGTCCGTTTCAGGGACAGCTTTGTAGTGTGCTGATGGATCTTTGTCTGGCCCAATGAAATTCCCAATGCTACAGTGGAGTTTGGGTCAGAAAGATTTTTTTTCCCCACTTAATTTAGTGGTAGCTACACTGTTAGCCTGTAGGTAGCCACATGCTTCATTTGGTGAACATGTTAAGCATATATTAACACCAGCACTAAAAAGTGCTGGTGTACTATTAAACTATTAAATAGGACCATCCACTCATTATGTTGGGGTCTGGCCTCCTGGCTGAACACAGGCCCTTTCAAAATGGCTCCTGCTGTGAGGTCACTACAAGAGTGGATGTTAATATTAGCTGCCCCTGGATGCAGGTAGCTGCCATCTTTTTTTGGAATGCCTAAATGTGACTTTCCAACAGTGCTGAGCCAGTGGTGAGTGAGTTTTTTGCTATAGAAGGGAGGGGAAGAAATAAGGTGTTTCGGAGTGAGTTTGTAAAAAGGCAACCTGCATTGTTCCTACAGGTCTTACTGTATTTGGACCATAGAGATTTTCTATTACTATATGCTATACTCTCTTATCTTTTTATTATTTACATTTTACCTAGATTTAATTTTGGTATTATACTATTTACTGTTTCAGTATGCATTAGTCTTCTAATCCATATCTACCATTCTTTGCGTCTGCCAATCACTATAAAGCACTTGCATTTGATTTGTATGAAAGGTGCTATAAAAATAAAGTTTGATTGATTGACATGTTGCCACCAACTCTTCTTGTCACTACACAGTGAGGAGCTAATGGGGATAGGATAACATAAACAGAGGTTCACATTAGGGCCGGATGGCATTATCCAGCTTTTTTAAAGGTCCCATACTGTAGAAAGGTAGATTTAATTACTTTTTGATTATAAGAGAGGGGGGTCTAGATGTTGAATATTTTCCCATGTTTCAAAACATTCAGTTCTTAGAGAAATGCAAAACGTCTGTACTCAGAAAGTATACCTTAAAAGAAAAGACGTCAGTACTTCTGTGAATTTGTGATGTCACAAATATACAGTTAGCAAACACCCCACAGCCATTCATAATCAGCCAATCACACGGATTACTGCTGTCGCACATGCATTGCAAAGTGACACATCTGCAGACAAACCTGACTGACTACTAGTGTTACTGACCAGTATCAGTCATACTGGTCAGTAACAAAAGGTTCTTCCCTGAAACAGACTTTTGAGTAGTTTTTTATTTTATGTTTGTGATATTGGAATGAACTGTAGTTACAGTATTCAGTCCAAGAGTAGGCATAACAACGTGACTTTGATGCTAACATTAGCATTGCATCCGATTACTCTGTTACTCAATGGAATAATCAATAGTATACATAAAACTGTAATAACTGTTAGCTGCAGCCTTAGTTAGGATATCACTTCATATAAAACCATATATATGCATGTATGTATGGATATATATATATATAAAATGACATCCACTTTTTGTTGAATGAAATAGCTTTAGCACTGCCATCAATTCTCTCTCTCTCTCTCGCACACACACAAACAGACACACGCAAAGTGCTAGTGAGGTGAAAGTATCCTGGGAACTGTATCGTAATTTCTTCACTGAGAATAGAAGTGGACAAAGCAGGTTGGGGAAAATGGGGACACAAAAAACATCAGATTACACAAGAATGACAAAAATGTCTTCCGCGGTGTTAAATGTCAGTGTGATAATGTTGAAATAATGTAGGGTATAAGTGACTAGAAATTGTCCTTAATTATAAAACACGTGACTTTACATTGCAGACAACAGATTGAGTCATTCAGAAAGAGACGCTGAGAGAAGATTGCTCCGTAACCTGGCAGCAACCCATGCTATTTGGTGACAGACGACGGTGTCACCTAGCTTTTGGTCAAGGTGCTCTCTGGCATGCTAGGCCGCCTCTCGCTGACATGACTCCTGTTTCTCTAGTGAGCCTCTTTAGCGCCAGAGCTGTTAAGGTGAGCTTGGGACAAACTCCAGAGATTAAATTATGTGGAAAAGCAGATTAAATAGTTATTATCCCATCTACAGCCAGACAAGTACACACATACAGACAAGCAAAGGGGAGGGATAAACACACGTGATCTATAGCAAAGTTATCTGCAATTTTCAACGTGTCACTTTGTTTGGGTCTGCAAAGCTTTGCGTTACATTTCAACATGCATTTGGTCAACCTCTAACCAAGCATCCCTCTCCCAAAAGCTTTTCTCTGCCCACTTTCTAACACAGCCCCTCGTCTTTTTAAAAAGTCAATGAAATGTAGACCACATACGATTAAGAGACGACCGACACCCCAACAAAATGAAAGCTTCTACCCATTCTGTAGAGCGTCACAGAATTAGTTCTACTTAATGGAGGGATTGAGAGAGCGATCTAAATGTGGTTGTTTTGGGAAGCCTGCCTGCCGTCGATTCATGTCTTTCTGATAGACATGTAAGTTTGGAGAGCCGCCCACACGTCCCTGAGCCTCTCTCAGTTGTTACTACCGAGGGAGATAGAAAAAGAGCACAAAAAAGAAGATAGAGAGAGAGAGAGAGAGAGAGGGATGGGCAGAGGTGGAGACACGGTAAGAGAGGTAAAAGGGAAAAATGTGTGCTGTCTGTCGCAGAATGGAGCTTCCATGCCCCGGCTCGTCATTGGAATATCGGTGCTCAGTGTGTGTCCACGTCTCTTTGAGGATGGGGCTGGAGTGAACCCACACACACACACACAGCAGCCAGCATCAATGGGGCTTTCTATGGACTGTGAATCAAGCTACACATCCAAGAGCATTCATGGCACATGCATGGAGCACTGTCGTATAAAACCGTATGGTCCCACACATACACACCGGCTTTATACAGATTAAAAACCACTGAATGCTCTCTCTCTTTCTCTGCCAGCATCTCTCTCTCTCTCTCTCTCTCTCTCTCTCAGTGTGTGATCATGGGAGGTATGCATACAGTAGCTATATTTGGGGCTGGGGGATTTGCTAAGCTGTGTTTTCCAGCCAGAGCTCAGTATTAGTGCAAAGACAAAGAGCGGAGCAGAGTCACATGGATATGCACATACTGCACATGCTACGGGCACGGACACACACATGCATACTGTACATGCATGTGCAGGCTCACAGTGGTGTGGATCCAACATGCGGTATATCCCAAATTGGTCCTCCTGTGGGTAGAGGGTTTCCCATAGAAATCTAGCAGGAATTGTCTGAATTTATGTGGGAAACACTTAACATTGCTTCTTTTTTGAAGTAAAGACAAATGTTTATGAATTCATATTATACATCATTTTTAGCTAGCAAACTAGCATATGTTCAAGAAAGTTAATAAATATGTCAGAAAATGTTATTTATCTTATATGTGGTCGCAAACTTGAGGCCGCCTCTTCGTTTATGACTGTATCACTCCTGCATACACAAATATATACAAACATCTAGAAATGCAGGCACGCATATTTAGCTGAAGATGTGTGTGAGTGTGTAACTGAGTGCCCAGACCCCCTGAGGCAGGCCCAGAGAGAGAGAGAGGGAGACACACCAGGCAATTAAGACTCCTGCTAAACAGGAAGGGGGGGGGGGACACTAACAGGTAGAAACTGGGCATTTATACATCAACACACACAGGTACTCACAGAAAAAACAACAAAAAAACAATCAAATCGCACACAGCGTGAAAGCTTTCATCCACTCCTAACAAAGCACACATTTTTAGTGTGACATCTTTGGCAAGTGACAGCTTGTTCACCCCAATTATCCTGTTTCAAGTTTTCCCACCTCCCCCTGCCTGCAAATAAACCCCACCTCTAACTCAAACATCTCATGAAACACACGCATTATTTCACACACACACGTTCACCCGGGCACGTACACCTAACCTCCCCTGCGCTGCACCGTGTGCCCATGGTCTAAACAGAGATGTCCCCTGGGCTCTGTCACCTGTCTAGAGGGATGGGGGGCTAAGTGATGGAGGAGGGTGAGCCAAGGTATCATCTCCTCCCTGGTGACTGAATGCAGGCGTGGACAGCTGACCTTTGACCTGAGCAGGAAGGAAGATTGAGCACTGCTCCAGGCTCCATTAGCATTCCACTCACACAGGCCCCCATGCCACAGCAGACTAACGGCATGAGTGCTGTGAGATGGTTCTTATGGCGGTGTAGGAGAGATCTGGTCAAGCTGAATATTCGGCGTTCGTGCTCTCAAAAACACACCGTCTCACAAAGCAAATCTGCCCAATAAAGGAAGCACACAGCGGTGGTTTTAGACCCGAGTTATCCTGCCATGCCAGGCGAAGGTTCAGGTGGGCAACTTAATGCCACCGTGCATCATCTCCTCCCCGCTTTGTTTCCCTGAGAGCCCTTCCAGCTCCATATATACACACACAAATACATCAAAAAGATAAATAAGCCTGTCGGTCGTGTCTCTGTGCGTCTCGTCTGTGGCTGGGTATGTATGTGGGAATTGTCAACAGCGCACAGCGAGATCAAACTGGCAATCTGTCACTACGCTGGGGATACAGTTGGGGATTCAATTGACTGATAACACATATAGAAATTATTGATGCACTGATGTGGTGTTAAAATCAAAAGGTATGGTATATTATGACCAATTGGTCATTAACATATGGCAAACATCTACCTACATTCAAGAAAAGAACATGAACATTCCCCTTAAAAAACACAAAATTCTTAACAGTTCTTTCGCAAATTCGACATTACAGTTGTGGCAGCACTATAAATGTAGTTCAACTCTAATCCAGGTAAGAAAAAAGACATCTAAAGTGACTTATCATCCTCTACATCCCTGGGTGTATCTATCTGATGCAGTATTTACCGTGGTAAGATCAGTACCGCACTGATTTGTGAGTGACGCTGGATTTCAGCACCACGGACAGCGCTCTGCCTCACTCTCCAGCACAGAGAGGCGGAGGGAAAAAGGAAAGGAGTGGAGGAAGAAGGAGACGGGTGGTTGTGGTGATGGTGGGAGTTTCCCTGGTTGATTTTCTGGAGAGGGGGGATCTACACAGTCTTTCCTCCATCGCTACACAACGCCTATCACCTCCTCCTCCTGTGGCCGCGGATTTTCCATACGGAGGAATACCGTATGTGTGAGATCACGGCTTTCATGAAATATTGATCGACCGCCGAGCCTCACACAGGATGGACAGAGAGGGGAAGGGGAGAGGAAGGGGGAGGAGGAGAGGAAGAGAAAGAAGGAGGGAGGGTGAGAGGGAGGGTATTCCTCTGGACAGCCTTTACCATGCACCCCCCCCCCCCCCCCCAAATACACACACATACACACAGACACACACAAAAATCTATTTACTATCAGATCATGACAACAACCGTGATGGTTGGCGATCAGAAACATGACAAAGCAATAGGTTACGTACACACACACCACACACACACACACACACACACGGGAGAAGGGAAAAAAACGATGAAGGCCAGCGGCGACCAGATCTTAAAACCAATCCGCCGCCTCATAGCCGCACATCCAAAGCGCATCACGTTTCCAACAGTGGTGAGAGACGCGCCGTCATCGCGTTGTTGCATTTAGAGGAATGTCAGGAGGATTTACCCGTGTGTGTGTGCTGGTGTGTGTGTGTGTGCGTGACGTGCGTGTGTGTTCAGCTCCACCAAACCGAGCCAGAGCCAGTTATCATGTGTCATGTATAAAAACTCCTCAGTCGGCTCTATCATTCACAAAATAAAACCACACCGACTAACATCCGACGCGCATTTTCACACATTTTCCCAGATTATCCAAAGCTCTTAATAGGCCGGGGATGCGCTCATCATCATCATCATCATCATCATCATCATCACCATCATCATCATCATCAGCAGCAGCAGCACCATCAGCACCACATCCACCTTCAGCAACTGTCGTGAGCAACACTTCAAAAAACCGCTGTGGTCAGCTGGGTGTCAATAATGCAATCTATAGCCTGAGCATCTTTAGCAGCGGCAGCGACACACAACACACGGTCAGTTGTAATTTTCAGCTCTGACAAGCAGATAGGAGGCATGAATTATTCAATACACATAAACTGAGCTCTTCTTCTTTTCAGCAGGGGAAGAAACGGCTCGACAAGAAATCCACACGAGCGGTCACAAACCAATGCAGAGCCCACATTGTGCCCTTCTTCCACCGCATAAGCACCGGATGTAATGTGGCATGTACATTAGTGCATATACCGGTAACAGAGGGGGGGAAAGGCTTTAAATCAAGACGCTGCAAATACCAGTGAGAACCAGAGAGCCGCCGCCGCCGCGGAAAAAAAAAAGCAGCCGACATGGATGAAGATCCGGGCGGACAGCCGGCGGATTAATTCATGGAGATACTAGCGAAATATGAAAGAGCCGATGGGCATTTCTGCGTTTACCTGTCAAGACTCCGACCCGGATTTGGTGGTCGTGGTTCGTTAAAATCATCCCGTCTGACGCCATGTTCAGCAGCGCTGTCGCCCGCACCGAGAACTCACGGCAGGGCCCAGAGCCGATCGCATCGAACTTAGCGGGGAGAGGGAGGGGAGGAGAAGGAGGAGGAGGAAGAGGAGGAAGAGATGGAGGAGGAGGAGGTTTGGGATACAGCAAAAAAAAAAAAAAACTGTCAGACGAGATGAGTAGAAAGCCGAGCAATCATTCGGACACCTCCAGATAAGCGGGCAGGATGCGGGGGCCGTTTAAACCGCACACATCACTCAGCTGGCCGCCTGCCACGGTAGTAGTGTGGATCCCAAATTAATTCTCATGGAGACCACTATTGATTTCCTGTGAAGGCTTTTAGGGGAGACAGACTAGCACTAACCACTCACTTCCCTCATGTTACGCATTTGATGCCATATTTGGAAGAATTGTTATTTTTTTTAGATCTCCTGCTGCTGATTTCCTGTTTTGTCCCATTCTTAGTGTAGGCTAATAAAATCTGATAACAAACTTGTCAATAGTGTAATAAAATGCCCAAACCAATAATGTAAGAACATTCTAAATTAGGGGTCCCACAGGGTTCAATTGTGAGTCCCATCTATTTTTCCATTTACGCATTCATCTGAATATAACCTAAATAGTTATATTATTAGGTCAGACATTTCATTACACTTTTGACCAGTTGACTGTTGTAACTTGTATTATATTAAGAGCAATTTGTTTTATGATATTGACTGTTATTACATGTTGTTATTAAATTATTGGCTTTTACAAGCCCTATCGCTGAAGAATAACAGCGATTATCAACTCTGAAAAGCATCATCTTGGGGGTCCCATAAATTCCCCCCAGCCACCAATCTCTCCACCATGAGTTGCACCCCTGCTTTTTTAAAGATTAAAGGGGCTCCTGTACTGTAAGAGCCAGCAACAGCACCCCAGAGATGTGTCGGCTACGTCTCAATGCAGAGGCTTAAGAGAAGATCACAGTCTGACCTGTAAAAATGCAACTACATCCCCGGGCAAAAAAAGCAGCGCTGCTATTTATAGACCGGCTGCACGCTTCCATGGTGTATAATTTCTCTTGTTTATTCTCACGGAATAAAAAAAAGAAGAGAAAAAAACCCATCCTCCAGCTTCTGAATCTATCAATATACATAATTCATTAACACACATACATGAGCACTGTAACCGTGGCAAGAAATGGGGCAACTCTTCCAGCTTGACTGGCTCGCTTCAATAGTGCTGCCATGTCTGTGTCCAATGACCCAACCAAAAAGAACTGACACAATTTCCACACTTTATTTAGTAGCCAATTCCCTCTTCCATTGTGTTACATTTAGCAACAAGAGGTGTGTGTCTGCCAAGGACATGAAATAGTCCTTCAAAGCTTATCTGATGTCTTAACCTGAGTTGGATTTTGACTCAAGGGCAAGCTCCTGTATGACTCATATTTATCATGCTATTCTAATGCATATCATATGAGCATCAAGGGATATGACCACCATTCATTTTTCATAAATTCCAGACAGAAAATTTATGATGGATGCATCTTAAGAATACAGAGAGAAACAAAGTTTTTGGCCCATTAGCTGCCATGCATATCCTACCTAAGCTTGTTGAAATATGTTGTGCTTGTTCTTGTAAATCCTTATTCAGGTTTTCACTCTAGTGTTTTATACCTAAAGTAGTTTATAGGCTACATACAGTACATTATCTTCAATCACATCATTTTGTGTTTCACAAATGTTAATACACACATTCAAAGGAACTTGTTTCACTGGTTAACATAATATGAAATAAAGACTTTTACTTACATTCTTCACAAATAATATAATCAAATACATACCCATGTACACCAATGCATTTGAACACAGTCTATATAAAAGGGAGTAGTTATTAGCTGGTGGAGGAGGGGTGGTAATAATAAGTTTGCAATTCTTGTCATTCCTTTTTGAATATGTAAAATTATTTATCCAAATTAAATGTTAAAATAAAGATTTTTAAACAAACTATACACATACTAGTAAAGTTTTGCATAGATACTCATGGATCTCACAGAAAATAGCAGTATTTAAGAATAATGTATGTCAGTCCAGGTGACAATTAACCTATCTCAGCATAAAGGCTGGAAGCAGGGGGAACCAGCTAGCCCAGCTATTGTAACTCATTTGTTTATATCTTCCACTATAATAATAAGAAATATTTTGTATCTATTTCCTGGTCTATTAAACTTTTTTTCCCCATTCATTCAGTACTCGCTTGGAACTTCACACAATGACAAGAGTCACTGCACTTAGCTGTTTGCTGTAAATGTGTTACATCACCTAACTTCTCAAGAACCACATATTTCAACATTTCTAGTTGTCAGCTTCCATCCACTTCCGGTCTTTGTGTTAAGCTAAGATAGCTGCTCACCAATTCCAGCACCAGACGTAAGTTAGTAGTAAATTGGTATAGTCTACCTAACTATTGTTCTTAAAGGTACAGTGTGTAGTTTTTGGCATCATCTAGTGGTGAGGTTTCAGATTGCAACTGAGTACCTAAGTGGGTACGAGAATCTATGGTGGCTGTGGAAAATGCGAAAACACGTAAAAATCTGTTTGTTTGGTTTGTCCATTCTGGGCCGCGGTATAAACATGGCACTGCAACATGGCAGGCACCAATGAGGACAACTTGCTTCCCATGTAGATAAAACGGCTCAGTTTAAGTTAATTAAAACACAATCATTATTTTGGTTAAATTCTACTAATTAAAGCATACTTAGGAATATAATATTACATTTCTGCAATGTCTTTTCCACTAGATGCTGTTAATTTGTACACAATGTACATTTAAATGTCTATCCAGGCTTGCTATGTTTTTAGAAACATCTGTGGAGTATTATTTAAGATTGTATTTATTTATTTATTTTTTCTATAGAAGGGAACTTGTTTGCTGGCCTACAACATAGGAGTGGGGGATGCCATGCTGCTGGAAGCTCCCTGTAGCATGGCATCACGACAGCGTCCACATCTGTCAGCCTGTCAGTGATAGAGAGAGCCAAGTGCTAAACAGGCCTTGTTAATGGTGAGGACAAGCATGCGCATACGGTACACACACACACACACACACACACACACACACACACACACACACATATTCAAACACTCACACAAACAGACACACTCAGCCCAGCGTTGGCAAGCTTTTCTGGAAGCCTGGAATTCCCCTGTTGGTGTAGAGTGGGAGAGCCGGGGAGGAGATAGCAGAGGAGAGATGTATGGAGGAAAGGAGGGGGGGGGCATCAGGCTGAAGACATTGGGGACCCCATCTGGTGTGTAGAGGACTGTGTTTATGTAGTGCACAAGTGCGTATTATAATGACGGTGTAATTACCTCACCGCCGGTCGAGCTGCTCGCTGTTCATGGATAGGTGATGAGGAGGCAAGGGCCATCGCTCTCCCCTTTTCCCTCACCATCCATCACAATAATAAGGGGAGCCCCAGCAGACGGAGGGAGCAGTAAACGTATGCTTCCCCATCTTAGTGGTGAGCTTGGGGAGGCCCTTCTTTCCACTCCAAGGCTCCAGATGCAGGAGGGAGGGGGGGGGGCAGCCAGAGGACAGCAGCTTGCTGTGGCTGTTTGCGTTATGCAACATTAGAGGTGCTTAAGCCCTATCTTTAGGCTGCTGGGACATGTGACAGAGGAGGAATCTCCCAAAAAACTATATAGTAACCAGGCCAGTCACACTTCATATCAGAGCATAACATAATATTTTTAGAGGCGGTCATATTACTTCTGTGTCATGTTCTTTCCCTCAAAGTCGGTTGGACTTGTGAAGAAACTCCATATCCATCCGCTGGCATAAAGAATGCAGGACATAGTCGCCAAAGAGCTATAAAGCTTCACTTCCGCCCCGATGAGCACCCATTCCTAAAAAGAAAACACCAGGCTAAAGCTGTTAAATGCATGATAAAGCATGCAGCTGCAGGTTTTACAGAGTTCCACTGAGTAAAGGGCCTCTTTACTGTTCTAAGTGTGTACCCCTTCAGTTTATATGGATCAGATAGCTCATTGAATATTAAAACTTTGCATGATGTGTTTTGGATTAGCCAACAGTATTCCATCTACAGTGTGATGTCAATGACTCCTTTAACCAACAATTCATATGTTGTCTCAGAGAGGTGCCTTAGTTAAGGAAAAAAAGCTAAACAAGAAAGGGAAACTTACCCTGGGGTATATTCAACATTGCTCCAATGACGCTTTCTCTAGAATACCTGACTAAATCTGGCCTCAGATGAAGAGAAGTCAGTTAGGGGAGAAAGAAAAAAACAATTATCCATCTGCGAATGAGCAGCAGACACGTAATTCAGGACTGCCGGGGACAAAGTCCACTTGTTTAGAGACAGTAATTAGACAACATAGCGAGGAGGTTGGGAAGGAGTTGGAGGCGGGGTGGAGTGTACCTCTGGTCATCCAAGGGGAGAGAAAAATGGAGGGATGGAGAAAGAGTAGACAAGAAGGGAGAGAGTGAGAGAGCAGACATGAGAAGAAAGGGGAGAGTGTGAGCGTGTGTGCGTGTGTGTTAGGCAGCATTCTGATGAGTGCAGGATCTCTGCCGACTCCCACCACCATTACAGCAGCGCAGAACATCGCCCCAGGGCTTTGGAATCAAACCCATTACATCTGATACTGGATTTCTCTCTGCTCAGAATTAATGCAATGTGGACTCGCCTCCTCTAAAGCTGGCCAGTGTCGCATAGCATCGCTGCGCAAAGAGCTGCACCACAAGGAAAAGAGGACAGGGGAGGAGGAGAGTGAGGGCCTGAGAGTCTGAGAGGGATACTGGAGAGGGAAGCTCGCTGCAGCCTGAGGGGTCATTTCATATTTGAGTTTTTTTTATTATATTGAAACAGGCTGTATCTAATAACTCATAGGATATATGGGACTGTGCACATAAAAGGCCTACGTATATGTTTATACAGAGGCCTTGTAGTCCGTGTGCATAATTATAAGACTGGCATTTGAAAAGCAGAATGTCAGCACAAACAAACTTGGACACCAAACTACCCCGGGTCATTTTTTTCAGCCGTGTAATTGGCTCCTAATGCAGAGGACTTAAACGTAGAGATTTTCTGCCCTTGAAGCAAAAAAAATCTCCTCTTGTTAATGGGCTCAGCACTCGTGGACGCTGCCGGTGATTATCAGTCAACGTGGACTTTTGGACGTTTGGTGAAAGGATCTCCGCTAAATTATTTATCTAAGAAAAATATTCAAATGACAAGACCTTCTTGCCTCTGTGTGTATGCACATTATGCTTTCAAAATTAACAAAGACCACTAACTGGTTTTAAAGGAGGATAGGGAAAAAAGTGTATTTCTGATTTTGTGCAATTTTTTTCGGCAAGCCTGGCCCTCATGTTTGTCTGAGCTACTCTTTTATAGAGTGAAGGTAACAGGTCCATCCATCTCTGCTGCTCTGCCTATTCACAGTGACATGTCTGATGTAATGTTTGTGTAAGCGACCATACTCTCTGTCTGCATAGCTAGCTTTGCACATAATTCAGACACTACGTCCCTGAACTCCTCAAGCAGATTGGCAGCATAGAGGACTTAAAAAATATAAACTTTTTGTAAGGTAGCATCACAGCTGATACTCAGCCAGAGAGGGTTTGTTTTGGTTGCAACTATCTCCAACAATTTTCTCTAGCAATTTTAGAGATGTTTTGGTGGGGATGCATGTTTCACTGAACTTTTGGTCAATGAAATCAGACCCTTATTTAAAACCACAGAGATGCATTTCTTTCTAAATTACGTTATTTACTTTAGTTTGAGTCCATGCCAAAATGTAGAAGATGTAGAGATTCCAATGATGATCAAATATAGGAAAAGGACTGAAAGGAGCTGAAACTTGAATTATGATGGTGTAAAACTATATGAAAAAAGTTTATTAATGTGTGAAAGTTCCATTTCTTGTGAAAAATCAGTTTCAACTTTGTCCTTGACTGGTTCATGTCAGTGTAGATTTTTTTTTATCATTAAAGGCAGTATGATTTTTGTTGAAATTAAAAAAGGCCTGGTTCTGTATGGAGAAATGGTTCATTTTTCAAATAAAGACATTTCAAGATCATTTAAAGTTTTAGTACATAATGAACTCTATCTCTTCCAGGAGTGAGGTGGCACTGTTGATGCGTTTTTGCCTTCAGATGCATTGAAATGTTCCAGACACTTGTGGCTGTCTCTTGTCATCAAATTTGACATGCAAGTCAGGAACCGTGAACCGGAGGGGAAATAAGAAAAAGGAAAGAGAGAAACCCTCTGGCACCTGTCCTTCCAAGCTGTTCCAAGGGGAGGAATTGAATTCTGGGATTTGCCGGACACCACGTTGCCTTTGGGATGTAATCTCACATCCACACACCTATTAACCTCCACCAGCAGAGAAGTTGGAATGACTTTCAAGCTCCAGTGGGTCCAGTGCAGGATAATGACTGTGGTGAGTTCAGGTAATGTGGTTAGCGCGCTGTTGGGGCCAAGCTGTCAGCTCTGTGGCAGAGTTAGATGTGGGGGTGGTGGTGGAGGATAAGAAACTTGGTAGAGAGACAGAGAGAATGAGTGAGAGAGTGAGAGAGAGGGAATCCGGACCTGACAAGACCTGGGAGCAGACACAGCGGTGTGGGATCAGTGGCGTTGGATATCGGATATCTTCCTGCAGGAACCTCTCTCCTTAATCACACACTAATACATGCACACATTTATACACCTACACATACACAAATATGCAACCACTAGCATGCATGCACCCAGACACACACTCATTTCTGTAGATGAGAGATACCACACCTCTCATCTTTTTTCAACTCTTTCCTTCTCCTCCTCCTCCCCCACCTTTCTCCATCCTCCAGGTGAAGTTGCTGCAGGGAGGGGAAGATGTCCATGGCCAACGCTACATGACTTATTACTCACCCATGCCTTTGGTGAACCTCAGAGCCTCATCATTGCCTGCCGGCAGTAGCACGGAGCTCTGAACCCGCACTCTCCTTGTTCTGCCAGTTAGCCTGTCAATCAACCGGCCAGTCTGTCTGTCAGTCACTGAAGCATACATGCAGTTATCCGTGTCTCAGGCGGCCTGAGAGAGGGATGACTGCATGTGAGGGTACCCCTCCATGATACATCCCCCCCCCGGCTCCTACTACTACACCGCCACAGGTGCATCAGGGTCTGCCTCAGGGTCTGCTCATCCAGCTCCTCCTGGTATCCTTCCCCCACCCTACCCCCATGATCTCCCATTTCACCGCAGGAGCCTTGACTCACACCCAGGCTAGTTGGAAGAAATGAGCCAGCCATGCAGAATAGATATAAGATGCAAGAAGGGAAGGCGTGCAAACCAATAAAAAACATTTTATTCAAAGTGAGGCAATAAAGAGGGAAAACCAGAGATGAAGTGAGATGTGAGAGGCAGGAAAAAAATTTAATCTATTCAATATGCCTAACGATCTGCACAGATAATTATTATTATAACGATATTTGGCCACATGAATTTAAAAATCACACAGTTAAATTACAGATAAAATCATCAGTGATTTAACTTTGGGAAGAAATTCGTTCATGGGAGTGAGGACTGTACCTTCATCCTCTTTTTTGAATACTCTATCTTTGACATTTAAAGAAATCAAAAACAGTATTTTTGTGATCAATCACCTTTTGTGCACTTGAATATTAACCTTTTTTCTGTTTTAATCCGAGTGAAATATCAGATATTGAGCATCAAAAGATTTAACCATACCAGCTGGCAAATGGCATCATTTGAAATATTAATCCTAAAAGGGACAGCTTTCACAAGCAACAACATGTATGTATAAAGAGTATCCAGATAATGAATGAATACACGGCTGTTGATATTGATTTGAAGTTCAAATCTAATATTTTCAAGCCTCTGATATGAAGATTGTGTTATTTTGACAAGAAAAAATCAGAAGTACCAGAATAATTAGCAGCCTTACTCATCCCTTGCTTTCTAAACCATGAACCCTACTCACTCTGGCCCATTTGCGTTGGAGTGTCGTTGCAGGGCCAGGGGATTTAGGCTAAGCCATATCAGCAGCTGAAAAGGACTCCTCTGAGAAAATACACTGGCCTGGATGTGGCGAATATATTGCTGTAATGCATTTGCATTTGCAGGGGCCATCGGGGGAGATCAACAAAGGAGCCAGCTGAGTACTCCTCAAGGACCCAGGATGTACAGTACACGCTGTAGTTTAACACACGTTATATTTTCAACAAGTACATGCTCCTTTCAACCTTGAGCTGCATCGAAGGCAGGAGCAACGTCTGTTGCTAAGATCTAAAGTGGGTCTGTTATAAGCAGCATTTGTGAACCTGAATCTGCAAAGTGCAAGTCCACTCAGTCATGAAGAGAGACCCCAGGGATGGGTCACAGCAGATCTCCTGATCCAGGCTCTACACTAACATACAATCATACACACAACCATGCACGCACAGACATATGCATGAGTGCACACAGAGACGGATTTTAACACAGCACAAATACATTTTTGGTGCATTGTATTTGTTGAAATCCCAAAGCAATTTCATACTATATTATGATCCCCAACAGTAGACAATTATTAAATATACTTTAGGTTTTTTTTTTTTATTTTGGATTGCAAAGGGGTGAAAAAAAAATTTCCAGAAACTCTCCATGGGAAGTTAAGCTGGGAAATTTAGGAAATATTCAATTCAATAATCTTGTGCTTTTGGCTCAAAAGTGTGGCTTCCAGGGATCTAGAAATCATTTTTGCATGTGATGGAGGAATGCACGGTGCATGAAAGGGGTGTGGCCTCAATAGCACTGCAGTAAGCAGTGTGCATGTGATGGAGTGTACTTGCATTAAAGGGATAGTTCAGCATTTTTGAAAACTCACCATGCTATGAGATAATACCAGAATGTTACGAGTCAGAACTATTTTTAAGGTAAACGGAAAGCTGCACTTCACACTCCAGATACAGCTGCTCGGAGTGATCTCAAAGGTGCTTGGCATTGCCAGCACTGCCTGAGATGCCGTAATGTTACAGTTATTGTTTCATAGTTTGGTGAATGTGTAGGTCACAACTTGTCCATGTATTAGATGATTTTGATGAAGGAAACCAAAAAAATATGATTAGCCGCATAGTAGTAGCTGACCAGCTCACAGCTCTGCTCTACTGGTCTGGAAACAGCTTGTATCAACAAAAAAGGGAAAGCACTTATTGCTATGACTATAGGACTCATGATGAAGGGTGAATTTTTAAAAATGTTGAACTATCCCTTTAAATGTGGTTGTTTTAGCCAAGATTATGCTACAACATATTTCCCCCAACTATATTTAAGTTCCCTGTTAACAGCCAACTTAAATTATTTAAATTTAGCATATATTCCCGATAATTCCCACAGAAAATTTCCAACTTTCCAAATTTCCGGAATTTTGCAACCCCATTTGAAATAAAGTTTTGTCTCATTTGGTCTGGAAAGACTATTAATATAAGTCTGAATTTGCATTCAGTAGAAGTTGCACAGTCCCTGTCTTTGTCATCCTCCTTTTCACACACAGCCCACAGTCTAAACCCTGACCTCCATGCGACACTGTGTTATTGGATAATGATGCCAGCGACATGTGTGACAATAGTGTTGCTGCCATGCTGACAAATGGAGTGAATCGTGACAAAGATGTTAAGGAGAAGAGGCTCGTTTAGAGCGGGGTACATGTTGGAAGACGTATGGGCTCAGCATGCAATGCAGCCTTAAGAAGAGCCTGACCTCCCAAGGACACAGATAGGCCAGAATGCTTAACTTACACCAGGCTGGCTTGCAGGGACACCAGATATAACAGAGGGTGGGGGTGGGGGGCAGGGGGCCAGCAGCGACACAGAGAGTCACCCCCTGGCTAGATCGCCTAATATCCTGCGGTGCAAGCTTTTATCTGGCAGACCTTAGTGGCCCACCTGAGAGCAGAGCCAGCTGGGGAGCAGAGTGTTAAGCTGTTGGCTGTCTCTATGTCATGTCTGTGTGTTAACAGGAGGCCCAGGCTGTGCTGCTGCTGCTGCTGCCGCTGCTGTATCTGAGGGCTTCTGTGAGATGCGTGTTGCAGTTTGATGAGTGTTTCTTGCTGCAGTGCGAGAAAGAGAGAGAGGGAGGGAGAGAGAGAGAGAGAAAGAGAGAGAGAGGAAGACAGAGAGAATCCCTCCCCATCAGAGCTTCGCATTTCCTGCTGTTGCCAGCACAGTTGCATATGCACATATTTACATGCACGCACGCACACACATGCACACACGCACGCACTCTTAAACGTATACACACATGGAAGAGCACACCGGCACAGGAATACATAAACAGCGCACGCACACAGTGAGAAAGGAAGTGCTTCGGTGACCCAGCACAGCGAGATAAGGCTGCTCTGCAATTCAGAAATATGCAACCTGCATGTTAACAACCCCTGGAGCTCAGCCTCCCTGGGGCGCTCTACCTCCTCTCTCAGCCTCCCCACCTCCCTGCTCTCCATGCACCCTGGCTTCTGTAGATCTCTTCTCCACCCATCCCTCTATCGTACACACCTCCAACTTACCTCACCTGACAGCTAATAGAGAGAGAGAGGAGGGGAAAATGGAGAATGTATGAGGCGGAGGGGAATGAGACATGGAAGGAGACGTGTGTGTGTGTGTGTGTGTGTGTGTGTGTGTGTGTGTGTGTGACTGCGGCTGTGTTTCTGTTGGTCTGCAAGCATGTGCGGTGCCCGGGTGAGCTGCTGCATAGCAGGGGCAAGAGGGCGCGGGGAGGTGAAACACAACATATGGAGGACTAAAGAGGTACTATTTGGAGGGCTTTTGGAAGAAAGGTTAAGATGAGGCCAAACATGAGGGGATGTGGGAGGGTGGGGTTATAGGAAAATGGACGGATCAAAGTGGCCGGAAACAGTAGATGTTAGCCAGAGAGAATGCTGTTGAGAGAGAATGCAAAAGAGAAGAAGAGGGAGGGAGGGTCGGGAGAGAAATAAAAGAAGCATAAACAGAGAGAAGAAGAAAGGAGAGACAGAAAGCTGAGATCTATTCTCAGTAGTGGTGGGAGATTGGCAGGTTTTCACACTGGAGATGCCACTGAGAGTGACACATCCACATGACACAGCCGTAACACATTGGCTTTGATACTAATATCAGTCTTTTTAGTGGGAGGTTGATGACATTTGCATTTAGATTGAAATGACTTGGGGACGGCCAGGAGACCACAGAGGGGCCACGGAAAGGAAGAGAAAGTCGAGGGGAGAGGGGCAGGGGTGTGTCTTTGCTTCACTCACAGTATCGGTATGCTCCAGCTTTGCCAAACCTCCCTAAAAAACGAAAAAACAAAACATACACAGACACACAATTTCCAACAGATCTCCTCCTCACACCCTCTGCATGCTAACTTCCCCTCACTGAGTTATACAAATGTAACAACTATTCTCTGCAGATGTGATGTTGTCTTACTCTGAGCAGTGTTTAAAGAGTCCTTACCTGACTGGGTCAAGGATACAGGGGAGCTCTGCACAGCATCCCCCCCCCCCTGTTCTCCAACCAACAAACGCCTGACATTTGCATCGTCCAGAGACCAGGAAGCCATAAGGAGGAGGTGGGTAGCCAAGCTCAATTTGTGTCTTAATCACATTAAAATGGCCCTGTGCAATTTTCTAAACGATTTAACGAGGACTCTGTTGACTGAGACGGATCACGCACTGTGTCCTAATGTTGAGCCCCGCTCGACTCTCAAAGAGGGAGCAAACACTTTATTCCTCCTCCTTTGCATTATTGGCACTGTGTTGTTTAGTTAATGTTATCATAGCATTCAATAGTTTTCTTCTTGGGGCAGTGAAAATATTCTGTTTTTCATAATTACAGAATTCCAGTTCAGTTTCTCTATTAGAATGACATTATTAAACAAGTCGAGTTATTATGAAAAGTTTATGTTTTCAGAGATAAATAAAAGAATAACAACAATCCCAAAACAATATTTGGTATGTAAATGTTATGAGAACATTATTATCAGTATCTACACTGACATGATAACTGGATGTTTCACTTTTGTCAAATTCAGCAAATATTTCCTCACAGCAAAACAAAAAAAATCTGTAAAGGTACAGTTGTTTTATACATGCCCAATGCTCTATCAATGGGAAAACATGTGGATCCATCTGAGACACATCACACAACTATTCAAGCCAACCAGCAGAAGGTGGCTGAAGGAGCTTTTACTGTATGCAGGCACTGGGAGGGCCTGTCTATCACTGAGGCCTTCAAACTCTGAAACTATCCATTAACATTCAAATACAGATTCAACAACTACATGTCTCATAATTTGCTTCAAATGTTTTCAGAAACACATTAAATATTCAGCAAACAAAATGGTGGCTGGTCCGTTTTTAAGTCCTTTAGCAACCCATCCTAAAGTGAAAGTGTTTGCCCAAATGTATGCATCCACACAGTGGTTGCGCAATCCCTCCAAAGGGAGGGTTGTGTCTGGGTTGGTGTTTAGCACAAAAAACAGAGTGGCTGTGGCTCAAAGTTAGAGCCGTCATCCATCAATCCAAAGAACAGAGGCCCAATTCCCAGCTCCTCCCATCAGCATATCAATGTATCCTTGAGCAAGATGCTTAACCCCCATTGCTCCCACTGGAGGAACTGCACCATCACTGTATGAGCAGTTGGTACCTTGTATGGCAGCCACCGCCATCAGTGTATTACTTGTGTTTAGCTCCATTTGCTTGCATTTGTTTCTTTAATCATATGTCTTATTTTGACAAGCAGCTGAAAATTCATCAAAAAAAAGGCCAGTAATTGATCATTACTATAGATTCCTTTGCCACAGATACAGTACAGTGCCAGCATCAGGTTGATAACTGTCTTTTTCCAGGGACAAGAGCACCACCTTGTGTTAATACATGATAAAAGGCACCAACAGACTTGGTCTTGACTTGTATTCTGATCACACATAGCTAGTGCACCCGATACAGATGGCTGAGGACAACCGACTAGACAACGTCCTTACTGTAACAATTACGCAGAAATGAATTGTCTGTCAGTATCTTGTTATGTCTCCATAAACCTCAAATCATGGAATTACGCATCTGTCCTCTGAGGAAAGTCATCCAATCTATTGTTGAATCTAATCTTTACAGCAAATATTAAAATCTGCCCTTGGGGGGTTAGAGCATTTTAAAAGTTTCTCCAAAATAAAAGTAGATTACTTTCTGCTTTTTTTTTTTCTTAAGAAAGCAAGATATTTAGATTCACTTCTACATTACAGTAATAACTTAAAATATATATTTTGCAGTGTAATCCAGAAGGTCGATATGAAGCAGAGAACAGACTATGCAGAAATTCTAAGCATATCAATAGGATATGGTCAAGCATTGTAAGGTGAGTCTATTCTATTATTAAACAATGAACCAGACAACATATTCTTTGCATTAAGGCTAGAACCTGTGCTTGTATTACACAGAACAATGGAAAGATCAATGCAGCATGTTAATTAAGTGTTATCCCACTGAAATAATGACGCTGGTGGATTTCTCCAACCACTGGGGTTACCACCGTATGATAATGTGTGCAGAGCAGAGAGATTGCATTAAGTGTTACAGTAATAGCAATTTACGATGCTGCATCCCCTCTGAGGATTTCTAATCTTCCGTGTAGAACAATTTAATCCTCTCTGTCAATATAATCCTACTGATATTATTAAAAACACCCATGATGACATGTTGATATTACTATTTTGCCTCACAGCTAATCATTTTAATTTACCTGGTGGGAGGGAGTGTGCCCGTGTGTGCCTGTGTGTGTGTGTGTGTGTGTGTAGGTGTGTGTGTGTGTGTGTGTGTGTGTGTGTGTGTGTGTGTGTGTGTGTGTAAAAAGAGTGTTCAGAAAGATACATTGGAAATGAAAAACATTTAAGTAATGAACACGCCTCGGGGAAATAGATCAAGTCTACCTGGTCATTTTTACAAGTTCAGAAATCAAACAAAACACACATATGGGGTAGGGAGCCAATATTATATGGGGTGAGAAAGTAAAGATATTTTGCAAATTTCTTATAAGAACAGAGAAAGTAAGTCAACCCTGAAACAATTCCCCATATTTAATGCTCTTGTTTAAAAAAGAGACTGAACAAGATGTATTATAACCAGAGTAGGACACCACTCTGTGGACAGCCTCAGTCTTGTAATCCATTAAAGGCAATGACGGTTTTCACAAAAAAAAAAAAGTGTGAGAGAGAGTGAAAGTAGAACGTGATTTAATGTCTTAAGGGAGTTTTTAAGCCAATCTTAAAGGCTTAGCCCTCCCCAATCGCAACTAAATAATGGGCTGCCATTTGTCCAAAGTCATAGGCTAATGGTCAAATCACCATATGAATGCAGCCGCCGGGGTCTGCGCCTCTGGCTGGCTGTGTAACATTTTTTATCATCAGTATGAGGATCACTGCATGGGTTAATAGAGATGAAGGCGGTGCTATGTTGAAATGCCACTGGCGGCCAGCAGGTGTCAGTGTAGCCCTCAACCCTGGCTGCAGCCGCCTGTGATGGGGATTGAACCTTGAGTGGAGTACAGAGGGGAGCGGCCTGCAGTGGACTGGCCAGCCAGAGCCGCACTGCATCAAACACAAGGTGGGTAAATTGCTATTAATAAGCAAGCGGAGCGTCAGCCGTGACATGACCTAGTGCAGGATTTATGGACCCTCTGGCCTGCAAGCATCTTATAACTCATTCTGTGTAACTCATTTTTAACCATCAGCAAGTGCCAGATCCTCAGGACATAAATTTGTCTCGTACTTTGTGGTAAGTGAGTGAGACAATGTGTGTGAAGACCCGACAATGAAGACCCGATTTGGACAAAAATAAAACACCTTCCACCTCACTCTTAAGCTACATGGACACGAGGCTAAGCAGAAATACAGTGACACCATGGGTTCATCCATCCTGATTTGAACTGACCTGGTTTTTCCCATCTCATCTAGCAAATTATATTATATGTAAGCCTGGGCAAGTTATTATCGTGTTAACAATTAAAGCTTTCAATTATTTTATTGTGCATTACACACTTTTTTTTTTATTGTAAACATCCATCGCTCACTGGCTTTCATTTTGTAGTCTGTTGCTTATTGCTGCAGCACTCACAGAAACCAGGAAAGAGAATTGGTGGATAAACGAACTAGAGAAGGAGAAGCGAACAAACTTTTACATGGTCTTTTTCATTTAAACATTTCCAGATGGTGCAGTGGACACAACCAAAGTTATTTGTAACCACTGCAAAGTTGAATTCTTTTATCACTGGTGTACTTTGAGTCTAAAATATAACCTAAGCGTGATACAGTTGATAACAGCAAATCATTCATTGAAGGAAAACGGCGGCTGAGGTTTCAGCAGACATTAGAGGCAGCATGTGGGAGTATAAATGTATTTTACAGACTAGGCTCCTGCACAGTAAATCTCAGCTGTGATCTTTTTTTCTGTGCTTCACCTCACTCTCATGGTACATTTGGTACTGAACATATAATAGTTATGCTGCTCCCTTATTAAAAGAAAATTGTTTGTTTTAATGTTATGATTGTGGCTCAGGATTTTGTAGGCAATTTTTTTCATAAAAAAAAACAGAATAACATTAATGCCCTGGTAGTGTCAATATGCTTTATTTTTATATTTGCTTTGATTACATTGTTAAAATTAAGATTCACAGCTAATATTTTATTTAACTGCTACTGTATAAAAAATACTCATGTTAAAAGTGTTGCACAACAAATTTTATTGCACATTCATTCATATGGTAGTGCATTTAAAATAAAAGTGCCCTATACACTACTTTTGAATTCATTATTGGATTTTGCATATAACAATGTGATTAAAACTTGTTATTGTTGCCCAGCCCTAATTATACTGCCCATGTAAACATTTAACTTGCTCCCCTGTGGCTTACATCTTTTGTTGTCAGTGGCTTTACTCAATTTTTTTTTACCATAGCTTTTTAATCTGGTTAATGATAAGGCACGATGCTCGTAAAAAGCACATATAACACAGTTTGCATGAGAACAAATGACCACGCTTTCAGAATCAATAAACTACATTTCCTGTTGTGACAGAAAATCATGTTAGACATAGCTGACTAAAATATATAAATACAAAAAAACACATAGTGCTTATTTAAGACTTTATTATGTCTCATCATTTCCATGTTTATAGCAGTGGGAATGAAGGAGTTTCTCGAAAATGTTTTTCATTGCAAAGCTGCTATCTTATTCAAGTTTTGATTCCTCTTTCTCCACAAACAGTAGAATAAGGAGATTAGGTGTGCAAATATCATTCATCATTTTCCTGATTTAATGTGTGATCCACAACTGTAAAGAAAACAGTGAAAAGTGCCTGTCACAGAGTTCACAGAGTTCATGACATCTTCAAACTACTCGAGAAGTGAGATAAGCGCCTCATTTGAATACAGGTGTGAAAAGCACAGATTTCACTGTGCATTCATTCATCAGTAATAGGCTGACGGAATAAAAAAACTAACAGTTAAAAAAAAAAGCAAAGGGTGGCAAGGGGGAGTAGAGAACCCAAAAAAAATATAGAGTCAAATACAGTCTGGAGGTAGAAGGACAGAGGGAGGCAGGAAAAGAGAGAGCAATTAGTGAGAGATAAAAAAAAAAGAAGAAACATGGCAGGGAGGGAGGTTACGACAACCAAATAAGTCAATCCAATAAGAAAAAAAAGAAGAACTTAGCACACCAGAAAGGCACATCCATTTCCATGACAACAGCAAGTGTTTTAGGGTCATAAGTGGGCAGCCGGAGCCGAGCCAGGCTGAGCAGAAAACAGCATGCTGGCATTTCAGCCGGGTGCAGGGGAGCGCACGCCCTGTCAGCGGGCACATTAACACTAATTCAACATGACTTGTTGATATATTTCCATGGCGGTAATGATGTTAATGGCACTATTTTAATGCCCAGTGTGCATGAAAATCAGAGAATATTAATACTGCAGGCCCCTGATCACACCGAGGGTGGAGCACATTAATAAGTATTGAGTAGTCCCATGTGCGTATGTGTATGGGGTGAGTAATACCACTCCAGTTCAATTAAACAAGCCTTTTCAATGAATTAGTGATCATTTGTCTAGCTGTTTGTGTGCAGGGTGGACTTAACTGATAAAGTTGCAACCCATGTCCATCTGTGCTCTGTAGAGGTGAACGTGTGGTGGAAACAAATTATTTTTGGGAAGGTTTGATCACAGATAGATGTAAGAGTGTTGGCTATGACTCCCTCCTGCCACAAAATCCTTTAATGACCCAATTAATGGGCTACCCTGGTCAGGAGTGGGTGGAGTAAATGTCCACTCAGGATGTATGATCTGTGCCACTAATTAACTCTTAGGCTCTGACATGTCTCTGATTAGCATCATGGGTGTGCACTTTTGAAAGCTCACGACAAAGTGGGATACAGCCAACGATAGTAGTAAATATTACCTGCTCTAAACTGTATTTATATCAATATGACTAATGCACAAACTTGCTGGGGATCATTTTCACTCATATTTGGGTTCTTCTGCTTGGAGATACAGAAGCAGAAAAGCAATTTATTTCGGTTTTCAAGCTGCAACTTCATTAGCCTTATCTACAGCGATTGTTTCAAGATGTGTGCGATTATGTGCACGTCCAAACGCTCTCAATCAAAATACAATTTTCTCCACGAAAAGATGTTGCGAGTAATCCCGCAAATAATCAGCTCCATTTGGGATCAGATTACGCTGGTGTTTTTTACCCGGTGGCTGTAATTAGACCTGCATGCAATAGTAAAGTGGAACCGATTGCTGCCCCTCTGTCTGATCTTCATCCAGCCCGTTTGACAGCTGTATTGTTTGAAAAAGAACAAGAGGGAAGCTACTATGAAATGCCACCCTGTAGCACTTTAAGCTGTTCACTACATTCATGGCTGTACCAGTCTCAGGGATGGGAGTGTGGCTCTCACTCTTTCTCCCCAACGTCAACAATGAGCTATTTTGTGTTGTTGACATTTGCGGCCTCGCTGTTGTTTTGGCACCCTATTATTGAGTTACTCCCTCCAGTAAGCACTCTTACTGCCGTCAAATATCATGCTAGGCACAAGGGTGTTCCGCAAAAAAATGTGTCATTCATGCCAAATGCAATATTAGACATACCAATAATTCTATATATCTAGATACTGATCACAGGCTGAATCTGTATATAGTGAGTAAATCAAAAAAAGTTATGTCCCCATCTCAGATTCATTTAAATAGTTTTCAGAGTCCTGAAAATGTGAGCAGGTTGATCTAAACAGTATTTCACAAGAAAAAGCTACGGTTTAAAAGAAGCTTTAACATCATTAAAAAAAATCTAACTGGATAAGAACAGAGCAGTCAGATAATCACACAGGTTTTAAAGATAGGTAGATTTTGTCTGACAATGAAAGGAAACAAAATATTTATTGTTATTAAACTGTCCATTGTTAACATCCTTTACAGTTTAAAGACTAACTTACTGTGTCCAATTTTGACCTACAGTATCTACTGCAATAAACATAGTCGGCTCAGCGTTGCTGTTATTACCATTTTTACATGTACTCAGCTATTATGTAGGTACAATTATGAGACACTGGAGTATTTCCAAAATCTTTTACTTTTAGCGATATACATTCAAAGTACTGAATTTTTAAGTAAATATAATGTCTTGCTGTAAAAACACCTCCCTTATAATAAATACAGAATCTATGTCAATTTGGTTTATTTTAAAGTTTTTAACTGCTGGAGACAAGATGCATCTTTCTTCACTGTACAATTCATTTTCAATGTTTCATGGTTCCACATCACACTTGCTGATTTGAATATTGGACTAGGATTGGCTTTCAAGTACTTCTACCCTTAAAATCGGATTTTCGTTGAACAGAGAAAATTTCCACTTTTAGCAGATAAATGTGAAAACAATCTTCTAGTGTCAAACTCTGCACATACATCATTCTGCACACTGGAGCTCAAACATCCAACTGTAGAAACAAGAAGAAAAACACATTTATGAGTAGAGGGGGACTTTAAAGGTTCCATATTTTACACCTTCCCTGGGTTTCATTTGAAGTTTTTATACATCTAATAAGATATATATTTGGTTTTAAGTACCAAAAGTTATCTCAATACAATTGTATATCTCCTCCCAAATTTCTTTCCAGAGCTCAAGAAAGGACAGGTTGTTCTGTTATCATTAATATTGTCATTAATATTAATGAGCCCCTCCTCTGATTGGCTGATTTGATTAGCTGAGTTCAGAGACTGTAAAGTTGTCATCACCATTTTATATCACATCATCATTTTAAGTCCTAATGGCTAATGTAAAGGCACAGTTTCTCAATATGGGCTGTGTGCACCTATACTTATTCTCAAAAAAAGCCATTAAAATCTACCCTTCTACAATACAGGGCCTTTAAAATGTTGAAAGGGGATAATTTGAACAATAAGTATCTTTTTCCTTTTAACACTGGTACCTTTTATTGCACATACAGTACTTATGTTCTTTTACTTAAGTAGAATCTCTGAATGTTGGCCTTTTACATGTGGCATTGTCTTATTCCCATACCTCAGAAAGTACTTTGGCGAGCACAATTTTATTATAATGGAAATTAACAATGGAACTGAGCAAAATAAGATATTTGAATTTGAAATGAACTGGAATCCTCCTTTAACTCTGATATGCTGTTGTATGGGATTTCACTGCCTAGTCTCTATCCGGTGGTACTTAATTAAATGTAACACTATATACTCTTCCAGCATTACAATACAATCATTTTAAGCACCTAATCAGAAATCATTGTGACAATCCAGTGTGTAGAGCCAGGGGGAGATTACAGGCCCTGGAAACTGGGCTCTGAAACAACACCAGGGACTCGGCAGAGAGCCAAGGCGTGTTAAGGTTAGTGCCTTAGCTGGAGAAGAGGGGATGCTCAGGCCTTGAGAGGGCTTAGAGACAAGCATGTGGATAAAAGCCAGGCAAAAGAGACACGCTTGCAGGTGGGACATGTAAAATAGGCCGGACTCCTCAGCCAAGGATGCAGCCTAATAACATCAGTAGCGTCTTTCCCCACAAGCCCTTTTCATTCCAGGTGTTTGTCAGCTACCGCGACAGAGCCACAGCTTGACGCGCACAATTGCTTTTTGCCAAGTGAAGCAGCAAAATCCCCAGGCCCCGCTGACATGTAATGACAAATGTGTGAACACTGGCCAGGAAACCGGCTGTGATTTCCAAAACATTGTCTGAAATAATGGTGGCAGAGGGAGTGGAGAAAGCTAGAGAGTGCAAATTACAGCAAAGCCAATGGGCTGGAAAAAAGAACAGCCTTGTTGATGACAACACTCTGGGCTTTTGTGACGGAGGCCCTCACTTTAGTATCCATCCCGCGACTTATTCCATAAAACACACCGTCAGCTCTAAAGGGAAATGGGCCGCTGAATGGCAATACAGCATAACAATTCTTGACCAAGATCTGAGGATGTTGTAAATGTTTAAAACGAGCTGGGAGGGGGGGGCTCAACAACCTGATGTGGCACTGGATTGGAATCAATGTAAATATTATCTGAAGGTTAACTAAGACGTTTGCTCTAAGTGTGGAGTGTAAGCATGCTGATGAGAGAAGCCTCGCTAAACTTCCTGCTTTGTGCCATATGTTTTTCTGCTCACAATAAATAAGAAATGAATTCCTGATGAGTTTAAATTGCTCGCCAGCATTTCTCACAAAACTAATGGGCCGGGAGTGAATTATTGATGAGTGTTGATCAAGGAGAGAGCAGAAAATGGGTTACCTATAAGTTCACACTCAAACAGTGACATGCCTGAATATTTCATCAAAAGGAGTTAATAGGCATGTGATATGATGATAATATTCCAATCCCTTCCTTCTAATCGCTAATTTGAGAAATAAAATGAACACTGGGTTTGCTATTGACTTGAGGTCTCTTCGATTTGCGAGACCTCATTCAACTGCGCAGCCTCGCATAGAGGTGCTGTTTATCTCTTTTTCCTTTAACTCATGCATCCCTCGCTCCTCGTTTCTCCCTATTTGCTGTGGGCAGCAGCAAACACGAGAGTGATGGGACTGACCTTGGCCTGGTTCTGCGGGCTCCAGAGGACGGCCGTGTCTCACAGTGATACGTACCTCTCCACCAATCCCGATTAGCAGCTGGGCAGCAGGAGAGCGGACGGGAACCAAGTGTCGCAGTGCAGAGGGTCGTTCGAGGAGCTGCAGCCGGATCTGTGGCCCAGGAGAGGTGCGAGGAAGGGAGGCGGAGTGGGGTTTGGATAGGGCGAGACAACAGCCTGTGGGGTGGAGTGCATGTGAGAAAGATTCTGTAGGATGAGGATAATAGCGGGTTAGTCAACTGTGGGTCAAGGAGGACAAAGAGTCAGAACTGATCTCAGCAGGGAAGGAGATGTGCAGCCATAAAGGCCCGAGGCCACAATCTGGTCTGTGCTGCTGAGATTTTCTGCTCTTCAGTTCCATCACTGCTCGCTGGGAGGACACACAAATAGACCCAGATGAGGCTGTATCTTCTTCCTAACCATAATGTATTTATTTATTTGAAAATGTTTCAGTCAATTCTTTTTCTCTCCACATGCTAAAGGGTTAATTACTGTATGGTTGAATCAAAGTATATAAGCGGCCGATCCAGCGTCAGCAGGCAGAGCAGCACAGCATGCTCGCAAACACAGCAACATGGAGCAAGGTATTCCTGTGCTGTGTCCCAAGAGGCATACTTCTGTACTGCTTACCACATACTGCAACAGTAGTTACTGCGTACCTTCTACTAAATGAACATTCTAAGATGCCATTATCAGCAGACTGTTCACAATGAAGAAAGCAAAAGAAAAATGTTGAAAAATATAAAAAAAATATATATATAAAAAAATATATAAAAAAATACACAAAGAGGAGAGTTCAGAGGTAAGTTTTCCTTTAAGACAAGACTTGATTGTCATCTTTTACTTAATGTTAGGTGGTCAGAGAGATGACAGGCCGAGTGCAGACCTAGTACAAGCCAGGAAAATGGCGAGGACAGAAAATAAGGAGCAAAGGTGAAGAAACTTGAGTGTATTTGCAGCATTTCGCTCTTGCAGTTATTTTGTGGTTTTGCATGTTTTTTGATATTTGCAGCACTTCTCTCTTGCATTTGTTTTGTGGGTTTGTCTTTGCTTCTGCTTCATTTCTGTGTTTGCAGCCTTTTTCTTGTTGCATTTGGTTTTGCATCATTTCTCGGTTTTGCCGTTTGTGGCATGTTTGCCCCTGCTGACCATAGTAGAAAGTAAACATTTATGTTCCCAAAAAAGTGGAATGGCGTTAGTCCTACAGCGAAAATGTAAACAGCTTTTATCTTATTTTGAAATCTCTGCTAGGTTGGTCCCTCCCTTTCCTCTATGCAGGCAATATGGCAACCATTGAGGGTGAGAAAGTTCCAGTATCTTTTTCTGCATATGCACCCGGCGAGCAATCTCCACTGAAATGAACGGCAAACATTTTTTCAGTCTGGTATATCCAGTTCTCATAATACATACATGAGCAATCCTTTTTCACCGTTTTGAGTCACCATCTGGGTACTCACGGTGCACTGCATTTCCCATCCCATTGTTCAGGCACTCATGCACTCAAAATATCAAATGTTGAGTACAGAAGCATGGCATTTGAGGTACAGCACTGGTGTTGCACTCAGCATACGCAAAAAGTAGAACAAGTGTGAAAAATATACGAGGGTTTAAAAATTAAAATGCCGGTGTCTTTCTCGCTTGCTCCTGTCTAGACAATTGCTGTGAGAAGTGTTCACCCTGCCCCGGTGAACAATGCCTCAGCAATTTGCAAGTTGGTGTTCTGTATGTGAAATGTGTAACACAATATGACACAAATTGACATTTGTGTCTTTCGTAAGGTAGACCTGTCAAATGGTGGGATCTCTGCCCTATCTGGGATAGAGGTTGTGTGATGGCATGTCATTTAGTGATGTCAGATTAGATAGAAATGTCAAAGAATTAAAAAAAGCAATAATGTTCATGATATTTATAATCGTGTTGACTTAAGCCATTGTTGTTATGAGCTGTTTATTTTTTAACCTGTTTAGGATCCATTGGGAAAAAAAAGGATGGAGTAAAGAAAATGTGATGATTTCAAGAGCTAGGAGAATTAAAGTTTTAAATTGCACATTGAAAATGTATGTCTGTTTTCTTCAAGTCTAGTGGACATTATTTTTTTGTCCTCTTTACTCTTGTCAATGCAACACACCCACACACTACTACACTAGTAGTAAACTAGTAGAAAACGCAGCATGTACTGCATCAGAAATAGGCGGATCTGGATACAGCCAGAGCAGATGGGCTCACATTATGACAGACATCTTTCCTGTGTCCTTGGCTCCTTCCTCATACCCCCCTCCCTCCCCGTTCCTACATTTCCACCCTCTGCTGTAACTCTTTCCTCTTGATTCAAATCAATTTCAGGGCGCTTCACTTGCAAGACACGCAACAGGGTTTGTCGTGCAGAAGCACTGGAAGCTTTCTATCTCTCTCCCTGCCTTCTTCCAGCCTGACCATTTCATTCTCCCTTCCTTCTCTTACAGGAGGCCTGGGCAATCGACCCCAGTGATAATCCAGTCTTTCATATTGGCAGATTAATATTGACTCAGAGCCCTGGTGCTGATGCTCGGCCCGTCCTCCAGGTGCTGGAGCATGCAGAGTATGAGAGATGGAGCTTAATATACATTCTGCTGGTGCCTCTCACCCCAGAAGAGCTGCATGAGAAACACTGTTAAAAGTAAGGAAGCTGATTGTGGTTTGCCAGATTTTCAGCTACACTGCCTGCACTGAGACACAAATTCTGATATATATGCATGTGCTCACAGCTGGACATACTTATGTTTTAAACCCCTAGGCAGTAGTGAGCCCAGGAAAAAAAAACATACCATGAATGAGTAATAAAGGATATGCTAGGTTTATTTAAATGTCGGTTATCCATTCGTTCAGTCATCAAATGTGCGGCTGCTTCCACTTTCAAGTGGAGTAACCATGATGAACAGACACTGAGACGGTCAGTTTCATGGTGATTAATTAAGATTTGATGAAGGCAAATCAATAACATTCATTAAATAGAAATCCGTGAGAGACATGAAATCGAATGCTCCCCAGCACAAAATAACAATAACAAGTAAATTTGAAATAAATGAAGAATAAAGAGAGTCCACAGTAGGGTGATGTTTAAATCTATAGCCATAGATTTATTGAGTAACCTGATAATGTAAAATGATAATGATAAGCAAAAAGAACAATGGTGTATGAAGATTAATTGTTGGTGAATAGTTAAAAGGGTAAGCTCATGACAATGTGTTTTTTTTTTTTAAATCTTCAACATGATGCAAAGTACACATAATAGCCATTTTTTCAACAGACAAGAAAATGCTAGATTACGAAATAGTTGATAGGTCTCTAAGCTTTAAACTGCAGCTATTGCGGCTATCAAAAGATCCAAAACTTATGTTATATTGTGGAAAAATAGAAAAGCAAAAGCAGGATTCTAAGATGGCAACCATTTATTTTTTTCACCTGAAATATCTGAACCTAAACTGGAAAATTGTATAAGTAACAGCAAGCTAGCTAAGAAAGATCTCTGTGTTGGTTAGAAACTTACCACCAGCTGACTTTTTATGTTTCTGGCTAACTGAGATAATTGGAATTCAGCAAAAAAGCATGATTTTCAATATTACCATGATTTTGATGTAAAACTAAAAATATGATAGACATATATTATAATGCACTATTATTGTTAGTTATCAATGGAGGTATTAAATACTTGAAAGAGGCACTGAAAGTTAAAATAAATAAATAAAAATATGTATGATTTTGAATTACTGCATGGACAGTTCAGCAATTCCAGCAAATACACGGATCCCGGGCCTCAGTATATACACGGGTCCCAAGGCACCACACTAATACATTAGCTAACAATTTTCTTACATCATGACATAAACGTGTATATATATGTACCTTATACAAACGGTGGATTTCAAATCACCACATATCCAGTTCAGCAGCTGCAACACAAAATAAAATTAATTGAACACATGAAAACTGAGTTTTATTGAAATATTCAGGGAAAACATTTACACAACTGACCTTGGACCAAACGATAGCAAACTAGCAGCTAGCTACGGGGCGCGCCTGTCAAGTCTGCAGGGGCCGTTAGAGGGACGTTCAAGTGCACAGAATATAAGTCGTAAATCCTGGCGTTCAGTTATATCTTACATATCTAAAGTAACAAAATTAAATTAAAAATAACAATGTAAAGACAAATGAATAGTAAATTAACTTAAATTCAGTGCACATTTAATAATAGTCAGACAGCTATTTATCAGAATCACAGACCCTGTTACACTTAGCTATTACCCACTGAAAGCATAGGCCTACCTGAAAAAAACAATAGGCTATACATGCTGAATTTGTGCTTTGCTTTGTGTATATTCTCAAACAATATGGTTAACTGTTTTTGCAAGAGAAAATGGTTGTGTATGATGACTGATTTTTCCCAACCCAAAAAATGCTGCTTATTATTACTTGTCCACAAAATAGGCCTAATATATAAATGCCCCCACCCCTTGCCCTTGGCAGTAGAACAAAAACACATATTCTAATCCTTTACTTGAACTTGTACACTTGTATCTATGTTACTACCTTCCAAAATGACTGAATGCCAAATATGGCTCACAGAACCCCATCTCCACATGTTTGATGAGGATAAAAGCTTGACAGAATTGCTATAATTGCTATTATGTCTAGAAATGGTTTCTAACCTATGATTGGATAATCGCTGGGATAAGAGGACTTGGAGGAACAGTGAAGTGGGTTTTTTAAAGTCACAGCCATAACTCAATTCTTAAGCAAACAATATGCTTTACAGAGTGAGATGCAGATCCTTTAGGTGCACTGGCTGTGTTCCATGTGTAGCAAGGTAGTAAATGTCTTGTATTTCTCCCTGAAGAAAGGAATGAGCTAATATTCAAAATGTCACCATCGAATTAGTAACCTGTACCTGACCCTCCATCAACAACCCGATAAGCGAACATGTGTAAGCAAAAGCGAAACGTGGAATGCTTTACAACATGGCAATCACATTTCCACCCTTGTCCTTGGAATTGATCACATATACAACCTGAAGTGCAGAGCGATATCAATCTGACAGGGTTGTGGCCATAAAGCACAACTAGAGTTCAATGTTAACAACCTACTCATCATTTTACCTGTGCCATTCACCGGCTACACAATAACGACAACCAATACAACTAAGCAAACGAGGAGGCGCAGGCAGTGACGAGTGACTGCTCTGTTGTTTTACTTGTGAACGTAAAGTCAAATTTCAAGTTCGATCTGTTAGGTTTGAAAATTGTCTCGGTCTTCACCACAAACAACATGGATTACAAATAAAACAATTTACCTTGACATTTGATGACCTACTAGATTATTGTACATAATTTTAAAAATATTATATATATTTTACAATAAACTGTATAGCTGTTAATTTTTATCTAGGCTATATGAAAGTGTCTAGCTCTGCAGGTTCCTAGATATTTAAAACAAAGATAGTTGCTCTTGTTACACCATAAAAGAGTATCTGTGAAAATATGTATGCATCAAGGCTCTAAATTGTCCATAGGTAGGAGTGTGTGTGGTAGACTGGTAGACAAACCTGAGGGATTGGCTCCAGCAGACCCCTATGACCCTATTGAGAAATAAACAGATATAAAAAATGGATGAATATGTCATTCATCGTATCTGCAGAAATGTTAACTTTCCCTCTGCTCTTTTTTTTTCTGACCGATTCAGTATCACCTTTAAGAAAAGTGTGTTTTCTATCCAGTGAATGGGCGCCACTTGAGGATTTTACAGTGGATAATGCACCAAGTGGGAACAGTTTGCACGACTTCATGGCAACATTTTTTTCTGTCGAAGACTTCAATTTATTATTTGAAATGGTGACACAGATCTGCAGGGATGATTCATAGCTGAAAGAAAAATAGCTTTTTGCTTTGACAGGAGAGATGTGATCAGGATGAGGAGACAACAAAAACAAAATGTTTGGCCTTGTTTGAGAAATGGCTGACAACAGAGGACCAGTCATGTTGACAACCAAAGTGTTGCTCGTCCTTGCTGACTTCTTGCCTCTGCACTGATGCACAGTTCCACTTGTAACACAAGTTTAAGAACTGCAATGCATCATGAACTCATAAGCTCGGGCTAATTTGGTTCCATCTGTGTATGAAGCAGTTTCTAAGCAACAAAGCATGTAGGTGTATGCCATTTATCATTTTAACTGAGCAATTACTTTGTTTCAGTTTAAGAGTGAAATAAAACCTTTGAGAAGCAACTAAATATCTCTGTTTCTGCATAACACTTGCAAAAGTATTTGTGAACACCTATTTTACATCTTTGATTTCAACTCAGACGGTAGCACCTGAAGACTTGACTTTAATTTAATAGAGGCATTTAACAGAAATGAACTATTTCCAAAAATAAAGCAAACTTCAGCCAAATTAAAGGGCTTGTTTTACCACCTCCTATAAAACTGTCAGATGTAATTTACACACCAAAAATCCCAAAAGGTTTTATCTCTGCACCACAGGCTCCTTCTTTTTTTTTCTGTCTAAACGTGGAGGCTGTTTTTTTTTTTCTTCAGTTTAACATGTGCTGTGTCTCAAAAGATATATTTCTGTACTACCTACTTAATGAACGATTCAGTATGCCATTATCAGCAGGCTGTTCATAGTGAAGTACACAGCCACTTATCCGAGAACCTTTTACACCAATCAGGAGCATTAGCAGAGGTTTTCAGCCTAAAAGCTGCAGCAGTTCCACTGTATAGGACAGTTAGTAAGTTTTTGACCAGTTAATTGTATTAACTGGTCATATTTTAACAGACACTAAAGCACATACGTCAAACTCCAGTCGTAGAGGGTAGGTGTCGGTGCAGGCTTTTGTTCCAACGAAGGAGTTAGACACTTGATTCTACTAATCAACCACTAGAGCCCATGCTAAGGACCTTCATTAGTAGAATCAGGTGTTTTACCGCTTGGTTGGAACAAAAGCCTGCACAAACACAGGCCCACCAGGACCTGAGTTTGACACCCCGGCACTAAAGTAACCAGTAAGATTCCCAATCAGCTTTTATCTTACTTTGAAATCTCTGCTAGGTTGGTGGTCCCTCCCTTTCCTCTACGTAGGCGGTGACTGTTGAAGATGAGAAGTTTCAAGAGTTCCACACTCAAGTGTCTCACGCATGTACGCTAAAATTTGCGATTGCTGAGTATGAAAGCGTGGCATTTGAGACACAGCACTGGAAATGTGAACTTTGCATGGCCCTGCACCACTCAGGGATAGTTGCTGTTCAACATTCAGGCTTGACAGAGAAGCATACATACAGTGTAATGATCCATTGGCTGTGTGTGTCTAATGAAGAAATAGATTATATGAGGCTGCCGCTTCATTGGCTTTTTAATGAGCATATTTGTTTGCATGTATAGTGGGGACCTGCGTGATGTGTTGAATATATAGCAGGAGAGCGTGCTGCTCACGGTATAGCCAGCATGGAGAGGAGGGGTTAATGAGCCAATCATAGTCCATCAGGGAAGCTATCAAGTCACCAGATGCATCCACTGGTCATTCCCTCTGTCTGGCTCTCCGCTTTACTCGTTTCTCAAAAAAGCCTTTTACTTTTCAGCCGTGTCTCCCTCCTCTTCCTCTCTCGAACAGCCTCCCTTCTTCTCTGTGTCTTTCACACTCCCCAAAGATTAGTGTTAATGAGGATATTAGCCATGGCTGTAAACACAGTCCCTTTCTCCGATCCATTTAGCTGCAAGGAGGTGAAGGAAGGATGGGTTTCACTTCTTTTGCCCTCTTCTAGCCCCCTTGGATGCTGATAGAAAGAGAAAGTGTATGTGAATCTGTGTATGAAGGGGCGGCGAGCTGGAAGAGAAGGTCGGATCATGCTAGCACCATTAGAAGTCATGTAATTTCAGCCATCTGACCGGAGGATGGAGAAAACCTTTTATCAAAGCACTCACAAGGCCCAAATTACTCAGGATACTTGCCTGCAAGGAGACTCACTCCCTGTCTGTTCGGCGGTCTTTCATTGCATCTTAAATACTGCTGCGATATTTTGTGCCCTGAAATGTGAATCTCATCCCAGTTTTGTTTATTTATGATGTTTGCTTTCTCCAGAGGTAGGATCGACCATTTCCATCTGTGCAGCACTGTACATTCCCTCCCTAGCGGCTGGAGTGGTTTGAAAAGGACCTCAGGATCACCTCTGAACTCCCCTCAAAAAACACACACACGTGCTCACGCGCTAGACAAATGTGTGTTTGCGCAGAGTAATCCCTGTGGGGAGGTCACTTTGATAGAAGGGGTTTATGTCCTTCCCAAAAGACCTGGAGCAGTGCTCATAAACAGCCACAAATCAATACTGAACACACATCTGTCATGGTCTGGTTAAATTCTCCCACCCACATGGGACGCACATCTATGAATGTACACATGTTGACACAAACACACACAAACAATGCAATAGGGGGATGAGGAAACAAAAAAGAAATGTGAGAAGGAATTGGAGGCTTGAGAAAAGTTTTGCATGAAGTGTTAGGTTTACCCCATGGTAAAAAAAAAAAAAAAAAGACTGCTAGAGTGACCTCAAAGCACAAATTCACACCAAAACAGAGTCATATGGGTCATCTTCTCCTGTGAAGACTGAGGTGTAGAGCGTCAAGTGACACATTGACATCTGCCCTCAGGCTACATGCAATCTGACTACAATTATAAGACCATGGTGCACACAGAGACAAAGACTGACCTAAATAGATGAATGTGTGCACTGCTCGTTTTGGACACAATGGGCTGCCGCAGCTGCAGTACCTAAGGACTTGAAGGAAAGAAATTCATCAAAAAGCAATCATCAGCGCTAGGTGGTGACTGATCTAGCATGGCATCCATTCATTATGCAAATCTTGCAACCTAGCTTTCTTTATCATCAAAGACCCTCATTCTGAAAAATTAGCCACTCTCCGGCTGTGGAAAAAACAACAGATCACTAAAACTGGACTGTTGCTATGGAAACTATGTGGGAGAGACCATTTTAGGGAGAGCGGGCAGCAAGGGAGTGTGCATGCATGCATGTGCGCGTGTGTGCACTGTCAGGCATGGGGAGAGCAGTGTTAGCAATCAACAGGTGCACTAACTGGCAACAGCAATAACCGGGTCCCAAATGGAATGGTAAATTAGATTTAGGATGCCGTTACACCGGAATGTGGATTAGTCTGGCAATATGATGCCGCCTGTGTCAACCAAGATTGAGTATTAAAAGGAAGGGGCTGTACTTATTGTCACCGCCGCAGATGGACCTCATTATTAGGAGATTAGTCCATGGCTGCACAAAAAAAAATAAAAAAATAAAAATAATCCGATTCATTGATGTCTATCACCGCAGAGCTGTGAGGGAGGCAGAGGCTCACGCTGTCATTCTTAGCGAGTGTGAAATTCCTATTGAGGTGAGGGGTAGGGGGGGAAGCTAAAATAATACAGCAGAGTATGAATATTGCAGCCCCCAGCGTCATGCTTACTTTTAGCCAACCGCAGCTAGTGTGGACTCGATAAAAGATTCAAAGGAGAGAGCGAGAGACTACCTTCAAGGGCACATCAAACCCTGAACGATCATTTACATTCATGAATCAATAATCCTTGTCGGATGAAAGGGGGAGATAAAGGGTTGTCTCATCTTTGGGGTCATTTCTGTGTTGAGGGACCTTATTTTCATTACTCAGGATGAAATGCACCAAAGCACAGGAAACCTCCAGTCACCCAAGCATCGGTCATCTCTGATGGCGCCCCACCTTTTCATGTTGGAATTTATGAGGGCTTTTTATTCTCCCCTCTCCCCCATAATTTAACAAAATCTGACACAAAACAATGCTCTTCATGCCGGCATCTGGGGATGTCTGTGTCTGGAATATAAAATCTGTTGCTCCGGCCCGAGGTTCATAATCAGACAGGAAAGCGTTAAAAAACATCAACGTCTTACACGTCTTTCTCTCTACTTTTGTTTAATTTAGGATGGGATTAGCGGCCGGCTTCATCCAGGATTTATTCTCAGGCCATGGAGGATTATCATTACAAAGAGTTCCTCTGAAGTGTAACAGAAATACCAAATGTCAGGAATACTTTCAAATAAACGGCAGTACCGTGAATCACATGATAATCAAATGTGCCAAAAGAGAAAACAGATGTTTTGACACGTTTCCTCTTTTGATGCATTTGACAAGGAGTATAGCCAAATGTTGATAAAGTAGGTCCAGGGATTTTAAAGGAGAAGTCTCATTAGTTTTTGTGTAGGCTGATTTGCTGAATTGCCCGTCACTGTTTTACACAGATGTGCCATTGTCTGTGAAAAAGTCAGCCGATCACTTGTGTTGGAAGTGTCATATTGCCTCAATTCAGTTTCAAATGGATCTCAAGCTCTAAATGTTTGAAACTTTATTTATTTAATAATTCTTTTACAAGACAATACATGTTATGTTCTTAATTAGAGACATTCAGATATATCTTGTCTAGTCTTCTTTAAAAGATGTTGCTTGTACACTTTATATCTGATAATTCCATTCATTCCACACAACAGTAGTAACGGTTGTTATATTGTCCTCACCATAACTGACATTCACCAAATAACATTTGTATTAGAATGAGTTCAAAATGTATATATTTTTTTATTTTTCTCCTTTTGAAATGTAACCGCTATTTACTCCTTGCAGTAAATGGTTCACACGCGCACACATTGTACTGTGTTTTTTTAAAAAACACATCAATCATGCAGATATTCCAGTAGATCCCATCTCAAAATATAGACCTGAAAATGTGCAGGATGTGTCCCCTTTAAGAAACCTCCGATTGAACTTTAAAGTAGTTTGCATGTGCCAAAGTCAAAACTAAAGCACTTTGTACAAAGCCAATAATGCATTGTGCTGTCACAATGGTTTGCTTTCGCATTGTTTCCTTTAACTACAGTGCAGAGTTTTGTTTCCGGTTGCCACACTGAAGAGTTCTAAATTTGCTTCAGCTCAGATTCACGTCTCTGGAAGGCGGCATAGCAACGGATGCTGGGGCTGATGGGTATAATTGTATTTTGAGCCACTCGTGGTTTCTCAGAAATGAACCTGAAATCCTTACAACCGATGGTAAAACTATTATTAAATTATCTTGGAGCCTTTTATACCGTTGTGTTGGGGAAGTTTCTTTTCAAAAAGATTTCTTTTAAATGCTAATTTAAGATGGGGGAAACTTTTCGGGACAAATGCCTCCTCCCACTTTATAGCTCTATATTTGTATACATGCGCCGCGCACCAGGAAACCCTCCACAGCAAACCTCCAGGTATCTGCTCCAATCCGCCACCATGTGATAAATCACTCTGATGTGAAATTACTTACAAGAATCTACACATTTCGTTGTAATATTCCTCCTGATTTATGCGCCATGAAGCAGCATCGTGAGCTTAATCCAGCAGCCATCTGGGAGCCTGGCTGGTTGTGACAGGAGCAGGAGGAGGAGGAAAAATACGCTGTACTTCAGATGATCGGGCGAGAAAGACAATGAAGAGGACGGGTGTGCATGTGTTTTGTGTGCAGGGGGTTCAGATGAGCGATAGATTGGGCGTCGTGCTCTGTCACCTGCTCAGGCCCCACAACAATGTCATCATAAGCCCACGCCTGAGCACCTGTCACACGCGATGGATGGAAGGCAGCCGAGTAGAGAAATACCTGTGTGTATACCTGAGAAGTGAACATTGCAGCCTTCGAGCTCCTGATAAGTGTGGGAGTTAACAGCTCACTCACAGCATTTTGCCGCTGCAGCTGGAGACGCCTCCATCAACCACCTACATGTTGGGGGTGGGGGATGGGGGATGGTGGGTGCACATATTGAAGAATACCTCCAATCACAGTCTGAAATAATTGATGCATGCACTGTAAGTGGCGGTTTAATTTGGCAGCTGGTCCGGGTGGGGTCAAGCTTAAAGACCCAGAAAAACCTATTTTCTTAATCTTACTATAAGCAACGCACACAGTATTATCAGCCAAGCTTAAAGCCATCTCACGAGAGATTTCCCTTTTCATCTCACTGGTTTTAAGTGGTATAGCTTTGATAGAAAAAAAGGGAATGTAACGGACTTATACACTACATATGTAAGTATTAGGACCCAAGTAGACCTTCACGGCAGCCATATTGACATGAAATAGGAGGTAAACACTGACACTAAATGAGGTTCTGTTACAGTTGCAGCTGTTTTTTACTGCATCAAATAATTATTCAGTCCTTCCACTGCACTGTAACTTTTACTCTTGTATTTTATACCCATCTTTTGAATTAGCTCTTTAATGACTGTTTTTAATTGTTTTTATTTTTATGTTTTGCACTCCGTCTGACTCCGTTTGACTATTTTATGTAAAGCAATCTAGATTGCGTTGTTGCCATGCTATATAAATAAAATTGCCTTGCCTTTGAACAGCAGTGGTACTTAACTTCAGTTGTACATTGAACATGGGTAAAAGTAGTAAAAGTAGTGAAAGAGCCTTCTTGGGTTCTTTTATTGGATGCGTGGTTGTGTTTGGGTCAGGTTCATCTGGGCACGCTGTTATTGTACCTTTTAGTTTTGTCTGATCTGGTTCCCCCTTTATACTCAGCACGTGGCCTGTTGTAGCCAGCACTTTGTTCCGTGATCCCGCAGACGGCTTTCAGGCTGACAGTAGAGCTCTGGTTGGATATGTTTATTGAGCCAGAGCACAAAGGGAACATTTCTTAGGGATCTATTGTGGGGAGACTCTCGCTTTTTCATATCAGCTTTGACAACTCGTCAACATTCAGATCCATGCAGAAGTACAAACTGCACATTTCAAACAAGTGCAGGAAAGCACTTGAAAGCACAGCTGTTCTGAGACGATGGATGGTAAAAATCTGAACATAACAATGACACCAGAGCAAACCAAAGGCTTGACTAATGCTCATAATAACCTTCCTTTGATTTACCACAAGAGCTGCAAACCATTTGAATCTGTTGACATTTAAGTTACATTCCCTGAGTAATTTTGCAAGACATTCAAACTTGATTATCGCTGCTGTCTCAGCTACAAACATATGCCTTAAATACAAGAACATGAATGTGGAAGGTTTGCAAGTCAACATGTTTTTGAGGGATTATGTCCTGGTGAAGACGTCCATGTCTTTCTGGACCTGAGTTTCATGCCAGTATAACCAGCATAGAGTATACTAATATAACTCTCTGCACACTTACATAGCAAAATGAAGGTTTCCTGTTTAATTTGATTATTCTAAACTTGTTTTCATAAATGAAAAGAATAAACCCATAATATGAAATGATAGTGAAAAAAATACCCTAAAACCATAACAACAAAGAGAGAAACATCTAATGCATGCAGAAGAGAAATCTAGACAAATGGGAGAAACGTTAAAAAAAACACAACTGATATGAAAGCAGAAATGGATTGAATTTAGCTAAAATATGCATTAATCTCCGCTCAAAGCTCACAACCTCCTTTATATTTCAGTCAGGACACTGTCATAAATTTTTGTAACAATAAAACAATTGTTTTGCCAATTGTTGTTTGCTAATTGTTTTTGTGGCAGTGATCCTGCAACACTACAGTGCAATCTACACACTCCTATGAGATTCCAAACCCCCTGGCAAAGATCCACAACTGTTAAATGGGTATAACCTCCTATTGAATAAACAAACATGCTGAATTCACATAAATCTAAGTACTAATACAGGAGGAGGACGAGGAGGTGTAGGGACCGCTGGAAGGCAGGCAGCAGCTGAGACTGAAAGGTTGCAGTGCTGAGCAGTGGTGTATTAATGGAGAATGGGTGGCAAATCTTATGCTGAACATATATAATAAATATTATTATATAAATATTATTATTGATCAAGGTTTGGTTTGGTCATGGTCACATATTGAAAAATGTAAGTAGAACAATGACTGTGCTGTTTGGCTTCAGAGATGGTTGCACTATAGGGGAAAAAAGTACCTTCCAGAGAAAAAGCTGCAAGGAAATGTAATGTAACATTGATCATTCAGTAATATCCATTACCTGCCCTCCAATGTTTACAGCACAGTTGTGTTTAATGTGTCTACAAGTTGCAAAACTATTCAACCGAAGAGCAGTGTTCTCTTTTCAGATTGTTTCATCTGACTGCTTCTCGGAGGCCTGAAGCTGTGAAAAAATGGTATTTCATTCTCAGTATTTTACAATACAAAAGCAACAGTACACAAAGAAAAAAATACAATTTGTATTTTTCCTTTTTCCTGTTCTTCTATCATCTTGTGACACATCCAATTCATCATCATGAAACCCCACAGAGGAGAGGTTCTATTCAATTTCAGGAAAAGCACAATACATTTGAATGTGTAGAATGTTTTTCCTATTTTTTTAATCATCTTTCAACTCCCTTACATATTATTATTATTATTATATTGTGTGACCCCTTAGCCGTATAAAACCCTATGTTTGGTGCCACTGGCTTGGAGTCAAAATCATGAGTTCTTAGTTCGGCTCCTTCTGTAGGATAAAGCTGAGATACCTGATCATTGCATTGACATATTTTTTTTTCCCCCCTAATTTTTCCTTTTGTACGTTGTCTAACTCTCAATCACCGCTGTCTTGTTCCCTCCCACTGTTCTACAGATCCTGTGCAGCAGACCATCTTTATCATCATCACCATGAACCCGAGGGACCGCCAACACCCCACCAGCTTGCGCATCGTTCTCTAATCACCCTCCACTGGTTACTTTGCCCGCCGTCTACCTCAAACACAATGCTGCAATCTCTGCAGACAAAAAGTCTCTGACAGCCTACCAGCAGTCCATATACTTCCCAAGCACTTAATTGCTCTGAGACAAGTGAACTTTTCATCAGCCTCCTCCACCGCGTCTGACAGATCCCACCAATCAATTGTCGTCCACCATCATTAACGGGGAGAGAGAGAGACGAGCCACTGGAGGCTCTTGAAACTTTGTATCATGATGGCCATTAACCTCAGCCTTTACCATTTTTCTGCTGACATCCCTACACACACATGAACATTCACGCATTCTGTGCTGTCCCATAATAGACTATATGTAGAGTATATGGACTGCACTGCGGTATGCAATTGAATATAGTCAGTAAATGAGGTGAAAAGAAGTCAATAAACTACAAATCTGATCTGTTGAAGTGTATTTTCGATATATTTATCATCTATGGTGCCATAAATGCATGTAGCCTGTCACAACAGTGCTACTGTTTATGAAAATTAAACTATTTTTCTGTCACAGCTGAGCTCAAGGAGGAACCAAGAGGGGAAAGCAGGCCTCTTATAATATAATGAGTTATAACATTTGTTGCTGTATGTTTGTGGTTTATTCAGGGGAAACTGACTGATTCCACAGCAGTGCATTGAGTTCATATTCATACAGTATATGATAACAAACAAGTACTAGCAAAAAAAAAAAGTCAAATAAAAACAAATAACCATTATGATCGTTTTACACCAATGCCCTTAGTTTATATTTATACAGTCATGTAGGATATAAAGTCAGTCAGTTATTTTCTATACCTGCTTATTCCTCATTAGGGTCGCAGGGGTCTGCTGGAGCCTATCCCAGCGCGTTACGACGAGAGGCAGGGATACACCCCAGATGGTCACCATCCAATCGTGGGGCACACACACCATTCACTCACACCTATGGGCTATAATTTAGAGTCTACAATTAACCTCAGCATGTTTTTGGACTGTGGGAGGAAGCCGGAGTACCCGGTGAAAACCCACGCAGACACGGGGAGAACATGCAAACTCCACACAGAAAGATCCCAGACCCAGGACCAAGAAGGTCTTGAACCTGCGACCTTCTTGCTGTGAGGCAACAGCGCTAACCCCTGCACCACCGTGTCACCCAGGGCAAACAAAAATAACTAGCAAGAGTGAACTACAGCTATAAAACAGTATGACTGAGAAGTGAAATGACAATAAATAAATAACAACTGTGTCAAGCTGGATATACAGTAACAATAAAAGGTCCAAACAAAAAGCAATAAATAACAACGGAGAATCAAGAAAAGTGCTGTACAACAACCGAATCATCTATCAGACACTTACAATGGTCCATTGAGGCATACCTGTCGAGTTTCAACACCTCTTGTAAAAAAAAAAAAAAAAAAATGAGAAAATATAACATCACTAACTGACTTTCATCTCTGCCACTGCCAGACTCCTCTTCTTCCATTTTGTGAGAAATCCCATTAATAGCGGTGAAACATGAAGTCAAAAGAAGATTGTGACATCCAGAAATCTTGTTAATGGTGTTATTACTCCACTACAGTACACTTATATTAATGTTACAATGTCATGCACACCACTGTTACTTTATGCGGAAGGTGTCAATCTACAAACTACCAATAAGAATGATAAAGGCAGATGAGATGTAACTAGAAGGGCTCTCAGACAGTGCATACTTCATCACAAGAATGAATGTAATACCCTACATAGAATGAGGTGAAATTGGGCCACAATAGCTTGACAACTAAAAGTCGCAGCCGAAGATCTTTTTTCACCATGAACGTCCCAAGAATTCACTGGCGAGAATGATATATGATTTATGATTTAAAATAAAGGGCCTATGATCACTTATAAATCACCCTAATCTCTGTTTTTGACACATAGCTTCACAGCTGAGTTAATATGGCAGTCAACGGGACATTTTGTCAGCACTTTATGCGCTGTTTTATGAGATTTCTGAAAAAAAAAAAAAATGTCGGACTGACCCCCAAAATTTTATGGGTCCTCGGCTATGCCATCTTACCAAGTTTCCTCAGAATTTGCCCAGTAGTTTGTTCCGTAACAAAAAGAAAGACTGAGAGACAAATGGCACGGAAAGCAAATCCCTCCTTGGTGAAGGCAACAAAGCCGCCGTGCAGTCAGGAGAAGAAGAAATCAAATCTAGCACAATAAGTAAATACACCTGGTGCAATAGGTGTGTAGGGCTTTTGAAGTTCAGGGAGCCTGAACAAAAAAGGGTTTTCAGAGATGTCTGAATTGGCAGGAAGGTCCTGTCTGTGGATTTAAGGTTGCTCTGTGGCTTGTACTTGGCTTATCTCTACAAGATATGGTCAGACAAAGTCAAATACCTTCACTGTACAAAAGCAAAATAAATCAGAGAAAAGAAAAGATTGTAAGAGCTTGAGCTGGGAAATGGGAGAGTTACATCAAGAACTAGAGAGATAGCTAGATTAAAGCAGCACTGGGAGGGCGATGTGTTTCATATCAAGCTCTGCAGCTTAGTATTAATAATAGATATTCTTCTTCTTTCATAACCACAAGCATTTTTCTTCAACCTAAACGTAACAGGCAACCTGACCACTTGTGTGGGAAGCTAAATCAGGCAGAGAACTGGTAATGCCTCAACCTATACAGTAACCTTCAAAATGATCGATGATTCATACAATGCTCTTTATTGTTTATTGATTATTTATGTGTTATCACACCTGTGCACACGCTGGTTGCTATAATTACACTCAGAACAATGATTTACACCCATTTTTGCTACAGTATTGACTTTCATAGGTTGGATTTAATACGGTACCTGATCCCGTGTCATCTGGGACCACTGAACAGCCGACCTGTGTAGGTTAAAATCTCTTAAGTGTAGGTAACAACTGGGTTAGTGGGTTAAACTTAGGGCAATGTGGCCATAATGGTTATAGCCACAACAATGCATTAGAGAGAAGTTTGTTGCAGATAATGATAATAATAATAAAAGGTAAAACAATAACACCACAATACAGGAATCAAATAAATGGCAGAAAACCACAAAAAAGAGAGAGACACACACACACACACCCCTCAAGCTATGCCCCCAGCAGACAAACTCTCCCTCGTGGCCCCACGCAGGCCCGGGGATCCAGCAGCCAGCCGGCCTCTTTGCGTCTCTGTGAAGTCAGCACTTTAAGGTCACATCAAATAATTGGATACTCATTTGTCAGCAGAATACACATGTACCTCCGCACTCAGCAGATCCCGGCAAGAGTGAGGAGGGGGTGAGGGGGAGGAGGGCGCATTATTAAAATGTGAAGGAGGATTTCAACAAATTATTCTACCCATTGTGTGATTTTCCAAACACGAAGATATTATCGTCAGAAGATTTTCTTTCATGGTGACGCCTAACTCACTTTTATTGAGTAAAAAAAAAAAAAAAAAAACCCTGCAGATTCAAAGGTTAGAGATTCCTGCAGCACCGTCAGACACATTCAGGACCTTGCTGAGTAACTCAACGTGACACTGGTCTAGTTTCAGTGGACACAGTGTAGAGGCAGCGGTTACTGTAAAACCCTCACTGCAATAAATCATTATTTTGCTTTCTCCCTAAGGGACAAAAATCCAATATTGAAAATCTGAAAATTTAAATGAGTCAGTGACCTCTTAAGGCTATAGGGGAAAATGTAGTCTACTCCGTTATTGATACTGAAAAGATGGGATGCATGGGAAAACTCTCGGCTAGGACTGAGAAACAAAGCAAGGTAATGGCTTAATTTTTAAGCGTTCACGTTGTCCACAGTAATCTAATATCACTAGTAACCCGTGTTTACATGATTTTATTTGATAATCAGATTTGTCCGGTGGCCTGCGGGGAACAATTCCGCACCTCAAAACAAGAGGAAGAGGCATTAAATTGGTGTTTACTGGATTGCACTTTGCTGGTTTTATTTAAATTCTGCATCGCCTCCAGCCATGTCCCTGCTTGTGTATAGAAACACAACTTGCATCTAATTTGCTGTGTGACCTCTGTTGAATGCGTCAAATTCATTGTGTGAAATCTACAGTAGATAGGAAGATTAATGACGACTGAACCATGTAAATTGTGTTATTCGCGTGTATCGGGTGGTTATAACCGAATTATTAGCACACTTTTTCGAAGGGCTTCCTGTTGCTTTGCGTTTCCTTTAACTCTCTCCGGTGACCTCATTGAAGCCGGCCTGTAGCAGCCATTAAACAAACAGCAGCTTAAGGCATTTCTGCATCAGCAGTTTAAAAATTGGGCATGTGAGGGATAGGAGAAATATAAGCTAATGCATGGAAGTGCTCATCTCTGTCACTGTGCACAACAACTGTGCAAACAAATTGTATCATGTGCAAGACAAAAAAATAATAATTTCACTCTTCTTCTGTCTGGTTTGTGTTAGTTGTATATTGTCATTGTGTTACTTATGGCTGGAATAATAGCGAAAATAAATCCACTCACTCGATAAAATGACTTAAATAGGGAGTTTTATAATAACTTTTAATTATAACGAGCGTTATACTTTTACTGTATTCCACCATTTTATCCTTTCGCCAGTTATAGTAATTCTATCTGGACTAGCACTTCCCCCTCTACTGTAAATCGTAATATATCTTCAGGCGGCAGAAACACGCAGTGAAATATAATAAATCTGCACAGCAGAGATATGGACGAAACCTCCGTTCCATAAACCTAGTTTATTAAATGTTTAACTTGAATGTTGAAACTCATTTGTCCGTGGCTCACTTAATAAAAAGACCGCTCTCTTCTTTTTACGTGTGATCATTTTAAGCTCAAACATGTTTCATTTCCCCAAACATATGACCACTGTTGTGTTCTGCACAGACGCTGAGATGTGGACATTTTGTTGAGATGGTTGCTGGCTGTGTCTTTCAATTAGTCAGTCCCACACTTTGGTCCAGAGTGAAAAATCTTGGCAATTGTATTGGATAGATAATAATTCTTCATGGGCTGTAAATATGATTTATATATAAGTACAGCTGATGCTGACAAAGTGTAACTTCATCCAACAGCTTTGTTTCAATGAAGTGTAATGAGCTTTACAGCCTTATTGGCTCATTAACATGGTGATGAACTGTTCTTTGACTTCTATATTTCTTTTGCTGTGGATGCTACATTTTCTCGTCTGCTTACTTTTTGCTCACCTGAGTCTGTATGTGTGTGCTGTACTGTAACGTTGGTGGGAATATGAGTGGGAGGGTATTGATGTGATAATTTTTGGCACAATTATGGATCTGAGCTTTGAACATGCTGTTAACTTTTCTCATAGTTTCCCCTGCATATTTTTCAAAGCGTTTTCTAGTCTATTTTAGAAGTGTAAATAAACCAAACCACATTCTCTGTTGAACAAATTTAAATTCCAGCTAGATTTGGTCGTGTAGATTAGCTAGTGCACAGTTCAAACATTGCACTGTGTGATTAGCATTTTATTTCAATGATGATTTCATGTGCATAGACTGTGATTTTGAGACTTTATTTAGAACTTAATATTTGCCCTATGGTAAAATTGCTTAAACAACAATGCAGCCAACACAGTTTTACTTATCATACATACTGTGCATGATACATTTATCATATGTTTATGACAATTCCTCAATCATATCTAAAGTAGTCAGTCATCAGTCATTTTCTATACCTGCTTATTCCTCATCTGGGTCTGCTGGAGCCAATCCCAGAGCGTTTGAGAGGCAGGGATACACCCCAGATGGTCGCCAGCCAATCGTGGGGCACACACACCATTCACTCACACACTCACACCTATGGGCAATTTAGAGTCTCCAATTAACCTGAGCATGTTTTTGGACTGTGGGAGGAAGCCGGAGTACCCGGTGAAAACCCACGCAGACACGGGGAGAACATGCAAACTCCACACAGAAAGGTCCCAGACCCAGGACCAAGGAGGTCTTGAACCTGTGACCTTCTTGCTGTGAGGCAACAGCGCTAACCCCTGCGCCACCATGTCGCCCATCTAAAGTAGTAGTTGACCTAAATATGACTTGCTATCTTATCATTTAAAACATTTATTTGTAATTTATGCATTTTATAGGAAACTGTGATGTTGCCATATGGAAACAAATATATAATCGTTGTTAAGAAAAAAAGCCAAATGATCTAAACATTTAAATGAAAAATGCATCTTTGACTAACCACATCTGTTTGACATTTTAAAAAAGAAGACAATTCTGAATGTGTAAGTAAGAAATATAGTTGTTTTACCTGATATCAGGAAATCAAAGGCAAGAGGAGGAGGGAAGACCATTCACTTTAGTAAACACTGGACACTTTCAGATGTTAAACTCTGCAGATAAGAATGTCAGAATCCGATGAGAAAGTTAAATAGCATTGGTATGAGAGGTGTCCTTTGGAGTCTCACAACAAAGTAATTGTATGCTGACCATGTACTCCACACTTGTTCCATCTTGGCTTTTTGTGACCTGAGAATTTGGATCGAGTGGCTGAGGGGCACAATGAGAATCTGATGGTTGGATGACAGGACATCCATATTGTCTGAGGACAATCCCTGGATTTGGAGCTTCCTCAGCCAATACACAAAGAAAAGGGGAAGTCTGGTGTTTTCCACCCAGCAGGAAAATCAAGGTTACTTTTTTGAGTAGGCCTGAAAAGTTACATGGTGATATCACATTTTATAATCATTGGAGCATATTTGTAGTGTGCGGACTCCACTTCTTTTAATCCTTTTTTTGTAATACCTTTTGTCCAGCATCTATAGCCCCATCACTTTCTATTCTTTTTTTTTGTTGTAGCTCTACAAGGTCAAAGTAATATCTTGTTGGAGGTGTGGGGACAATCATAGCAGTCTGATCTATTTCTTGTAAGCATGCCCAAAAGGTTCTAGAGCTATGGTTAGAAATTCATGAGACTATCAAGCTTATGGTTGGTCAAGACATCCCATTTATACCTTGCTGATATGTGTCAGGTGACCTGCAGTCACCTGAGGGCCTCCTTGTGCCTTGATTGTAAAAGAGAGTAAAAAAAAAGATGAAACAAACCCCCAGCAGTGGAAACAAAGATTAAATATCTACATTAGTCTATTTGGCAAGTGTATACATCATTTTAATCATTTCAATCAATTTAAATGTTAATCACGTCATTTTAAAATGTTATTTAGTGTCGTGCAATATCACATTAAGTCTGTGTATATATATATATATATATATATATATATATATATACATATGATAAAATTCTCCCTGCTCTATACATTTTTAAATTGCAATAAATGTTTTGTCACAAGAAATAGTCTTTTCTTTTTCAAATTAAAACAGCCATTATGTGCTTATGTTTCATACATACTGTATTTGCAGTAAATAATGTAGCACTGTGCAAGTATACACATTTCAGAGAAATAAGGAGAAACACGTTTGTTTCCGCAGCTGTCCCAAAGCAAAATAAATACTGCTACGTGCTACGTTTGACATTTTAAATGTAGGAATTGTGTTTACATGTCAGGAGTACATCGTTGTTTGAGCACTGTCAGATAAAATCAAACCTCAGTCCCATTAAACCAGGCCCCCAGGAACAGCGCCATGCTTTGGAACCATAAAAAAAGGCGGGGGAAGTCTCAGGCGATAAGCATTCATCGGGTATTTCTTTACAAAGCGAAGTGGCGTTTTTGGCTTCATGTGCCACTGAATAACTCTCATAGGAATGAATGGGGCCCTGCCTCCCACACTGTATCCAGATTGTTATACAATCCATGTAATTCAACACATTCTTTGAACACAGGTGATCCAGAGCTTTTTACATGAGTGCAAAATTGTAAATTATGCTCATGCATAATTGCCTTTGTGACGCTTAATTCCAGATCCATACTGATACGGCCGAATGAAACAAAATTAATTCTGTGATGAAATATACATGTTCATTAACCAGTTATGAATTATGTTGCACTAATGGCAGCTGGATAAAAGGTAAGACCTGCATGCTGCCGTGTCAGTCTCCCGCCCGTGCCGCTGCGTCTGCCAGTCTCCTGGGACGCCAGGGAAACTCATCTATCTGTGAGGAGGAAGAACAAGCTTTTTTTTTTTTATTTTATTTTTGGCATGTATAAATTATTCAGAATGCAACCCCCTACATTTATCTCCAATGAAGTCTGGCTGTTCAGTTGGTGTTGAACTAAACGCACGCACGCATGCACGCACATGCGCACGCACGGAGATAAAATCTGTCTTTACCTCTTCTCAGAGGGGCCTTGGCAGGTACTCTCAGGAATATTTATCACAGAGCCTGTCCTCCCAAGAAAAATGACACAATAGATAACGTCAGTCACCAAAAACATTGTATAGGTAAAAATGGAGTGACAAACGCCATATAGCATACACACTCATTATGTGGACTTAGTGGACGTTGCTGCAGGAGACCTCTGTTCATTTCCCATTTCTAAGTGTGAGTCATGACCAAGGCCCCAGGAATAGTGACGACCTTTGAAGCTGATTGACATACTGGCCAAGCTGCGTAATTACAACTTCCGTGTCCATCATGTGACGCATGCTGGTCCAAAAAGCATTTCCCTACATTTATAAAAGTGGCTGTTTGTCGAATGTGCTGCCTATTTCCAAACAGTCTCTAAGGACGACATTCCAGATAGTTATGTGTAAATGTAGGGCTGCATCAGGTAAGTTTGCTGTTGCCAATAGTAACTTTAACCCACATCATGTTTCAAGTGGGAATTTTCACCAAAACCATGACCTTTTCATAACCCATCCAAGAGAGATTGTAGCTCTGTGTGATTTTCTGCATTTGCTATACAAATTAAGCTTATTATTATAATTCTGGGCTCTGAGTCTGCTCAGTAGCACACAGGGCACAGCAGGAAAAGCCTTTACATGGAGGTACAGACATATTCTCACGGGCCTGGATTAGTCATTGCAGACTGAATAGTGTCACTGCATTATTAATCGAAAAGGAGGCTTACTTTCTGCCTCGCGCTGCCCCACAGGCCAGACAAACCATCCTTGCCTCCCTCGGACTACCTGGGAAGAACCTGTCAGAGAGTGAATGACCTCTCTGTCCGATCTGCTCAGGTGCTTTTGAGGAAGAAAATTGCAATTCGTGAAAAAACAAAATTGCAACGGCAGAGCGCTGTGGATGCACTGGGCAGTTCCCAAGCGGGACTCTATATAGACTGTGAAGTAGAGCAGCGCTAAAAATGAACAAGTATGCAAAAGAACATGCCTGCTCAGCAAAAACCTTTCCCAGATGAATAAAGACTCGGGCGAGTTCATCCTGTTCATCCTGTGACAATCTGAAGACATAGTCCTGCACATTACTCCTTTGCATCTCATTACTATTCAGGTTGATCTGTCAAACAGTAGGTGCCCAACACAACCTGCAGCCAAGTTACAGCTTATTTATGTTGATCTGCAAAAGCCTAAACAAAGCTAGTCCTGCTTTTGAAGAAGCACAGAACAAGCAGAAAATTGTATGCACTTCGACCTCTTCACCGACCCTTGCGGACGGGTATAGACTCTAATTACTCGAGCTGTGCAGTTAAATGCTTAAACCTCTACAAAATGTACTTTGAATTCTAGTTGAGATCTGAAGGTACCATATATACATCAGGCGGAATTTCTGAGAAATATGTATTAAATTATGCAAAAACATTGCAAATACTCCATTTGATGGACATGGTGCAGCCAATAAACTCATTGCATTTAGGATTTCAAGGAGTTCACTATATGCATACATCAAAGAGCGGCAAGAAAAAGCTGAATCAGATGGTTCTTGCAACCTCAAAGCTACTACAGGAAAAACTGTATGTTAAGAGATTAAAGTGTCACTTAAATTATGTACTACTGATGGTATCCAGTAATGGACTTTACTGTTAACTGTTTTCTGGTGGTGCGATCAGACAGGACGTGAGTTGAATTTGACAGTATATGTAGGGCAAACGTGAAAAAAAAAAAGTCATTAAAGATGTGGAGGGGAGTGGGGGTGGGGGTAGAGGCAAATTCACCTGGGGCAGCACAAATCGAAGCATAGACGCATCTGCGCAAGTTGGAAATGTCTCATTTAGAGCGAAAAATATTCGCTTATCCCGAGGCTTTATAAATCTTCCTCATAAACATGCAGGGAAACACGAGGAAAAAAGGGGGTTAGAGGAAAACAATAGAGAGAAGCGGAGATTCGAGTCTGAGCAGTGCTGCCACATGAACAATAAAAGCAGATCTCGCGAGAGATACAAGCAACAAGCCCCAAAACCAACTGGCAGACAAAGGAATCAATCGGTGACAATGAAAGTCATGAAGATTTGTTGTTGGCCTTTTGACTAATCGTTAAAAAAAATGACACAAACTGGGCCTTTTACTGTCAATCTGAAATAAAGCTGTACAAAACTTTTTAAAGAAACACTTTACTGTTACTATATCATGACACTATGGGATGAGATACAATATGTGAACCCAACTCACTGGGAGTCATGTTTCTGTCCACCTGATGAATGTAAGTCCAATATTCACTCTCCTTCAGCTCCTGAGGGTGATATCTGGCTCTTTAGCTGCTAAATGCTCCCCTATGTTCACCAAATAATCATTAACTGTGTTAGTTCAGGTCTGTGTGCTGTTTGGTGCTGAGCAGGTAGCGCACAGTTTTCTCTAAAAAACTGTTTCTCTATTGTTAGAATGTACAAAAGAGCATTAGGGCCAGGCATTTGTTGAGAATGAGGTTGAAATATTGAGAATTTATCATTTCATTTTTAGAGCCGGGCTTCCAAAAAAAAGAGAGGAGAAGGATTTTTTATTTATTTATTCTTTTTTTGTGTTTTGAGAGTATATTATTCTTAAAATTTCAACAATATCTATTTATAAAAGCAGGGAGGGTCCAAGTGTCTGTGAGTCTGTGGCTCGCATATCTCTCTGACTGTCAGAGATCAACCGCAGCTTTCAGATATAGCTTTCACATGGCATGAGGGTGTGCATCTTTTTTTGTGGATTTTTTTTTGTGGCGATGTAGGGGTAGACCACCATCTTAACCAGCTAACCCCAGTTTAAGTCACAGCCAGAGCGGTGCTTTGCTGCATGCCTCCACCTCTCTCTCCCATTACTTCCTGTCTGGATACTGTATAATAAAGGCATTTATGCCACAAACAAATCTTTGAAAAAAAAAAAAAAGTTAAAATCCCATAGACTTACACATCGCTATCCTGCAGCAGTTTCCTCATGTTGCTTTCCAGCACTTTCGTTACTATTCAATACTCTGTTGTCCTGTTTCTTCCTGCACAACGTATTGTAATGTCCCTCAGTAAATCCCAGCACTATCACCTAGGAGAAGAGAATCTGGGCCTCAACTCATGTATTTATAAGCACATAGAGAGCAATGTAATGTCAAATGACATTACATTGTCATTTGACACATTGTTAGTATACAAAATTTATAATTAAATAATTAAAATTAGGGTGACACGGTGGAATAGGGGTTAGTGCTGTTGCCTCACAGCAAGAAGGTCGCAGGTTCAAGACCTCCTTGGTCCTGGGTCTGGGACCTTTCTGTGTGGAGTTTGCATGTTCTCCCCGTGTCTGCGTGGGTTTTCACCGGGTACTCTGGCTTCCTCCCACAGTCCAAAAACATGCTGAGGTTAATTGGCGACTCTAAATTGCCCGTAGGTGTGAGTGTGTGAGTGAATGGTGTGTGTGCCCCACGATTGGCTGGCGACCATCTGGGGTGTATCCCTGCCTCTCACCGTAACGCGCTGGGATAGGCTCCAGCAGACCATGTGACCCTAATGAGGAATAAGCAGGTATAGAAAATGACTGACTGACTTTATATCCTACATGACTGTATAAATATAAACTAAGGGCAATTGGTGTAACGATCATAATGGTTATTTGTATAGAAAATGACTGACTGACTAATTAAAATTATAACATTTCTATCTATTTCTTCACCAGAATGAGCTAAAAGAAGTAGTAGTGTAGTTCAGTGTAGTTCATGAATAATCCACCCACAACATTATTTCTGGAAAAATATATTGATGTTGAATCTTTTACAGCATCAAAACTGCATCAAACTGCATTCATCCTCATTATGTCATTACGCATACAGAGTTTCTACAGAAAGATACAAAAACATGGACATCTCCCTCACAAGTGTCTGTATGGTTTAATACTACAAGAGCAAAGTGTAAAAAACAAAAAAACATGCTTTTCATGTAATTTTGGAAAGTAAAACAACCCTTTAAAGATGTTACACTCATACATAGCACACTCATTACTGATCCTCCACTGTGTGCCCCTTTGGCTGGAAGCATTAGAGTCTTATTGCACGACAGCGAATCAGCCTTTCAGTGAGTAACCTGGGAGCTTGTTTGGTTTGGGGTACTGTGGATATGTTATGGATGTTAAGTAAATTGGTAAACATTTGGAATGATAAGAATAACCTAAATTTTCCACTAAACCTGGGAACTGAACCCCACCCCCACTGTGCAGCTGATGAACAGCGTGCTCAGGCATCCTAATAAATGCTTGCTCATAATTTGGACCGGCGTTCATGCTGAGAGAGGCGGCTGGCTGGGTCTCACCGTTTTCAATGGGGCCATGAGAATAAAAACACCATGAAAACCATGTGAGTGTTGGGTTGATTTCATTTCTATGCACTCGATTTAAAACATAAACTGCAGTTAACAGAGCAATGAAGTTGAGAGTTCAATTCACTGATAGAATAATTTGCGCTGAAATGTGATTTGACTCCAACTATAACGCGTGTCAATAGTGAAATTGCGTCCAGCCTTAATTACACCGCAGCAAGAATAAAACAGAAATTTGTAAGACGCTGCGTGTCCTTTCAACTATTCCCACAAAGGAACCCAATGATCTTGAAAAGATTGTCACCAAGGCCAGTGTGAAATACGAGCCCATAATCCACCGGGCTGACAATAGTCAACGTGGAGGGATTGGTGCCATGAAAGGCAGAGAGAGAAAAAGGTAATATAACATTTTTCCAGGTCATCAAAGAAGACGAAAAACATACACAATCGTGTATGTGAGCTCAGCCATGTGTTAATATGTACACCTGCACGCCTCCCAGCAGATATGCTGAATCTGCCCATAGATATGTAGGCCTATATACACACGCACACACACACATACACTTTTGCCCAGAGGAACATGTGAGAATGCAAATAATAAATGTCTGAAATAGTTGAACTGGACATGAAGCTGTATGTTTGCACAGAAAGGTCACTGTCCATTGTTACTACCATGACTGGTGCAAAATCAGAAGAATACAAACATCCGTGGTTGAAGAATGTGTCATTTATATAATAATGAATGCTTGAATGAATTAATAAATAAATTGTGGATATGTCCAAACGCATTGTAGTGCAGACTGTTATTTCCCTCAAATAAAAACCTAAGGGGATTTTTCCATTGGATTTTGGATTATTGCAGCAATAAACTCTGATACTTACATGTATTACAACGTTATAGGGCTATAAAACTACATCATGGTCATATGACTTCACGACAAGTAAAAGCTGCAAAATTAATGACTGAGCTATTTGGTGATGTGTTTTATTTTGTACAAAACATATTATATGATATTAAGCTTTTTTTTTTTTTTAACCACAGACTTTATTTCAGGTATTTAACCAAAAACCATGCACATCTTTGACACGATGTTAAAAATAATAAATAAAAACCCAAAGACGCTATTTCAAGATGGTATAGACACCCTTTCAAACTTCACTATACCGAAGATGACGGTGGCAATAGCATCACAGCAAAGCAGGTAAGGTCAGTTGTTGGGTGAGGTCATCATCACAGGGAGACTGGAGCTTAAAGCAGTCACCTAACATCATGTCTGATCACAGCTAGAAACACTATGACCTCACCAATCTGCATGGGGGATAAAAAATATAACTTGGAATTATAAAATCTTCACCGGCCAAGCTTCAAAAGCCAGAACTGCATGTCATTCAGGAGAACATCCCTCACAAAACCCACTTTAGCGATATAGAGAGGCTGGAGACAAGACAGAAGATTGTGCTTAAAAAGATAAAGCAGGTTTAAATATCAGTTTTTTGTTATCTGCCAAAATCAAAGAGTTACGTCCTTGTAAATGGCTAAAAGCACTCTCCTTAAATCCCCTCCAAAAAAGGGAAACAAAAGTAAATGATGGGGAGAATATCGTCTGTGGAATTACTCTGACGTCTAACATGGATGGGAACATTAGGGCTTATTCATAATAAGGCTTAAAGGTAATACCTTTCATTCAAGACCCCTTAAACACCTGCTTCTTCTAATATTAACTGGATAATTGTGAGGTGATATCTGATATGTGCCTGAATTAATGATAAAACTATGCATAATCAAACTGACAGTGAAACGTTTTTTCCCTTTTTTTTTTAATTCAGGCCAGTTGAGATTAAAAAAAAAAACAAAAAAACTTGGCAGTGAATTCATAGCTGGAGAAATTTATGAATAGGTCTTTAGCTGGTTGAATGCCAATTGGCAAAAGTGGCCAATTTTCCATTGAAATGCCAAAAGCGTGGTTTATCACTTCCTTGGTGTTAATGGAAGACGTTTCCTGCAGTTATCAGGGAACGTGCTACTCTGCATTAAGTTTTTGAGCCAGAGAAAAACATAAAGGCAGATGTGATGACGCACAGCCAAAATGAACAGTTCAGGATGGAAACATTGTTGCCTCGGCTGCTGCATCTTTTTTTTAGCTTTTAGCAATGTCGCTTTATTGGCCTGTTTCTTCACCGCTTTGGTCCTAGCTGGTTGCAGCCATTATCATTTCTACTATAGGGGAAATAAGCTATCACAATCATGCTAGTCCGCGGGAAATTGGCTAAACATAAATTGCCTTTATCAGGGTGTAGTTTGCTAGTTGGTTGGTTCTTGTTGCTACATGTAGAGACAAGGATTTTGAAAATGCTAACACGCTGTTGGGGGAATGGGGGGAAGAATACCTGCCGCTGAAGCTGAATACATGGGTTCAGATTGAAAATATTTGAACAGCAAGTGGATGCCATGAATCTTTTTTATAAAATGTCCATGTTTTTCAGAAGATAAATCCTCATGACATTGTCTAGATGTCTAGCACTACCACATGTCTAGCACTACCACATGTCTAGCACTACCGACAATTTTGTTGGAGTGCCATGAAAACTGGTCGTCTACATATTCCCTGGGTTTTATTTGAAGATGTGATATCCCATATACCAACAATTCATTTATATAACAAGCCTCTCTTTTAAACTAACCATGCCACCTGCTAAACAACAGCTTGTTATCATTGTCAATGGGTTAATGCTAACATGCTGGTGTTTAGCATTACACCTGCTAAACATCTGGCATGTTAGCATTGTAATTGTTTTCCTGATGATGCTAGCGTTTATACCTGCACCGACATACAGCCTCAGATAAGACAGCTGCTAGCATGGCTCTTTGGCTTGCTGCTACAGAATGGCGGGTGTGTGGGGGGGTTCCAACCGCTAAGCCACCCTGGCACCCGTCCAGCCTGATGGCCCGAGTGCAGAGGTCAACAGGCTTGAAGGAGGCTGATCAACTTTGCTGATTTACTCCTCACAGAGATGACAGCATTCTCCTGGCCCCCGGCTCTGCCAATAATGGCGACATGCACTCAAGGCTTGAGCTATAATCTGCCATCATGAAGAATTTATATATAACCTGTGCAATACAGCAAATTGCATAGGCTCGATTTTGCTTGTGCGTGATCATCAGGTTTTTAAGGGGACAGAGGCTTAAAGGGAGGAGAGGGCAAACGGAGGACAGACAGGTAGAGGATGAGAGGAAAAGAGAAATGAAAGAGACAGGCACGGCTGGACACAGAACAAGAGGTGACTGTTCTCTCAGTGAATGTCCAGACAGAAGTTTCTGTCTTGGTCGCAGCGGAGGCTATTCTACCGTCACACAATGACACCATAATTACAGAGCAGGGACCAAAGGAAGAGACAGCCGCTGCCCACTCCCATAGTGGGCAAATCAGCAAACATAGGACAATTATACAACTCCTCCTGGTCCACATGTGTCTTTACATCCAGTGTCTGGATCCTCAGCCTGTTTTCCTTCAGATAACGGGCGTTTTTTTTCTCTCATGGCCCTGAAGGCAGCTAATATTTCCTCACATATGCACATTCAGGATGGATGAAGTAATCCCTTTTCCCGCTGGAGGCCATCCAATATGTTACAGCATGAAGATTTAATCACCAGTCTATAGACATGCCAAAGCCTTGTGAGACAATGGCAGAATAAAGACATTATATTTCTGTCATTGTTGTTGCTCCACTCAGAGGTAGAAAGCCCCCAATGACATATAATGTTTGTTTTTTTTTCCCCTGTTGAGAGACGATAACATCTCCTAAGCCTTTATTGGTACACCTACTGTGATTAGTGCTTGGCACTGTGCATGGTTGATGTACTGCAGCCCTAGGCGATTATTATCCCCACCACATTCATCTCACAGAGACCATTGATTTGCAATTAGTCCAGGGGTGATGTTACACACACGGGTCTCTCTGTTACAACAGGTACAGTATCTTTTGTGTGCTGCGCTCAGCTATTGTTGTTGTGCCCCCGTTGTGTCGCCCCGGGCTCTACAGGCAGCGTGGATGAAGTATTCAGCCGGTGTGGTGTTGTCTACTTCCACCCCGTTGCCCTGATCCGCCGATTTGCGGCGTATAAGTATGCAAGCGGAGTGGCGGTGTGTGCCTCCTCAGTCTCCGGCTCCTCCCTCTCTGTGAAGCGCGCCGGCGGTTTTATCAAACCCTGACTATGAAGACAGATGGCTTTGAATAGGGGAGCCTAATGTAAAAGTGTGTGGAGTATGGCGGAGGGGGAGATAAGCAGCAGCTGGCCATTTCTCTCTGGCTGTGTTGGGGTACAGGGCCTTAAATCACCTGTTATCTCCTGCAGCCTCAGCCAGACGCTAATGGTCATCACAGCGGGCCGGCAGGCAGCAGCTGGGGGGGGGGGGGGGGGTTGTCTGAAGATGTGGACTCTTCTCCACCGCTGCAGCAGCAGGCTGCACACGGACCCACCAAGCGATGGTGGATGTTTCAACGGGAACATTAATCAGTGGAGCGGGCGTCCCATCGACACACAGCCCCATTAGGTTACTGTAAAGTGTGACATCTATCCACACTTTATAGTATTTAAGGCAGCATTTTAAAGGGCTATTCTGATTCATTACAATGATATTTTTGGCGGTTTCGGCCATCAATTCAACTGGTTAGGATAACATTGCGCTATTGTAACTAAACACTTTGCTGATCTCAGGGGAGAACGATGCATCACAAAAGCAAAGTCCAATGGGGCAAGAAACACAAGAATTGTGACAAAGTTGTGAACACGCCCAGAGTTCAGTCACATTATGTAACGCCTGGAGGTCAGCGGTGGCTAATTGCGGAGCACAACATTTCACACTGGAGGATATGCCATTAGTTTGTTTGTGGGATGTGGGTCTGCATGTATGTTCACAACTGTGGTTCAAACTGAAAAAAACTATAGTTGCCAAAACCAAACAGTGGTTAGTGGTAGCTTTGTGATACTTGGACGGTGGCCAGAATGGCCACTAATAAACTTACCTTACTTACATGCCAAGAACGCACCTCCCTGGAAATGTGGTTCTTCCTCCTTTCTTCCCTTTTTGTAAAAAAACTCTAAATTGTTCCACCAAATTTTAGCAACGAAAGCTGAGATTGTCAGATTTCCATTTCACAGGACAACAGTGAATGTATTGTATTTGGATCAAAGTTGAACCAAAAAGCCTGTCTGTAAACTGTGATGGAGGTTTACAACAGACTGTTTGGGTCATAATTTCCTATTTACGGCTCCTATGGGAGGATTTCGGATCGGTTACTCCTGTATTTATATGGCTCCATCCCTGTACGTACACTTTGACAGGGTCACTGCCAAAAACTATGAAAAAAAAGGCTTTTAAATTCATGCTGTGTCTTCCTTGTTTGAAATAACTTTGGCTAACTTGGAGGTTTGTTTAACGGCCCCATACTGTACACTTTCCCTAGGATTTATTTGATGTTTTAATATTCTCAATAAGGTATATTTTTGTGGTTTTAAGGTGAGACACGGCAGGCAAAAATATGGTTTTCCACATACTGATCAATTTAATATTTTGGACTATATTGCTTTCATATCAGATCTTCTTTGAGACCAGTGGGGGGGAAAGGTAATAATTAACATTAAGTTGTTTATTTTACGGTTTTATGGCGGTTTCCTCAAAATTATTCTTTTTTTTACAACTCTGAGGCAGCAATCTTCACTTCACTACCACTTACCCATTAAAATTTCTACTTTTATATCCTAATTATATTCTGAAGGGGTTTGTTCATATATCATTCAGTCTAATTTATACAACATATTATTCCTGAAACATAAAGAAAATTGTTTTATTTCTGAAGTGATAAAAAGACATATCCACAAACCGTAAAAACCTTTGACTCTGACATGTTATCAAAATGAAAAACCATTTGAACTATTTCAATGTTCATATTTCTCTTCCACAAAAAGTATGCAAATAAGTGTGTATTTGCATATTTAAACATAAAAAACAATTGTTTTAATGTAAGCAATATAATGTCAACAGGGAAGTTTAATGGTGATATCTGTTAAATTTGTTACCCTATTATCTGAAGTGTCTCACCTCAATTACCAAAAACCATCAACCTTAAAAATCTGCTCCAAAGGACCCAAGTTGTAATAAACCCTCATTATCCTTAAATGTATCATTATATGGGATCACAATATTACATTCACTGCTCTCATTAACAAGCATTATATGTCATTATTATGACACCGCTGCTAATAACGTGCTTGGTCCTCATCAGGCTGATAATACAAAGCGCTTTGTGTGTTGGACAACAAAAGAAACTAACAGCAAGCCGAGCGACTGCAGCTCCATTATCAGTGTGACATCACAGACATCACCAGTCAGACGTTCTCTTCATAAAATTGTCAACAAGTGCGGGTACATCCCAGTCAATATTGTTTTTATTTATTTATTGTATTTTATTTACACTTTTATTGGACAGCACACAGCTGAGAGGACAGGAAAGTGAGAGGTAGAAAGAGGGAATGGCATGCAGGAAAGGGCTGTCTAATACAGAGTATATATATATATATATATATATATATATATATATATATACACACTCACCACCACAATTCTGATGTTTTTGAGCACACTGCTGTCAACACTAAATTAAATATTTACTTTGATATTTCCAAGGTTTAAAGGTCTCATATCATGGAAATCACCATTTTCACCAGCAGCCTGGATTCAAATATTTTGCTGCAAAATGGCTTGTTTGTACTTCTGTCAATTTATGATGTCACACCTATACAGTCACCACCTCCCCCACATTATCATCCATTCAAAATCATAGGAGAAGCTCATGAATATTAATGAAAGACTAAAATCACCCTTTGCTTTCCAGAGCTCCCGAGAGAAGCTATAAAACTGCGATGAGATGATTTTGGGAAATTTAAACCGCAAATATATAATTTTAGGGACTTCACAACTTCAAACAAAACCGAGGAAAGTGACAGATATGGGACCTTTAAGACCTGAGGAACCATGCAAGAGAATATACTGATGATGGATATTGCGGGGGCATAGAGAGGCATCAATATTGTCCTCCTGTGTTTCAGCATAGCTTAGACACTGATTTACTGGCTCCACAGCAGGAATCACAGTTAAGTATAGAGCGTGTGCCTATGCTCCTCTGAGTGATCATGGACTTCTCGCTGGTGTAGGTGGACCCTGCTGTGAGTCAAGAATCAGGTTTGTGGACTCAGACGAGGAATGATAACAGGTGGGATTAAAAATAATACACGTTGATTTGAGGAGAACAGGAGAAAGATCGACACCCTGCAATCTTCTCTGCCTCTTGAGCACCTGACAGTTCACCATCAGGGTTTCTCCCCTCAGCTTTAATGTGGGCCAGGTATTTCAGGGCAGACCTCCACTTGTTACTGCCAGTAGTGATTAGAGCTGGAAAGAAGTAAAGTAATAATTTCCATATTCTTGCTCCCTTTTTTTTAACTACAAGTCAGTCAGAATTAATTCAGCTGCCCTTTACAAGATTAGAATTCCACAAGGCGATGGCACTTATCTTTACATAATAAGAATTCTATCAGTGATATGGCCACAGAAGTTTTGGAGCAATGCAATGGCAAAAAAAAAAGGTTCACATTTTTTTTTTGTCTTAAAATAATACTCCTACAGGGGCGGGGAAATATATCAATATTATTTTGATACTGACTTAGGTTTTGAATATTGTGATCTCAGGATATGGCATAATGTGCCTTTCTGGTTTTAAAGGCTATATTACAGTAAAGTGATGTATTTTCTGAACTTAAAGAACTTCTAGCTGTTGGTTATTTATCACAAATCTTATTGTGGAAATATTCTATGAAAGTACCAGTAGTCATCCTTACAATATAGCTGGCTTTCTTATTTACATACAGTCCATATACAGTATTAGTCAGTAGTACATTCTGTTCACTACAAACAAAAACTATATAAAATTAAAATGGTACTTGGTGACATATGTACAGTACAAGATATTATTTCCTGCCTGAATCCTGCCATCTGTCACATCCTATCTTCATCTGCTTCAACAGTGCGATGGTGCTCTGGGCGAGATGATGAAATGATGAGCCTTCGATTTGAGATCCAAGTTGGATTAGAGCTTTTAAAATCCAAAGGTGCATTAAAAGTAGCCCGATAGCAACTAATACTAAAATGTACAGCTCTCTGAAAGAAAAAGACAAATGTTAACAAGACGAACCACATCCTGTGTGCCGCTGTCATGGTTACCTACATCACACAGGTGTTGGACATGAGAATGACTCTCATGCTGGTGAGAATCCACCAAATACATCTACGTTTCAACTGGCTTTGGACCGTCTTGCAATCTTTTATACAGTATACAATTTGTGTTAGAGCTAAGCTAAGCTAGGCACTTAGTATCAAAAACAACCAACAGTGGATTTTGCCCTCGGTTTTATCATCTTTTTACATTGCAGTGACCTCAGCGGCGACCTGTTGAGGAGGGATGGTTACAAGCAAGCAGGAATTCTTTCAGTTTTATCCGACTCAAGCTTCTATCTGCTCTCTATCAGGAGCAGTGGCCAAATAACAGAATAATTAACTGAACTAATGTCTCTCTTAAGCAACTGTTACAGGTCCCTTTGACAGCAACAAGTGTATTTTAATTAAAGTGCCCCATTGTTAGCGTCTGCTTTTACAAAGCCCACAAGAGACTCTTTCTCTGCGAAAAGAGATGTTCAATGAACTGCTGTACGCCACATGTGCATTGTGAACACTTTGTCAACGTGGGCTAAATTGGTTGCGGATTGTTGTCAGGCAGGGAAGCAATAAAACTATCTCACACACGCACACATACGCCAAAAAGATCATCTCAGCTTCCAGTGCTGCGGCTTTCCTTATGGGTTTCCAATGAAGCATGCAGATCAGCGATGAAATTAAAGTGTGATCTGTAATGAAAGTCCCCGAGCCCCCTGAGTAAGAAAGTAACAAGACAGCCCACGAATAAGACACAGAGAAACATCTGAAACGATTTAGACATGCAGGAAGTAGGACGTGCGTCAGGAAAGAGCAGGAATTCTACTGATGTCACCTGTGTTGTGGCTCCACAGGGGAGCAGTCAGATGATTATTTTCCCCCCATTTTAATTTAGTGGCAGAAATGTCTCGTAGCTGCCACACGACGTCCATTAATGGCAAAATTAATCTTTGTTCTCAGTTTGAAATGTAAATCTTATATATAATAAGGTCCCATATTGTACACTTTTACTGGGATTTAATGTTTGTGGTTTAAATAGCAAACGTCATCTGCTAGTTTTACATCTCAAGGTTCTCTAAGGAGATCTAGAAATATGAAATAGTTTTTGATTGTATTGTTCACATCATCACTGTTGACATCACAAATTCAGCCAGAGGTACCGACAGCTCATTTAAAGGCACAGTTTCTGCATACAGCCTGTGTACATTTCTTTGTGGATTGAATATTTTATTTATTTTTCTTTTTATACAGCCCCTAAACCTTCTTTATGATCAAAAAGCAATTCAAGTCTCACTTTCTCCGTTAATGGACCTTTAAGCTAATGACTTTCCCTCTTCAAACAAGACTAGATCAAAACCTAAGAATGTGTGTGGATGGCGCACCAAACGATGGAGGGCTTTCAGGACGTGGAGACACTCGAACCGAGGCGACTGATGAGGCCGCGTCAATGCCGCGTGCTGCAGCTGAAGCACGTTCAGCCTGATTGAATGAGCAGGTGTCGCCAGGTAAGAGACGAGGAGCAGGTGGCGAGAACAGGATCAGACAGCAGGGGGGAGGGGGGGAAAAAAAAACAAAAAAAAAAACGCTGTGTTGGTTTCTCAAGTTTATTCGATCTGTGGTTATCAAAGACAATGCCCAAGAACATAAGTTATGAAAAAGAAGCCTTCATGATGGGGACTCTGAGATTGCTATGACATAGCATTATCATTTTTAAACATAGGCATTATTTTCCTCATTTGTTTTTTAAAACAGCGATGTTAAAAAGTAAAAAAAAAAAAAAAAAAAAGAACAAACGGAGGGACATAAGACAGCAGAGATATAAAAAAAGGACATTATCTCAGTGGAGTGCTTCTTTTGGTGAGCTTCGGGACGGCTCCTGTGTATGTGTGTGTGTGAGTGTATGTGTGTGTGTGAGTGTATGTGTTTGTGTACCATGAGTTCACCATACTCCACATAATCTTACCATTGTTCACTAGAGGTCACCAGCGGAGTGACTGGAGTTCACCATTGTTCCAAGTGCTGGGGTACGAGGACAGGCCCCGCTGTCACCGCCAGTCTCCCACTGGCCACAAAACACGATTCAGTCGGGAGGAAAAGCCAAAAATAATAATAATAATAATAAAAAAAAACTAAATAAAACAAAACAAAAACACACACACAGCTCATCAATAACAGGCACCAGGTTGTGACATGGCCCCTTTTAGACTTTAAACAGCACGCACAGGCACGCTTGATCACCCACTCATCTGTCCTCACACACACACACACACACACACACACACTGTACAGTATACAATGCACAAGCCCCATACGTACAAAATTAAGACCGTTTAAAAACACTTGATAAAAGCACAATATGGTTTCATAAAATTAATTGCACATGTAGAGACGAGATGGAGGAACCACAGTGAGTGGAAGAGGAGCAGAAGGAGGAGGAGGAGGAAGAAGAAGAAGAGGGGTGGGGGGTGCGATGAGTATGGCAAGAAGAGGATACAGTACATTCAGTGAACAAAAGAAAAACAGGAGAAGAAGAAAGAAAGGCAAGATTAGAATCAAAACCACTGAAAAGAATTAAATAAAAATCAAAACACTTTTTTCCAGTTTGTCTTTTTTTTTTTGTTCTTTTTTTTGTTTTTATCCTCAGTCATTGATTTCGAAGCTCACTCTGGGGGTGTGCCGGTCTTACAGTTAGTCCCAGTCTGTCCTCGGGGGGGAGGGGGGGAGCGAGCTCGGTCATTTTTATTGTCGATTTTTAATTGTTTTTTTTCTTGCTTTATTTAAAATCGATGTTCACGTCTACATCTCTACAGACCCGGCTTGAGAGCATCGGGGGCGGGGTAGTAGTGGTAGGGTGCAAGTCTTCCGTGACCTGACATATGCACAGGCATTTACACACGCTCACGCGCACACGCACGCACCCGCTCTCACATAAACACACGAGAGTGCATTCTCATCCCTATCACCCCTGGGTTCAGGCTTTTTCTCTTTTCTTCTCAGCTTAGCGCACTAAGTACGCCTCTTTCGTCTGTACAAAAAAAAAAAAAAAAAAAAAAAGGCAGCCTCCTTCCCTGGAATCGGAGTCTGCGAATTTGTCCTCGCTCCCGCTTTATTTATTTATTTTTTAAATTATTTTTCCCCCTCCATATCTTCTTTTTACTTCTTCTGAGAGTTGAGCAGTTTGTCCGCCTCGGGGTACATCGGGTACTTCACGGTCTCGATTTTCTCTTTGACCTTGTAGGAAGGGTAGAGGCCCGTGCGGCCCAGTTTGCGGTTGATGCCTTTCGAGTAGCCGTCCCAGTGGTTGCCGGCCACGCCGATCACGTCGCCGGGCTCCAGGGGGATGTCCTCGCTGTTGCGCGGCTGGTGGGGATAGACGGCGATCTGGTTGTGGGCGTTCTGGCCACCGAAGTAGTAGATGTCGTCCAGGGAGTAGAAGAAGGACGAGGCGTCGGGATGCAGCGTCTGCATGATCTCGTAGGCCACGCGGCAGACCTGAGATGCAAACGGAAGCAGGGATTAGTCTCTTGGATCTATAAACGCGGAGGAATATGGCTCGGTGACAAAGCCGTAGAGGCGTATGAACACTACAAAAAAAAAAAAAAGACATCCGGCTGAAGACGTATACACTTCATTTAAATCCCAGAAAAAGATGGATGAAAAGTACTCAGCGACTCATTCCAGTCAAATCCTTGAAGTGGATTTATAAGCCGAAAGAGTGAATGGGAATTATGGGACTATATATTTTTTAGGATTTGGCAGGGAAGCCTGTCCACTACACGTTACAACTCCTTAAATCTGCACTTCAGAAGCTGCGATCAACGGAATAATAGATGACAGATACGTTTGAAAACGTCACAGCCCCGACAACTGGGCTGCTTTCATGTTTTGCAACATGTGAGCGAAAATAGGACGTTGAAGTTGTTGACAATTAATGTGATTAAAGTAATATTTGAAGTGGTTCCATTTCGCCTTGTGACAAACATCTACTGATTGTTGTCTCCCTACAGATCTAATTAACTGTCTAACACAAAAAGCTTTCATCAGTTTGACCTGATTTTGTTCTTGTTTAGTATATTAACAGCCCAGTTCAGAATTTATATGACAGATTTTGCATCACACAATCTTATAGATTTATTTATTTGTAAGCGTTTACTTGTTGATCTATGTTACTCATTTGATTTTCTGTTTTTACTGCAATTACTTAAAAAATATTGTTTAAATGTTAAAAAGACTATAGAACTATAAAGATTCTAGGGTCTGCCTACAGGAAAAAACAACTAAACAACCTCAATAGGTACAATACAAGTGTCTGTATCTGTTTTTCACTCCCACATTACTCCTAAAAAGGAGACCATGATTCACTTCCTTGCTTACCGTCTATTAGGAAATAACATCCATATCGACTGTGTTAGTTTGAGCTGCTTTCACACCAACATCAATAAACTTTGGTCCCAAGTGAAAACACATTAGAGTCCCTCTTAAAACACCAGGCTTGGTATTATTATTATTATGGACTGGTGAGAGCGGCTGACCTGCGAGGAGAAGGTGCAGACCAGGAAGTCGGTCTGGGACAGGAAGTGGATGTCCAGGATGACGCCTCTCAGCGAGTTCTCGGTGTAGCGGTTGTGAAGGCCTGCCGACCACGAGATGGAGTTATCGCTGATGAACTCGTAGTCTGGATACCTGCCAGGGACAAGACAGGGAAGGGAGATGTTTAAGAAAAAAAAATTAATACAATATACACACATAGGATGATACAATGGAAAAGTTACACCTAATCCAGACTGACATTTTTTCTAGGATATGGTCTAAATGGACTGGGAATGTTGAATATTTAGGCCTAAGACCAGATCTTGCTTGAGGCATTTTTGTAGTAACTGACTATGTATTTGCATGTCCCATGTCAAAAATGTTTAAAAAAAAGGAATGGAAAGAAAACATTGTTATGATGAATATGGAGGGAACTTCCTAGTGGTTTTATTTTCTGTAATATATTTATTTTAAAGTTAATTTATCTTTAGTTTTTATTTCTATTTTCTGCCTAAATATCAGGAACGAAAAGTGGAAAGAAGAGGAAAATCGCCTGCATTGTTTATAATCTGTTGACCTACATAAAAATAAAAAATCAGATCTTGCTTGAGGCATTTTTGTAGTAACTGACTATGCAGGTATAGTATTTGCATGTAAGAAGTACAGTGGAACTTATCCCTATGGTCCAACTGTTACTACTGTACACAAAAATGTTAAAAAAGGCATGGAAAGAAAACATTTTATGATGAATATGGAGGTCATTTCCTTGTGATTTTATTTTCTATTGTATTATTTATTTTTTATTCATCTTTATTTCGTTGTTTGTAATCTGTTGGCCTAAATAAAGATTAAAAAAAAAAAAGATCACACTAGATATAGAAACACAACCACAGACAACAGACATCACACACACACACACACACACACACACACACACACACACACACACACACACACACACACACACACACACACACACACACACACACACACACACACACACACACACACACACACACACACACACACACACACACACACACACACACACACACACACACTGACTTGGTCTTGGCTTCCTGCAGCAGGGAGGGGTCGTCGGTGGCGAGGTAAACTCGTTTCTTGTCGATGTGGACACGTCTGGCCAGATGTTGGAACTGCTCCTCCACATGCAGCATGTACTCCTCTATGGGGTGGAAGGCGGCCTCCGTCCCCACCTTGTCCGTCCTCCTCACGTGGACCCTGCCGACAAACCAACGGGGACACAGACGATGTTAGCGTTTTCTCTGTCCGCTTTCTTATCAGCTGGGGCTTTGGCCGTTTACGCCGACTTAATGGTCAGCATGGTCTGCTATGGCGGCGGCCTCCGCCGTGCAAAGTAATATAACGCACCTGTGCACTCGGGATAGCGGGAGGAACAAAAGGTTCTTACAAACTGAAAACATGATTTCAAGACGGACTGAACTCATGAACCGCGAGAGACTGTATTCTGGCGTCCTTGTGATTCCTTCTGGTAAAGGAAGGACAAAGATGGAGCTCGAGCGAAGGAGCACGGCTTGAATACAGAAGCTTTCCCTCAAACCCATGCAAACATGATTATTTTTCCCCATCCAGAAGTATCAAATTACAAAAGTACGTAGCCACATCTGCATTGTGACTCCTGGCCTTGAGGAGCCAACGGAATTTTCAAAATCTTAAGAGGGGGAAAAAAGCCAAACAAACATAAAACATCACTTCATATTCATAAGGATCCGTCTGGGATCCGCCTAGTACCAGCAGCTGCCTCCTGTTGGAACATCAGGAGCTTCTTTAAAGGGCGCCTCTGTAAATTCTCCCCTCCGTTTGGGATTTCCCCGTGCTTTATGGATTGAAACAGCTCCTCTAACCCCGATGCCGCCTTGGCCACTTTTGAGAGAATGAGGCAGAAGGTGGAGACTGGATTCAGAGTCAGAGGTTCAGGGAAAGAGAATAAACAAGCTGTACCTAATTCCAACCGCTGGCCAGAGATCAATCAGCGAGCGCTCGGGACGCTCGCCGGAGAAATAGACTCTTTATTTACGTGGCAAATAAAAGAATGGAGGCAAGGACAGGAGTGCGGGTGGGCGGCGGGGGCGTCAAGAGTCTTTCATTTGGTCGGTGTTTCGCTGATCAGAGAGAGGTCTTGACTCCAGGCTTTTCCCCCCCCCAATTCTTTGTCAGGGACTCTCTCGCCTCCTTTCCTTGTTTCTTTCATGTCTGCTGTTTTTCTTGTGCCACTGTGAACTCTTCTTTGTTTTGCCCCCTTTTCTCTCCCTGTCAGGCGGAGCTCTTAGCTTTCTCTGTCCCCTGGCACCCAGCACTCTCCCACACCACCGCCACGACACAATTCATTGCCCTCTATTCATACAGTACGAGGGGGAAAAAAAGAAAAAATAGAAAGGCAATCCTCACGGTGGGTGTAAAAAAGCGTACATTAAAGGCGTCATACACACCCACATTACAGGCAGCTAGATTCTAGAGGTTTGTGACAATAATCCGGTCATACCATGTACAGACCGGATAAATTATTTATCTGGATGTGTCATCAGAGATCTGGCTATAAGAAGAAAAAAATAAAAAAAAGCTGCTCTTCTCACTAGCTCCCGTATAGCTGCTGCAGAATAACTGCTATTCACAAGTGTGTGTTATTATGTCACAGTACACATCTAAAGGTTCAGCATGGTGAACACTATTGTTCCAAAGTAAGAATAAAATGGGGTGAGGGTGAAGGCTGAGGCATATGATTCATATCATATTATGGTCTTACTCCAATCATTCATTCATTGCATTAGTTACTTCACTCATGCATTCAGGTTATTTTCTCTTCACTCCCCAGAACTACTTTCTGCAGAGAAATTTAAGGAACCTGCTTTTAGTGAAAAGAATTTAACTATTTCCCTGACCATTAATAAAACTATGCTCTTTCAGCCACTTAGAAATGACCGGACTATGTCACAACTTAACCCAAGAGGCGTCTTTAATCATCTGTATGTTGCCTCTACACTTTGCCGTCTATTTTTAACGCTGTAAAAACTGATTTGCATCAAATAGTTAATGGCTCACTGCCATCGGCCACGTCCCCAAAAGACATTAAGCCACTCTAAAAGAAAGGGGCCATTATTTTTCCCAGTTTAATATTTTAATTGTATTTATATAAAAAAATGTGATTTTACTGTCCAAAAGCCACAGTACCAGCAACGTAGTCTGCCTTCTCACACAATTACTCTATAAAAACCCTGTTGTTCACAACAGGAGACGTTTCTATTCGTCTTGTGTTCAACCGGGTGTCAGCAACACTGCAGATGAGGCTGGACCACACCAGAATATGTGGCTGGTCTTATTTCATAGTCTGTGTGTTAGCAGGAACAACAGATATATATTTACACACAAGCACTTCTTTTCATCGTCGGGTTCCTTTAAAATGTCTCATCTGTCTCAAACTGTCCTTTCATAACTGAGATCATTAAACAAGTTGCTTTTAATCATAGTCATTATGACAAATGAATTTCATTGAAGCTCTGACCTCACCACGGTACTGCAACTCATGTTAAAATGATATACAAGGTTCCTACGCTTTTGCAATATCAAAATTCCAGACTAGATTTTTCAGACTACATCTGAGAGCAATAACAGTCTATTTTCCCTTACCCTACTTAACAAATAATGTATTATTGCTGATGCCTTATTTTTTGTTGTTTAAAAAATAAAAGAACCAAAAATTTGTTGAAAAATTAAATTTTATTTTTACTGCCTCTGCAGACATGTAAACAGGATGAAATCAGCTATAAAAAGTTATTTCTTGCAGAAATGATAGAAATAATGCAACTCCATCACTGCTTACCGTGTCTTCAAAACAGAATTAATATATTAATATGATATTCATTTAACTCTTCATCATTATATAAAATGTCAAACTCCACATATGGTTCTGCATCGGGAAGCTCAAACATCCAACTAACAGAACAGAAAGAGTCATAATTTTTGAGTAGATGCTTCTTGAAGTGCTTTCATTTATTTATACGTGTGCTGATCGAAAGGTTGTAACATGCATGTAAGTGCACTTGACCCTCGGTGGAGTGGGCGGGTTCAAAGACCTGGGACACAGCTGCAATGATTTCAGTCACAACAGTTTCTCAAGTTTAAGTGTAAAAAAAACTATTTGTTATGAGTGCATATTTCTTGCTCTTCCCGTAGTTAACTTGCTAATTTGTGCCTGTCAAAAAAAGTGAAGATCACAGCTCTGTTCTGTGCACCGTTCAGACAACCTAATTAATAATTTCCCCATCAATGATGCATTATTTTACTACCTGCTACCCACCAGCTGTTAATCATGACGTTCCGTTTTTATGACCCCAGACAAATCTGCGGATTATTTCTTCGCCGCCACTGGCAGTTAGGAATCTCCACGGCCACGGCTCACCGACACATAAAGGGTCGGCTACGCAAACACATCTCTGAAAATTAAATATTTCTTTGAAAACAAAACAGAAAGTCTTTATACGAAATAAATATAAAAAAAAAACTAATAGCTGGCGTGCTGGGGGACTTGTGTGGTGCTTTATCCCATCTCTGCGAACACTGGAGGGTTTCTATGTCCTGCAGGGCATTTGTTTATTCAGATTGCTTAGCACATCCTCTCACTATTCAGAAAACGTGTGGATTAATGCATCAATTCTCTTAAGCCATTCACAACTTACCCTTTAGTTTAAATAGGCAGACTGCAGCAGCGTCAATAAACAAAAAAAAAAAAGGGTTCCTTCATTATTTTGTTGTTTATCTATTGTATTCCGTAGTGTTTTTATTAAAATATGAATGCTGGAGGTCCTAATGTTAAACAGCTGGAGCTCATTCATAATGCTGCTTTGCTGAGGACTTTTATTCAGGTCCAAGAGACCAGAGCACATTAACCCACTTCTAAAATCTTTACAGGCTTCTAGTTATGGATTTACGAGTGATGCTACTAGTCTATAAATCCCTGATTGGTGCGGGTCCACAAAACACTGCTAACGTGCTTAGAGAATATACAGTGGAAGCTAAGTAGGGCTCTTAGATCCATGGACCCGGGTCTGCTGGTGCAGCTCGGAGTCCGAATGAAACACAGACGCAGCGTTTAGTCGTTACGCCGCCTGCAACTGGAACAAACTGCCACAAGACCATAGATATGCCCCAAATGTGTCATTAATTCAAATCTAGGTTAAAAAAACATTTCTCTTTTCATGTGTGTCATGACTGAGCTCTAAAACTCGCACTCTGTTCCTACTGCTCTTTAATTATGCAAATAGACCTCTAGTCACTCCCAGTGGGGAAGTGACATTTTGGACTGATGCTTAAGTTCTATTGGCGGCTTCTGCTCTATGCTTCCATTTTGTTTTCTTAAAAGAGGGAAACACATATTAGAAGCTACTTCCGCTGTGCTTTTATTTGATTTTTATGTGCGCTGTTTTACGTGCGGTGTATTGTCTTTTAATTATATTTGATGTTGCTTATTTATTTGAAGCACACTAAATTGTGCCTCTGTACAAAATGTTTGCTTGTGTAGATCTAAAAACCATATACTTAATTTATTGCAAACATAAATGTTAAGTAATAGATGCCGATAAACTCACCTTGGCTGTGTGATGTTAGGTAGATTAAATTAAGTGTAATGAAGAACTGTGATCAGACAAACACAAACGCACATTTAACAACAACAACTGTTATTACTAAGGTATTGAGTCATCTTTTGGCTTCACTCAGAAAAAACAAACACCTGGTTCCTTTTTATAGCCAATCATAATCTGTTTATTTCCTAGTGCACTTACATTTGTTGTGTTTTATAGTACATAAAAATAACTTTAGCAAATGGAAACAACTGAGTTTCTAATTAGTACCTATAAGAAACAAAAAATAATAAAGAATGAAATAAAATCCATAGTTTGTGCTGGAAGTTTTTCAAATCAGATTTACTAAAAGTATTCTGTGTACACTACTGTTCAAACGTTTGGGGTCACCCAGACAATTTAGTTTCCCATGAAAAATCTCACTTTTATTGACCACCATGAGTTGTAAAATGAATAGAAAATTGTATCATATTAGTCTTATTGCACCAAAAAAAAAACAGACTTTTGCAGTTATAATAGTCATTTACCACATTAGCAATGTATAGTGTATTTCTGATTAGTTTAAAGTTACCTTCATTGAAAAAAAACAGTGCTTTTCCTTCAAAAATAAGAAAATTTGTGCATCTCATATCAGATTGTTTAAATGCATCTTTTTCCTAATTATTAATATTCAAAAACACCTTAATATTCACTGAGAAATTTGGGGGATTTAAAAAAAAAGACAACATCCACTAAACATAGTGAGCGCTATTTATATAGAGCAGACCTGGCACGGCATATAAAACATGTATACAGTCGGCGCACATTGCCATGGCGATAAGGCGGCTATGGTGTCAGCAGGAGAATAAGTACCCTGCTTTCTCCTTTTCTCTGACTACACATGCTACCATTAGGCTGCATTCAGTGGCGGCAGGATGGAGCGGTGCTGATAGCTGCTTTTAGTCACAGGGTTCTAGCCGCCTTTCTGCAGCTCGCATCCTAAGGGAGCAGCTGGGGAAAAAGCGGGTGGCGGTGGCGACTGAGGGGAGTGGAGGTCGGCTGGTGGTTGGCGGCTGCTCTGGGGACGAGGCGGCTTCCTGTTTCTCTCTCTCCATCAACCCCCTGCCTCCCTCTTGACTATCTCCTGCACTGTCACTACAGATCTCCTCCAACCCCACTTTTACATCTCTCAGACTTCTCCACACACACACACTCCACGCTCAGCCTTCCCCCCACTGTGCCGATAGAAGCGCGCAGGCACTTTGTTGCAACATCAATGCAAAGTCGAGTGGATGTATCAAGAGCTGAGGAGGGAAGGGGGGAGAAAAAAAAAGGAATAACAACTTTGTTCTACGCGGCACTTTATTTCAATAAGCCTCTCCCCAGTGATAGAAAGGAAGAAAAAGGGTAGAATACGTGTGCGGAGGAGGGGGTGAAAGCGGGGGAAACACAGTGAACAGCGGTGTTAAAGTGTAGAAAACTCGGAGAACAAGAGAACTGCGGGTCGAGATGTTTGCCTGAGGAAGTGTGGAATAAAAAAAAAAAAACTTGAAAAATCGAACGGGAACGAAGGAAGACAGAGGAACGATCACAAACAAGAGAGGATATGTGAGGACAGGGCGACTGAACAAGTTGGGATGAGTCACAGGGTTTTTTTTTTCCTTAAAAAGAGGGAGGAGAGTCAAAGAGGGTTGAGAGAAGGAGATGGCAGCTGCCACACTGATGAAAGGCAGGGAGGTACAAACCAACCACAGAAAGAGAAGGAGTGAGAGCATAACAACAGGGAGTGTGCAACAAGACAAGAAAAGTGAGGAAGAGCAGCAAAGATCGCTCACAGCCAAATGTAAAGATGAAGGTGAGGAGAAATACGAGTCATCTAGGGTGAGCAACTGTCACAGAGTACGACTATATAGATGTGACGGTGGCGACAGAACAAAACCAGACAGCGTTCGTCAGACAGGACTAGACTAGGAATATATCCGTCAATGGTGGGTTTTTTAAATGGCAAAAACGAGACAAAGACGAAGAATCTATGACCTTAACCACCGACTGTGATGAAATTAACACACGTTTTTGTCGACGACAAAAGACGAGACAAAACCTCAGTTTTTTAAGTAAAAAATTAATAAAAATTGCTGTCGGCAAGTGCTTCTCTGCTGATTGCTGCCAATCAATAGTCAATTCACATGTTAACCCGTGTTTCAATAAATGAATTCCTGCCTAAAAAGCACTGAAAAATAGAAGATAAAAACATAGTATTCCTCATTTTAGATGCCATAGCTCCATCCGGGTCAAGATGCTTGCTTAAATTTTTTTTTTTTTAAATAAGTGTGATCTTTGACATTAGCAAGTTACTCATCTTACTTCAAACATCACGTCAGCAGTGTTTTGGGTTTATTAGTGTGGCCCGACTGAGACAAAACTGCAACATGTGTTTACTCTTTGCAGCTACTCCTCTACAATATCTATACAAACTATGGGCGGGACATTAATTATGATTAATTAATTACACGGTGGAGCAGGGGTTAGTTCTGTTGCCTCACAGCAAGAAGGTCGCAGGTTCAAGACCTCCTTGGTCCTGGTCATGTTCTCCCTGTGTCTACGTGGGTTTTCATGGCTTCCTCCCACAGTCCAAAAACATGCTGAGGTTAATTGGAGACTCTAAATTGCCCGTAGGTGTGAGTGTGTGAGTGAATGGTGTGTGTGCCCCACGATTGGCTGGTGACCATCTGGGGTGTATCCCTGCCTCTCGCCGTAACGCGCTGGGATAGGCTCCAGTAGACCCCTGTGACCCTACTGAGGAATAAGCAGGTATAGAAAATGACTGACTGACTAATTACAAAGCTACAACAATAAAAACACTCTGCAGGATGGTGAATTTCTGACGGTGTTCTTTAATGTCATGCATGACAATGATACGTCAGGACAATTTTTTTCCCTGTGGCGTGGTGTGTCCCTTGACGCTCATCGTCAAAAGAAATAATTATTCTCTAGTTGCAGCGCGGGGGAGGCATGGCATGTTCGCACACAGAACAAGTACATGTAATCAAATGAATATGGACCAAATCCGTGCCACATCACACGCACAGCTTTTGGTCTGAATGTGGCTATGCAGCGTCCGGTCACGTCTTCTTTCTTGATTTTTTTTTTTTTATGAATTAGACTCGGTGTTAATATGGAACCAGCGTTTATTTGTCATCTACTTTTCATTTCATTCATTTTTCATATAATAAATGTTGCTTTTGGGGCAAAGCTGATACAAACTGATACAAAGCCTCAATAAATCTTGAGAAAAAGACTAAAATGAATCTATTAGTTTGACTAGATTAATTTTGATTAACATTACTATCAACCTGCTGTCAAATACTAAAGAAAGACTTGACTAATACTAGACTGAAAAACTTGGGATTTTCTTTGACTAAAACTAGAATAAAATGCCAGGACTTTTCATCGACTAAAATATGATTAAACAAAACAGAATTCTAATAGGTTAAATATGACAAGAACTAATATGGGCATTTGACACAAGACTAAGAATAAAACTAAAGTGAAAATAGCCAACAAAATAAACACTGGCAGACAGGTGGAGCCAGCCCCATGGGACAGTGTAGGAACTTAAATGACCTCAACAAAGTACCTAAAAGTCACTGAGATCTCACCTCTCATTATGTGCTTTGTCCTCACATAGTCCCTACTCCTCCCATCTGGTCGACCAAGTAGGTTAAAACTGCTGAGAATTATTTGCAAAGTCCTGTTTGATCCAGGGTTTTAAGTGCTGCTAAGAGATTGGAAGGAATTATTTAAGAGTCGGGAGAGTCTGGCAGACAGCACGTGAATATTTACTGACTGAACACCTGACAGAGAGACGGGGACGAGTAAATCAGCAGCTAAACATGCCTAAACCACTTCTTAGATGCTGTTATTAAAAGTGGCTTACAGTATTGTGTCTGCACACATTCCCACAAGGGGGTGGCCGCCATGGGAACCGAACAGTGTATCCTGACAAATACTTTCCAATTATGCTGCACTGGACCGATTTCAAAACGGCGAGAGCAACAATCACTGAAGACACAACAATGAGCATCGGGATATAAAGCCAAGCTGATGTCAGCCCTCTACTTACACCATGACTCATACAATAGGATCAGCCTATATGTTACTAGGAATGTGTCTTTAGGAAATCCTGGTACATTCCTGCTATAAGTGGACCCATTTCTGCTTTTATTTTAATTATTCATCTATTTCCATCTAGTTTACTTTTTGTATTTATTTTTTTATTTGACCTACTCGTTCAATATAAACATTTATACTTCACTTTCTTTCATTTAAAAAAAAATGTTTTCACTTCATTCGTCTCTGGTGAAGATTTTTTTTCTTATAGTCTGCTGTTAGTTGATAAGCTTTATATTGTCAACACATACAACGAAAAGAACAAAAACAAACAATGTGTTTGTCTGCCTCTTAACACTTTCTGGCTTCTCGACACTGCGTCTCTAGTAGACTTACCCTGAGGCCCATTCATTTCTACTAATAGCATAATGTAAATCTTTAAAAACAGGACAAAATATAGACTTTTATTTCTTTTTAGGAAGACCAAATCGTTTCCTGAAATGGCTGGGCTAATTTACTCCTGCTTTTTTTGCAAACAGGAGTGAATTAGGTAAACTAAGGTCACTTAGGATGGTCCGCAGCAGGCAATACAATTTTTTACTCTCGAGCTTATAGACTCCAGTGTGGTCTGCTTAACACCTGCAAACGAACCGCAATTGGTCTGATTGATGTTTCAAGAACGTCTTCTGGTAAAAATAAGTGTCAATTCTAACTCATTGTGGAGTTTTCTGGAGGGAGACCACCGCATTTCCCATGTGTTTCTATGAGAGCATCGGCAGGTCAACGAGTGAAGAGTAAATTTGCAAAACCTGTGTCTGGGGCTGCTTGATTGTGAAGAAAAATCATTATCACGATTATTTTGGTCAATATTGAAATCACAATTATTTTCAGGATGGATCTTTTTATGTTCCAAAACCCCCCTGTAACCGTGTTGCATATATTATAACATATCTGAAACTTATTAGATGAAAATAAATAAATTTACTCTAAAAAGTCATATCTATATATAGCACTCACTACAGAAATAGTGTAACGGAAAATGTCAAATATCATATGACTTTGGAGATCGTTAGAAACGCATATCGAAATCGCGATTAAAATTCAATTAATTGCACAGCCAAAAGCTACATTTTTCTTTCATAGATACGCTGACAAATCCACCCCCTCCGAGTGGAAGAACGTTCATGCAAATTTTCAACGACTCCCGTCTTTTCCTCCGGCGCTGCATCTCTGTCATCAGTGCAGTATGAGTGAAACGCGCTCTGCCTCGCTGCCTGACACGGTGCTCGTATTGCACAGTTTGCTGAGCCGTGTGCAACTGATAAAGTAAAAAAAACATCATCCCGACAGTTGACTTCACATGCTGCTCCGTGTTTACTGCATCCAGCACGATTCGACCATTGTGACGTTGACTGCTGACGCTCAGGAGGGTCGGTGGTGCGTTTCTAGGTTTTTAGGGGTCTATTCTTAGTGCTAGATTAATACAGATTTGGTGCACTGGTGAGTATTACAGAACCAGGACAGTTTATGTGGGATTAACTCAAAAATAAACTACTCTGTCCATGTTCATCATAATTAAGGAACATGTCAAACAGTGTGGTGATGCGGATTAATTAAAGAGTTTTTGTTATAGTTTCACAGACAACAGCGGATCTTCTGCGGCACAGAGGAATAAACCTTATCGTACTTTGGCTGCATAGACAACAGTTGTTTGGATGATCAGTTCATTGTTGTTTTGGTCTTTTAGTGGGATGTGTTGACAATAAGTGAAATATAGAACAACATCAGCTTTATCCTTTAATTGACAAAGACTGAAGATAAAAGCGAAGCAGCCAGCCTTTTCATTTTTATGTTGTGATTAAATGTGTCATAAGCTTCTTATTCTTAGTCTGGTTTCACTGATTTTTTTTTTAGCCACTCTTAGAAAGAAAACATTATTGAGCGATAACATTTCTTTAAACTATGAATGTTCATTATTAATAGCTTAACCGATAACAGATAATAATTGTGACAAATAAATAATTTGGGTATGATGATAAGTCAAAGACAAACGACTACAAGTTGGCTGCTTATGATCATCGATAATTAGCCGAGTGGGATGTTTTTATTACAGCGATTCAATGTGTGTTTTTGTTTCTTTAATCTGTTCATACATTAGAAAGGTTTGATCAAACGGGGGAGGAAGCTGGAGGAGGTGGTGGTGGTTTGATAGGAGCGAGGAGAACGAAGAGAGAAAGAGAGAGAGGTGATGACATCAGAAGGGGGAGAACTAGCCGCCCTGCCCCGGTCGCCACGCTGGAAGAAGCAGCAGCAGCTCAACACAGACAGACAAAACACAGACAGCAGGGAGACACTGAGGTGGCCAGCAGGGAGGAGGGGAAAGGAGGAGGAGACTCTGTTCTGCTGCTTCATCTCCGTTTCTGACCTTCCGCTGGGTCACAGCATTTGATTGACAGGTCACAGAAGCCTGGCTGACACAGGGAACTGAGGGTGAGGCTTTCGACTTGAAACGTTGAAAAAAAATAGAGTAGATTTTACAGCAGCGTAAATGGACAGAGGTTCATTATTAATATGCGCTATGTGAATCTGGATTAAAAAAAAAATCTACAGCCCCTAAATCAATGCATTTAAATAAACCACCAGAACAATTTCTGGACAATCTAATATTCGTATTTAATGCTATGGCCATGACACGCAACACATGTCTCTCCAACTGGCCGAATCTGCCATTTAGGCTACGTTCAGGCTGCAGCCTGAAGTGACCCAAATCTGATTTTTTCTCCCCCATGCGACATGTATCTGATATTTTAATGATAAGTCTGAACGACGCAGATCTGATTTTTTCATATGTGACCCAGGCCACTTGGATATGTGGATCTAAAACTGATATGTATCTGATCTTTTGACATACGACTTCAGTCTTAACGGCCAGGTCGCCTTCATCTGACATACAAGCCCTCAACAAGTGACAAACGTCAACTATTCTGCGCTGGGAAATGGGAGAAAAGCAAAAACCATGGGCAAAAACCTTCCTCTTTTCTGTCTTAATCTCCTCCTTAAAACAAATATGTTGTGCATGGGCTGGCTCCAGGAAAGACAGTGTATATACATGTATTTTTTTGTGTAGGTGTATATCTATGCGTTGCTGTGTGTGACATTGTTGTCAATCCATATGCGGGATACTTCAGAAGCATTTAAATTTCACACTGGAGATCACATACAAGAAGAATCGAAAACTGGAAATGTGAACAACCTCGCAAAAAAAAAAAAAAAAATTGGATTTCTAAAAAAAAAACCAAACTGAATTGAGCATCAAGCCTTACAGTCTGAACATAGCCTCACTTTAAAAGCCAGGTTAGCAAGCAATCCTGGCTTTTAAAGTCTTAAAACCATACAATAATATTTGTAAATTTGCTTTTTTATGTTCTTTTTATATCATCACTGTACAATGGTCAAATCACTTAAATGGCCTCCACTCAATATAAGAAGACATTCATTGCTGCGGCTCATCTTTAAAAGTGTACATTTAAATAATCCTCATTACTTACAACAATTTCTGGTGCCGTATTCCTCAACATCGCAATATGTTCTCCACAATACCTCTTCTCCGTGTCCATCTAGTGGTCGTCTTCACTAATGTTCTCATCTTTTTGATGTTTGCATTTTGATAGTCTTCGTTCTGTGTTAAATCGTTGGTTGCTTTATTTTTGTCGTTCCTATTTCTTTAATGCCTTTTAATGCTTTTTTTGGCTTTTGTTTAAGCTGTATGCTGGGAGAAAACAAGATATTAATCTCAAGGGGTTTATTTTAATGAATAAACTTGTATCATCCAATTAAGGTCCTTTAATATTATTGTATTAACCTCATATTAACCTCACCCAGAGCAGTGTTTGCATTCTGCAGCAGCCCTCACACCCGCATCTTTGTTTCTTATTCCTATGCCGTCCGTTTGCCATAATAGTGAAGCACTTTAATTTGGATTTGAATCGAGAAATGCCTTAAAAAAGTAGTTCTTATTGAAGTGTTTCTAAGGGTAGAAAAAGGAGAAAACTAAAACACCCACGCAGAGATGTAAGAAGAGTATTCCTACCCGATGATGGGGTGTTTGAAGCCCAGCTTGGCGGTGGTCTGCTGGATCTCCTTCTCCAGCCACGCCTGAGGCCGCACCAGGTACTTGACGAACTGCGACACCCACCAGACGGAGGGGTCGCCGTGGAGACGGTGCAGGCGTGGGGCCAGGTCCTCGGGGATCGCCAGGGGCAGGTAGGGGGGCCGAGGGTGGAGGCTGTCCACTATAGGTAACTCCACTACCTGGACGTCCTTATCATGGGCTTCTCCTGCATGGACCAGAGAGGAACAAAAAAAAAAAAAAGACTCAAGAGTCAACACATTATCAACATTTAGATAAAGTTGACCTTGATTCAGAAGCACAGGGCAGTAAACAATCATTCTTTGCATTACTAACTAATGAGCAGTACATTTACAGTATTTGCTTAATTGATTATTTGCTTAGTCTATATAGGACATTTTGAGTATGAGTATGTATCACACACACACACAAAGATAGATACAGACTCTACAGGTGTAACATCATATGTTGGTCCGACAACTCACACATATTCAAATTAACTTATTCCTTAGCCCTTATAGTCCATACTCCTCTGGTTCCAGAGTGAATCTAGTTGCTACATCCAAAACCTGATTGACAGCTGCTCTTTGCATAACCTTGCCTAAAGGCAAAAGTAACTTTATATCAAGGCTGTAGAGGGCCAGGTTCTGAGATTGGGGATGAAATGGGCGTGGGGGGGGGGGTCTGGCAATGGCCCCTTCAGGCTGAGTCCTGCTTGGCAGAAGCCCCCGGACAGGGGGCGGGGGTGAGCAAGGCTGATTATGAAAGGTCACCTCTCTGGGCGTCAGAAAGCTCCTGTGCATCACTGGACCTCCCAAAACATCAAGACTGTCCGTACTGTCCACACATGCCCACACTCATGTAGAGAGCAATAAACACGCATGAACATGCACACATATGGGGTGATGTGAACAGTAGGAATAAAGGTGGTCCAACAGTGACAACTAATGGGCATCCAAATAAATAATAAAGAAAAGAAATGTGCATTCACACACACACACACACACACACACACATACACACACCCAACCCCAGCTAATCTCATCTCACCACAAGGTGTATGCCTGGCAGGCACAACCTTCAATCTCTTTCAGTCTTAAAACCCGAGGAGAGCTTTTTTGTGTGTGCCTGAGTGTGTATGTGTGTGTATGTGTGTGTGCATAAACCACTGACTTACCCAACAACATGTTCTGAGGTCCATGTTCTGTCAGCCTAAAGTGGCTTCCCTAACCATATACATACAGGCCTTAACACAGCCTCCATAACACACTTCATTTAATAAATGGCATAATGAGTCATTAACAATGGCCTTTCACTGAAAGGGTACATAAAAACATGTTAAAAACAAGGACAGAAACAGAGGCTTCAATTTGTGTGTGTGTGTATGCCAGAGCATGAACTGAATATAAATTGGTAGGAGCATTAAATATTGAACAGAAAAAATATTCCCAGCCCTGTCTTTGCTTATATAACCGCACTGGCATGATTCACATAAGGGGGAATGGGCATATTTTGAGGCCTGTGCTTCTTGGCACAAATGTACAGATATGCAGTACGTCTTCCTCCCACAGCTACTTAATTAGATCACAAAGCCCCACTAAATTTCATCTCAACTCCAAAGCCTCTGCATTCATTTCCTGTATGCATCATGACTTAAAGGAAATGGATCTGCCCTGAAACACAATTTCTACACTATTTTTTTCCCAGCCATTGATGTATACTGAGCTTCTAGGGCTTCCCCATTATAGTCGAGCAGATGTTAGTCACTGAGAAGAGTCTTAGTTTAACATTGTGTGGCTGGAAATAAACATGCAGCATTGTTTTGATAAGCTTGTAAGACTATAGGTTATAATTAAACAAAGAAAAATTAACATTGCCTTACAAAAAATGCAATTTTTTTGAATTAAAGTTTGAATACTGTTTTTTTTTTTTGGCTTAACATTTGTGACTGATTAATGATCAATGATCAATTTCAGTCACATTCAACCCCCCAAAAATATTGAGATTCATATACTGTTGGAAAGAGATCTTTAGCTTTCTAAAGACATCACAATATTGTCTTTGTACTTCAAATATTAAGTGAGATACAACATATTATAATGACTGTCACTGAACTGTGATTTTGAGAAAAAGCCCTCCAAAGAAAGTGTTCTAATTTGCCTTTACATGCCAGCAGTCTGCAGTGATTGTAGTCTAACCACCTCATTTGGTATCTTTCAGTTCTTTTTCTTGTTCAGTGAGAGAAATCTAGTCTCCTTTGGGCTTTAAATAGTGCATCAAAGTCAGGCTGAATGTCTGAGGTAGAGATGTGAATCAAAGCTGACAGATGATCATCAGTGAGAGAGTATCTATACCTGGCTTTGGTAAACTTCATCACTGAATGTTTGTTCACATACTGTATGTAGGTAGAGCCAAAGAGAAGCAACGTTTTCTGAGCATGTCTCCTCACTTAAAGTGCTCTGCAGTTACCGCATCAGACTGCAGGTCAATGAGTTCCAGCTGAACTTCCCTGGGTGCATTATCCACACTGCAGGTAAATGGAGAGGAAATCATGTGCATTTCACCCACGATTGTTCCGAGAACTTCAAATCGCCTTAAAACCCTCGACATGCAGGCTCCTAACATGGATGAGTACCTGCCGAGGTGATCAGCTGATGGTGTGACTTCTCATTTGCACGCGAGCGCGAGTGTTGCTCTTCACTCGGCTTGAAAGAGACTGCACCAAGTTGTGCATTTCATGAACAAAAAAGGCTCTTGTCTTAGCAGGTTTTTGTTCAGTTCATTCATCGGGGCAAAATCTGCCATCCAGTCCCCATCTAACAGCGTCTGGGATGTCTCTGCCTTTCTTCTCACAAAACTCTCAAATCCCTGCTTCCAGTTCCCCAACTCTTTTTAGCAATTCGTCCAGGCTGACAGCTGTGTGGTAGCTGATGTCCCTATGCTTAGTCTCACACTCCAATTGTGCAACAAACATGATGAAGTTTACCATTCAACATGAATTACATGGTCAGTTTTTAGTACTGACTTGCACAACACATGCTGGTGTATAAAACAATGCAAAAGTACTCATTTTCAATTTCACAGCTGTGTTCAATATAATAGCATTGTTTTTTAAAACGTGAGTAAAGACAAAATCCTTATAATATTTTTTATTTTGATGTATTGGGTATTAATGTATTGGATTTGGTGTATATCCTAAATTAAAATGTGAAGAAAAATGTGTCATTTTTTAATAATTTTACAGAAAATGAAGACAAATAAATATTAGATTGTTCAAAAAAACAGCACTGTCTGCATTTTTTTTTTTTTTACAAACTCAAATATTTACTGCATGAACTGAAGAATCCTCAGGATTTAGCATTCCTGTGAATCACTAAAGTCATATTTAGTTGTTATGACGATGAACCAATTGTTGATCAACATTTGGCACCTATGAACAGGTATTTTAGCCTCACAATTTCTCTGAATTTCTTGGTTTTGTTTTCAATAGGCTTAAGGTTTGGGTATTGGGTTGGTCACTCCTGAACTTTAATTTTATTGGTCTGGAACCAAGATGCTGCTGGTTTACTGGAGTGTTTGAACATTTCAACATGACCTCTTCAAGTATTTTGATATAGGCAAACTGATCCATATATATATGGATCAGTTTGCCAATCAAAATTCTGACAAAAGTTTTAGAACACCTCGGGTTTTCAGTTTTTATTGAAATTTGTGTAGTTTAATGTCTGATCAGACAGATGATCTGATAGCCCAGGCGTATGATATGAATTGCCTTGGTGTAGGATGAAGTCCTGTTTAACTAGGTCTAGACCATTGGGTTCTGCATAGCTCTAGCCCTAGAAAAAGACCATCAGGTTTCCACCTCCATGCTTATATACAGACAGGAGGGGGTTAATTAACCAACAAAAATTGTGACACTTATAGGAAATGTTTGGATCAACTTTCAAGACTCCATTTATGTCCATTACTGCACAAAAGCTACTATTACTTGACTGCTGAAATTTGATCTCTCTCTTTGTTGGATCAGACAGTTAACTACTTATTATTGTCCATTTAAATGTCCCATATTATACACTTTTCTGTTTTTTTTATTTGAAAATTTGACATCCCTAACAAGAGTTTGAGTACCAAAGATCATCCTAATATAGCTTTGCACTTCCTTTCTCGAGGTTCTATCTGAGCTTCACCTTCTGGAACAGAAGACCTGAGAATGACACCATCCATACACAAAATAGTGAGCCTCTCTATTCATAATACATTTGAGACTTGAGTCTGTGAACTTGGGGAACTCTTGTTCCAGTCTTTACATGGCAGGGAACATTATGTTTTTCCTGCCGCGCTCATAAGGCAATAATATCTCGACAGAGAACCTCAAAGGAATACACTCTCTTTGGCAAATTAGCACTTTGAGCAACAAGCCATTGTTCTACAAGAATACTGGTTTCCTTTTTGTGTGTTCAGAATAGTGTCAAGCGTGTGTTAGGCTGTTCATTGAACATAAACCTTGTCGTACAACTACTTTTATGCCTCAGTGGACTAAATAGAGCCCCAGAAGAGCTGGCTATTGAAAATCAAATATGTGTGGAGCATCAGTACCATCTGTCATCTACTCAAAACTTGCCATAAATGTCCCGTCAGATTGGTAATTATAGTTTATATAACCGGGTTGTGAGAAAAAACAAAAACAAAAAAAAAACAAAAAAAAAAACAACTGCCTACTTTCTCACGTGCAACCCGGGAAACCACAGTGTGACGTTGGCAAGATAGACAACTGGTTTTAGAAGTTTTGAAATACTGTTAGACACAGCCCTACGCAGCCCCCACCACTGGGTGCACTGTATGTATGTTATTTCTATTTTTATGTGAAAATTCTTGTTTTGTTTTTCCCCATTTCCCATTTGCAGAAAGAAAATCAGCAGGCCCCATAATGACTTCTTCGCTATCTTTGATTTCCCCCCCTTAAGCTATATGTTTCCCTGACAAAAGCACCCAGTCGCAGATGTGCATTGTCTCTGTCTATAAATGTCTCACATACGGAGGGAAACGCTTAACAGAAAGTGGGCTTACGTACCACATGAAGACATACAAGGAGAGGTGGGATCAGAAGGAATCTGGTAGGGCTGCTCCATCAAATGCCAACCAAGCAGACTTCCCACACAAACACATCGTAAGGCAAACATGCAATTGCTGAACGTAGAATACACTGAAGCTGAAATACTACACACATTTGTGTTTAATGCTAACCACTAATGACTGCTGACATTTACACCAGGGAGACCGCATGATAAGGGTTCTTTATAAAACGACAACATTAAGGGTATACTTTGCAATATACTATACCGTAGGTGTTTACTGCTGCCATAATATCCTAAACCAGTTTAATTTTAGGCAACAAACACTGGTTAACCATAAATTATAAAACAAAAACAAACACTTGGAAATTGAATGTTGAGCATAGTACCATTGGAAATGTTCAGAGATCAGTATTCTCCGCAGTCAAAACCTATAAACTTACTGGCATGAGCAAACATTCCTCTTAATTAGTGAGATATTCAATGTATATCTTCTTATTAATCCAAGGCTTCAGCATCCCTTTGTGGTCTTTCGCCCAAAGGAACGTTCTTGTCTGCAGTGTTAACAAAACAGGCATGACCGCAGGCATAGCCAAGTACGCAAAAGGCTTACATTAGCTATGCTTAGCCAGTTAGCTGGCTTGGTTAACAGAAAACACGGCTTTTGCAAATTGTGAGGATAAAAAGGTAGAATTCTAAAAAAGCAAAAGGAGAGGGGTGGCTTTCGTAGCGATTAGGCTGTTGGCTACAAGCAGCCAGATGGCATATATGGATCTATAGGAGGCTGTTTGTAAGACAGTCGGTGGGGAAAGATATTAGATAGTGGAAAAGGACACATGAAAGGCAGGAGAATAAGAGGGGACAGCAGGAGATAAGAGGGGAGAGCTCAGGAGAGCACAAGTCAAATGAAGCGATAGGAGAAAAATGAAGAGCAGAAAGGATGCAGTGATGACAACAAGAAAGAAATGAGAAAGTGGCGAGGGGGGAGGAAAAGAGGCAGGCACAGTCTGATAGCAAAATCCTCCAGGAATCAGAATGTAGGATTACCTATTAATCATATTAATATCACATTTTTTGATTCAGAGCTCCATGCAATATTATTTGTAAACAGTCTACATTTGCATTAGTAGGCAGAACCATTTCAAGTACATCGATCTTTGGTCTGAGGTATTTTGGTGCTAGGTATATGTATGAACTAGCTTATGCTTGAGGATGGTGTTCATTATGAACCATCCGTGACTAGTGCAGAATTCTAATAACGTACACAATAATAAATACTGCTCAGGTTCAGATCAGACAGGCTATTCCTCCTAAATCATCCCCTCCAGGCTTTTTCCAGTATATAAGCATTGAAATCCCCCTAGCAGAATCTTAGATGGTACACTGAGAAGTGCTGGATATTCTTAAGTGTTTGTTGGCCCAGAGGCACAGAAAACAGCACCATAAGAGTGTTTCCTCTCCAGAAAGCCTAGCGTCAACCTGTAAGACACTATCATTCTTTAGGGAACATGTTAGATTGTGTTGTGTGTGTGGATAGAATCCTGCAGAACAATATATCCCTTTGCCTTTTTATACCACACATCAGTTGTTACTAATCCAGCTGTGCTCAACCAGGCACTGGTGAGGATCCTCATATGCTGCTGATGCCTCTCAGGAGTAGCCTTGCCCCTGTCTAGGAGTTTGATTGATGCAACTCCCCCTATTGAACAAGCCTAACCAGACCCCCTGAGTGTCATCCCAGTTCTTGGCTGCATGAAACCTTTGCCTATCGCAAGGTTCAAGTTATTAAGGCTGCTTTTAGACCAACAATATACCTCTAGGCAAACACTGCAAACCTACTTTGGTGTGGGGATGTTTTGAGAACATGAAATAAATCAGGAAGACCAGTTTGAGGGCAGCGCACATGGAGAAACCAGATATACAGTATTTGAATCACAATTGATACAGGGCACTTGCTTTAGTCTAGGGTTGTGAACCTTTGATCTGTTATTTGTCAAGTTCAGGTAGACTTTCACAAAAGAAAAATGGTTGCAATCAACACCAGAATAAATATTGATATAAAAGTGAACTAATGACACAAATTCTGAATGCGAAAATATAGACCCCATTGGTCAGTCTGTGCCACGCGACTGCAATCAAGAAACACGTTTCTATGACTTAATACATTTTCTGTATTTACTGAAACGCATGTCAGTTATTGTACATTTTCCCTCATGAAATAAAGATGTTCTCTGTGTATAAGAAAAGATAGAAGTTGTGGGGGGAGCCTGGGTTCACGAATAATGGACGGACCTCTTTCAAACATTTTATTCCCAACAATTTCCCTTTCTATCAGGTAGTACAAAATGAATCGGACTGGGGGTCAGAGGAGTGGGTTGTTTACTGAAATCCAGCCACAGGATTCCTTGGTAATGAAACCTTTGAACAGTAACCTGCTGCTGCTACTAGATTGGCTGCCAAAGTGCTTTAACAGGAATTGCAAAGTCCTGCTTAGCCACGGAATTCACACTTTGTTTTGTGCTGCTACAGCAGAAAAACTGAGGTCTGACAAACTGTTTTTTTAGCTGGGATCGTCCAAATAACAGCTAGCGTTATTTGATTAGCAACCAATCACACTTGCCTTGGGCAGTCCTGAACCTGTGAGTGTATGTGTAGCTCGGGAAGGTGTAGGACCTTGTGTGTGTGAGATGTGTTTGTACGTACCTGACCAGTGTCCGGTGGTGGCTCCAGAGCGGTCGGTACAGGTGTTACTGACGGGCAGGAAGACGGTCTCCCAGCCACCAGGGGCGTAGCGCCAGTTGTGAGACTCGAGGATGAGTGTGCGCTGGGTGCCATAAGCGATCATGAAGCAGTAGACCACATGATGGAGCTGGCAGCCATAACCACAGCCCTTATTGATGTTACACACCAGCTTCCTCGCCTTACTGCAGTCTGGGGGGTTCTAGGAGGGGAAAGAGAGGAAAGAATGCTTAAAAGTTTCCATTTGACCTATGATTTGTATCTCTCAAAGCCCTCCTCTCTGAACTGTAATAATACATGGATGATATATAGTTTTCGGTATTGTCTGTCTTATACTCAAACATTTCGTCACTGTCTGGCCTCACCTTTCACTGTCAAATGCTGACCTGAATCTGCTTTTAGGTGTTGATTTTTATCCTGCTTTCCTACCCACAAACACTTTGTTTCCGTTTATGGCCAGTAAAGTCCCAGGATTTCTGCTGAAAGACGGTTGTGTTTCTTGCATCTTGTTTTTTGATTGCCAGACTAGCTAGCTGTAGCCAAGCCACTACACCCAGACGTGTGATATGACTGGTCAGGATGGATACTATTGATGTTTTGTCTTCTGTTAAATCAGAGCTAAGAGTCATCATTGATTAGACATAATCAATCAATGAATTCCCGCAGCAGCAAGCTCAACACCAATTGCACTGGCTGCATTGGAGCCCGTCATCCTCCCCGATGTTCTCCATGGTCCTTTTGCCGGATAAAATGGATATACTGTTAGTGAGCCCTCCTGGGCTATGGTTGTCAGACAGATGTAGGGACTCTCTCCATCTCTGCAGCCAATGAGTGATAAGGATTGTGTCCCACTCCTGTGTGGCACTGGCGGCACTTATGGACCTGGCGGACGGTGCATCGTCTTCTCCCTGGGGCCAACCCTGGAGATCCTCTCGAAGAGGCCAAGAAGTTTGGTACCTCCCTCCGAATCTGTCAAAAACTCCAGAAAAAACTCACAAGAGGAAGTGGTCCCAAGTCACGGCCTTCCCTGCTACTGCGTACTGCATGTCACAGCAATGGACTGCGCAATCATTGGACACAGCTCCATTGGTGACTCTGGCTGAAGGGGTTCCTTCCCCTACTGCGGAGACCTTGAGTTTTCTGAATTAGGGATGAAATAAGTTTGTGGTCCAAGGGGAATTATCTACTGTTTCTGGTACAAAGATTTTGGATATTATTGAAAACTAGACTGTCACCCCACTGTCCACACTGCTATTGTACATGTAGGCACAAATGATATTAAGCTCAGACAATAGACTTCGACTATAAAGCTTCAGTAGAAGTTTGGGCTACTTGTAGAAACAAAAGTCTAGATAAACACGTATCTTCTCGCGTCAAATTCACACACTGAAGAATGTCAGTTATAGTCATTGCATTGACCTGTGGCAGCAAATATTTTGTGTTGCCATTGATTACAGCTTCAATAGTCTGTTTTGGCAAGGAGAGTTCTCTTTACAAATGATAACCTTCACCTCAATCGGAGGGTTACAATCTTAATGTAAACTAGACTAAGCTCATGCAATAGTGATCCATTGACTAATTTACCAATTTTACAATATGCATATCTCACAGTTCAACTACTTTTAAAAAAGCCATTTGTTAATCTATGCATTTTAAATATCTTCTGCCTAATATTACATTTCTTTTTGGCTACGGTCTTAAAATTGTCTTAGAAAAAGAAATAGTTGCAGGGCAGCTCATTGATCATATAAATGGCAACAGGCTCTTAAATAAATTCAGGTTCAGTCAGGCTTTAGCGCAGGTGACAGCACTTAGAGTTCTTAGAGTTCCTTTTAGCAGCTGACAATTGCCAAACATCTGTTTCATTGCTTTTAGATCTTCATGTTAATGGCTAGATTTGATGGAGTTGACCATCCATGTGATTTTAATTCAGTGTCTTATGAATTGGGTTGGCATATCTGCTGTCACAGTTTTAGACTTATTTTATTTCTATCTTTCTAATAAGAAATGCTGGGTGCCTTCACCTAGTTTAAAATTCTGCAGTAAAACTACTCACAAAATCCAGTATTAGGATCCACATGACGTCTATTTTTAGCATCTCACTGCTACATCTGTACATTTTAGAATAGATTTTTCTATTCGTTTTAGTAACTCATACCTCACTTGTCATTAGAACTGTATCAATTCTTCTTTTATATTTATCTGGAAATTTCTTATTTTTATGTCTTTATAAAGCACTCAAACCTTTTGAATGTGGCTCCATCCTTTTCTTGGATTTACTTTTCTTTAATTTTTGCTCTCACATCTTTTGCCATCATTCCTAAAGAAGGATGCTGTGATTCTATATATGCATGTAGTTTATTTTCAACAAATTTAACAAATCAAGAAACTCTGAAAATCCATCAGTGAGTCACGCTGTTGCACTGTGTGACATGTTCCTTCATTACAATGACACTGCAGTTTATTTTGAGGCAATCCGCACAAACTGGGAATATAATATGCAGCTGAAAATAGTGTTGTCCTCAGCAAATGCATTCACTCCTGTTTAATTAAAGATTGCTAAAAAACTAGAGTGCCCAGCAACAGTGGCACTGGGAGCTAAATAGCAAAGTATGCAGCCTTAAAAAAAATTTGAAATTATGTGTTTGTGACATCGTTGTCTAGTATGAATGAGCTTATGGTGCCTGAGAGACAATGTGGGGAAGTGAGAAAGTAAAGAGTGGGGACTAACCCAACCCTCACTACAGTAACTAGCTAAACTAAGTCTTCTACCACTCTTGATTTCTTCCCCTTTCTCTGTGATTTCCATGATCCTTCTTCTGCTGCTGGAGAGGCACTGGGGGGAAGAAACAACAATTTTCCTTTTTTGCAGGACAAAAAAAAAAAAAAAAAAAAAAAAGGAAAAAAGGAACCCCCTGTAGAGCGACACATGCTGCGTTGTCGATGAGTCGCCGTGCGGGTTGTGATTCGCTCTGCAGCCGGTCTGAGCGACTCTGCAATGCTCGTGCCAACCAGGTTCCTAAACAGCAATTACTGGCTGATGGGAGTGTTTTCCTCATTAGGCTGCTGCAGCTGTGGATGGTTCACAGTAATCAGGGCGCCCGGCACCCACCGGCTAACGCTGCCTATCACAAACTAGCAGGAGAGGAAGAGGAAGAAAGGGCGAGGAGGAGGAAGGAAAAGAGAGGGGAAACTGAGAGGAAAGGAGAAGATAAAAACAAGAGAGATGACACAAAAAGAGAGGGCGAGAGGCAAAAGAAAAGAAGGGCAAGGAAAGGAAATGAGAGAGAAAGGTAGTGAAAACTGATTACCACCAATGCTGTCCAATGACATGAACAAAGTACAGCAGTGATTGAGCTGTCAGAGGTATTTGCTCCCAGTTACAGGCCGCCTTGTTCACTACCAGCCCCATAGCTGTGAGCTAACTCACTGTATTAATTATCTACAGTGGCCTCATAACAAGAGGCCTTGTGTGACTCTTGTTTTCCGTAGACAGGCCCTGGCGCCTGAACAACAATGTCTGCATGAAATCGACACGTGACATGAGACAAGTGGTGTGGAGCCTGTCCCTGGCTGATGATGATCAGAGTGGAATGACTGAAACGCTGAGAGACATGGTTCAAGGACAATGGCGGCAGATGTGTGTACAAAGACAGTGTCTGAGTGCCGCTCCGTACTGTAGGTCAAGTGCCTGTTTAAATGCTGCACTTTGCGAAACACTGCAGTGGTTGCAGAGCGATTTAGTTCAGAGAGACCACAGCGATATTGTTTGTGCGGGGGAATATCACTGAGGAGAATATGAGAAATAGTATGTCAAGCTAGAGTAATTATCCACTGTGTTAGAAGATGAAAGGAAGCTGTGCACCATAAGAGAGACACTTCACAACAGTATTTTTTGTTTAAAGAAGTGAATGCCGGTTTTGCTGCTCTCTGTTGGCAGCGGATTTATTGTTACATCAAATGTAGACTGTTTATCCAGCTCATTTACGTTTTTACATTTGCCTCAGGGACATCTTTGGAGGACAAACACCTATTGTGCACCGCTCCTGACACATTTTAAGTTGGCAGGAGCATCATTTAGAAGCAGATCTGGGTGGTTAAGCCGCACCTGCAGTGACTGAACTGTTAAAAAGCATCATTAAGAGAGAACTCAATTCAAAATTCTGGATTTTTATTGTTGTTGCCTATTTTACAATTAGGTGTTAAGAAAGAATATATTCCATATATATTTTTTATACATTATAATACAGTATGACATTGTAAGGAAGGGGCAGAACCTAATAAGCATTGCTTCTCTCTGCTCCTTCTCGAGCTTACCATTGTGATATTTAATAACCGTTTCTGATTTTATTTCATGAAAATCAAAATCTTATGTTGCTATCAGTTTTGTGTTTTTTGTTATTTTACTTTGTTCAAAACAAATAAAGATCAAATCAAATCAAAATATCAAATCCGTAGCAGAAAATCAAACGGAAGGAGCCACAAAACTCTTGGAATCCGATTTATCGAAACACACTTGCGGGAATCGCATGTGTCCCCAAATCAACACAGATGAAAGCTCCCCAACTTTAAAAGTACTGGACACAGGTGATCGATCTCTGGGAAACGCGGTGCACATACAAACACACACCCCATTTAAAAAAAAAATACGATCACAATGTTTCATGTCTGACTAAAATAACAGTCGGGTGCCTGCAAGTACATCAAAGTCACTTTTTCTTGCTGTAATCACTCCTTCTGTTCATACTGGCTGTGAAGAGATTCCCTCTGAATATGCTTCCAATGTAACAGATGGGGGACAAAAGGCAGTTTTCGTTCGGTCCAAAAAAATATTCCAATGTTTATGCGACGTTAATGCATGCTGTCAGAAATCCGAGGTAGTCAAATCAAGGTGGGAATCTTCCACAGTTATGCTGTTTTTTCAGTTCATACTCCAACAGAGACAATGTTGTAATAGCCAGAGAGCACGGGAGGATTGATTACTGCGAGAAAGAAGTGCTTCAAGGTAAATGTGGGGTGTGTGAGTGTTGTTTTAGGAAGCTATCCTTTAATACCACAGTGTAGCGTGGAGCACAAGTGGATGAAAAGCTTGTCTGACAGAAGTCCATCTGAAGCAGCCAGCTATGCTCGCTGCGTGTTGTTATGGACAGATGGAGCAGACGCAGAGATGGAGTTAGTTAAACCGGGAATGAGGGGAGAGGCTGGTGCGGGTGGCACAGACAGCAGGATAGGAAGGAGGAGTCTGTGTGTACATATAGATGTGTGTATGTAAGTGTGTGTGTGGGGGTGATACCGAGAGACACACAGCATCCATTTTTTTTGCACATCAATCTTGTGTCTGAGCGTGTGTGTGTATATGTGACAGTTGCTTGCATAGGTGTGGGTGAATCCATCTGTGCACAACTGTGTGTGTGTGTGTATGTGATGAATTAGTGATGGCAGCTGGTGGAGCGGTGTGATCCCTCAGCGGTGGTGACAGCAGCTGTTAGTGGTGCTGTCTCCGCCCAGCCAGACTGACTGGGTTCTCTTCATCAAACACACCAGCTCATTAATGCTGCAGGGCCCAGTGCTGCGCCGCACCGCCCCACCCCAGAAAGCCAGCAAGCACCAGAGCTGGGGAAAGGGGAATCGGGGCGGCTGGGGCTGAGCCGAAGAGTCCCGGGTCCCGCATCTACTGTATCCAAGCCCGAGCCAGCATGTGCGTTCGTGTCTATATTTGCACTGCGTCAAGCTTTTTTTTTTCCTTTTTGCATTTTCTGCATACAGCATCTGCCGATCTGTCATTTTGCGCCGCTGCAAACGCGCCGGTGTGTTTTGGTTGCACGTGTGTGTCACCGAAGCGCTGACAGGCGACAAAGATTCCCGCGTGTCACATCTGACTGCTGTAACAGTCCGCTGTCGCACTCCTCACCTGCTCCTCGCGGGAACTAATGTTGACAGTTATGGATGGTGCAAATGAGACGAGCAAGTGTGAAAGATGGCCACGAAAACGCATATGTGCATTTGTACGTGTGAGGGGAAACATTCGCATGAATACTCACGGTATATTTGTGTCTGTGCGTGGGTGTGTACGTGTGTGTGTGTGTGTGTGAGATTCTGTGTTTGAGTGAGAGAGAAGCAGCAGGTGTTCCAGTAGATACCTGTAGGTAGGTGATTCTGTTCTGGACCAGATCCGACAGGTCTTTAGCTTCCTTCTCTCTCCAATCTCCCACTCCGTCCGCCTGGCTGAGGTAGTACAAGTCTGTCATGATGGACCTGCGACCACAAAAACAAACACATTTCAATACGTGAATCATGTTTTGTGTGTTTAATATCTTTTTTATTTCACTATGAGTCAACAACAAAAACATGTCTGCCCTGATACAATATCAGTGAGAGCAAACTGTTTTTTCTCATACCCACATCCCTACCCTCCCTATAGTCTCTTAAGGGAAAAAACAGAACTCACTCACATACACAGAAAAAAACTTGAAATGTAGGTTCACATTTAAATAACCAGCTGAACAAAGCCAAAGACACTATCTACTGTTATTATGGATTATTTCCTTCCTTCCATCCATCCAAGTAACTTATTACTGTATATCACTGCTTTGCTGTTATGATATCTTGATACATTGCAGTTAGTTTTTTAACTGTGTTTTGTAAGGTGTCCTTGAGGGTGATGAAAGGCGCCCATAAATCAAATGCATGATTATTTTTCCCCCCCTCGAATATGGAAACAAAGCACCAGTTTCTTACTGACTTTTGTCAAACCTACAACTGCACTTTCAGGACAGAAAACTATTGTAATGATGATAATATCCTCCGTTGTAACATGGCACAACCACAAAAATCACATCACAATCACAAAACCCATGAGGCACTTGTTGGTAATATGTGTACGCTCTCAAAGATGATGAAACGTATGACCTTATGACCTCAGCTTGCACATCAACAAGTCTATCATTCCTATCAATGCTAGTGGCGGTCATTGGGAATGTGTGACAAGGATTCAGTCACAAGTTCATGGTCGAGATGCAAATAAAAGTGCGACAGTAAACCAGAGAGGGGTTTATACAGTATATACAACTAGCTCACAATCACATCGGCAAAAACATATTTAAAATGCTGCTTTATGACAATTTATACTGTCAGATGAAACTCGTCAACCGCCATCCACCAAGGAGGTTATATATTCAACAGTGTCCGTCTGTCTATTTGTTGTTAACTTGAAAAGATGTTGTCTAGATGGATTTTCACCAACTTTCAGCGAATGTTGGGAGCGGTACCATGAAGAGAGGATTAAATTTTGGTAATGATTCGGAAGAAATCCTGGTTTCTGAATCGCATTAAATTTTGTTGTTTGATAACATTGCGGTAAATGGACCTTCAAATAGGCGCTATCGTTTGGGGCTACCTGCCGGTGATATCTTGCGTTTGCATAGCTTGGCCGTATACTTGGCAGAGGTCTGTGCTCTCAGAGTGCTTTTCTACTTCTTTACTGTTTACCAAGGTTCCTCTAACTTTCATATCTTCGCAGAGCTCTTCATGGATTCACTCCAAGTTCCAACTGATTCCAAATTATATTCAGTCTGATCATGTGGGAGTTGGTGTGTTTACTATATTGCCATGGGTCTCAGGTAATTTTATGATTAATATTTATGATTTATTTGATATAGATACTGCACAGCATATACTGACAAACTGAAACCACTATCTGATGTAAATATCAGTGTGTATAGCGGTTGTTTGTAACAGCCATCCCTGCTTTTGTGATATTAAGAGATTAAAACAGTGAGTTAAAAAATACTGTGTGTAATAACCGAGTGGACTCACCATCAGCTCTGATACACGGAGCATCATAATGAAGAAGAAAAAGTAATTAAGAAGAAAAACTTGATTATCCTAATTTTTCCTTTAGTATTTGCCCGTTTATATATTAAATGAATGCATGCACCTTGGATCTTGTAAGGAACTTTAATCGGTGCTTTATGTTGTTGCAAATCAGAACTGAGCAGCACAGCTTCATGGTTTTACTGAATTTATAGGATTTATCAACGCACTACCTCGATTTTTCACTTATTTACTGGATCAGCCAAAAAATAAACACACAAAAAACATTATTTGAATATACAAACAGTTTCTCGGTTGAATTTCTGGTAAATGGACTACATAACAGTAGATCAAAGCAAAATTACACATATCATTATAAAAGATTTTATCACCCAGCCTTACTGGAACGTGCATAGAAGTTATATTTACATGATCTCGGCTAAGTGAACTTGAATAATTTATAAAGTGCATTGTGTTGTATTTGCATGCAGCATCCACTTAAACTAAGCCTCGGCCCCCGTGCGACTTCCTGGAGACAACGTTTTTGCGAACAGAAGTTGCGGCTGCATTATGGTGAACTTTTAAAACGTGCGCTCTCATGTGTACGCCAGCAGTTCAGAGTGTGGAGCCAACGGATATTTCCCACAACACAGAGTAGCGCAGTGAGTAGCAGACGGCTTATGTTAACAGTAATGAGTGTTAAACATTACCGAGGCCAAACACGCTTAAAAGTTATTTATAGGAAAAGTGTGGTTTCTGTCATGCCGGGTGACAACGTCGGAGTCTTTCTGGTTGTTTCGCTCTTACTTGGATTAAGTCTGCCATCTGCAAGCCCCTGACAGCGAATTTGTGTATGTGTCACACACTGCCAAATATCATGACCATCCCCTTACAAACATGCCCAGGGGCTCCGATAATGTGCTGCTAAGGGCAGATACGACCACATCTCACGCTCTTGCTCACACACACACGTGTATGCAAGCTTAATTTATTACTCACTTCTTTGACCCAAATCAGTCACGTTGTGTATGACTGTGAGTTCTTATGCATATATTCAGTAGCTCATGCAAAGACACGCACACACACACACAAAGCAGATAAACCTACCACGTCCCATTATAACAGAACGACAAAGGGAATAGTGCTACTCTCCACAACTAAGATTGCATCATTACTCATTGCCTTCCAGTGGCGCGCACAGGGGGAGCCATCACTGACCCTGTGTGGGAAGGAAAAAGCAAACCACCCAGAAGGAATCAACAGACAAGTCCCTGAGGGGTTTGGCAGCAAGATGGGGGAACACCACCAAGCCATGAAGTCCTGCATGAGTGTTGAGGCTGTGTGCACTGTTTGTAACCATGTGTGTGTGTGTGGTGTCGCACACATCTCATGCTCGTGGGCTTCCCGGTGTTTCGGCTTTGGCTTAAACTGCAGACGTTCAGGCTGCAGCCGCTGGGCTTGGCGGCCTGAGCAGAGCAGCTGTAAGCAGTGATTTTCTGCACCAATCAGAGAGCAATTACAAGGTTTCAGGTTTTACATTACAGCCCGACACCTTCGCCAGGCCAGGTGAGACAGAGGCTGGGCAACGGTTTCTTTTTCACTGGCTTATAGGCCTGTAATGTTCTGTTCTATGACATGCCCTCAGTCAGTTGGAGGAGATTTAGGACAAAGCAGCAAGTTTACCCAAACTCAACTTCAAACTAAACTCTGATTTTTTTTTGTATGTCCTAGGTCCTTTCCATCCTGTTGCAGAAGTAGATAGATGGTTGGGCTTCACCTTTAGTCATAATAATTACAATGTATAGTTTTTAATTTTCATTTTATTTTTCAGAATGGGAGAGAACTTCAGAACATACAAATGTTTGCAGCATGTATTGTGTAACACAACATGGATGTCATTATCTCAATAGCAGTCAATACAAATTGTCAGATTTTCTCTGCCCAAAGTTCAATAATGAATTCTTCATTTTCTTTCCTGTGTCAAAGGTTGCGTCGTTAGAGCTTCAATAATTAGTTGATTCATTCTTAAACACCGTTTTAATCACAGATACAAATATAGCATAAAATAGAAGCCAGAGGAGGGAAAAAAAGTCACGCATTTTATTGTAAACTTAATTTCTGCATGTGAATCAGGTTAATGACTCAATAAAAGGATAAATTGCCATTATTTACAGATAAGAGATGCAGATAATATGCTGGGGTTAATGCAACTAAAGTTGGTTTTGCTAGATTCATCTCTGTTTCCGTGGAGATATTCCCGTATATACATCTCGTACTTCTCGACTCAACATTTTGATAGGGAGGCAGACTCTCCTCCAGGTAATGTGTAATCCAGCACAACATCAAAAAGTCAAACTGTTATCATAGTCATATTACACTAAATTACCTTAAGGTGAACTCCAGCACTTTTTTGGAATTTCTACTGCAACTTGCAAGCTGACAATTTCTGGAGAATTTTGGCCAGTGTAGAGTATGACTCACAGCTCTTTCTTTAAAAGCTTCTCAGAAGTGGACGTGAACTTCCTGACAGCTCACAGTCAACCGTTAGGGCCCCAAACCACCAATTTGTTTGAGATCTGACTCAGAGTTAGCTAACACACGTCAGCAGACTCTTATGTAATGAAACCTAGTCACCTCAGTACAGTATCTCTGTATCAGTTTAATAGGAAGAGGATTTGCATCCATGTTTCTTATGGCAATAAAATGCATTGATACCAGCCTACTACTGTAGGGGCTTCCCTAAAGTACATTGGAGTATTCATTTATTTTAGTAGTTGGAGGTTCCCCAGTTGTTTGGAATTAAAGCAGTTTCCATTTTTTGAGCAATGAACTGTTAACTACAAAAATAGATTATTTAAGCCTGATTTCCTACTAGTCATCCAGCATGTATCAATGTAGATAGTGCTACTGTGTTTTATTGCTCCATGCATATAATACGTTATTTACACTCTGTAGAAACAATGGTGTTCACTGTCTTCATTTCCTGCTGCGAACATTTGAACTTTGAACATTATAAAACTATATTGGAAAAAAAGATCTGCAGTGATAATAATAATGCAGTGACAACTTACACTGTGGGAGCTGGTAAGTGCTTGCATACTTTTTTAATGTGTTACTTTCACATTTTACTTAGGAAATCTTCGCAACAAGAACCCTTGTTCCTGAGCAGAATCTAAATGAAGGCGTCAAACATTGTCATTGCTCTTTCCATATTTGCCCCTATCCGCGCTGACTCTCTCAGCCTTTGCCTGACGCATATACAAAGAAATCTGTTGGCCTTAAAAAGTGAACGTGTGTAAAAGTCTGAGTGTTTGTGTACAGTACGTGCGCGTGTGTGTACATCCCTGTCTGTGTGCACAGTTGTGAGGAATCACTCCTTGGAAAGCTGCTTAGGCAGCGTTGAGTAAGACAATGGGCCCTGTAAGCCACTTGAGCAGGATTAAACACTTGGCTACGTGACATCAGGCCTTTCTTCATTCAGCTGTGTGGAAGCCTTCCATCCAGAGGACAGCGAGGGCGTGTCTCTGACCTTTACCCGGTGCTGCCTTCAAGGCCTCCTTTGATATAATCAGTAGGCAGCAGCGTGAAACCCAAGGCCTGCGAGTCCCTTATCAGCACTAATTGCTTTAAGTAGAAATGAGGAAAGATTAAGTTTACTGATATATTTATTTACAGCAGGGGTGTCAAACTGCAATCCAGAAGGGCCGGTGTGGGTACAGGTTTTTGTTCCAACCAAGCAGTAACACACCTGATTCTACTAATCAACCACTAGAGCCCTTGATGAGGACATTCATTAGTAGGTGTGTCAGGTGTGTGACTCCTTGGTTGGAACAAAAACCTGCACCCACACCGGCCCTTCTGGATTGCAGTTTGACACATGTGATTTACAGGATTCTCAGCTGTTTATTAGGCAGTTCCATATACGCAGGGCTACAGATAATGATTATTTTCATGAATGGTTAATCTATTTTCTTTTTTTAATTTGAGATTAAAGGACTGTTTTGTCTATAAATTAAAAATGTAATGTTTAAAATGTCCATTGCATATACTGAGAGCTGTTTTAAAAGACCCTGCAAACCTGTGGTACGCTCATTTACAGGACTGTACAGACTGATATCTCACTGATTCTACCTTCACCTTTACAAATTACACCTTTATTATTCTTATTAGTCCATTGAGTCAAGTGGTGTCACGGAATTACCAGGTTAGCCCCACAGACTTCCAACCCGGTCAGGGGTGTAATCAGCCAGAGTAAGAGAGGATCTTTAAATGTTTCAGTACTATTGATAATGCGAGAGCTGAGTTTCTGTGAAATCATTTATTTTTTAATACGTTACATACAAAATAGATTCCAGAGGCTAAAGATCTGAATTATAGAATTTTGTCTAAATTCGAGCAAGCACGTTGCCCTTCATATGCTTTCTAGAAAGATCTGATGTATTCCATGTGGTGGAGGCACCAGGAGATGAATCATAATGTAGCCCTCAGCAGTTCAACTGGAGAGGATGTAGTGTAGTAGCTATGTAATATAACAATTAACCCGACTAAATGGAGTCCTTGACAAATACATGTGTATGTGGATTTTATGTGTATAAAGTTCTATTTTTCTTTCCCTCATTATTCACTGTTCACCATCGTGAATTAATCAAAATAACACAGGCCCAACTATGATTTCAATCAGGAAGTATCTGATGCTGAATAAGTGAACAACCTTATCAGTCTGACAAAGCATTCAATGCAGACTTGCAGCATTTAACTGTTAAACTGTCACATTGCATAATATTAAGCTTCAGTACCCAGACCTACAATGTAGGACTATATATCTATGAATCAGGCAAATAATGTCACAAGCCTACATATTGGTGATTTGCAAGATAGAACATCATTTTTATTCATTAACACTTTAACAGAATCACACAAACAAATGAGCACTTCAGAGGCCTTCAGGCCACTATTTGGAAGGGCTCATATCTGCTAATGCCAAACGCCTTTAAAGAGTAAAATCCCACACTATTTGCTGGGGGGTATTGTTTTAAGTAATGTGAAGCCAAGAAAACCACAAAGACAGACTTGGCATTCCTTCACATCCACGACAGGGGCAGCAGTTGTTTCAAAATCAGCCAAGGGCATGAGTTTGGACTGCAGGGAGTAAACCAGGGGGAACATAGCCAGACACGTGGAGAACATGCAAACTCCACCTCCCTGCTTCCTGACAGCATTACTCACTACACCAAACAACAAAAAGATGCGGTTGATTATTATTCATTTCGCCACCAGATTTTAAACCCTTGTGGAACATTTTGACATTTACGACTGTGACCTTATCCGTGTGTTTATAAGTGACAACATGCCCACCTCTCCTGATGTCCCAAGTCCTGCAGGAGCATGTCAGCGTACTTCTGCCTCTCGCTGGGCTCAGCGATGGCCAATTTCTTCACCTCGCTGCGGACAAAGTACCAAAACTCCTTCACGCCGTTCTCCACCCGCCTCCGTAGCTCCTCCTGAGTGGGCCCGGGTCCTGCAAGGGGGGGGGGGGGGGGGGGGGGGGGGGGGGGGGGGGGGGGAGATGAGAGAAAGAACAGCCCAAATATTTATACATAGAGTGTATAAATAATGGATGTAGCCTCTGTGAGACTCGTTGGTTTGCAGACTCCTGTTTAAAAGCCTCTTTTGGCCATTGCCATCTTGTTTTTTTGGAGCCAGAAGTGCCCAGAACTGAATAAGAGTGTGGATCTGAGGAGGAGTTGTGCTAGCATCTACCCATTCTCTTAATTATGCATAACTTAAGCCTTTATAAAAAAAAAAACACTCTGGTACAGCTGTCAATATTAGGAAATTATCTATAGAGACCAAAATCTTTTTTTGTACCAGGTTGTAAACATGTTTATTTCTGCTGTAAAGTTGGGCTTTTTATAATGGGGGTCTATGGGGATTGACTTGCGTTTGGAGCCAGCCTCAAGTGGCCATTCAAGGAACTTGTCTTGTTTTTTTCCCCCATTTTTCAGCCCTGGAGGTTGCCCCTTGCTCGCAACAAAATGGAACAAAGATTCTCAGCTGCTGTGACATTTGTGGCATAGTTCTGCTCTTAATCTATGAATCTGTGATGTTAACTTCAAAGCATCTCCACGGGATTAGAGCTAGGAAGACCAAGGATGCGAAAAGGTCTTTAGGAATATTTATGCAATAGATTATGTCAGGCTAAACAGGCTAATGGCACAAAAGCAAGGTCTCTGAATATAACCATTAAAGTTTCCCCCTTTCATTCTATATCCCTGGGTGTTGCTTTGACCTCATTAAGACGTACTTGATCACTGTTTTTGTGCCTCGTCGCTCTTTCTCATGTTTTTCTCACACAGTTCTAACAACAGGAAGGAACTCTACACCCCACCCCAGGCGAACAATGTGGAGTAACCTACAAGGATAACACAGCTGCCTGCTCTGGTTTCTGCCGAGAGAAACAAAAAAAAAAAGGAAAAAAAAAAAAAAAAAAACGAGGGAAGGGAAGGGCAGCCTCGAGCAGGAGAAGGAACTATTTTTTTTTTCCTCCACCTTCCTATCTCGCGCTGTCTTCTCTCCTCACTCCCTCCCTCGGCAAAAAAAAAAAGGCTGGAGGGTATTTTTAGCTTTTTTTTTCTTCCCCTGCAGCACGATGGAAAGGCTGACCCTGTGCTGCCCTCCACGCTCACATGTCCTTTATTTTCACTCTCTCTCTCCCTGTATCTCAGCCCTATTCTCCCGTCGGAGAATTCACACTACTTCCACTTCATTCACACATACCCCCCCACTCACCTGGCAGCTTTCCTTCCCCTCTGACCACTGCTTAGAGTGGCAAATACAAACATAACCCTGCCTGATCCGATGGCAGGGCTCTGCAATCATCCCTGCTGCGGTACAGGAGATTTAACGGCGGACTAGACCGGCTGCAGGAGTAAGCTCACAAGAGCCGCCAGGCTGCTTTCTAGGGGCCGCTTCTCCTCGTAGGCCACAAACCGACAGCGGGCGAGGAGAATCTTAGCTCGCGCGTGTACTTTTGCGTTTCCCCGATTCCCGCCCTCGCTCACCGTCTCCAGTGAGTTTCTGGAAGCTGTGGATCTTCTGTTTGGCTCTGGTTAGCTGGTCCTCCAGGGAGCGCAGTTTCCCCGCGGCCAGGGACCCAGCTTCTGCCTGACCCTCCGGTATCCTGTGAGCAAAAGACAGGAGGAGAAGTTATAATGGGGAGAGCATGGGTGCACGTATGCAGCGATGCTAGGAAAGGACTGTGGAGAGAAAAAAAATATATGATTCTGCAGAAATATATCGCTGACACTGGAAAACTGATATTCCAACTTCGAAATATTCGGGAAGCAGAACCGAATTAAAATGTGCTGCAAGTCATGATTTCATTAATTATTGAAAAAGCTATCAATACGGTTTGGATAATTTATTAAAATTAAAAAAAAAATATGTAAAGTTTTTCAAAGTGACTACTCACAAATTGAAAGTGCTGTCAATCCTGGTTCACTTTATTACATTTTCCTTATGACTTACAAACTGGAGTAGAAACCAGTATAAACTTGGAATCAGTTTAATTTTATTTCCCCTCATCGTGGCCACGCAGCACTACAGATCAATTCGCTTAAGAGCATTTAAAGCAGGACGAGAGATTTTTCTCCTCGACTCGGGCGCCGACTTCAACCGTCTCTGCATGACTCGCTGTAATTAGCCTTTCCTCACGATTCTCACTCTGGAGAAACATGGCGGCTGTTAAGGAAATGTCAAATTCCTCCTACACTTTCCGACTGAAATCGGTTTTGACGAAGCGGGAGCGGGCCACATGAGGTTGCACGCTCCCACTTCATTTGATAGTTTCATCTTGCAGTTTTAATAGTTTACGAAGTTTGGGAGTTTAAAAAGGAGGTGACAACGTTTATGACCCAAGCATTTACTGATTGAACTGACATGTTTAAGTATCCAAGTAGGGTATCTTGATTTTCATTTGCTTGTTTGGGGATGTAAAAGTAGCAATGAAAGCCCTGCTGTGAAGGCTGGCATCTTTAAAGGTCTCATATTTTACTCTTTTCCTCGCTTTTATTTGATAGTTTTGATAGTACCAAAAATCATCTCTTTTATAGTTTTACATCTCCCATCTGGAGGCTCTAGAAAGAGCAGGATTAGAAGCCTTGAATTCACATACACTGAGAATGGACTTTACTGTGATTTATGGAGAAATGTGCATATACATCTATTCTGCATTTGTTTTAATGAGGGGGAGGAATAGATGTCATTATGAGGATTTTAACAGCTTTTTTCTGGACAAAACATATCCGGTCATTATTCAAAAATACAGTGTGTCAAATAAAAGCCTTTTACATGGCATGCTCTAAAAAGACAAAAGCAAAAACACAGCTTATGGACTATCCTAGGAGCAGACTTCACCATTAGGCAAGGTAGATTACTGCCAACTAAAACAGCTATAGATTTATTATGATGTTAAGATATAAAACAAATTATGAAGCGTTGGAACTCATTAAATCCTAAAATTACATGCAAAAGGGCCCACACACAAAGAACTGATGTCTGAGCGTGCTACAGATTAATGGACTCTTCCTTGAGTGGAGAACCCGCTGCGACCGCGGTGAATGTCTCGACTCATGCAATGATACAGAAACTCTATATGGAACTATAGAAAAAATTAAAAGAGTTAGAATAGTGACACTGCGTTATCACTTAAACAGAACTCCAGCACGTTGAATTGACACAGAAGCACGGCAGATGTGTCAGCTTTCAGCTTTATTGCGGCCGTTGGGTTAATGTAACGTACGAGTCACGGCTCTTTGTGATGAAGCTTTCCCGGAGTGGTTGTGAATTTACCAAAATTAAGGGTTAGTCAGCAGATCCGACTGGAATCTTTCACTGGTGCCTCACTGGAGGCGCAAACACAAAAACAGGATCTGATTTTAATGCGTTGAGTCACACGCGCTGAATTCAGTAGAGCGGAGGGAAAGAAAACATTTTTTCTTATGTTTTAAACAACCATTATTTAATATGAAAGGCACAGAGCGATTATTTAGATGGGAAGAGCCATATAGGGAAGCCTGAATGTGCTGAGAAGAGGGAGCATGAGGAAATAAAATAGCTGCTTTCTTTAGAGTGTTAGAACATGAAACAGAGGTGTGACCAGGTGAAAGCCTTCACCTGCATTACTACAGCTGATGTGTGATGTTATATATAATAGCATAGCTCCTACAGTGAAGCTTAAACTTATCACCCTTACGATTTTTGTAATAATTAGTAATTCGTACTAAAATACGATTTTAGTATTTTACCTTTATAAAGCTGAAGTAACTAAAAAAAAGCCAACATTGACTCTCCCCCCCCTACACGTCAAAATATTCATATTACACACAATAAAACTATTTAAAGATCTGTGGAGTCTGAATAAAGCTACAGCAGATTGTTCCTTATTACAACACAACCTATGCAGGAAACATCAAATAGCCATCCTGCTATGCCAATGAATACATTCTCTGGTCACGCCTCTATTTATTATATTTATAAATATATATGAAATGAATATAACCGCTTGAATATTTATAAATAAATTTGGAATGAATAAAATATACATGGGCCATTTGATATAAACACAGTCACATCACCCACTCAAATAAACTGCTCCAAAGTAAAAAGAGCGAGTGCACACAGGGGAACAAATGAGAGGCCGGGATCACCCAACGGAAGGCACAGTGGAACAACATTGGTTTTTGAGACACTGTCGTACATAATTTCAGGTGTTAATGAGGACATCTTGATAAATCTATAGTTATCTCCTATCTGCTTTTAGTTGGTTAATGGTGAAGCCTGCTCCTGCCTGTAGGAAGTACATTCTGTCCATTTACTTAATTTATAAACTGTGTTCACAGTTGGAGGTCCTCCCTGAAGAAAGTATTATGCTTATCAATAAAAAAAATATGCAATTTCACATCCTTTTAGATGATTATTACCAACATATTTGTGTACAAAAAAAGCTAAAAATAGGAAACATAGAAAAGCTTGAATGAATAAAAGAAATTCCAGAAGAAATAAGAATTTCTAACTATCCGGTTTACAGTACGGTACTAAGCTTTCTACTATAATGAATAAAACGTGGAAAACCCTGTATAAAAGTCACAACATACTTGGATAGAATTAACTTTCATTTGAGAAACTGGACAGACGTCAAAGCTATTCAAGTGCAGCAAATAAGAACAAATATGATTTGCTACAATACTGTGAGCATCTGTCAGTGCTCTCCACTGTGGAACAACCCTCTCATGTTCCTCAGAACGTCGGCTGCCGTTACTGCTGCAGTGGCCACGTGACCCGTTCTGTGGTCGATGTGTGAAGAACTGAAAAGGTCAAACACAACATGTAGGTCACGACCGCTCATTGCTTCCTGCTTGCTACTGGGCCACATCTATTTATGCTCTTTTTTTTTTTTTTTTTGAGAAAGCGTGTGACAGGATTACAGCGATGTGTGATCGAGGATCATACTTGGATAGCTTAGGAGGTGTCCTCGTATTTTAAATTACATTTGTGGTCCATTTGATGTACTTACAGTAATTAAACTAATTTCAAGAGCGCATTATGTCAACTGCTCTGTTGAAATGACGTGTTACATACATTATAAATACCTGATATATATAATGTTTTAATTATGGCGACATGATAAAAATGAGTTAAAAAAAGAAGGGAGCCCCGACGTTATAACAAATCAATTCCGCTACATGAAAGTATTAAAAAAGGAATATGTTTGAATGCACAGGGGCATTAGCGAAGTGCTGCAAAGGCCATGTTAATGAGTCATAAAGGCATGCAGACTCAATTTGCTCCCAGAGTGAGGAACATCAGTCGCTGGCAGGCATAAAGACGAGACTTTTTAACGTCGCAATGGTTCTTCCCACTGCACGTCTCCCCCCTTCGCTGCTCAAGCCCCTGTCCCCGAGAAGCCCTGGCCTCCCACTTCACTGAGCACTAGCTAAGCATTGTGCTTCAAAGCCGTGGAAATAACGGAGGAGAAGAGCGAGGGTAATATAAGTAATCAAGTAGCTGCATGAATAGTCACGGATATACATCTTAAACACTCTTGCGTTTCCTTTCGTGGCGTGTCCGTTTCGGCGGTCTGACACAGATCACCTGAAATGTTACCCAGGTGCATTTCCTGTATCACTTCTTCTTCCTATTCTCTGAAAGCACATTCACTGCGTCTTCCAGAGACCCCACCTTAAGCTGCTACTTACACCGCTCTACAGGAAGTAGGACTGTTACTCAGAGACATAATCTCTCAGGGGTTTTAAATGCCGCTGAAAGTGTAAGGAAGCAACACGATATCGCCGCCAACAAGGCAGACGAAGTAGGCCACAGACCAGCACATGCTAATGAATGCAGACATGGTATAGAGGGTAGCTAACATGCTCCGAAGAGACGTAAACTGCTGAGACACGACGCTGTTGCAGGCAAAACAAAGCACCCAACCAGGATATAACCAGGTATAAACAAGAAAGAAAAAAAAACAAAACACTCAGCATTTCAAAAACCCACAGACACGCGTGCACAGGAAGTATTCCATCGCTGTGTACAAATATACAAATGATTCCTGACGGTATCTCTGGAGGATCTGAAGCGGAGGCTAGACAAGGCAGCTGGATTCAACGGCATCTTAATCAAATGATACAGGAGAGGTAACAGATGAGGGGAAAACTCTGACTCGGGGGAGGCGGGACAGGGAAGTGTGTGTGTGTGTGTGTGTGTGTGTGGGGGGGGGGGGGGGGGGGGGGGGGGCAGGAAGCATGGGGCGATGAGCGGTAAGCAGGTGAGGTTCAGCACGCAACCCAGTTTCCCTTCTGAAGTGCCGCCCCAGCTGTCGCTCTATTGGCTCCCACCCCCCTGCACCCGGTAGCCGTGGAGTTCGCGGGGCGTTCAGAGCCGGGAGGAGCAGATTGAACGGCGGCACCCCCCGGGTGCGCATGCATATTCCGGTTGGTGTGATTTAACACACTCCAGTTGACTTCAATAGAAAACCCATGTGCTGACCTGGAAATGCATATGGACAGAGATGAAAGACGGGGCTACATGGACGCAATTTGCTTTTGCATTAAGAAGGAACTTTGATATAATACTTGCGCGGATGAACGTGCGCGCGTGTTTCTGTGATACATCAAGGGCCAGCCGGACACGTTCCAGCTCAACCACTTGACTCGATAAGTCGAGGTAATAAACCGCAGGAATGCGGTTGGGGAAAAGCGAGTGAACACCGCAAACGGGTGGAAAAGTCTGGCAGAACCATGAAAAAGCAGCGTTCGCCACTCAAAATCGATTTGAAAAGGCCTGAGAGGAACACTGAACCGTTTGGTGACAATGCCACCTGGTTTGAATGTGTCACATTGTACTGTAGAATGGTTTGCTTCTGTTGTGTTTGTGTCTAATCGATTTAACTCATTTCCTTCCTCCGCTGTGTCTGTGTTGAGACCGCCGATTCATACAGTATAATCCCGAGTAAACCGATTCTGAATGGCGCATTCTTGCCTCGGCGCAGCCAGAGCGAGCCAAGGTCTGCCCCAGTTCCTACTTGACAGAGATGTCCCGACCGTAGACAGCTCCCACAATGGGGGCTAATGTTTGCGGTGGTTGACCTTCCCTCGCCTGAGCCTGAGCGATGGCCTGGGTCCGATGGGAGCGGCCGCGGCATCCGTTTGGTGCGGCTACAGCGGTTACAGGAGAAATGAATCCTCTTGCTGCCTCTTCACATACGGGCCGACGGCACCCGTATGATACCTACAACTAGGGCGGTGCAATTAATTGAATTTGAATCATGATTTCGATTTGCATGTCAAATGATCTCCAAACTCATTTAATCGACTTCAGAATTTCTGAAAAAGCAAGTACGCGAGTTCCTAAATGTGAGACTGTGTACTAGATCAATCAATCTATCCATCTATCCATCCATCCATCTCAGTGACAAGATTAAGTCTTTTACTCACGTCTCTCCATTTGTATTATTTTTTATAAAAATCATGATTTTGTGCGATTTTTTTTGGACACAAAATAATGATGTAACCGTAAAAGAATGATACATTTTAAATATTTAATCCACGTGGAATATAAAACTTGTTGATGTCGTGAATACTTGTCGTGTTTTCCACCTTTTAAATACCTTAGTTTTTTGAAAGTTAAACTATCTGTTACCTAGTTTTCAAGTTTTTAAAGGTTACACCACATGTTAATTTTGTCACTGACATATACGTATATATAGCAACATAACATGCAAGATTTGCTATAAGATGATATCTATGTGGCAACACAACAAATATATTTAACATCTCAAACAAAAGCTCATGCTCAGTAAATGCATTGTGTAACTAAAACAATACATTTTCAATATTGAACAAAATAATCATGTTTTTTTTTTTCCTTTCATAACCGACCAGTCCTACCTACAACTGTATGAGGCTCCCTCTGCACTCACATTTACATGAAGGACAGGTAACTATGGCAAGTCATGTAGAGAAAAAGAAAACCAGCAAAAAAACAAAAACCGTAGAAGCCAATGTAGCCGGAAGCAAACTGGCAAACACACAAGGGCATATAGACAGAGAGTAATTGAGGTCTAGTGGTCAATGGCCTGTGCCATTAAAAGACAATTCCATTGAAGCACAGAAGAACAATTTGTCTCAATCTTGCCCTCTTTTCCATCTGTTCTAGAAGTGCGTCACAGGGTCTATGCAAATACCTCTGCATTAGTTTTAGGGCCTATCCACTGGTCGATTAAAGCGGCGGTACACAAGCTCTTTATCTAAAACAGGGGGGCTACGCTGCCTTTTATCGCCTAATTCTAGTGATACCGTGCGACGCGTAATATCTCATGCCTTTGGCGCCACGGTAGGCTGATAACATGCCCGCGGTCCCTGCGACTCTTCCCGTCCTCTCGCCCCCTTGTTTTCCCCCCATTTCCTCCTTGCTGCTCTTTACTTAGCGCCGTCCTGGTGCCATCCATCATGCTCGCCTCCTGTTGGCCCCCTGCGCATCACCCCCGCCATCCCTCTGTCACTCTGCTGGCATGCCTTGGGCAGGGGGGTTGGGAATCGATCAGGTCCTCATCGCTCAGCCCAGCTGTCACTCTCACCCCTCGCTCCCTGATGTCACACCGCCAGGCTGCACGTGTCATCGCCACGGCGGAAGCCGTGCCTCCTTTGCCCGAGGTGACTGACGGCCACGGAGAGGGCGGGGCCAGACAGACTGAGGAACCCCGACCCCGTGCTCACCTCTCATTAAATGCTGCTGGGTGATCGGTAGGCTGGCACGAGGCCCGTCAATCAAATCACCCCAGGATTCATCCCGAATAACCGGTCCAGCCGGGCGACAGTGATTTGAATCTGAGGCCTGATTGATGGATTGCGACAATTCCATTTCAACAATTATGTCGAGTTTAGGCAAAAGGTGTATAACGTGATCGGTGGCGTGCGAAGAATCAATTGAGCAGGGTTGAATAACTTGGGTATCTCCTGCTTTTCAGTGATGCTACACAGAGTTTGCAATTTTTTTGGATCCATCAAATCAATATTCCATGCAAAAGCCCCCCATCCCGACTATCTCTCCATCGCAAAGCGAATGAGACAATGTAAACACAGTCCCTGCAGGTGCGCTCTGTGATGAATGCACAACACGGCTCAATAACGCACGTCACATCAATCTGAAGCCGCTGTGGCGCGATGACATTATCTAAGTTGAATCGCACCCTGAACCATAAATCAGCCACTATGCGGTAGATTTCTTCTGTGTAACAACTCAACGCGAAGCTGTGATTAAGCCTCAATAATAATGCCGGTTTTTATGGGTCTGAATCTCTATGAGGCCGCTCGTAAAAATTAATGCACTAATGCTACCGCTAAGCACTGGCTCTGCCTCGTGTACAACAAAAAAACCGAGAGATGTTCTCGGGCCAAATCGGCGGAACGTGTAAGTCGGCGGAATTGGCTCCGGCTCGTGCTAGTCGATCAGTGAGCAGCTAGTGAGTTGTTACATAGTCAGTCAGTCAGTCTTTGACAACCTGCCGGCTGGAGTCTGGCTCGGAGCCCTGCCTCTGTCAGCAGTTTGGTGCTGGAGTGAGGCAGAGGACGAGGGGGAGGAGGAGGAAGAGGAGGAGGAGGAGGGAGGTGAAGGAAGAGTGAAACAAGGAACTGGAGGATTGCAATGAATGTAAGAAGGAAGGGGGTTTGGCAGGGATGATGGGCGGCTTGCTAACAGCCTCTTTGCGTCTATTAGGGCTCTAATATAAGGTTAAGAGACACTACAGAAGCACTAGTGGAATTCTCTCCTGGGCATATATCTGACTGTTGCACGCACACGCACGCACAATAGCACAAAACCGAACAGAGGACAAACCAACCCCCGTCTCTGTCGATAGCTCATAAAGCTTAACCTCAGCAAGCCAGTTGCCTGCCTTCGGTTTGCTGCGCTGGATACTTAGCTGCAGCTTAGAGGGGACTTGAGAAAGCGCTGTAGCGCTGCCCCAGTAAACAACTGCGGAGGCCTCAGTCCCACATCAACAACTGAAGTCAATAACAAGCAACAAGTACGCAGTGTGTCGGGGACCCATCTGGACACCGGTCGACTGAAAGCTGCACTTGTTTTTTTCTCCTAGGTCATGAATTCCACCTTTGTTTTTGGGCCAATTCTGAATAATTACAAAAGCAAGGGATTTAATCAGGGACCAGCTGTCTGAAGCAACGTGTGTGCTACTGTGTTTTTTTTTTTAATTCTCCCCCCCCATGTTTGTGTATGTACGCTGATGAGGCCCCCCGCATCAAAGTGAATCGCAATATCACAGACGAGCAGCAGAGGCAACATCTGAAGCTTTTTGAGTTCACCGTTTCATACGGCGCACACCGGGACGCGCTGCCGCACCCCCCCCCCCCCCCGCACACACACACCCACGACGCGTGGGCCTCTGTGTTTATGTGCGAACAGAAAAACGCTGTCAGCATGCGGCGGGTAACAGCAGAACCATCTGTCTCTCTATTACACGTAGCTCCGGTGTGTGTGAAAGATGCTGCGCGGTTAATGGGCTCATACAATGTGCCGTTGTCTGCCAGATAACGCAATCAATTGTGGCGAGGTGTGCGTCCGGTCCGTCCGTCCGTTTGTCACACGTGGCGCTCCCCCGTGCACTTTGCAGCAACATTTGTTTAACTGTACGCGGCGAAAGAGATCCCTGATTAAAATGTCACAAACAACTGGAGTAACAACCGTCTCATTGCTGCATTCTGGCGTTCATAAAATTACTGTGATTAGACGACCAGCAGGCTAGAGGGTGAATTAAAGTGCTGGACTGATGCATTGCACCAAAGTCTTTTAAACTTTTTTTTTCCAAAAACAGAAAAAAAGTATACTCACCAGGAAAGCAAGGGACATTACACTAGTCTGCCAAAAATACCCCTCAGACATACCTTAGGGGAAATTATGCATATTACAACGGCGTTCCATAACTTGATGTTACATGAACTGGATCAAGGTGGAACTGCGAGTGCAGATAAAAACGGCAAAACTCCTATGACTGAATCTCTACTTAGTCGGTGCCAAGAGAAGTGATATGAAGAGTGTAATGGAAAACAAGGGGGGACTGCAATTATAGTTACACACCAGTGCTGTTGTGAGTGATTAGTGCTGGGACTAACTGGAACGGTTACTTTGGCGATTTATCAACCTGTCGATGCATTTGCATGATTAATTTGTTTAAGGGTCCCTTATCATGCAAATTGTCACTTTCCTGTTTGCTTAAGTTCTAAGGGCGATATAAAAACTGTCAATACATCAAATCAGAAAAAATGGAGGAATGCACACAGCCTGGATTTAGAAATTTTCGTCTTCCACACACGTCATAAAGTCCAGACTCTGTGCCTCCATGCCGAAAAAACGTGAGTGACGCCGAGTGTAAGTGAGTGACATACTGACAGGTCCTCTCTAAACCCCTGGAGCTGACTTGTCTGTCTTTTATGTTTGTGAAAATGAATTGAACTGAATAGACTATAGGCTGCAAGGAAAACAAAAAAAATTAAGTCTTTACCTAGTGGAGTGAACTCTGAGACCGTGGGACCAGCGGGAGAAAGTAAATGGTGCAAAGTAGGGTCGAATCCTGGGAAATCTCATCAAAACTATTTCTTATTTTCCTGGAAAGCTTATGACGGGAAACTGCAAAATTAGGCCCAATTTAAAAAATCTATATGTGCTTGTCTAATACAGTAATGTTGATAGAGGTGACAGTGCTGCCGTAGGTATGGTAATACAGGCTCACTATATTCAGCAGCAGGCTATTCTGACATGGCGCTGTTTAAACATTGATGTCTTATAGTCAGAATAGCTGCATCAACATTATTTTTTAAGTGTCCTAATACAACATTTCCCCCCGATTGTTGGAGTAGAAGCACTTTAACCGGTGTTGGTAAATACAGTGGACTAATTTAAATGTGATGAATATATTCCTAGTTTACCTACCTACCCATCTATCTATTAGCCTAATGTAGGGAATAATGACCTAATGCACCATTCATAAAAATGAAATGCAATTCACAAAATACAAGTATTTACTTAACAGACAACAGCCAATCAAGTGCACACACAGAATACTTAAAACCTAATGACACTAGCAATAATAATAGTAATCACCAATATGAGAATAAATGAAGTTTAAGATTTCTCTCTCTATATCAGTTTTGTGTAAAAAAAACAAACAAGATGCTGGATAAAGGGGATCTCGGAATTGCATAGATTCATTTTCACAAACTGGAGAATGGCAACACAATATTGTGTGTTAGTTGTGTTATCAAGTGTTCTGGGGATCAACAAGTGGATTGCACATACATTTAGAATCTCAGTATGAGAAATAATGAGAAAATATGAGAAAAAGATTCAACACGCATGACGTGCGACATTTACTATTGCTGGTGGACATAGCCTAAACTGTATTCTTTTGCTTTAATAATGATACAAACAATGTGTAATAATTTGATACAAAATGTCATTTTGGGATTTAGGATGGGGTGTTTGAATGATACATATTCATAAGGCCTATAGGCTAAACCACTGAAACAGGAAATGGGTTTTCTTATCCCGAGAATTGATTAATGTCATTTTCAGGAAGATATTAAACCCTTGTGCAAAGTGAAGACACAGGCCATAGAAAAAGACAGAAATTGTCCAAAGTTTGGGATCATTGCAAGCTGTAAATTTCAGCATTGAACTGAACTCACTGATCACAATAACACAACTTCAATGCTTCATCATCCACTCCAAGAACAAACACAAAGCCATTAATCTTAGCATTAGTATAGTATTCAGTTATGCAATTAAGTGATGGAATAATTGATAGAATAGTCAGTCATTTACTAAAATAATCATTTTAAGCCCATACACTACCGTTCAAAATTTTGGGGTCAGTTAGAGGTTTCCTCATTTTTGAAAGAAAAGCGCTGTTTATTTCAATAAAGATAACTTTAAACTAATTAGAAATACAATCCATACATTGCTAATGTGGTAAATGACTATTCTAGCTGCAATGTCTGTTTACATAACTGTATAGAGGCCCATTTCCAGCAGCTATCACTTTAGTGTTGTAATGTGTTTGCTCATTGTGTCAGAAGGCTAATGTAATAAAATGTACTACTCCTACTATTTTACAATTCATGGTGGTAAATAAAAGTGACTCTTCATTGAAAACACTAAATTGTCTGGGTGACCCCACACTTTGGAACGGTAGTGTATATCATTATATGATCAAACTGTCATTATCATCATCCTCATTATGTTTTTGCTTGTTAACTGAAGCATTATACATAAGTTCAGTTGAATATGCACATGCTCCAGGAACCTGGGTGAGGCTTAAGGTTAACAGTAAAATAAGATTTAAAAGACAGCACACAAAGTATCTGTTTCAATCAGCTGCAAATAGCATATTCTGTTTTTGTAATCTTGTTAAGGAAGCTTTATCAGCTGTTATCACCTGAGCGATTCGGCCATGCGCCGCAGGTCTTCATTCTGCTGCTTAAGCCGCTCCAGCTTGGCCAAGATCTTGGAGAGCTCCCGGCTGGACCGCTCCGGATGCTCGCTGTCGCGCACCAAGTGGCCCCCGATGTAGAAGAGCAGCGTTCCCCAGGCCAACAGCACCAGGGTTATCCAACGCCATGAACCCGCCCAGGGCCGCATGGTTCGCCCACGCCCGCCCTAGAACGCCTCTCGGTGTGCCTGTACACCCGCCGACCCGCCGGCCCGCCCGCCGGATGTGCGCTTGCACTCTGCTGTGCCCTGTCACCACAAGTGCCACAGTGCCGACCTCGGCGTCGCCATCTTTTCAGGGACGGTGTACGGGTGAATGCCGGATGAGAGGGGTGACGTGTGCGTTTCTGGAAAAATCAAGGGGAGGGGGGGGCGTTATCCAGCGTTGTCCTGCGTGTGCTAAAGCATGGCGTGCATGCTCGGATGTCTGCCTCCCGACGGCCCGATCGGCGCCCTCTCCTTTCCACCCAGCTCTGTGTCGGCCGGCTTATCCCAAACGTCCTCACCGGTCCCTCGGGGGTTCTTTTACCAGATAGCGTCCTGCAAACACAAAAGGAGAAAGACATGAGAGTTAGTCCGGCTTGCACGAAACGGGGATTGTCATCCAACTACTTGTTCGTGTTGTCACGCGCAGTTAACGCAACAACTGTTTCTAATCAAACGGGAGGCAAATTAAAAGAAGACGTTGGCAGGCGAATGTACAAGCCCCATATAGCGGGATACACAAACAAAGCACGGGGCAGACAGACTGTCCGATAGAGCCAAGATGCTGCTGACTGGTCCCGACATAACCCTGTCTCAGCAGACTACAGGATTGATCATCATGACACTGCAATTTGCATTTACATAGTGATGTGCAGTCCCGGGGATATGCTGCAGTGCTGTCGATGCAGGACAGGGATGTTCTACTTTCTACGTCCTGCCTGCTTGCAAATTACACGAACTCGTTTCTCAAAAGCTCTCCCTTTCTCTCTCAAACACACACATACACAGCAACAACAACCCACCACATAAACAAGAACGCACCCTGCATTTTCTCAACATCGCACACCGCATCTCCAAACCACAGCCTACCACAATCCACTTCCAGCATTCTCTCCTCGCACTTGGTTAAAGCACCTCTAAGTTGGCAGTTAGCGGATTTGTTTGAAGATAAATCAGCATGAATGTTCTTCCCAAACCATTTCCCTCTTTACCAAGCACCCCGTGGCCTCTCATGAATGCGATACCAGTCAAGGTGAGGTGCTGAGCTCAATCGAGCGGAGGGAATGGTAAAACTCCCTGGATCATCACTTCCCCTCATCTCAAAAAAAAAAAAAAGTAGCAGGGGAGAGGGAGACGGACGCGTGCCGGGTTGAAGCAACCTTCACTGTCAACTCCCCCCAATATTCAACCCGCAACATTCAAACGCAATCATTGCTAAGCGTGTAGCATTGCGCGCTGGAATAATGTCAAACATCTAAGACGTCATGTGAGGAGCGGTTTGATTGACACTTCACAGCGTCTCGCGTGCTTCTGCCTGTGAGCGACGGGAAGGGTCCCTGCTGGGGATGGCCTGGCAGCGCCCAAGTAGGTTAACGGTAGCTCCTCGCTGTTCACCACGGTGGCATAGTTAAATATGTGGGACATATAAATGGTGCCGTGCTGTAATACCACGGAGACCGCTCGCGCTCCGCCCCTGCAAAAACCGCCCGGAATTCCCGGCAGCTGAGGTTGCAGGAACAGAGAGGCGCGAGCCGTTCTCCTTTATTTCTTACTGAATGGGATTAATGAAACCTGTGCAGATGGCTCTTCCTCGCTGGTGCCGGTGCCTAAAACGAGGCAGACACAGTGGCAGCTCCTCTTTATGTATGCGGGGCAAGGATGTGCTGAGCTGTGTTTTATTATGGAAAGTAAGCGCTGCGAGAGGGTGGCACTCCACCAGCTAATGTACAACTGGGATTTTACTAAAAAGCAGGCTGCAAAAGCCCTTGTCACTGTGTTTGAGGAGCTATAATGAGGTTTGTGTTCAGCAGACTAAAACTGATAGCTAAATATAAAGCTGTTGGATGAGGCAGGTAAGAGCTGCCAATAGGATATGAAAAATGTGGCTATGATATTTCTACCTAGAGCTGCTCCACTGTACTTCTAGTTGAAAGTCAGTTTAACCGACTAACATATTACTGGTTGAATAATAAAACTTTGGGCAAATTAATGTGGATTTGCAATTATTGGCCAAACACCGCCAGTGAGATTGGCCGAGATAATATAGATAAAAGGCTAAAACAATTTGTTTTTACACCCAATTATAACAAATGCAGTAAGAGCAATCAGTCTTATTTAACACTGATTTTATTTGCATCGTGGATGGTATTTAGCCTGTGAAAAGACTTTCCTGTGGCTCTGGAGGGAGCTTTTTTGAAGTCTGAGAAAAATAACCCTGAGGTCACATTAGTGGGAGCGCACAGTGCTTAGACGTTAGGAAACAGAACCTGGCTGGAATCAACCGTTTGCAATTAAATACTTGAACGTACTTAATAAACATTATTAAAGTGATGTACTTTAGCCTCAGCAGGTACAAAGCTTACGGGATTATTGGATAATTCTCTCTTGAAATTAAAGTCATCTCTACTAAATGCACATTATGACAATTATACATTATCAGCAGATGAGTGAAGAAGGCGGTGATGAAATACTTTCATAGCGTCAGATCACTTACAACTAAGAACATAAGGAGACACCTATTGATGCCTGCGTCAGCAGAATAAATTAAATGAATTAAAAAATAAAGAGGAAAATTGCACTCTTACTGCAATTAATTCCTCTGATGAATATTCGGTAGTGTGATTTTTCATCAGCGATAGAGCCGAACGCCTGAAAGATTTTTTTTTGGCATTTTCTTAAACCCCAATCTGCATCTACACTGAAATCGCCACAAACAGGGGGTTTATAAATAATGCAAATTTAAATAAATTATTTCCACGATAATTAAAGATAAGGTGGCATTTTCCTTTTTTTTTTTACACTAGTGCAGTGCCTGTAGGAAGAATGTATTCCTATAGAAAAGTGGAAGCTTAAGTAGATTTTTGGCTAAATGAGGGTGTGTTGGACTATTACATAGTCTTAATAGACTGTTCCAATGTACATTGTGTATGGATATACATTAAAATAAAGAGAGACATGCAAATATAGTTATTGTAAAAAAAAAATAAAAATTGAATATCCATCCAAAAAATTCCACAAAAAAGGATACACAACATTATGCCATGCACAAGCTACAGACACGGACGCTCCTTGCTTTTATAGATAGATGTTCAGCACTTTAACCTAAGTATCAAAAATAAAACGATTGATTTATATATACAGTAGTCCTAAGTGGGCCTATGTTGTTCATAAACGGAGCTGCCTTTCTGCACCGCCTACGCATTCCTACCCAGATCTTCCCTTTGACGTTGTGCTTCAGACATCGGACTTCCACGACACCCTTCACCTTGCTTCGCGGCAACCGACAGGGGACCCCGCTTGGCCAGCAAAGCGCGGCGCGTGCGGAAACTGCGGGGGCGGACTGTCACCGCTATCACGAAATAACCCCCGCGCCCCGGCGACACGCAGGAGCTTCGGGGGGGTCCGCAGAGACGACCCGTTCTCAGTCGAGCTAGTGAATTCTCAACATGACTCAGGCCGCGGCAGAGGTCATCTATCAGCAGGCTCCGGTCTCCAGGCAATAAGCACCGTGATGAAGTACACCGATGAATTATGCATGGGGCTCAGCTAAGGACGGCTTCCATTACACCAATATGACCGCTCCGGCTCGGGGACAAGTGGAAGGGAGCGCCATGTATACCACATATATCTGTCGCTTCTCATCTGTGCCGGCACAGGAGAGTGTATTAAGCCCCGTTTCCAAAGTACTTTGGAACTAATCTCGGGAACTAGATTTGAAACTCAAAAGTCCCTGTTGTGCGTTACGCTCTTCCTTTCCATCACATTTGAAGCACCAAGGTAGATCATGCAAATTAGACCGATAAGGAATTGAAAAGTGATGGCAACGCTCGAAGAGCTGCTCTTTGTTTTTATTGCTGCGTGAGTTGGATGTAACTGAATGATTGAATGAGAAGGAGAAATGCAGAGGCAACTCAAATGAATGAAAACGACACAGAGAACATCTGTCTTCCCTGTAAATTATCTTTTGAGCATTTGATAGTTATTTATTTCTGCTTCAGAATGTAACCGCCATTGTTATATTTCTCTCATTCACTGGCTTTGTATCGCCGTACCGCTCCCTCTCTTCATTCGCTCTCTTGCTTGCTCGACTGCTGCACTCTCGTTTTCCCTCTCTCAACAAAGCCGCGGTTTATTTTTAACCTTAAGAAATTAAAACGAATATTCTCCACTCATCTGAAACTGGTCACAAATCGGTATGAGGGCACGTCTTTGTTTTAATCGTGGAAGCAGCCGCACTGAGTTTGACCAATCAGTGACGAGAGATGCACGGAAGAGCATTATTTCATCCACAACTGCATCACAAAACACATCATCCGCCCGCCATCCATACACACCGATTTTCTTTGGAAAACTAAGCCTGGAGAAGCTACTTGCTCTTGAAAGGATATAGATTTAAAGGCTAAAGTCCGCTACCCGTTCAAGTTTAATTAAAATAATATTTTTGTCATGTCGGCTGCCTGAGCTGCAGTTCATCTCCATCAGTGACGGCCATCCCTGCAAACCCCGCCCCCAAAACAACCTCCCTGGAACTTCATTTAGAACTGACCCTCTCCATTGGAAACGCAGGAGGAGGAAGTGAGTTCCTCCGAAGGTTCTCAGTCCCTAGGGAAGATTCTTGTGGCCAAAACACATCTTTAGTATGTGTTGTCATGTCACCACCAGTGTGATAAAAAAAATCTTTAGCTATATAAAGCTATGCCATGCACATGCCAAAGCAGTAGGTGGCAATAGCACTCCTAAGGAAGGTCATTTTAGCCAATCACAAGGCTAAAGTGCTCCACAGGTCTCCATGGATACAACTCACCGTTTACCATCACACAGTGTGATGTCATACAACGTCGACAAGAAGTTTCCGTTTTCCCGTCCACAGATGACTGCTGAAACCGGCTCACCCTGGAATCCAGTTACAAAAAACTCTGGTTTCAGGAGCCAACAACTGCAGTGACGTGTGGATGAAAAGGCAAAACCGTGAAAAAAACAAACAAAAAAAATACGGTTTCCACAAACACCCACGTTCGTACGGACGGCCCCGCATATAATGCATGTGTCTAGAAAACAGACAGGAAGGATGATACTGAATGCATAGCTGCACAGGAAATTGATAAGAAAAAAGAAAGCAGAAATGCTATTGACACATCTGTATGTGTCATCAACAATTCGGCAGCTGCATTAAATATTTAACTAAACAAAATTAGTAATGAGTCCGGCATATGAACAGTTTGCTTAGAGAAGATTCACAATATCAGCTCATGAGTGCGATATAAGGAGAAAGCTTGGCTTTTGCTGCATTTAAAGAAAACTGTGACTGCAACTCTGGTGGTAATTTTATTAGCTATTATTTATAGCTATATTTTGCTGAGCAAGCTGTTCTAGACCAACAGTCTTGCTTTAAAGCCGGAAAGCTACGCTCACTTCCATCCGATAACGGGCCAGTGCTGCCACAGCTTGCTGCAAACGGCCGGGGCGGCTTTCCTGGCTATTTTCTCAGCTGCTCTGACGGTTCAATCCAGCGACCTCCCAGCCTCCCTCGCTCCTTCCCAAGGGGCGGATGACTCTCGAGGCGGAAACACACAGGCCGTCACATTTAAAATATATACAGAACCGCAAGACGCTGCCGGACCCGGCGAAGATGTGAAAAGGAAAAAAAGGAATCAGGAAAAAAAAATGGGTCGCAATGTTTTAATGAAAAAAGCAGCAGCGGGAGAAATGACACTAATGTTTCAAGAAGAAAGGTAATACGCTCAAATGTTTGCTCCCCCTGCTTTCTGCCACTTGCAACACAGGCATTTTACAAACACCTTTTGAATGTGGCTCCCTGTCTTTTTTTTGCCCCCTTTCCCTCCCTCGATCAATACAGTATGAATATCAGCAAAAGTGTGACTCCCAGAGCTGCTTTTAGCTTCTCAGTTCAACAGCCTTTGGCTTTTTGGGGCACCCCGGAGTTTTACCTGCACGCGGGTGCCCGTGAGTGGGTGAGCGGGAGACGCCTGGCTCACTCGGGTATAGGCGTGCGCACACCTACACGCACGTAAGGCTGCGGTGAATATTTCATATTTCAACATTTAAAGCCTGAATGTGCAGGAGCTCATTAATTTATCAGCATCATTTCTGGGAATTTGAGGGATTTTCACAACATAACAGAAAATTCAGGATGATTCAAATTATAATGAATCAAAGAAATTGCAAGGATGTTTGTTTTTATTTTCTACAACACAATTACATTCCTGGCAGTGTGGAGTTTCATTATTCAGAGCATCTTGCTTCTGGATGAAGAAAATATAAGTGAACAGTTACATTTATTAATACTGTGAAAAAATGTAGTAAATCTAGCATTCTGCCTGTGGCCTCATGCATAGAGAAGTTGGACAAAAGAAAGAGGACGTGTAGCTATAAGCAATCCTTATAACTGCTCTTGAGGAAAATAAACATTTGTAGTAGATCGGCCTGTATTTGCTGTATATTTTTTTAAACATTTATAGGATAAGAATATAAAAGACATATCGTGATATCCTGCACATGAAATAAATCTGTATTAAACTGAGCATGACCAACGTGGAACTGCACAAATTCAGCAAGAGCCACATGAAAAATCAAAAACGTTAAAAAATAAAAACTGCACAGACAAAACATGAGGCTGCGGTTTACTACTCTTAGAATTTTTGTTTTATATCTGCCCACATGCTCACAGCTAATCAAGGCCGGGATACTAACCAGTAACAAAGACAGCTGGCCCGGAGGGTTTTCTGAAGCCCCGGCATCGGTTCATGGGTTTTGGATTTCCATTAATTGCCAATTTTATCTGAAAATAAAATTATTTCTAGTTATATTGTGTTAGGATGATGACAAATCCTCAACCATGTTCACATGCACATTAGAGAAAATGAGAACTGGTGGTGGGGTAAGTAGTAGTAAGTAAGTAGAACAGGACAATTCAGCCATGAACTTATATTCCTGATAGAATTCAGTCAAGGTTACCAGAGAATTTAAGAAAAAACGTATTCAAAGAGCAACATACGTGTATAATTGGGAGCTACGATCCGAGAAGGGCCTCCACTCGTGTACCGAAGCCATCCATAACATATATCGCCAATCAGTGATTGTTATTCCTACACTGATATAGGGCTGGGTGGTATACCGTTTCATACCCAATACCCTGTGAATTTTTCATATGCCCCAATACACGTGAGTTTGTAGCATACAAAACGTTAGGAACACAGAGTGGTGGAACGTTTTGCCTTGGGACATTGTTTGTGGGGTGGACAGTTTTGCAGTTGTACCAAACAAGCCCGTTCATGTCAAGCGGTGAACAACATGGACGGCGAAAATGTCACAGACAGAGGAACTTCTACCAAAAACAGGAGCCGTGTCGCTTGTGTTGAAGAAAACATCAAATACCATGACACCGATATAATTTTGAAAAATACTGTGATATTAACTTTTGGTCATACCACTTTTGGTCATACCACCCAAGTTATTTAAAATTTAGACGATTTTAAATAACTTGACAGTTCCAGACAGAGTATGTAGTTAGCAGCTTAGCTGAGAACGTAGCCGTGCAACGTGTAGACCAGGGGTGGGCAATCCTGGTCCTGGAGGGCCAGTGTGGGTGCAGAATTTTGCTCCAAACAAGCAGTAACACACCTGATTCTACTTATCAACCTCTAGGGCTGAGGCCTTCATTAGTAGAATCAGGTGCTTCACGTCTCGGTTGGAACAAAATCCTGCACCACACCAGCTTTCCAGGACTAGGATTGCCCACCCCTGGTGTAGACAGTTTAGTCTATTTGTTAATACATAAAGGCTGTGACTCCTCAAGACCAAAGCCAAGTTTTACTGTCTTGCTGCCGCTTGCTGATTAAAGCGAAGGAGGTCTGCCCCCGAAATTAGCTACAACAGAACCTGAGCAGGCTCACTTGAAGGTGGACTGACCTGAACGCTGACCCTCTATTCTCATTTTGGAGACAATCTCACCCCCACAACCCCCAGCAACCCCTCCGACTGGCTGTTGGCAATCTAACGGGGGCGATGATAGGACAATCTGACAAGGGGGAACAATAGGCAACTCCGCTGCCTGTCCTCATAGCAACTTTGGGATTAAGTCTCAGAGAAGTGGCTAATGGTTTCAGAGAGGTTCCGGGAACAGAACCGGAGCCCGCTGCAGCTTGGCATTCAGTATCAGAGCTAAGCACACACAGCCTTCAAGGTTATCTCTGTGGAGAATTCGCTGACAGCAGGATACACACGCACAAGCATTCACACAGTGACACAAAGATAGGTACCCACATACACACACAAACTGGCACACTCCTCACTGCCCCAGTGGTCGGGGGGGAGGTTGCGGCATGTTTGTGCTGCCGGTTTATGCAAACAAGTTTTTAATTGGGATGGAGGGACATGTGATTAGCAGTAAAAAAAATAAATAAATAAAAATACCACCGCTCGTTCCTTGTTTTATTACATTTAACGTGCAAATAAAATCGAGGAACCGGGCAGGAGCCCCGCCTGCCAAACCCCGATCCGTCTCCCGACGAGCGAAGGTGGATCTTCGGGGGGCTCGGACGTCGGTCAAGTCAAGGACGGCGTCGTAAATTCTCCGTGTCAGCGAGGGTGATGAACCGGCTTTGCGGCAGCGTGTGGGCGTGTGTTCGAGAGAAAGGAAAAGAGCAAGAGTCAATGCCACTCAGGCGGCTGCATGCATCACACCTGGGGCAGAGACGACAGAGCGTGCGGTGTGATTGGCATGTGGGAGTTTGTGAAAGTGTTTGATCATTTACTGTACGTGCAAGGGTATTGGGGAAGACACACACACAGACACACACACACACACACAGTGAGAAACTGAAAAGGCGGAAGCTCAAGGTCTGTATTATCCATCCAGCTATATTGCTGCTCAGCTCGCAGACACACACACACACACACACACACACACACACACACTGTCTGTCTGTTCCACTTTCTGTTCCTCTGTAATAATGAGTCCCAATGACGGCTGACCTTTCACGGCCTGGGGTGGCAGGGACGAACAGGCGAGGGGGCGGGGGCAGTAAGGGAGGCCAGACTGGCCTGTGGTGACCCCATACAGAGGGTGCCAACATTCATTCAGTTGCCTTAAAATGGCCTAATGAGTGACTGGAATACACAAGAGAGAAGAGAGGACGAAATGGAGGGATAATGGAAGAAATTCAGCGGCTAGAAAGAGGAGGAGGAATAAAGAGAATACTGGGAGACAGAACAGCTACTGTTACACTAAATTGTGTGATTTTTTTTTTTTTTTTAATCATCGGAATATGCACTTGTTGCATAATGCGATACGCCCGGTTCCACTGAATATGGATTTTGGATTACAATCAGACCTTTGGAAGTGGTCAGGCTCACATTGTGATTACAATGATATGTAATTTGGTTGCAATGCACAATAAGCGCTCCATAAAAAAAAAGATGGAAAAACACTGTTCTAAATGTGGAGTATTTCATTTAATACACCCACACAGTCATTTGTAGATGCATGGCAATGAAACACTGTGATCAGATATGATAATAATAATAATACAAAAAATAAAAATCACAATGAATTGGCCTGAGTTATGAACACAGTTTGGGGTACAGGTCTTTATATCTCAGAAATGAGACCGCGGTGAAAACTGACGGGGGAAGAATGAGCCAGAGGTCGAAGCCGGCAGTTAGGGGACGGCAGCCACAGAGGGGGACAGAGAAAGAGGAAGGGGGAAAAAAAAAAAAAAACGGTGCCGATTGCCCAATAAAAGGAGAGATTGATGAGAATGGTGGGTCTCGGGAGTCTCTCTTGTGCTATAATTTATGTTTCCAACACAATAAGAGGCGCACTCCACACCTGAACACTCCCTACCTCGCTCATCTTCCGCGACACAATTTACGGGCGGCGGTTAACTCCTATTATACCCTGGCTCAGGGCGAGAGCGCCTCCCCCCCCTCCACGTCCGCTACGATTCAAAGTGCCCTCTCCAAGGCCGCGGCTTTGACGATAAACCAACGGCCGTGGACGGGTAAAGATGGAGAGGAGAGCGAGGCGGCAGTGGCGGCGGAGGGGAGGGGAAGATGAAGACCAGGGGGCAGGGAAATGTAAACAGCGCAAGACCACCGAGGGGAAGAAAAAAAATAGTCGTAGGAAAAAAAAGATGGGACAAATAAAAAAGAGGGAGGGCGGTGGGGAAAATGGGAGCCAGGGTGGTAATCAGAAGAAAGATGGTGGCTGTAGACAGAGACGGAGGAGGGGAATGAAGAGCGTTCCCTAAAGGGTCTGAGTCCTGACTAATACAGCCAAGGAGTTCTATAAACAGCAGCAACACGCAGCTCCCAACCATTCATTGCCCTCTGCTACATAAGCTCCATTCTATGTCTTCAACCTACAGCTCCTTTGTTCCGTGACTTCAGTGGCGGCATATTTATTTAGCCTCTGTCCAGCCTTAAAATCTTGCCCCCACCCCCCAAGAGAAGAGGTCTTGCTAACTGGTCTTGCTAATCTCAGCTAACAGCAGAGCAAAACCGAGTCAAACAGATACCATCCTCCTCTAACGAACGCCAACCATTTTAAACCGGTTTATTCTCGTGTAAACCGCCATGGAACTTTTACGTCATTACGTTAAACGTTTTTTGGGAACTTGTAAAAAAACAAACAAAACAAAAACGTCAGGTCCAAGCAAGAAAACTCGGTTTTGGGCTTAATCGCTGCCAACTTCACCCGCCATGTTTGCTCTTCCCTTTTGAGTATCCTCCAGGTGCTCCGGCTTCCTCCCACACTCCAATGTGAGATGAAATGAAAACTCAAAATTGCCCACAGGTGCATCGGTCCGTCTATTCGCCCCTGTGATGAACCAGCAACTGGCATGAATAAATGTGAAGGCGGACGACGAAATGAATAATTGACAAGTTTAGATGGGGCATTTTTTTTGTGCCGTGCTCCTGCCTGGCTGCTTTTTTTTTTTTTTTTCGGCGGGGTGTGCTGTCCTCCTCTCAACTCTCTGCTCCGCTCACTATTGGTTTCCTTTTAATTCCGCTTCCGCTTCCTCATCTTTACACATTTTTTTTTTTTGTAAAAAGCTTGACATTTAAACCCAAATCCGCCGGGAACCTGCCTTGAAAAAAGGCTCGCGCTCGCACTGATTTTTCCATTTAATTGCTTTGGGTCACAATTGTTTGAAAATGTTAAAATACTATTACCCTCACTTAATGATGAGCAATTACCTACCAGTGTTGAAAAAAAAAAAATCAAGGGGCTTTGTTATAGCGGAGTTTAGCAGCAGTTTAGACTTCAGGGTTTGGGACAACTTACACACAATTTCCAAGGTAAGTTCCAATTTTTTTTTTTTTCTCGCAGCTTACCCTCCCCCCCCCCTTCCCTTCTCCCTTTGCTTCTGTTCCCGTCCCCTTCACTGCAGAGGCCTGCACGCGTCACAACACAAGCCATATTGACAGAGCTCCTCCTGCTTCGGGTTCCGTGCTCGTCCGCTCGCCTGACTTTCCCTTCCGGCTCTTCGTCTGGGCGCCGTGCGTGTCTGCCCAGCCCCATCGCCTTCCGCTCGGATGCTCCTTCCACTCCGTGTGACCTGTTTGGAAGTCTTTTGGAGTTAATGTATAGGTTGTGTAACAGCTCAGACGCGTGGACCCTTATTTTCGTTTGAGATGTGGCACGGCGGCAGACGCTTGGCGTGATTTCTTTTGACCGGTTCAGCGAGAGTTTGCTCTGGTGTAGCGGCGAAAAAAAAACAAAAAAAACAAAACACGATCCCGCCGGCAGACTCGAGTGTTTCTGCTTTGCTGGAGAGAGCGATCATGTCCGACGCGTTCGGCCTTCACTCCACTCGGATATAGTTTTGGTCATAAACGTAATGAAACCGACAATTACGGGTTACAGTGCAAACATTCCCTCTGTGGCTTTTTTCATAACCAGTGGCTTTTTTGTTGTAGTCGTTCGGGCTTGGCCCTAAATGGCCTGAACTCTGCATTCCTCCAGAGGTCGATAAAAAAAAAAAAGGCACACGGAAATATGAAAAAAAATCCATGTCTCACCTGTAGGGGAAGTTCTCTAAATGCGATAAAAGAGAAATAGTGGCACAGTCTTCCCTAACGCCCATTAACAGAGCTGTTGGAGGGGAAAGAAAAAAGAAAAAAAAAAGGCACCACAGTTCTGCTTTTAACACACCCTGCTGCCAAGCAGGACCTCACCATTACTAACAGCAGCTGTTAAAAAAAAAAAAAAAATCTCAATACAGTGCCAGGCAGCGCTAAAGCAGAGCTGATGCAATCACACCTACAAACACAATCACTCTTTTTACTACTCCCATCTCTCACATAGGAAAAGAAAAGTGAAGAAGAAATAATAATAAAAAAAAAAAAAATCACACATTTCTGCAATTGGGAGGATTTCTGTCTAGTCCTCTTCTCAAAACCTAGCACAGGCACAGACGCTGCCTTATTAGGTGAAGCCGGAGCACAGGAGTTTACGCAACGTGACTTCGTATAAGCTGAAAGTGAAGGGGAGAGGACTAAATACTTGAACGGCTGCTGGGACATTGCGCTCCAACTGGGAGCAGCTGCATCCATGTTTCAATAAAAACACACCGACTACTCGCCCTCCCCCTTCCTCCTCCTCCTGTCGCGAGAGATAAGACGCCGCACTCGAGGATGCATCAAACACGATTATAATGTTCCATATGTGTTACTGTACATGTGCGTCTTGTCAGCTGTCTACTATGCTACTCCAGACAGAATAGAGAAAATCAATCAATCTTTCTTTCAGGGGAGGGGGGAAAGGGAGATTATTGCTTATTCACGTCCCTTGTGCGACGTTTGGGGCTTTCACGCCCTCGCTTGCTCGCAGCTCCCGTTTTCAGAGTGTGTAAGCAGCCACACAGCTGTCATGTGTCTGCGGAAAGTGATGTGACTGACGTTCATTGTTCAAGACTTGAATATGCATTTTTTTCCCCTCCAGGAGTGACGCATGCCAAACAGAGAACATTCCCCCCCCTGATTGATGCCATCTATTTATAATAGAGTTTTCTCGTAGACTCACCCGTATTTCCCCCTCAGTCTGCTGGGCTAACCTTTGACAGGCCCAGAACTTTAATCCAATACCGGGTAAACAGAGCTGAACCGAATCCAGAGTTATTGGAAATCTCTTACCCCCCCCACACACGCACACACACACACACACAACTTTCCATTAAGAGGTGATGAAATTCACTCTTTTGCTGCAGAAATTAAGTATGAGTACAGGGACCGGGTGGGGGAGGAGGAGGAGGAGGAGGAGGAGAGGTACTCCTGAGCACCAAGGTAAGACCGCAAACATAATCAATAATGCACTGCCTATTATGTTTCGGCACTGCAGTCAGCTCAGCTCAGTTCCATTCAAGTGAATCCACAGTGCCGGACCAGCCAGGCCTGTGCTAAGTCAACAGACCAGATGAAAAGACGGGTCCTCGCCACTGCAGCACACAGTGAGGGAGAAGGGAAGGAGGGAAGATGGCCCGAGCAGATGAGAGGTGACGTGGGTGGACTTGGCAGGAGAACGAGGCACAGAGGGAGTGCCTGGTTGCAACCGCTGCAGATGTTGTTTATGAGTCTTCACACAGCGTTGCACTCGATCCCCCGCAAGGGTTGGAGACTAGGGCCCTGGGCCGAGGTAGGAGATAGTAAAATGACGATAAAAATGAAGATAAAAAACAACACCAGCTTCCCTAGCACACTTCACCCGATGCATTTTATTTGATGGAAACTACTTAAATTTGTCTTGACTGCCTTTGTCTCCCCAGCTGACGACTGCTTCGTCCCCGTCGATACGGCCAAGCCGAGCAACAAAACGCTTCCTCGGCTGCTAATCCGGCCCTCAGGCAGCGCTGATGGTTTCATCTTCAACCCGGCAAACCAAAACACAGGCTAATAAAACTGCAGTCAACTGCATAGGATTATTTTTTTCCCCTCACCATGATTATTGTTTATGGGCCCTTGGAGTGCATTAAAATGACTACCCATACAATCTTTGCACCCACACATTTATTACTACATGACATGCGTGAGAGTTATTCCCGCTGCTTTGCCTGGTGACCGCCCCATGTGCATGGTGACAAACAGGCCGTTCCATGTTATTGCTGCTATATTGGCTTGTAATACAGATGGCTAGGGTGTCTCCCTCTGAATTATTGATTTGCTCATGCGTAACGCAAACACAATAAACTGACATGATAATACCTCTCCATCACCGCACACAAGATGAGCATGTGTGTGTGTGTGTGTGTAGATCACTTGTCATAGATAAACACGGACCATCTGGAAACTACTAGACACATGAGATCATAGGAACAAGCTTGATTGTGAAGTGCAAATCTCTCAAGTGCTAAAAAACACTGGGAGGGGTGTGTTTTTTTTTTTTGTTTTTTTTTTATATTTCATATCTAGAGGCAAAAATGACGATTGTGTTGGAAGGTCTGATTCAAATTCCGCGCCAACGCGTGATCCCAGACGACCACGCAGTAGTCCGGAGGGGCGCGTTCCCCACAAAGTATGCATTGATCTTTGCGCCACTTAGCTTAGCATTGATCTGATGCCAGCTCTGTGAACAGGCAGGGTGCTAGCCGGGTCCCGTGCGCTTGCGAGCGTTTGGTCTCGGTCTGTCCGGAGGTAGAGATCTCCTCCCTCCCGCCCTCCTCCTTCAAGTCTGTCGGATCGGATCCTCCCGGCGTGTCCTCCGCGGTGTCTGTTTCCATTCCCCTTCCTGTCGGTGAGCTGAAGGCCAGCAGAGGGGAACGGGCTGCCAGCGCCTTGGCCTGGTTGCCTGGCTCCCCACAGCCTAGTCATTACTGCTGGCTAACAAGCAGAGAGCAAAGGACGTCTGTGGCTGCTCTTCCCCTTAACTAACAATGAGAAAGACCTCACGGGCGACTGTGATAGCCGCAGCATCACGGAGGAGCAGGCTCCTGCTGGACCCATAATGGGGCTTTTTCTTTATATGCTGTCTCCTGGGGGGGGAGAAAAAAAAACTATGTGCACATTGGGCTACGGGTCCTTTTAACCCATTAAAGCCTATGAGCCATTAAGTCTATGACTGTTATTTTATACATAAAATAAAACAAATCTAAAGGTTACTCATACAGTATTTAATGACATGATAGAGAACTGAGTTTCCAAGTGTTCCTGTCACATGACGTCATCAACTTACTCCTGAGAACATGGAGAAGACAAAACCTCCCAGAAAGAGGTCATTTTATTTGGATTATTATGATTTTGTATATATATCCATTTAATCATCCAAGTCTCTAGAATAATCCCCCAAATAAGAATTTTGTACGTGGGATAAATAGATTTTTGTTTATGGGCAGATTTGTGCAAGTGGCGACTATAACGGCCAATTAAAATGCTGTTTCCCGCAAAGAAAACACAACAAAAGGGAAAAAATTGATACATAATGTGATTGTTAGTGACTTAACCGATATAACTATATTCATGAAATCTGGGTTTAAATGGGTTAAGAATAAAATGACTTTGCGGCTTAAATTGGGCAATAGGCACTGGACTGCATTGGGGAAGAAGGAAAGCGATTTTATGCTTTGTATTATGTTTACATAGTGATGGTTGTGAATGTGCATGCATGCGCCTTCTGTTGTCCTCACGTGCACTCAGCTGGATGTTTACACGGTTCCTTTACTGTCATCCTGTGTATTTGTCGGTGCCAGGAACGTCAGAGGAATTCCTTGGAGGAGGAAGAGGAGGAGGAAGGGGGGTGGGGGGTTGGTTGGAGACGTGAAACGAGTTTGATTTGACTTGATTTGTTTCCGGTGGCTCAGCCAGGGGCGACATGGGACTCAGAGTCCCTGCGTACTCAAGCGTGCGCGGTTCAAACCAATGCACATGCTCACAAAAATATATATCACCCCAAACCCGTACAGTCATGCACAAACGCATTACACTTTCTCAAACAGCCACAATCTTGCATAGTATATGCGGCGCTTCACGATAGTCGGCGGTTAATTTCAGCGGCGGGTGACAGAGGTGTAGGACACGCTCCTTAACGACTGGTGAAACGCTTTTAAAATGCTCGGACCCACCACTCAATGGCAGTTGTTTTCATTAATTTTCAGTTGCGCGTCTACATTGAAGTAGGCAGCATTTTGGCAGCCTTTTTGCTGACATTTCATTTAGTCAGCTCAATATATCATCTTAGGTCAGGCATGAAAGTCTCTCGCTCTATTACAGGCTAATGGGACTAGACTACTCTGCTTCCATATGATTACCGTCGCTTTTGTGAAACAAACATACAGCCAGTTATCTTTATACCATCTTGCAAGGGATATAGTCAAAAATATAGTTGTCGTTGTATTGAATTAAGTGATCAGAGCGGCTGCTGACCCCCAGTATGAATAGGTCCGTGGCCTCTAATGGAATCCAATGCAACAGCCTTGAGATATTGCTGCTTTTGCGAAAAGCTATGATACATTTATGTCGACACTGTCTGTAGACGTGGCGTCGATGTGACCATTTAACCCATTAACCCAAACAAAAATATGTCTATACCATGTACGAAAGTATTTTTTCAATATATATATATATATATATATATTCACGATAGTCGGCGGTTAATTTCAGCGGCGGGTGACAGAGGTGTAGGACACGCTCCTTAACGACTGGTGAAACGCTTTTAAGAGAAAATCATAATAATCTAAATAAAATGAGACTTGCTGGGCGAGTTTTGTCTTCACCATGTACTCTGTACGCAGAAAGGTGATGACGTCATATGAGAGGAAGCAATTTATTTTTTTGCTTAAAATGTAAAAGGTTGTCTACTATCATGTCAGAAAATAAAGCTGTATGAGTAACATTTCAATATTTTAAGTATAGAATGACTCATAGGCTTCATTCATTTAATAGGTTTTTTTTCTTGCCGCAATCATTTCTTCTGTTTATACAGGTCATTATAAGATCAACTTCAAATATGCTTTCACTGTAAGTGATGGGGTCAAAATCTGAGACGTACAAAAGTCATTTTGAAAGTTGGTCCATTATTTTTTTGTGCGTTTTCTCGGACAGTGATTCCCTGTTAAACAGAATCAGGGTAAAAACAGTGTAACGTTGAAAGATCTTTGATGTGCCTTGATTTGGAAGGTTTGCTTTACGACAGGCTTGAAACTTTCAATTTGTGTCAGGGCTCTCGTTATTTTTTAAGTGGAACAGAAACACCCTGCATGGCATTATGTCGGAGTTATTTTTGCCAACCACCTTACAGATGGATCAACATATTTCTGTCTCAAAAATATCACAAGGCTATTGCCCTAGATTGCATTACACTTTATGCAGTAAAGGGACCTACAGTTTAGTTAAGTATTAATTTATCTGTGTCCACATCCTGCATCTTGCACTGTAAATGCAGGGTATTATGATCACTGTAGTACCTTTTACTTTTACTGCTTTAAAAATAAAATCTAATTTTCATGTTTGGCTTTGGTAACTGGTGCTGAACAAGAGCATCTTTAAAAGAGCTTTTTCTTCACATTATGTTAGTCACTATTAAATAATCAATTATTATCTTCCAGGGCGGCCCCCACCAGGGCCATCATTGTGCAAGGTTGCCACATAAGGCATTAAATTCAATTTTAAATAGCAAGGGTGAATACCAGTTTACAACATCAAAGCAGCCAAATTAAATATAACCAGGACTTATTAAGGAGTGTTCATTTATCCGTTTCAGCTGCTCAGTTCAAATCAATACATGGAGAAATGCAGAATCAAAACGGCACCGCTGACGTTATTCCGCCTTGTTCCTTCGGTAGCGCACAGACGATACACAGCCGACGCTAGTTACCGCCACACAACCCGGGTGTGCCCCCCCCCCGCGCATATACACTCAGGTCACGCAGCTGATCTTTGGCAGGTTACACAGAGGCCTGTGCTGCCCTGAGACCAAAGCTCTGACCCCTGGTAATGGGTCTCTGGGGGGGTGGGGGGTGGACCAATGCTGCTCTGTACAGTTGTAAACCGGCTGGCTCGTCCCCTGGGACCGACTCCTTCCCCCCCTCAACTGAAATGAAGTTAAGTGACGCTGTTGCCAAGGTTACTTGGGGATGGGAGGGGTCAGATGGTACAGATGAGGCTGGTTGTTATCTGCCTGCGTGGCTGAATCTAGTCAGAAAAGGATTTTTGTCCTGGTGCTATGATGGTAGTGATGAGATGATGGTGATGTAGACATTTGGCAGTGGCACACACTATATATATATATATATATATATATATATATATATATATATATATATGAGAAATTGCAAATATATCAGCATATAATGTGTGTGCGTGCATGTGTGTCTAAGCACAGCAGAGATTGGTGAAGCTTAGCAGACTCTGTGGAATGTAAACTAGCCACTGCAGCACTTCTGCCTGGCCTCAGTCAGACGTTGCCCCGCCGGGGATCCAGTGTGTTATTCAGTGTGCCGCCGCCGCCACCCCCCCCCCCCCATCCGTCCCTCCCCCCTCCCTTCCTCCCGTCGCCCCCTCACGCAGGACCGACATCCCTGTTTAACTGCCTGCCTAGCAGCCACCTTGCGTTCCAGTTGCCACGGTGATCCGCTCGCCTCGTCTCTATTTTCGAGCATGTGCAGATAAGTTGAGTTTGAACAAAACCGAGCAGTCAATTACCATGCATTATCATTTCACAGCTATTTGATACCTGCACCTCGCACAGCCGCAGCCATCTCCCCCAGATGATTGCCCGAGGGAAGGTTCAACGCTTTCATCTATTCTGATGACAAATGATTTGATTAACTTGGCCACTGATTAACCTCTTCCTTTGTGCTCTGCACAACCACAGCCGAGCGAGTTCCGTTTCGTCCTCGCCCCGGATGCGTCTCTACAAATGTCAGCGTTGGCTGCGTGTGTCACTGCAATGATGCATCTTGTTGTGCTGCGCGCCCGTGTACCGGCGGATCCGCTGCACCCGTGCCTCCCCAGCCATCTGCAGCCCGCTGAGGGACACATGATGATGATGACGGCAAAGTCACCCATTAGCCCAAATTAGAGCTATCCTTCCACCATTCAAGACGGGGCCGCTGGCAATGCCACGCAGTCAAAGCCATTATAGGAAACACGCGCTAAACTGATTTTGCTCTGCAAATATCATTAGCCGGTGCCCCAAGATTATAAATATTCCAACTCCCTATCCGAAGAAGACAACGGGCTCGGGTGGGGAGCCGTGTTGAGAAGAGCCTGTATCAATGTCATGGAGATCTTCACTTGCCAGAGGGCAGGGGAAGGCGGGTGCTACACGCCAAAGAAGATGAGGTGGTGAGAGAGGGTGAATGTACAGCTACAGTTGCTGCTAGGGGGGTTTGTGAGGATGCATGGTTAAAAGCAATTTTAGAAGAGTCTGTAACATGTAACAAAATCAAATAGTTATTACCAGGTATCAGTAAAACGTGTGGCACAATTTAGTACGGCTCTTCTCTGCGCTTTTGCTCCAGGGCTTTGAGAGGGAAGCAATGCTACTGCTAATAGGAGGAACATGTAAAGAAAACTACAAAACGTCAAACAAACTGAAATGACTCTACTATACAATATCACCCGTCTATAAGTATGCGCAGTATTTTGAGAGCAAAGCAGCCAGCATAAGGCAGGGGCCCATCCACAGATCAACAATCAATTAGCAGCTTTGTCACCAGATGAAGGAGGCTATGGGCCTGAACAGTTGGTCGGATTAGCCTTTAAGAAGACGGATGTGTCAAAAAATATTTTTCGTCATTGTCTGCATCGTTCAGTATGGTTATGGCTTAGTTGAGGACAGCAGTCATTTCCCCTCATGTATTAAACAGTTTGTTGCAATACTGACTGAAACAATGAACTTGCACCTTTTAAGACCTAGCAACACTGATACGTCGCATGTATGTTTTTTCCTTTTGTCTCATGTCAGGCATTTTTTGGTCTGGTGTACGGTTGCCGCTGTTTACGGTGAAGAGGAAGCAAGACGCTGCGGCGTAGCTACGTCTGCAGAAATGTGAACTAGCCTTAAGACACATTTCAAACTCCACTCCTGGAGGGCCGGTGTGGGTGCAGGTTTTTTGTTCCAACCAAGGAGTTACACACCTGTTTCTACTAATCAGTCACTACAGCCCTTGCTAAGGACCTTCATTAGTAGAATCAGGTGTGGTACTGCTTGGTTTGAACAAAAGCCTGCACCCACACCGGCCCTCCAGGACCGCAGTTTGACACCCCTGCCTTAAGACATTAGCCAGTTTAGCCGCTACTTTACTCCTCATGCTACCACAGGCCACTGTGGCCAGAGCCAATGCCAAAACAACAAATTATTTAATTATTAATGTAAGAAAAGTTCAAGAGCGCTGTCGTCTTTTCTTCACACGTTCACGTTCACGAGGGTCTGTGAACGTACATGTTCACAGACCCTCAGGAAATCCCATCACCTATTAGAAGAAAATCTGGAATTGAACTGAAATAGCTTTGCTATTGTCTCACAACCCCCCACGGACAGGTAGTAGGCAGGAGTTTGTAGAGGACAGGTATCAGTAGTTGAGTGGAGTTTGTAGAGGACAGGTATCAGTAGTTGAGTGGAGTTTGTAGAGGACAGGTGCAGCCAGAAGCAGCTTGGACTGATGCCATTATGCTCTTTCTTCTACATCAGAGCATTGTCTCACTTCTTGGCATAAGAGTTTATTATCAAGCTCACCCGCGCTCAGTGAAATGTTGTAATGAATTCCCCTTTCCTCCAAATATATTCCACACTCTCTGGCTTTACACAAAATATGAAGGAAGCTATCATTTCTGTCGTCACATCTGTCTGTGTTTTATGGGGAAGTAGGTGCCGAAATATCTCTCTGAAAGTTTTGGAGCTCGGAATAAGCGCTCTCCTAAAATGGCTGCAATAAACCTGGGCCATGTTGTTGGAATGGCCTTGGTCTGCTAAACATCTGTTCTGCATCCAATTTGTCAGAACAACATAGCCACTTCAGGCCCGGAGAAATTGCCATTTCGTCGATACAACCTCATTTCGGTGTACTCGTGTTTTGTTTTGCCACGAATGCACCCATACCCTCCCACCTCTTTCACCATGTCTTCTGCTTGAGGGTTCCTGTCGAATGCCAACAAATGTTGCCTAGCAACTAAATATTCACCCTGCAGAAATCCACTAGATTATTATTTCTTTCGAAGTTTCATAGTTCTGAGAGAGAGAGATAAAAAAAAAAATCCTGATATCTTTCTGATTTGAAGTTTACAATCCCAGTGGCACCCTGGCTACTCTTCAAATGAAATGCACAACCCTCTGTCATCTATAGAGAAACTGTTGGAGAGAAGCTGCTGCTATTTTAGGGCAGCTGTACAAATTAGAACTGTTAATAAGCACTGCAACCAACAAAACATACTCGTGCAAACATAAAATTAACAACGATCCCCTAATAGATACAGATAATATACATTAGAAAGACAGGATTGGAGTTTTGAAACATTTTTAAAGGGGCTCTGTTATATTAAAAAAAAGAAATTTCAGTGCTTGTGTGTAAATATTTAGGTCTCTGGTGTTCCTGCTAACACACAAACTGTGAAATAACACCACCCACTCATTCTGTTGTGGTCTGGCCTCCTCTCTAGCGTTTCTGAAACCTGGCTGAACACAGGCCAGTTAGAAACAGCTCTGGTTGTGATGTCACACAGTAAGAGTAGAAGAAGCTAATTCTAACCACCTTTGGACCCATATAGCCGCAAAAATGTGCTACAAGTCTAACTAGACGCTCCGGGATCATAAGAGCTTGCTCATTTGTATACACGGACCACCGAAATTTAAATATTAAACTGTGTAAATAGCAAAATAGCCCTTTTAAACTCTCTCTGGTTTGATCTATTATGCATGTCTTCATTTTCCAAGCAATACACACTTCATATTTACTCCCTTTAATTGAACTTCTTGTTATCCTTTTGTAAAAGCATGTGTCTTCAAATACGTGATTATTTCATGTTTGCAAACTACTTCTGCCCTTTTAATCAACACCACGCCTTTTCTCCGGATCCTCACGTAACCACCTGGATTTCTGAATATTAAAAGGAAAGATTAAGTCATATTTCAACGGACTCGCAGTGTTCTCCGCCCAAATGTTCAAGCAGCGAACATTTTTTTTTTTTTTACCCCCTCAGAGACAGAGCGTGCGCCTGTGGCTACTCAGCAGTGTGGGCTGAACTCTGGACTCCCAGTAATATGTCTATTTATTCAAGACAACAAAGGCCCTCTGTGATAAATACCATCGGGTGGGGACCCACAATGCACACAGTCGACATTGTGGTGATGTACCAATTCCAGCCTGAATCTGTATCTGACCACCGCAGAATGCATCTCATGCCATATTTACAAATGCTTCTGCTAATTTATTTGTGATAATACATTTTTTACGCTGATTTCACACAAACACACACACACACACACACAGTATATATATATATATTTTTTTTTAAAGAAAAAGCTATGTTGATCTTTTTACTCGTCTGTCTTGTGTGTGTGTTACTAACAGCTGCGGGGGCATTATTTAATCATGGTTACAACAGTAATGCGCCTTAATACAAGGCAGAGTCTATGGGGCTTTTTTTCTTATCTTTATTTAAGAGCGTGGTCTTTCAATTTGAGAGCATGACTTATCGATTTCACGTTCAGAATGTGTAGCTGTTACCCCCAAACCCCCCGTCCTCACGCACAAGTAGCTCCTGCTGGCACACCGTTTTTGCTTTGCTTCTGCTCAAACTGTACTTTTTGCAGGCAGATATATTGTTGCTTGCACAGATATGCCGAACCCGGTTAAAGAGTAGCCACCCTTACGGGACGCTCCAAGAAGTGAAGCGAACCCGCCCGCAAGGAGGCAGTAACGGTGTTAACAATCCATCTGTTGTATCGATTTATATTCCTGCGATTCAACTACATCGATGGGCAAGTAGTATAATTTTCGATCGCTTGTACCAAACTAAAATCAGTGTACAATTCAATTAATCAATCGTATTGATGGTAAAACCAAAAAAGTACCATTATGTGATTTTAGTTTTTGCACTTCTTACGCATTCTGGAGCAGCAGTAGGCTACATCAGAAGAAAGAAGAGGTGAAGAGAGTAGTCTCAGGCTGCCGTCTTATCTGTTAAGGACCGGGTTCCACATTTAAAAAAAAAAAAAAAGAAACACCCTAAATGTTAGATAACATGACTGCTATCAATTCTAGTGCATCCTATAATGTAACGCTGGTATCTCGAATTGAATCACGCTGCTCGAGGATGCTGAGTGTGCAGAGCTTTCAAAAAAAAAAGTTTGGCTGCATTTCACTGAAGTCAATACTCAAACCTTGAAGCAAGTCCCGCATGTTGAAAAAACCAAAAAAAAAAATACAAGACAGGCGTGCATTTGTTGAAAACCTTCAAAACTTCTAAAGTCACAAAAGACTGACCGCAAACTACAAAGATGAGTAGAGGGCAGCAATCAAGGCTCAAGTACGAGTGGATACCTGCCGCGCTCTTTAAAGCGATGATCGCACGGTGCTGGATCGCTGAATTGCAGAGTTTCATAATCCTGATAAAAAGTGCAGGGCCAAAACGCTCCCCTTTGAGCCATAAATTTGCCGTCAATTCAACAAATTCTATTGGAGAAAGGTGTTAAATCACTGACAATTTAGATGATTAATCTGTCTCTCCACATGCCAGTTGTGATGTACTTGAATCCATCCTTTCAGTGAAACTGATTGAAAGATTTAATAATACATATGAGAGTTCCGCCGCTTGTGGTGGATAAATTTACACATTTGATGTAGTGGCTGCGCACCGAGGGATGTCTGGGAATCAGTGTACCAACACAGACACCTAGAGGGGCTTCTTCTTTTTTTTCTTTTTATAATTAATGATGTTCTTCTGAGACCTAAATGAGTCTGCTTATTTGATGTAAGCTCTATGCATGACTGCTTATTAGGATCATGCCATATTCAATCTCCTGCATAAATATGAGAATGACACAGAATAAAAAAAAAAGCAGCATAATTTGAAAGTGCAGGTTTGGGGGCTAGGAAGCAGACGAACATGAAAGGAACGGTGACACAAGTTCACGTCAGGCTCTTGATGATGTTCTCATCATCGGGATGTTGACCTGAGGCTAACAGCACATCAGAGACGTGCCGGCCGACTGCTCCTCGGCTCCTGGATACATGTTGATATAAGCCAAGCACCGAGAGTGTGGGAAGAAAAAGAAAATCCAACACGGCCACACCGATCTGTGGCTGCCACCTTGTGCATAAGCGCTTATGCAAATATTTATCTGTATTCACACTTGGCTTAATTTGACAAGAGCAACCCGGTCTTGAATGGCTTTGGATGCAAAATGGTAATTACTCCTAAACCAAGCCGGAATAATGAACTTGTTAGCATGCTCAGCCTCCTGGAATTCATTACTCCGCTCTACGCTCAAACTCCTGGCGGAGCAAAACCTCATCTGTTTTCATTCCCTACCACTCAAAGGGACGCAAACACTCTGACGGTAGCTCGGCCTCTGAATCAAACAGCGACGAAGCTGGTGACATGTCCAGCAGCCACTCCAAACTACTCACACACACACACACACACACACACACACACACACAGACGTACTGTAGGCGGACATCGACCAAGTCATCCGAGGAGACTGATTGATCTCGTCCCAGTGAGTCTCATGTGATCGTACGCCGACTCTCCAGAAGAAAGCATGAACCATGGAAATCAGGACTTGACCCCTTAAAAGAATGCGTGTCATTGGCAGTCTCAAACAAACAGAGCAGATGCAACGATGTCAATGTCACCAGTTACAGATATCAAAAAAAAACATTTTCTTTCCGATTAAATAGCAGGAATGCAGACATTCGTCTGGTATGGGAACTATTTTGGAAATGAAGTGCTCTTCAGAAAAAAAGAGGGGGAAAAAAACAGACTAGAAGGATTTTTCCAGCATAATGTCATATTTTTTCCCCCCATTCTCTGTCAATTTGAAATGACTTTTGGGTTTAAGCGTGCATCACGACTTCAGATCAGTTTTACCAAATCTCTACGTTGCAATACATACGCCACTTGATTCCAAATGTCAAGGAAAACAGCATTAGAGACTGTAGTGAAACTGCATCAGGCAATAAACAGGCCCATGCTTCGGTTTCATAGTAATTTGCAATGCAGGCACATGTGAGTACTGACGGAAAAAAAGGAAGTATCTGTCTTCCTCTTTCCTCTTCTTACTTTTAAAAACAAAACAACTTTTGCAGCAGCTGTTGCAGAAGCCCAAAATCTGACACAAATGAAACCACAGACCAGATTTTGCCCCAGAGTTCCCATCTAATAAGATTTTTACTTTTAGATGTTTGATTATAGGACGTGTATGCAAACTCATGACCACAAACAGCCATACATTTTGTCTTTTGTTACTTTTGGATAGCCTGGCTAACACTGGACCTTATATCATTGTAGATTGATATTTGGTGTGAAAACCATCCGTTCATATCGGAGGTGTGGTTTATGAAAGCCCAGAGCAGTTTATTGGCTGCCATGTCAAACATACCTGATAGCGTATGTAGAACCTATCTTAGTAATGAAATAGTTCAATGTGGCGTTTCATTTGACATGAATTATGGATTAAAACAACCATCCACAGTGGAATTGCAATAGAATCTTTAAATAATACAAATGTGGCACTCTGTTTTCATTCTGTGGCGCAGCGCCACACTACGGCCCATGCGTGGGAAACCCTGTGGTGTTTCTTTCATTTGCATCATCTGTTCTCCAGCAGACGGCTCACAGAGCAGGCACCCCTGTGCGCTCGTTCCCTGCTTCTGGTCTCCTTTTCTCACCGTCTTCCCCACCATCTGGGTCAAGGACGGATCAGGGCCGACGCGGCTCCAGTCAGCGTTTGTACTTTTTTTTTTTTTTTATCGAAAAGGAAAACGCTCACAGGCACTCTGCCTGTTTGTCCAGTGGTTTGAGTCAATCACACCACCAAACAGGCTTACAATCAATGCACACACTGGTGATTACATTTCAGATGGGTATTTGGGAGGTAAACATTTGAATGACAGTACAAACAGACACAGCACTGTGACAGACACTGTGCTCTGGGCCTCGCCAAGTCTGTCGCGCGGCGGCGGCTGGAGATTCACGAGCGCATTCTGTCGACGCCGCTATGCCAGTTCCTTGTAGAGACTGATATTTATGCAATATTGGTTCCCTCTAATGTTGGCAATTTACGACTATAAACTAATTCTATCGGTGCCCGAGCTGTGACTCACTCTGAACACAAGCGCTGGCTAAACGCCTCATATCTGTAAAACCGTAACAGCGTTTTACCGGTATAATTCAGCACCTGCTCTATTAGGGTGGTGGCGCGTCCGGTGACAGTGAACGAGCTTTCAGGATTGAAGTGTTTCCACGGAAGTAGCCAGGCAGCGGCGTGAGTTAATGTAATGGTTTTTGCATTCGGAGCAAAAGTGGTGCAATGCACGGGATATCGGAGAGTCATTGACACAGCAGACCGGCCGCTCCATCTCCCTCGCGTTCAGTCTCGCTGGCCCCGCATCTTCAGCTCTCCTTTTTCACTCCCCTCTAAGCACCCATCAATTGAGGCAGTGAAGCCATCAGTGCCCACGCTTAGCCTGCCTGTCTCATTGCATGGATGGCCGCGTGCGTGTGTGTGTGTATGACAGAGAGAGAGAGAGAGAGAGAGAGGGAGAGAGCTTTACTGTTTGAAGGTGCTTGGGTGTGGAGCCCCTTGATTGGACTCTACAGTGGAGGCTTGAACATTAATGAACACTGCCTGTCACAGTCACAGTCCTCTCTGCGGATCTCTCACCCATCACTGGGCGATGAATCAGTGTGGCCTGATCTAAATGGGCTCTCTTTTACTTTTCTCTCCCTGCGGCAGGCCGTGCCGGCCGGCGGTTCAATGGGATCAGCGGAGGCATCTAATCCTGGCCTGTGACTGGCCTCTCAGGTCGCCTCAAAGGGGACCGAGACCAACACATGGAATAAGTGGGTTAGATTTTGACAGAAGTTGAGAGGATCATACGCCTCAAAAGTTGCACTCATGAACTCTTAGGATGCATGATGCAAATATATCAACGGGCCAATTAAACACCGTCTCTTGCTCTTGTCACAAAACTGAGAGTTTCAGCTGTATGTCTCCTCTTTTCGAGTTTGCGTTTTCCGTTGACATGCATATTTCGAAGTATTGCATTAGAAAGGTTTGATGGATTCGAAAAAAGGAAAAAAATAAATTCCTCAACCTGCCCAACTGAAACAAATTCACAAAGATCTCTTCGTTTTCCTCTGGCAGACGACTTGTTTTGTTTCCAGAGCTGCAACCTGTACTTCTTCCACTCTGTTTATTAAAGCTGTGAATAACCTACTCTAAGCCTCTGCCATTAGTTTCTGATGAAACTACAATTTGCATGACTGCATGTAGTTCAGTGGTGTCAACTGTGTACCGGACCAGTAAAAGTCTAATATAAATAGCACCTACAATTTTCTCCTTTTTATGTAAAGGTATACATGAATAATCAACCTTCAATTTACAAAAAACAGGAGGTATAAGAAAAAAAGTGCAATTTCAAAACTATGATGTCTCAGTTGTTCCATTTTGAAAAGAATTAAAGTTAAAATATCCTGTTTTTGGTACATTTAATAAGTAGAATTATCTTACAATATTTTATCCCATTATCTGCTAATTTGTTGTTTTTTTCCTTAAGTTAACTTAAGTTCTTATATGGTCAATTTAGTCTTGCTTTCCTAAAATATGATTAAATTGACTTATCTTAATGTTGCATTTTTATCTTATATTTTGTGCTTTTGATCTCAGTTCTGCTTTCCTTCTCATTTTTTGGAGAAAAAAAAAAACTTTAAATAAGCAAAATTATCTGCCAATTAAACATAATTCTACTCTGGACTAATACTGGACTAATTGTATTAAATACGAGATATTTTTTCCTGATAAGATTTCATTTTTTGCTGTGCACTGAAAAATATTTAGTGTTTTAATCAGCAGGTGAAGTTCTCTCCTGCTTTATGAACAACTTGCCCTGAAAGACTCTCACTGACTTCACATTTGTGTGAAGCAGCAGCAACCGGTCCATTTTTTTTTGTTACAGAATACTCAGTCAACTAGTGGGCCGGACTAGATCCTTGAGCGGGCCGGTTTCTGGGCCCCGGGCCACATTTTTGACACCCCCTTCTGTAGTTCATCACTCCAAACTCCGGTTCACTCTGGGTGATGCGCACGCAACCCATTTTCTTCAAAAGTTCACTTAAAAGATGGAAACACAGTTAATGTTATTTCACTGAAGAATGAGCCACTGATCTCCCAGCAGTGAGCACTGGTCATAGAGAGTTCTATTAAATTTTTAAGAGCATATTACACTTTGTGGAAATAATCCCCCTGTGTGAGATGACATAGATGTGAGTGGTACATTTTCAAACGGCTTCCTGAGAAGAATTAAACAGAACCCAAACTACTGAGTGCTGCTTAAGTTTAGACTACTTCTATTCGTCGTGCTTCTTGGAGGGAGGTGAAGTCGGGTCAAGCAGAAAAGGATGTGACCGATTTCTAAGCCGGGGCCTGAAAAAAAAAAAAAAAAAAAAAACAAAAAAACACTAAAAAGACATACATGCCAAAGAAGCAGCCAGCCACAAAAAGTCAACCTGCGTAACATCTCTCCACTCAGCATTAAGCAGGAGTTGCTCACTATGAATATGCAAGGATACAGTAGAAGCAGCTTTTGTCCTGACTCCCATGTTTTATTTAATGAGCCTGGGGTTGGTTTGGACTTGATTTGCATGTGCTTGATAAAAGAGTCGCACTCCTCGGTCCCCCCCTTCCTCAATATAAGGACGTTTTGATTCCATTTTTCGCTTGGCTTGTCGGTTTACGCGAGCAGAAGGACCAGGACTGGATTTTATTTATTTATTTATTTTTTTCCTCTCCACCAAAGAGGATGCCGGTGCTTTCATTCGTGTAGTGCTTTTTTGCATCAAGGACGGCGGCGGCGCCGTTCGCCGGGATACGGGAGCACGCGAGCGTATGCAGGGGCGTGTGATCTGAGGTGTGTCAGTGGAAGCGGGGTGTGCGGGGGAAGCGGTCGCTCCCCTTTGAGCGAAAGCTCTGAAGAAAATAGTGCTGATCCCGTTCCTTCTATCCGACAACAGCCAGAGAATGCCAAGTGAGGAGATGGCAGGATAAGAACTACATGAAAAAAAATAAGGCCTAAAAAATGTGTAGCAAAGCTGGAATATTTCTTTGGTAAAACAAGGAAAATAAAAGATTTGAAATTCTTATTCCTTCTTGCTCATCCTATTGAAACGGCATGGATGAAAATGTGGCTCGCTCCATATTTGGCAATGAAATTGCCCCCGCCTCCCTGCAGGGGGGGGGAATGTGGCCCACTTTAATGATGTCAGAGGAGTGAGGGACAGGTCAGCGCTAGCATCGCGGACAATGGAGGCCCTTAGCGCTGCGGCGAGATGTCAGCCCGGCTAGTGCCATCGCGGCGTGATGAGGCCCGGACGGACGGCGCGCAAGGGTCCGAATGTGTCAAGGCAAGCAGAATCGGGGATGATTCAACCCTGCAGTGAGGATGGAGGCAGGCAGGAAGAGACAGAAAAGCGAGGGAGGGAGGGAGGAGGGGTGGGGAGCGAGCATAGCACATGGTGACAGGAAGAAAGATTGGGAGGAAGGTGAATCAAAAGAAGAGGAGGAGAGGGCAGCAGGAGAGATGATCACGATAGGGACAACAAACGGGGAGTTTATATACAGTACAGAGGAAATAATTGTGGGGGGGGTGGGTGAAGGGAGGGACGTGTTAATAGAGAACAGCACAGGAGTGAATGAAGCAGGTTAATGACAAGGAGGAACAGAAACACAGTTTCTGAATAGACAAAGCTCGCAGCGATAATGACTGAAAGGTGGGACGATGGGAATTAACAGGCGAACAAGCGGATTGGATCCAAGAAGGAAAACCGAGGGGGGGTGACGGCGTGTGACCAGCAGCGGTCCAACCAAAGGCGGCATTAACCCCCTCCCCTCCTTCAGCCATTTTATCAGATCTGTTCCACCGTAGCTGCGCGGTAGGAAGTAGAAAACAAACGCGCCCCTGGAAATAAAAAAAAAAAAAAAAGAAGAAAAACTCCCCGTTAGGTTTGCAGTTGCTGTCTGAATGCGAAGCAGGGCACTGCAGAACAAGAGCGCCCCTTCCTCCTCTGCAAACTTTCACTGAATAATTGATTGATCTATGTTATCAAATTTTTTTTCTTTTTTTTTTAATGTCATTTTTTTTTTTTTTTTCATTTTTCTGCCACGGAAGCCATCTGATGCAATTCAATCTGTCGACTGTGAAAGATTATTTCATAAGCGCCCGTGACTTAAGACGGGTTTTTCGACTGTGGTTCTGGATTTGTGTCAAAAAAAAAATAAGATTCGCTTAAAGCGCAGATGACATTATGTTTTGTATCAGATCTGTTTTAAATCTGCTACCAAGCAGAAACATCTTATATAAGTTTTCTAAAAAGGCACAAAGGCATGTGATTAAACTGCAAACATTGTGTCTGCGGTTGAAATCTTTAAAGATCGCCTTCTCAAGAGTTTGCAGCTGTATGATTTATTTAGTGGCCTCAGTCAAACAGATTCGCCCTCAGATTTTTCTATATTTCTGCATGCGTTTGTATTACCTGCTGGTAAAGAAGCTACCTGAAACCCCCGTTGAAATGTGAAAAGATCAGAGGACACGTGCTCGTTATTTCTGCCTATGAGTCGGGCTAAAATACGTGTCGTGTATAAAGACAACCGACGACCGTGCTGATTCAGTAAGTCCAAACGCATTTCTCATTCGTTTACCATAAATAATATTGCTAAATGCGTTCCTGCCGTTTCTTTCTCCACGGTATAGAAGGTGTGATTTTCATTTACGAAATGTATTTGGAGGGTGCGCTGGTGGCCTCGACATTAAGCTGCCAACCATGAAAAAGTGCGTCCCCGGTTAGATTTATGCCGGGGACCTTTATTGCACGTCAAACCCCATCTCTCTCGCCTCCTTTCTCTCTACTATCATCTGTCTAGTAATGGCATAAAATGCCCCCAAAATACATTAAAATTTGATTTTCAAAGCTGCATTGCAAGATTAATGCTAATGAGGGTTTCATTCAAGACATCCTTCACTTCATTTGTAATTGTGTAGCTTCTAACAGAGAGCGGGGTGTGTGTGTGTGTGGTTTTGTGTGAGGAGTGTTGTGTGGGTAAAAGGTGTGGCGAGGACTCCAAGGCCATCTGGAAGGCTGGTGGGAGCTGAGGACCTAACAGAGAGAGCAGACTGCCACCTCACACACACACCTGAGCTCAGGCCAGTGTCTGTGTGTATGTGTGTGTGTGTGTGTGTGTGTGTGTGTGTGTGTGTGTGTGTGTGAGTAACAGAGACAGACAGAGGAAATGGGCGCATGGAACATCACAGATATCAAGTAGGGGGTGCTTGTACGGTCATTTACAGCCGCGCATTTCTGTCGCTGAATAGATATTAAATGAAATGAGAAAGGAAGACAAACCGGATGCGGCAGTAACAGATGCAGAGAAGATGAGAAATCGCGTCCGATCGTATTGGCGCCGCGTCTCTGTTACTATTGTTTCTTTGATATTAATCGTATGACCTGAACCGTTCGTGTTTCAAACGTCCCAGATAGCTCTGGAACAAATGAGAAATGATTCGAGCGCGAGGGAAAGGGGATAGACTGCCGCGTGGACAAAAGGGAAAATCTAAAAGGGAAATAGATAAGCGAGAAACAAAATCCTCCATCATCTTTATTCCCGAACAAGGGTCCCTTTCTGTCTTTTGCCCACGGGCAACAACGGGAGTTAGCTCGGACTGAAACCAATGAAAACATTATTTCAGCGTTTTTTCTCGCGGACAGAAAGGAGGCGTTCGAGTTAGGGTTGGTGAAGGAAGCGGGAAACAAAGCCCACTGGTGTTACACTCCACAGGCCGGGCCTGCTCGGGGCCTGGCCGGACCAATCAAACGCCCCGTCATCGGGTCCCTGCTGCACCCAGGGGTGCGACCGTGCTGAAAATGTCAGAGGTGCACCGACAATATCCCCAACATCAGGAATGTTGATAAGGGACCTTAATACCATTACTGTTCATCAGCAAAATACATTTCTGCTTCAGATACCACAACGGATTTATTTCCCCCCTGATATGTCCCTTTTCACTCAGTTTATTTCACTATGAGAGGAAAAAAAAAAGAAAGCAAAGAATCTATAGTTCAAATAATTTTTGAAAAATGTGTAAAATATTTACAGTTTTGACTTGTAAATGGTTTGTGAGGCAGGAGATAACTTCACCCGCTGCTTAAAAAGCTAAATATTGATTAGCGAGTCAAGTTTTGAATTTAAAATGCATGCAAGTGGATAGTCGCCCACTATTACATTAAACAATATTTCGATAATCGGTTTGAGTCATTCTTAAAAAACAAAATATGCAAAATTGCTGGTTCCAGCTTCTCTAATCTGTGTATTTTCTGGCATCTTTAGTCTTCTATAATAGTGAACTGATGATCTTTGGGTTATGGACTGTTTTCTGGACAAAAAAAAAGCCATTTTACGTTGCATCTTCTATCTAGAATGCATTTCTTTACATAAAAAGGAGAGAAGACAGAGGTGTTATTTGTTTATATTTACTGGTGTGGCCCCTTGACTCCCCTGATTTAAATGTTTGATAAATTTGACCCTTAGATACGGTTTGGGTCAAATCTGACCGGTTTGACAGGATATTGTTATATACTGTAGGTGGGTGAGCATCATTTTCAGTCACTGAGATTATGGCAGCAAGATTGAACTTCCACACTTTCCACAGTGAAGAAGCAGATAGTAATTTGGGGGAGGATGTGTCAGAGCAGGAAGACTAAATTTGAGGATATAGCAGCGAGTGTGACTGAGCCGTGTGTTAAGGCCAAAACAATAAAGTGTTCTGGAATGCGATTGCCGTTTCCACATCCAATTAAATAAATCCATATCTCTATGGCGGTTAAGTTTTAGGTAAAACAGGAAATGATGTTTTGTGATAACAGATGAATTTCTCCAAAAAACAAATAGTTTAAAATAATAATAATAAAAAAATAGACTCTCTATGTTCTCTTAAGTATTATTTAAAGATTAATCATCCATTTATTGATGTCAGATAAGCCATTTTATTCATTATAAATAAATCTGTATTTATATATTTAGGGTAGATATTTTTTAAGATGGAATTCCTGGCCTTCCTGACCCTGACCATACTATAAAAAGGTATAAAATATGAATAGTATGCAAGGATTAATGAGATATTCAGATTCTTTGCTCGACATGTATTGATGCAGAGTCCTTCCCATTTCCCTCCCGGGTTCAGTGATTTCTCTATTTCTATGCAAACATCCTTTAGTCAGCTTTTTACAAATTACGGTAATAATTTTGAGCCAGTATTTGCTTAGCTGGTTAAAACGATATCTTAAATTTTATGGCCAACCCCAACTCATACAGGCGTGCCCTCGTCCCTCATATATTTCCATTTCACCAGAGCTGCTGTTTTTCACCCCAAGTTTATTACAATAAATTTATTGCAGACGCATCCGCATCCATGTGTGGGCTGATGGGCAACATGAAATTGCATTATAGGAGAAATGAATAATATTTACAACACTACCTCCATCATACGTTGTTGTAATTAGATTCTTTTTTTCTTTTTCGATATTAGTTTTGGACTATAGTTTTCTATATCAATTTAAATACAAATTATTTTCTTTAAGGAATCACTTGGCCTTTTTAATTACAGAAAATCGTTTTAAAAATGCCCATCATCATCCACCCAGCCTAAAGTTACTTGTTCAAATAGTTTTGTCCGACAAACAATCCAAAAGCCAAAGACTTCTCTTCCTATCGCATGAGACAAAGCTTGAAATGATACCGTTGCCTTTTATTGTCTGTCAGCCAACATATCCATTAATCAGCGTGTCATTTCAGTTTTACTTTCTGGTTTCTGGACATGGCGTGCGCAGACACAATCGATGCCCAGGTGAAGCGTGCGCATCTGTATGCTGCACCGCGTTTGACTGCTTCTACTCTGGGCAGCTTTTCCACTTCCCTGTTATGACTGCATCGCCTTAAGACCGGTAAGCGCGGGCCTGACACAGTCTGGGTCTATTGCTTCTCGCTGTGTGGCCTACATAGCAAGTCAATACGCACCCTCGCACGAGTAAAAGCACAAACACGCATACAAAACATACACAGTGACGCCCCGCGGCTGTACATCTAGCTGCCTTGCCTCCGATGTAATACGCATCGAACAAAAAGTTTGGAAACGTATGCATTGGTAGCAGAGTTCGATTTGGAAAGTTTTTCGTGGGCAAAAGCCACAGACTTGGCTGTGCTGCTCATCCCATAAACGCATCTTTCTTACAAATGGAGCACCATTTAAAGAGAAAAAAAATTCCAGATACAAATTTCTGAGCGTTTTTGCTCGATGGGTATATGTTGTTTGTTGTTTGCCTGATCCGCGCTAGCCGGCAGCATTACCTTGACGCAGCCGAGCGTAGCCTGCACCGGGGCACACAATCTGTCAATGGCAGTAAGCAAGCAGAGCACTGCACTGCCAGTGATATGGAGCAACAAATCTATACCTTTCACGGAATGGGGAGGGTGCGGAGAGGGGGGGGGAGAGGTATATAGCTACAGAATGTGATAGAATTTGATAAACAGCCGGGGTCAGGAGGCAGGTCAGCAGACCATTAAGTTATTCTGACAATTTTGATCCATTGCCCACAATACTGGGACAATGCACTGGGACCTGAAAGGGGAAGGCGGAGGGGAGGAAAAAAAAAACTAAAGGAAAAAAGGGAAAAAAAAAATGGCAAGAAGCCGAAAACAAACAGAGACGGTCTCTTACTGCAGGAGATGAGAAGAGATATGAGACATCAGAGGGAGAAGTCTGCTTTATCAGGATGCAACAGGAAACCAGTAGGAGAGATGCGCTTCCTCCAGGGAGAAGCGAGGAAAGGGGATCGGCAATATAGAGTGGGAGCACTAATGTAGAACTGTAAAGTATGTAGAGCATCATTAAAACTAAATTAAAAAAAAATAATATGCTTTGATCCCCGTTATCCTTATTGTACGACTGGAATACTTGAAATCTAAAAAAGAAACTTTCAGATATTTATATAGAGTCTACAGTGTATCGGAAAATCCTCAGGAATGAAAAGGGAGGGAGGGGAAATGGATCTTTATATAATGTTCTTTAGTTCAGTGAGGGAAGTTCAAGACTCAATAAGGGGGAACTTAGGCCTTTGTTTTAATTAACAGCTCAATTATCTTGCAGCTAATGGCTTTGTTAATATAATGGGTTAATAGCTCAGCAAGCAAGATCAATCATCTGATTGTCTATTTTTTTGTGAAGCTAGAGAAAGTTCCAATTGAGTCATCTACATATATATGTGTGTGTGTGTGTGTACAGTATGTACTGTGTGCTTGTATGTGCTGATAGCAAAGAGCACAGAATAACATTGGTTTTCCATTGTTTTCTAGTGTGAAATAGTAAAATTGGCCTAGATTTACCACTTAGTCCACCCGTACATGTCGGGAGGTCATTTTCTGTAAATATTTTTGCAATTAACTCTAATTTATCCTGTTACATTATTGAATGTCATGTCGATAGCCAATGTGCTACATAATATTTAACTGACTGCCGTCTGATGTCAATTTTGACATCATGAGCCTTTCTCTCCATCATGCAAGTGATTTACAGGATGATCCAATTAGGTTCAACGGTTTGTGTAATCAATAAATAATAAATAGCACTTGGCCTAATAGCTAGTTGGACACAGAATCCGCATAAGAGTCCTCAAGGCTTCCTTTAAGTTAAAGAGGATACATATGATCCAGAACTACTGGCCATGCTAGGTTGCTACCGTCTTGCCAAGAACTCACACTGCACGTTAAACACTGCTGGCGAGTGGATTGGTAACATTAAACAGAGCAAAATAGCCTGAAAGAGGCTTGGCAAAGAAAGACATACTTAGATAATGTCAGCCACAAGACAAAGTGTGAAACCACCATTGCCACAAAATACATCATCAGAAGGATGTGTGTGTGCGTGTGTGTAGACATAGACACTAATCTTTCAAAAAGAGTGCCCTTGTAATGGTGTGGTCATTTTTTTGAGAGGGCCTGAAATTCCTTTTTGCATGCCTCACCACTTGTTTGCTTGAAAAGCTGAGAACACTTTACCACAGAAATCCTCTATGGAGATAGTCTGTGTGTGCATCTTTCTCAAGCACAGCCCTCACACACAAACATTAAACGCGTCCATTCACAAATTAATACCATTTCGTTTTGGAGTGTCTATAAATTACCATGCCTATTAGTGACACTGCTTTTTTTTTTTTTTAATAATTCCCCTTAATCTTGTGCTTACGGGGTCATCCGCCCTCCCTTATGCTTTTCCTTTCCCCTTCATTCCCCCGCCTCGGTGGTTACACCCAGTCTCCCGTGGGAGAAACTATTGCGCTGCACTGACATATCAGGAAAGGACAGCATTGTACACTCCTGCTACACACTCGCTCCCTCTCCCATTGCATACGGCCAACCAAACCCCCCCCATACCTTAAAAATCAACCGAGCCATTATTTCAGTTCAGTGGAGTTAAAATATGCTATCAGGATTAGAATGAATACTCTTGAAAATTTTATAAGGTTCACGTTGGGTGACTGGTAATTTGAGATTTTACATTCTTTAATAAGGTGCTTGTTGGATGTTCAAACAGCATTCAACAAGCGTCTTTCCCGCTTTCATTGTCTCGCAATTTTTTTGCATTTTTTTTTAATGTATAGGTTGACATTCTGGCCACTTCACACACATGAAGGTGTAGAACAGAGCGCAAAATCATGAACGTATGAATATCTGGAAGTGTGTGTGATGTTATCCCCAACGGTACGATTCTCTGCATCTCAGCCATCTTTATACGGAGGACTGGGTGCTCCACCTTTGAGTTTGAAACGGCTATGAAGAGCTAAAGGGTTAACGTGCCTATTCCGGGAGAAATACCTTTAGACTCACAGTAAAACAATTTGGTAAATATGCAAAAAACAAAGCGTACAGTACAAGCTGCTTGAAATGCTGTAGAAATGATAGTCTTGTTAACGTTAGACCTAAGACAAGACCAGGCTGTAGCAGAAAGTAATAAACTTTGTTTTTGCTTTGGTTGTGAGAAGGGTTGCAAAATTCTGGGACTCTTTCCATGGGCATTAACAGGAATATGGGGGAATAAACAGAAATAAATCCAAAAGGTACCCTAATAAAGGTGGTCCCTTAACAGGAATAGGTGGAGAAAATGTATTGTAGCATAATATTGGCTCAGGGCTAGTCTTGGCGAAAACAACCAGATTCAACATTTTTGAAAAATTGCCCATCGTGATTCCCATAGTCACAGCAATAGATGCTTTAGCTTCTTTTTGTTGATACAAGCTGTTTCTAGACCAGTGGAGCAGAGCCACGAGCTGCTCAGCTACTACTACACTAATGGGATTTTTTAGTTTCTCTTATCAAACTAAGCAAACACATAAACCAGCAACTCCCATACGTTCTGGTGGACGAACCAAATACAGTTCCATCTCAAAGTTCTGTTATCTCATTTGATATTATGCTGTAAATAGATTTTATCCATAATGGTATTAATGTGCTAACTAGCTGGTAAGCTAGGTGCTAAATATTCCTCAATGTTGCTAAATCCTATGGAAAGTTTCTGGAAATTTACTGTAATTTATTTTTTTTACCCCTCAGAAACCCAAATTGTGAGCAGTTAATGCTGTATTTAGAAGTTAAGTTGGAAAAGTGCTTTGTCACTCAGGAAATATTCATAATACCATGTTGTGTTGAACTTTCGTTTGCCTGTAAGAAACATTTAAGGACCCAAACGGGGTTCACCTAAGTAGGAAGGCAGGGCCATGCTCACGCTGTGGGGTCCTGATGGGTGCTAGCAGCCATCGCCTCTAATCCCAGTTAAGACGAGCCCGGCAGGCGAGCCGACACAAAGGAGCTTGGTCCAGTGTTAGTGGAATTAAAACAAAGCCTCTCCTCTGTTGTTATGCTAATCCACAAAACAATGATTATCTGCGGGGCAACGTTGCCACAGTGATAAACATGGCTCAAGAGTGCCTCAATTAGGGCGCCAATTGGCAGAGGAGAGCAAAGACCAAGTGAGACGGGTGAGGCCGCTATGAATGAGAGGGAAAAAAATAAAAATAAAAATAAAGAGCGGAAGGCGTTTTGTTATTTCAACCGAGTGGATGGGTCAACTTTCAAATTGAAGGGTAGGTGTACAGATGATGCTTGACCCTCACAGCTTGACCTTGGACAGTCTTGACCCTCTCCATGGTATGAAAACTTCCCCCGCGCACCGGTGCACGGACGTCAGCTGCAACGTGTAATTAGCTCTTAAATGCAGACGAAGGTGCGTTATTCCGCAAATCCTATAGTATACCATTATGACACTCAATGACATGTTCGCTGCGCTGTGCCTGTAGAATAAAGGCCGATGATGCTTGCCTCATTCATCTTCTAATGTGACAGCAAAGCGGTTCGGGTGGTTTGCGCTGTTCTACTTTTTGTTTAAAACATCCAAGAGTTGGAGGACAATCAGAACGGCGGATTCATCTATAATAATCCTTCATTTACTCCACGAATCAAAGCGAGGAGACGAAGCCCTCGCCACGTGTGTAAAGCCCTTCACAGGCTTGATGTGCCAACTTCATTTCTTTGCCGTTGTCACGAGATCAAAGAAAGTATAAAAAAAAACCAGGCTAGGTTGTTTTCCTTTTTCTGCAGTGGCTTGTCACAGCTATTTTACAGATGCATTTCAAAAACCTGGCTGACATCACAGCCACACAGAGTGTCTACTCCGTCCTCGTCAAAAGCAGCTCAGGGCCACCGACACAGACAGACAGACAGTACACATCCCACTGGTGCTGGCCTCGTCCATCCAGTCCTCTGGTGCACTTTCCTGCTTCCCCCAATGATGATTGTTTCATCTTTATTTTTTTGGTATGTGGCCAGTCAGCGACTCTTGCTTTCTCCGGCCTTTTTCCTCTCTCTCCATCTGTCCCACAGTTCCAGCAGCATAATAGGCCTTGGACTGGTGTGTCATCTCATTGAGTCTTATTAGGGGCTCTTATGTCTGACTGGCATGTTGTTATTGCTCTCTCCGACCACAGCTAAAACTGAGGAATGAGTCTGCCAAGCAGGCCCTTTAAAGTCCCTTCAGTATTGATGACACCGGCGGAGCGGCGGGGGTGAGCGGGTGGGGGGGGGGGGGTGGGCGCCGCCACGACAACACGAAACAAGAGGAAGGGGAGGGGGCGACAACCGCGTGATGCAACACCCCTGGGGCTACATGACAGGTGTGTCAGATGAAAACGGTCCCATGCTGGTTCGCTAAGGGCTTTGCCATAGGTGAATGCCACCGCTGCCACTCTCAAAGACGTTTGGAGGAGGACTGAGGAGGCCGTCAGTGAGTTTGGTAGCGGGATGCTCAATGCAATAAACTCATTTTTGTGTTGGATTAAAATTGTAATAGCTGCATGGGTGAAATCTAACATTCCAGTGCAATTTACACAGTTTTTCACTGAGTTTGATCGTATATGACTTTGTCCTTATAGATTACCGCATATTGTTATTACACTACTTGGGCGTCCTACATTTCTGCCGTTAGGCCCAAATAGGTTTGTACAGGACTAGATTTTACAGGCGATGTATTTCATGATCACTGGAACAATAAGAAAAGATGAAAGAACAAGGATGAACAAGAAATAGGCAGCAGAAGGAACGCAAGAAAAAAAACACCTCAATTTTGGAGAGTGCTTTGTTTGTTGTCCATCAGAGGCTCATGAAGCCTTAAGGACAATCACCCAAGAAATAGGATCTGTATTTTCTAAATCCCACACTGATATTAAAAAAAGGGACCTTGCCCTCCTTCCCCTCAAATGCCCAAAATCCTGAAACTCAGTCCCATGTTGGTCAGCCACACTCCCCTTCATATGCAACCAGCTAAGCTATAGATACAGTATGTATAATTGATGACTCAGACACTGGAGAACACTTCACTGAATTATAAACAAGCTCTAAGCTGAGAGAGATAGCGTCTTGTGGAAAGATGGTTTAAAGTCTACCACTGAAATAGAGAAAGTACTACACTGTGGTACTGCAAACTTCAGATTCTCGGGTAAAATTATGTTTCTTATACGCTATTTGTGAAGCAATTATTCAAGATGAGTCAATCATACGTGCGGCTTTTGTGCGAATGCACAGCTTAATTTCTATCCTCCACATTATAGTTATTGTTTACACAGGAATGAAGGGAACTGAAAGCCGAATTCGCTTCTGCAAATATTTATTTTATAAGTAATGAGGAACAGAAAATCATTTCACCCCTTTGTGCACGGTAGCCCATGCTGTCATGAGAGTAACACGTTACTTTTCACAATATATCCACACACATTACTTAAAAGAACTGCCTCTATTACCTAAAAACACCTGCCATCTACACTGGACAGACTGCTGAAAATGTGTGTTGATACTGCAGTAACAAAGAATGGAATATAATTTGCAGTGTGAAGCATTATTCATTTTATGACTCAATCAATAACTTAAATATTGGAAAACAGACTTTGTTTTTGGCATACAGAACCCTATAATGCCCAGAAGTACAATTAGGCAACAAGAGATGGGATATCGCAGAAAGGTCCGATGGCAGATAGGCCTATTCCCGCAATCCTCCAAAGGTGAAGCACCTGGAGATGCAGAACATCTATTAATGTACTAAAACATGAAAAAAAAATTCTTTACATTTAAACAGCAATAAAAAATAATGCCGCTGTTCTGTCCATGTTTTCCACACCTACTTCTGTGGTACTTAGTTCTGACTTTGATGAGCAAATTGCACAGGTCAACTCATTGTGAGGATCACTGCACTGTAATCCGCTCCTTAACACCTCTGTGATCCCCTAGTTTAGTGCGGTGGCCATTCAAAACAGCCTGATCAGAACCGGCTGGCTGCGTGGCCTCCGGACAATGCAGAGCAAAATTTATACCAGTGATGATGATGCGACTATAAACACAAACATAAAAGAAACCCATTTTATATTATACAGAGATCTTCAAAATAGTAAAGTAAAAATACTGTGATAGTAAATAAACGGTTCTTTCTTATTTCTAATAAAATAAGGGCTGCATTTTTATAATATAAAAAATAAAACAAAGATTATTAAAACAGAAAAGAAAATCCACACTGGCCCTCCAGTAGATCAGTGTAACTGGCCCTTTTTAAATTTTCACAAAATGGATTTTGTATTTTATTATTTAAAAAAGGAAAATTAACACTTGTTCCTGTAATATTGCAGATGTATTGATTGTATACCTAGCATGCAGATTTGTAGTTTCCTTCAGTTATTGATATGTAACATTAATATACGATATAAATAGATATCAAATTAGATATTTGGATCAAGATATGAACTGGTGTATAACGGTAGGTTTCTTCATATTTTGTATAAAGTCAGAGTATGAAAAACATCAGGCGGAGAGAAGTGAATTCATTAGAAATTACAATAAGATTTCAGCGAGCATGGTAATAAACTGATAATAAACTCTTGTTGCCAAGAAGTGGGACAATGCTGAGAGATCGGCAGAGATGTAGAAGAAGGGACCTAATGGCATCGGTCCAAGCTGCTTTTGTCTGCTTTCACAAGACACCTACCTGTCATTTATAGACACCTGTCCTCTACAGACCTGCAGACCACAGTCCTCTACAGACATGGAGCGGTGATGAACTGTGATGAATGATTAAAAAGCAGAAGATGAAAATGAAACAGTAACTAAGAGCAACTGTCTCTGATTTATTATAAAGTACAAAAAAAAAGAAAACCTGTAGCCCCTTTCTTGTCAGGCCCTGAGGAAGAGCCGGTATGGGTCAAACCTGTTATATTTTATATCAATGCATCCTAATTTAAAAAAACGCTCTAAAAAGCATTTTAAACGTAATCCTTGGCTGGGTGCGAGCGTGCCAGAAGTATCACAAAGGCTCCCCTTCATCAGGCTCATTCTCATTTTATATTTTATCTTTGTGCCCTGATTTTTTGCTGATATCCTCAAGTAAATCCACCGCAGCCCTCCAGAAGAGTTGTGGGAAAGGTCTCCCTGCTGATAAGCATCAATAAAAATCATCAATATAGGATGAACAATGTATTCCAGGAGTTATTTTACGATTGTTGTAATTTCTGCTTTGTTGTACACGTTTCACTTCAGCCTTCCTGGTCTAATTTCGACGTGTTAGTGATTTCCTATATTTCCCAGAGTGCTTTTCAACGACTGCCAGAGAAAGGTCTAACATGCTAAACGGGGAAAAAAAAAAAAAGCTGTTTTACTCAGATGTGGGTTATAGATTTAGGCTACATGTAGAAAGGAAGAGGGAGTAAGCCTATCGGAGCTAAATAAGTTGTGCATTTAATTCATTCACCCAATCTGGTCTTTCAAGGCCACTGAGAGCTTGTCTAACAATAGATTCGGCTTCCGCAGCCTGAGTGGTGATCATAGTCTAAAGGAGTCTCTTTGATTGGACGGATAGAGACGAACCGGATTCCACCGCACGCAAACTATTCTTACCGTTTTAAATGTGGAATTTTCCACAAGAGGGAATTTTTCTCTACAGAGATCCCAGTGAAGGATTTGGCAAAAGATCTCGCTCCTAATCTGTACAGTCTGTTTGTGTCTGCCGTGTATGAATGCAGACTTTGCTGTGTATTTACAGTGTGGCTGCTGTCTGATTGCTATCGTGCTGTCTACCGCAGCGCCGCGCCACGCCGGGTGATGGGACTCCTGCCATGGCAATCCAATCAGGCCTATCCACGGCGATCCTTCGCAATCCTTTCACCCGCCGCCCTACGACGCCAGACATCAGTAACCCCACTGTACATGCCACCCACACTCAAATCTACTCTTTGATAGATAATATGGAGATAAACCCATGCACATTAACCACTTCACCTCCTGTCAACGTGCCACAGACATCAGGAGAGGCTTAGTGTTAAGTGAAGTGGTGAATCCCTTCCGGCTACGAGGGCTAACAGCATAGCTGAACCCAACACTTTGACCTCTCAACGGAGGTCACAGAAATGAATTTTCCCCTTGGGGATCTAGTGAAACAGGAAAAATCCACAAACACTCTCCCCATCATTCAAACAAACGCTCCGAAAATGCCGCACTGGCACCGGTGATATAAATAGACCCCCCTCCGCCTGTGAGAAAGATAAAGCAAGTCTTTCATCATGGTCCAGGGACCAAGGTTTGAACCTTCTCTGGACCCTCGCGAAGGGTGCACGCAGGACACCAAACGCGAGCCAACACTGGATCAGATGCCACTGGCTAAATGGAGGCCATTGAAAAAGTCCTTGTGTATGTGGGCTGAGGTGGAGTGGCTGCTGGGAGTTGGGGCTTCCTGTTGAAAACAGTACAATATCCACAAACCCCATGCAGAGGCCTGTCATACAACCTTTCTACCCAAGTGTGGGAAATGCACCCATTCTGTCACATGAGCTCAAAGTCTTGTTCTTTTGGTGTGTATGTGTGTGTGTCCTTGTGAGGCTGGTGCATTCTGTGTTCTGGCCGCAGATTGAATTTGGGCTATTGTCACCGTGATCCTAATGGCCAGCAGCTGGCTCTCTCTTTTTTCTTTTTTTTGCGGGTGGGGAGAATGGAGGAGGTGGCGGCGGGGTGGGAGTGGGGTAGGTGATCTGGCTGCTAGTGCCTCGAGCTGTGCAGCTGTCCCAATTACTACCTATCTCTCCTCTCCTAATCCCCCCCCCCACCTTCCATACCCATCTGCCTCTTCTGCACTTCAGATTTCTGTCCCATCCTTCCATGGATACCACTAGTGTAGATTTGGGCTTTCAGGACACTCCCTTGACAATAAAAGCCTTTTAGAGACCCAAGTAAGCTTAGATCCTGTTTTAAGTTAGACACTAGGGGGTGCATAAGACCCAGACAGCACAGTATCTTGTCCGGCACCTGAGTTTTTTTTTTGTTTTTTGTTTTTTTAGATGCGTCTCTGAATCCCTCCGTACCTGCTCTGATCCTGGCCTGAGCCGTTGGACTCAGAGGGGCTGACGAGGCTGCTTGATGGCCCACGGGCACTCGGCGTAAAGGGGAATCTGTGGGTAGGTGATTGGGTGGCTGGTTGGCAGGGAGATGGCGAGGGGCCGTTTTTGTCCCACAGCGAGTCCCTCAGTTGCTTCTGATGAGCTAAAAATTGTCGGTGTGTCATACCCGTGTGAATTCAGTTCCCCATGCAGAGGAGGCGCCACGAAACTTCACAGCATTCTTCTAATCCTAGTGCGATGCTTTGATAGTAAGAGTGAAAAAAATAGAGTAAACACACGCACACAACTATGTATACATATACGTACATAGAAATTAACGCCAAAAGGTACAGGGGAGCTGTGCAACAAGGGACAGTTAAGTGCTTCAAACTGAAAAGGAGGATGAAAAAAAAAGGGGAAGGAGAGAATTTCTGCGCTGCATGTGGATGGGTGCATGCCTATTTCTGGACGGCTCCAATGAGCTGAGAAGAAATGTCGTAAGACCCACTTCACAGCTCAGGCTGCAGCAGCAATAACTCCTCGAGATACCGGAAAAAGCAAGCACACATGAGCAAACACATACACACACACACACACACCCCCTCTCTAAAGGAGGTACACTGCAGGCTGGGTACGAGGGGGAGACAGGTCAGATCAACAGTAACAAGGACAGGGTGTCTGGACTGACTCGCTCTGAACCCGACGCACATTCAAGCATCCTTCAAAGCCGCCTGAGACAGTTGTAGTTAAGGCGCACCCTGATCTAGATCGAGCCCACATCCAATCTGATGCCACGTGGCTATCTGACCAAACTCCTATTGTGCCTGTCTAACTGAATCCCTATTCAGAACTCCATCGTCCATCCTGTCTTCAGACATTCAGTGGAGTAAGACAGGCAGACAAGCATCAAGACATTTAGACAGGCAGCAGGTCTACCGGGGGCTTTTCCCTTTTTTCCTGCTGCTGAAGAACGCTATCAGAAAAGGATCCGGCTAGCCTGCTCCAACTGAGCTTCAGCAGCCTCTTTTCTCCATGGAAACCTGCCCCACACTCGCCCTGTGATTGGCTCGCACGATCGCTAGACAGACACTCCGTCTTACAATACAGATAATAATGGCCCTCTGGCAGGATGAGAGCAGGGCGAGAGTGATGGCAGAGAGGTGTTTTTCCTAAAGATTTTGCCCTTTGGAAAGGCTGCATTTCTGCGACCAAACGTACATGTCTCTACCCTAACGACGTCACAAAGATTCCCGCAAAGTCATAGTCACCGGAAGAGGTTGACGATTATTTTCGCATCCGTTCACTGGGGGTCTTCGAAGGCCAAGAGCGTAGAGGGGACGGACAGCGGACACCAAACACCGGCTTCACCTAACAAATGCCAGCCAAATGCCAACACTGGACACATATTTCACTGAACCACAAGCATGACCTAGTGATTCTTTACCTTTGTTCCATTCATTTCAGCCCCCCCCCCACACACACACACACTTCCTCAAAGCAGGAACAAAAGCAAAAGCGCCTTTTCAACAGCTTCTGCTCTATTTACGGTATCACTTACATTGTCTGAAATTGGAAAGCAGAAATAAACAGAGATTAACTATACCAACAAAACAATGCTACCAGATCAACTGTTGTCTTCTGGTAGCATTGTTAGCACAATTTGCTGGAAGAAACGGTGTCTTGCACAGCCTCTTCAATTCAACGTGATTTGCGTTGGCCCCCAAATAAATTCAGCCTTCTCTTCTCATGTTTCAGACATAAAAAAAATGGAATATATATATATATATATATATATATATATATATATATATATATATATATGGACAACAGGGGGGCAAAAAGGGGATGTACACACAGCAAACTGAAGGCAATACCAAGCATTGTACACACACACACACTGTACACTGAGCCAAAACACTGTGATGCTTGAAATTAGAATGGCTTTTCATGCAAACAGAGGCACTTGCTGTGCAGGTGACGGGCTGGTATTGCAGACAGAATTGAAATGAAAAACAAATCCAACTGCTACTTTAAATAAAACTCCACTTGGCGGCGGCTTGCTGCACTAAACCGAAACACAGAAATGATTCTTGCCACGTGACAAATGTGCACACACTGTTAAATACAGATAAAACTATGAAATGAGTCACCGCCGCCCATTTTTTGCTCCGCGCGCCCACACCGCATCTAACCTTTTTGGCAGAGCAACACTAATATGTTTAATGAACTCATTAGTCAGAAATGAAGACAGACAGTGGCATGAGGCATGGAGGGGAGAGGCACAAAGGGCAGAGAGAGGCAGGGAGGGGAAAAGGGAAGAGAGAAAACAAATCCATCTCTCCTGACGGCACATTCTCCTGTATTATAGATCCGGCAACATGTGCTACGGCTGCTAAAACGCAACATTTGCCTCGTCGCGATCAACTCGGCCTAGAATGAGCAGAAACAAAACAACGTGGGAGACAAAAAGAAAAAAAAAACAAACACCATCAAATCTGAGTTTATTACAGGGGTTTGTTTGAATGTTATCACTAGCGCTTTATCAAAATTGGACGCAGCCTGGAATGACCTGTTTTAATACAATAATTTGCATTTGGCTGATATGAACGGGTCCACCCAAGGCTAGATCTATTAATTCCAAAAAAACGGCGAAGCAAACGGTTGCCAAAGCATGAGTCACTTTTTGCTTTATGTATAACAATTGGCCACTGACAGTTTGAAAGTGTTCAAAAAAAAAAAAATCAGACAAGGATCTATCTGAAGCAGCACAGTCACCCGCCACCCGAATCCAAAGCACACTTCCACTGCCATGGCACCGGGCTGCTGTCACCGGAATATATATGGCTGTTTACTTATTCATGAATGGATTAGGGCTACTAACTCAATCAATCTGCTTCCAGTTACCAAGGCTGACTTTATTAGATAACATTAATGATGCATTAGTTGTCCATAGGTGTGGAGTTTCTCCCTTGTCAGCAACCTGCAATTCAAATGAGAGCACAATGGATACCGGCTGCAAATGGATCGAAGCGTTGGCATAATTGAGGCTCTATGCAATGCTATGAACTAATCGTTTACTGTCAGACAATGTGCTGTCAAAGAAAGAAATATCACAGTGCACAGCGTGGCGCTGAAATATGCCTCGTAATATCAATCGCAGACACGGGAAGCGATGTGATACGGTTATGGGATTCGAAAAAACAGAAGCCAAACCTCATCCACGCCGTTGAGTGATTTCACGAGAAGGCAATAAGACTATAAATCTGTCACGTTATACTACGCCGCTCGCCCTGCTTTGAGCCTCAGCTGTGAGATCAGGACAATGTAACAGCAGCCATCTGTACGCGTAAAGTTGGCCCGCGTGAGCTGCACATTTCTCACAAGCCATTTGGTGGCACTTTTTACATCACCGTGGATGCTCCTGCTCGCCTCACCAGCGCTGACACCAGCCTGTGCATGTGAGTGCTGCCATCTAGGCTATATTATCATCGTCCTTGTGAGGTGTGTGCATGTGTGTGTGCATGTAAAGGGATGGGGAAACAGAAATTCACCACCCTGCAGGCTCCCTCTGGACTGCCCTGATGTGATGCACATGACGCATGGAGTGTACCTATGTAGCTGTGTTTCCTGATCACAGATCAGACGCCTTATTACACATTAACCACACCTCCACAGATACTGAAAACAAACGCACGCATGGCTGTGGCGAATATTACAACGAGCCTGCGATTCCTGATAACTAGCAGCAGCAGCAGCATATAACACAAGGCGGCCGCTTTGTCTGCTCGCCACACGTAAAAAAACACAAGGAGGGAAAGACAGTGAAAGATGCACACGCGCACACTTGTCAAACACACGGTCTCTCACACACGCACGCACGCGCACACACACACGTACAGCACCCTCTCCCATGTCATGTGTCTTTATTTGCTCGTGGAGGTCAAATGACTTCCACTCCCGTTTAAACGACGAGAAGTCAAAAAAAAAAATCGCCACTGAGGAAACAACACACGCGAACGGACAAGACGGCTAGCTCGTTATGCTACTCGCTTTTAGCACTTGTGATGCCTTTAGCTTCATAATAAGGCTGCCAATCCGCCACTTTTAACAGCGGTTGACTCACGCTGCACAGCGCCGGTAACGGTTAACGGTAACGCCGCAAAATAAAAGGCGCTTTCCGGGGCTGGGAGTAACGTTTACGGTGATGCGCAGAAACGCCAAACTGTTTTTTTTCTTTTGTTTTTTTTTTAAACGTACCCCCACTTGTCTTTTCCCAACACGAATAAGCGAGCCGCCGGGTAACGCGGGGTTAGTTTACGGTTTACGGGGAAGTGTGGAAGTATCCGCGGTGCATGCAGCTAAAAGCAGAGCTGAGGAAAAAACACATATATATATACACACCCGAGTAACGGCAGATAACCGGGAAGCAGAAATCCCTGCCGCCGCCTTCCGTGACCGCTATTTGGTCGCCGTGATCTCAGCAGCGGCGACGCAGTCAACAGGCCGAGATGTCGCGGGGAAATCACACTGACTCCGCGTCTCCCTGCGTTTCCGCCATGCATCGGAGTTGATACCGAACCTACCGTCACGCCGGCGTCCTGCTGCATCCGACCCGGGCGCTGCGGAGGCTGGCGGGGTCTGGCGCCGCAGCGGCAGCAGCCTGGTTCGGCGTTGCTCCTGGAAATCGGGGGTAACGTTTTTTTTTTGTTTTTTTTTTTTGGAAGGCTGCGGCGGAAACGGAGCCGGGATCCAGCAGTCTAGGCTGCTCTGTGGGGATCTGCTGGACGGCCGGTGTCAATGTAGACCAGAGAGGGGGGAAACCGAGCATCCGGTCACGGCTTTTCAAAATAATGTGTGGTCGTTAGTTACAGTTAGACAAAACACACGTGGTAGGTAGTTGGTGGTGACGCTATGACGAATGTTGCATTAAATCTAACATTAAATTAAAGTAAAAGAGAATTTGTATTAACTTAGACAACATATTACAAACCTGTTAAAAAGTCATGACTAACAGTTTGTTAGCTCATTACAGTGTATGTATGTGCAATATGCCAGTTAACGTTACTAGCAACTTTTCAGATACATAATAATAATGAAATAATAAACTGTATAACTGGCAGATAACTATTAACATTGGTGTTTAAAAGTGCACTAAACATTTTTATAGATATTAGTTCAGCCTTATTTAGATTTCTAGGGGTTCATTTGACCACTTCACCTTGTTTATGTTCTAATTTTTAATAAATGCTGTCTCAAACATACTTTAAGATAGCGAAAATAGTAATTCTTTTGTAAAATAAAATGAAACCGAAACCGCATCTTTATTTTTTCACTCTATTCTGCTCTATTCCTACTTTGATTTGATTTTTAATGCTCTATTCAAATTTTTGTTCCCCTCCCAAATATAACACTTCGAATGAGACGCGATTTTAACTGCAATGACTGTGTTACCCCGCTAATCTATCCGCCCCTTGTTTATTGGTTAATCGTTGGGTAATTTATTTTGAAGTCACAGAGATCACATTTCCTGTTGTTGTCTGGCTCTCGCCGGTTCGCTTGATTTGTGATGAGGATGGGAGTGGAAGCTGCAGTGCGCATACCAGTGTCTGGTTGTTGTACTGCAATCTGGTTGATACAACAATGTGCGTGTGCGTGTGTGTGTATGTGTGTGTGTATGTGTGTGTGTGTGTGTGTGTGTGTGTGTGTGTGTGTGTGTGTGTGGTAACTCCAAACACAATTCCATTCGCCTATGTTGTATTGAGACATTGAGACAGTGGAGAGACTTTCAGAATCGTATGTGTGCAAGTGCACTAGTAAGTGAGAGATGTCTTTTCTAGAGGAAAAAAAAAACCCTTAAATAAAAAATAGCAAAACACAAATTAAGCATAAAAGATACAATTGAACTGATTTCATCATATGCAGTAAATTATTATTAAAACAGTAAATTATTGTGCGTGGCAGCATGTAAAGTCATAACTTTTGAATTGAGTATGAGCCTCAACAATGAACAGCACTCTCTCTCTAATCTGTATGCTGAATGCAATCTGCTGTTCTGCACATGCCAGCTTTTTGAGAAGCAGATTATTTACCTACTGTTGGTGCATAGTTCATCCATTTAGGTTTGTAAATAGCACACCTGAGTGGACAGGGCAAGTCATCAGTCACACAGCTATAAACCAGCGCCGTAAAGGCTGCACATTATCACGCTCTGCAGTCTTCTCGTGGAGACCTGCTTATTCAATAATTCACAGTCATGGTTCAGATTACATGACATTCATTTTAATTTGGGTTTAGTCACCTTTACAGCAGAAATGTTTATTGATTTGAAATGGACTCAACACGTTTTCTTGTATGCCTCTCAAGTCTGTACCTGACACCACATGAGGTGATACGTATTAGTGTGGTAGCTGCTGTTTAGTGTGTGTAAAGATCCATTTAATCTGCATATATCATTGACCTCAGGTGGTGATGAGTATGGAAAATTAAAGCAATGGGGGAAGCTTGTGTGTGTGTGTGTGTGTGTGTGTGTGTGTGTGTGTGTGTGTGTGTGTGTGTGTGTGTGTGTGTGTGTGTGTGTGTGTAGGGATGGGTGAACAGGCTTTCAGGTATAATTTGTTGCCCACGAAGAACAAACACCTACTTCGCAATAAGACAGCTCGCTTTGTTATGGCCTCTGTAACGTTTATTGCTGGTTTAATGAGCAGTGCAACAGTTTATGCTGTGTGATTCTTCGCTAATCCGCTAGCAAGCAGCAGCCCCCACAGATGTGTGGTGAATGATTCACTGGTGTGCGATGAGAAAGAGGTGTGTCCTTCTTTGATGTTTCCATGTGGCTGATGCAGCTAATTCTACTGTTTAATTCTCCTGTATTGGCCTACAGTTGCTTGTGAGTGGAAGTGTTGCCCGTGTACGGCACAATGCAGCCATCTAGGGGTTAGACGCTGGTTCCGTGTTACTGCACGGGGACTTTGGGTGAAAATAGGGACTGATGATATCGTCATCAAGACCGGGCAATCTGAGCCAAAAAGAGCTTTACCGATTCATTCCGATGGTCTTTGTGGATGCTGTTTGATGCTGCCAGAGACATCATTTTGATGGAGAAATTAGGTTGCTGAAAACCCTCGAATCACCAGAAAAGCACAGGAGACATGACTTCAGCGGCCATGTGTATATATCTATACATTATACTATGCTATTGCAATATTCAATATATAGTGTGATACATGAGTTGCATCCACTTTGCATCATTAAAAGCGTTTTATACACAATACTCTCCAGTGTATTTTCCTAAGCCTTTAAAATGATGATGATGAAGGTATTAATATATCCAATTTTATTGTATTGTTTCATTCAATTTTATTTATTCAGGGCACCCTATGGTGCATTTTGTGCAGGTGGTACTTGCCACATTTCGTGGTATTAATGCAGCGAAACGTAGCCTGTCGTCCTTTGGGACCTACAGTTTAGTAGGACAGCTTGTCTGGCGAAGCGGAATAAGAATGTAAGCACTTAATTAAAGCACAGATGATTATCCATAAACCCTGGAGCAGATTTAAGTTTCCGTCAGTCTGCTGAAACTGATCTCTTTTCAGCTCTTTGAATGATGGTTATGTAGTAGACATCTCACTGGGAACGAAGAAGCTCTAGCTTTAAATCTCGCCGTGGCAGTAGCAGCAAATTATGTTTCTCGTTGTTTGATTATGAAATCATTTGTGAATGATTGATTGTTACAATATTTGTTTTAGACTGGGGAGCAAATTCCGTGAAAGTATAACAAAATTCCACTTCAGTGCTTCAGTGCTTGTGTGTCGATATTTAGGTCTCGGGTGGTTTGGCTGACACATTCCGCTCACTCATTCCGTTGCGGTGCCGCCTCCTCTGCAGTGTCTCTGAAACCTGCTGGAACACGAGCCATTTCGAAATGGCTCTGGTTGTGATGTCACAACAGGAATCCATGTAGCTAACCTCCTCATTCTAGAGCTTGTGCTTGACTTCTGTTTCCTCTGATCGACCCTGGCTCTGAGGGGTGGGACATTTCCAACAGCGATAAGCTAATCACAAGATAAATATGAGTCTCTGTAGAGTGGGGAGTTTTTCAAATTGTGTGTATGAGAAGGCAGACATGGGCAGGAATTGTTGCTTCAGGTCTAACTGGTTGTTTTTAGACTATACACGCTGGAACTTTTTTAAAGTAGACTGCAGAAATTATATATTAATCTGTGAAAATGACGAAAAGGGGGTTCTTCAAAGATAGGAAAAAAAGGCAATTAAAAAAAGGAGATCATGAAACAAAGAGAGCACAGTTAAGGTTTGATCAGAAATAGAACAGAGATAAATGAGAAGACTATGATTATGTGCAAAGGTAAAACGATGCTACAATTTTTTTCTGAATGGGAAGTTTCAAGCATATCCACTAATCGGGGTTGTTTACACAGGGAAGTAACATGTTACAGAAAACATTCACACATCGATACAATACACAATGAAACCTGACATAATTTAAAAAGCAATAGACAAAGCAAGAGACCACCTGGAGGTGGGGGTTGCTACACCTCTGGGTGCCCCTGGCAGTCATTTTAGACTCATTTGTGTCACATGAACTAAGGTGTGAATTGTTTTGTATTTGTGAAACCACATGTGAAACCTGTGTTAGTCTGGCACTCTGGCACAAGTAGCTAATAATTGATATGACCCTTTGTGCAGGTTGTCCTTGATATTGACACTGATAGCCTTCAGTTTCTTCTTTTTCTTTTTAAACCCAATGTCCTCTTTTTGTGAAATGTAATCACGCTGACCTCAACAATGCCCCATTGTCCCACTGAAGTGTGAAGAGTGCCTCATCTTACCCTGAGCAGGTAGGTTACCGACGTCCTTATTGAGTCCAGTTGTTTTGTCTCCTAGCTCGAGCAAAAAAAAAAAAGAAGCTTTTTAAGACGGAAGAAAGCAGTTATTGTTACCTTGAGGAGGTGAGATGTGGAAAGCAGATTGTGAACCCGCCATGACCCCCTCGCTTCATTAAGTTCTAACGTTTCTGCGCACAATATTATGAACAGGAGCCGAGAAACGCTTCTGGAACAATAAATATCTGTAATTCCTCTTGGGTAGCAAAGCCCCTGTTTGATCCTGGGCCCCTTCAATCATTCAGCGTGTTCACCTTGCATGTCAAAGAAAATTGTATTAAGTCACAGACCCCGGCTGTATGAGAGCTGTCACATAAAATATCAAATAATCTGAACAAAATGCACTCGCATTTTCCGCTTTAGCAAGCACACCGCTGACTGTTTTGCAAAACAAATTGCCGTTTGACATGTAAGCAAAAATATTCAATGAATATTTTAAAGTTGTTGTTCTATTGTGAACACTAGATGGTGGTGTTACATTATGTTTGCACACAGTCTTCTCTGGGCCACAGCTGCATTATACATGTTTGTATTTCTTCTTATATTTTGTGTTGGATAATCCTATGAGATCCTTTGTTCCATCACGTCCCTGTCCACTTTGCTGTGCAAATTCTGTACACTCCAAGGTGTCCCTCAGGTCTGGTAGGTGGTTATGCTTCATCATTATATAATTTAACAGCAGTGGTTGTGGTTGTGATTCTTCCAGCAGGTGTCACTAAAGCATCACCGCAGTACAGGATGCCGAGCCTCGACTGTCACTGCAGCCTCCACCATAAACCAAGCCTTTATCTCCAATCTAGTAGAACTGCTCACAATTATCATCATCATCACCATCCTCATCATCATCATCCTTCAAATCATGTAGGAATTTGTCATATACCTACAGCATTGTACAGAGAAGTCAAGAGATTAGAGACAAAGGTATGAAGACAAACATGCATTTACATATATATACATTATTAGTTCATCTCATAATTATTCTTTAATTCATTGTTTGAATGTTTTGCCCATAAAATATCTATCACAGCTTCCCATAATCCAAGATGATATCTTCATATCGTTTCATTTGTCTACAGCAGCCCAGAAGCCAAGCTGATTATTGTCATGCAAGAGCTGTAAAGCCGAAAATCCTCACGTTTGTGAATCCGGAGCTGGATGATGTTTGGCGTTTGTATTTGACACACTTAAGCCATTCATTATTAAATTCATTCGACGAATTGCCTCAGCTAATTTTGTGAGTTTTGAAATACAACAAATTCTCTTGCGTCTACTTGGCAATGTTGGGGTTACATGTTAGTTGAGGTAACACTGGGAACATGAGAAATCGTGGAACTGCAGAGGATATCCTGCTGAAACAACAGGTTCATAAACTGATTAGTTGAAGGGCAGAAAATGAATCACCAGCATTTTTGATAATGTGTCTTTTCTTGTTTTTTTTTGTTCTTTTCCACCAGGCGCCAAAATCAGCTATTTTAGGTTCAACATTTGTTAGTTCCAGCTTCTCAAATGTGAGGATTTGCTGCTTTTCTGTTTCATAGCATTTTATCTTTGGCTTTTGAAATGGTGGTTGGAGGATGAAAGCAATTGAAAGACACACTTGTTGATTGAAGCCCTACTTGACGACAATCAAAAACCTCTCATCCCTCTGTATCTTCCACGGTCTTGTATCCCTAGTAATATCAAGCTATATACACTATATACCCGGTCCTTTTGACTGACTTATTTATGGTGAGATCTGTGCACAATGCAAGCCACCAGGAAAAGCATCAGGCTTTGACACTAATGGCCAAATCATGGGATAAACAATGACAGATATTACTATTTGGCCCAAAAAACAGTTTTCACCACATACAATCATGGGAAAAGAAGTGGCTGTATAATGGTGGATACCAGGTGTCACAACCTTTGTGAAATTTCACCATTCACAATCAGAATTTGAGCCATTAACATTAGGAAATCCTAGAAGAATTTAATTATTTTAACCAGTTTAAGTAGCTAAGTTTGCCTAAAGATTACACAGGAAGTTGGTCTCTATTCTGCCCAGTGGGTCCATTCAGGAAGTTGCCTTTTTGGCTTCATGCACCACCGAGCATCTTTCATAGGAATAAAGTGGAGCATCGCCTCCAAACCTGTATCCACTTCTCTTTATACATCAATTGATTCATACGTTTACTTCTCATAAAAGCTGTTGAGTCTCATAGCAGTGTTTGAAGTATAGAGTGAATTACTGTGTGCAACACAGTAATTCCACAATACCTTGAGGCCAGGAATGGCTAGTAATTTGAACTAAGCTGAGAGATTTCAAGGTTTATGACCTGAGATTGTAAGAGGTCATAAACAATCTTCTGACATCTGCTCCTGGATCATTCTACCTGTACCGCTCCATAGTTGATGGCGATACGTGTTTACTGTTGCAAGCTAGGTTGAATCATTCCAGCGCTTCCATCTGTAGCAGCGCGTGACATTTAGACTTAATGAGGAAGTAAAGCTGCACAACGATGTAACTCATCAGTAGCTACACTCATTCTGAAAATGCCACCTATTTGACTGCATTGTAAAACAAGCCCACCGTGCCAAGCGCCGCATGTCAGAGTGTTTCCCGAACAGGAAGTGCAGTCGGCACCAAGACCCGCCCAGGTGGAACATTCCAGTCACCTCCACAAGAAAGATTGTGCTAAAGCACCATATAATACTCAGCATGTCAAGTGGAATTTTAAATTAAATCCTAGAGGTTGAGACTGTCACAAATCTGCAGTCGTTAAAGAATGTGCTGAAGAGCAGCTGGCTGAGTGACTATTCTAATTTGTGAGATAGTGGGTTATCTCAGAAGATCTCCTGCTGTAACTGGGAGGTGCGGAGGCAGTGAATGGTTGGAGAGATACCGTCTCTTATTGTGTGTACGGCGAGTGGCAAGTATCAGCACTTACCTGCATACCCGCATTTTTTGTAGCCTGTATGAGCAAATTCTAAAGCACGCACAAAGTAGCGAGCAGTTCATTTTCATGAGCTTCGATTTGTTATAAACTTTGCGAGCGTTTAACTTTGAACGTTCACCACATTAATTAGGCGCCATGAATTTTTACATTGCAATCGTTGAGAAACGGCGAATGTAATCATTACCGGTTTCTCAACAAGAAAACTTATACATTAAAGTCGGGTATCAGGACCATCTGCTATCCCGCAAGTAACATCCTTATTAAATGCCTCATATAAACCAAACCTGAACCCATTCTGTTAAACCTGGCCACACCATTCATCGTACCAAACCCTTTCATCTCGAGAAACCAAATGGCCAGCTGAGCCTGAACAATGAGAAAATTTTTACAAAAAAAGTGCAATTGATTTTCTTCTAGACTACACAGACCCAAGGACAAGCGCTTTCACAAAGAAATCTTCTCCCAGCTTATCATGCAGACCATTCAGTAGCCCTAAAACACAGAGAGAAAGAGAAAGAGACAGCTGCCATATCAACGGCCGAGTGGCGATGTGTTTTGTTTCTCCTCGCTATCTGCCTTCCATTAATGATAAGACACCCAGAGAGACAAGCATAGATGGCACGGTGGTCACGCTTGCTTTAGTCTGCTAACCAGCAGGACTGGAGACGCTGGCCCGCTCCCACTGATAGCTATGTTAAAGAGGCCGCAAAGTCAGAATAATGAAAAGTCACCCACGGATATGCACCGGCACAAAGATAGAGCAGTGTAGGTTGGGTGTCTGGACTTTGATTTTTTGGTACATCTGCAGGGAAAGTAAACAACAGAACGATATCAAAATTATCAAAGCGACTTGGCGGCCATTTGTGATTTCGGTGCCAAAAAAAAACAAAGGAACAAAAGTGCTACGTCGCAGGATAAATGGACACAGTGTGAGCAAATGCAAACATTTACACACACATTTTTTTCACCCCACGGCAAAACAAATTCCCCTACCAATCCGCCGTGACTCAGCATTATGAAGGGGTATGCGGTACAAAGTGTATGCAAAGCTCGCAGAAGATGAAGCTGTAAAGAATTCAATGGCAGCCGTCATCGCACCAGCTTCGTTTGGCAAGGGAGACGCCTCCCTCTGACGGAGAGGCCCGCTCAATAAAGCTGGACGGCGATCTGGTGCCTAAATTGAGCCACGTTCCCGCCCTTTTGACAGGATGAATTCGCTTAATAATGAAAGCGTTAGGGATTTATAGGCATAACGGCGAGGTGAGTCCCATCTCTCAACAGCCACCGGCATCTCTGTGAGATGTTCGCTGTCATACATACGGCGCCTTTTCACGCTTATCTGCGCTGGCCAGCACCAGCGATGGCAGTTCCTCTGATGGAGCCTGTCCTGCTCTATATTTGCAGCTATATTTGCAGATCACAGTGAGAAGGCCCTGTCGCTGAGAAGACAAGACCGTGGAAGAAATATTTGGACGGCTCTGGCAGAGAAATAACTCTCCAAACTTTTTTTCCACACTTCACGGGTATCAGAAAAATGGAATAGGTAGAATACACATTTATTTCTTTGCTAAATATATTCAGACATTGATTATATCCTCAGGGGATGCTTTTGGCCGGGATAATACTGTGTTCATCTACCAGAAATAAATAGTTTTTCCTTCCAAGGGAGTGGTTTCTCATCATGGCAAAATAGTTTAAGAGCTATGGTTCCCAGCTCAGAAGAATCGCGGAGGAGACAAAATCTTTCATGCTACGCATTATTCGATTTATTGTTTTTAGACTTTCTTTTATTCTTACGATCTAGAGTAAATGTAAGCCTTATCCGTAAGTCAACAACATTCATATTTTCTTTCATTTTTGTAATACTTAGATGAAAGCTAGTATTTTTTTGACAAACAATGCTTCGTTCATCTGCTCAGCACTTCTTACAAGTTTTGATTTTGGTTTTTGCACAAGCATTAGGCTACATACACTAACCCTCTTGGTCACAATGCCACAATCAGCTCCCAATGTTGCAACATGTTGAGGCCCCCCAACCCAATTCTCCCCTACAGTTCTGCAACAGACCATATTTGAACTTCCAGGTTTTCTTTCCCCTGGAGGAAGCTGCCTGAGCAGAACTTTTGGATCCAATTTGCCTGCATTCGCAGCACATGGCCCAGATGTCGCTGTCGCCTCTCAATGACAATGTTCTTGCTTTGGGGTTTTCTGTCTCATTCCAAGGTTGTGATCCAGTTAGGTCAGAAGATGCTACTCTGAGGCATCTACTGTGTTGTATTCTGTGGTCTTTATCCTTTTAGTTTTTATTGTCTTTTAATCTATTAGTTTTCAGGCTCCAGCGTTTCCTCATGAGACCCCCCCAGCACGGATGCTAGGGGGTCTCCTCATCTGGATCTGTGTGTGTGTCTATATCTGTCTACATGTGGAGAGAGGGTGGAAGTTGCTGTAGTTTATCTGTCTACCTATTTTATTTTGTGAAGCACTTAGTGTTATCTTTTTAAATGTAGGAGGGTTAGACATATTCATACTGTGGAATGCCATGATCATTTTAATATTAGCTTTGGTTTCCAGCCAACCTGATGCTAGACCATGCCACCTCACTCTTGTTAACATGGTTCCAGCACTGAACATACTATAACTAGTCATCTAAGAAGTTGTTGCTAGCTGTTGGTGGGCTTCCCCTTATCCAGCATTTTTGCTGTTAAGCTAGGCTAAACATGCACTTTTGCTCTTTCTTGCCACCACTGAGGACACCCAGGTCATGACTTTGGTATTTTTTTTTCCCTTTAAAATTAGTTTCATTTAAATTTGTCCCCTAAGGCTGCATTTCAGCAATTATAAATGTTAAAACCAAACACATAAAGCCCACCTAATTATAATGACATCAACCTGGTCTCACTTGACAAAGATGCTAATATATTTGTCTCATTAAAAGCAAAAGTAAACACTGTCATGACCTTACTGTGAGGCTGCATCAATCAATGTTAGCATTTGTTCCAGCAAGAAAGGCAGAGGATGACCAGGCAAAGAGGAGTAAACGGTGTATATTAAATTGTATATTAAAAGATGAAAGTTGCCTACAGATGCATGCAACAGATAGTCAATAGGGATGCTAACCTGTAACCTACTGTAAATCTAGTCTAGGCTAAGATGTGAAGGACATGAATATGAATATTTTAAGGTCATGTTCAGTATGAATTTTCCATATATCCTTATGTTATGAAAAGTCTGGATGGTGTCCATGTTGCCCCATTAATACTATATGAGATAGAGGCTTCTTTCAGTTAAACTATATTTTTTCCTACATGTACCAATCATAGAAAACAGTGATCACCTTAAAGCCATTGTTGTTTTGTTTGTTTTTCACAACATTGTGAATTTTTCATTAAATAGTTTTGTGCCTCTAATATCTCTCAAAAACATGCTTGGGATGTCTAATTTCAGATTTCAGCTGCTCCACAATGCCACACCTTTACAAATTCCAAAAATGTGCAATATTGAGGGGAAAAACACACCATTAACACAGACAACAACTGCGGCTTATAATGTAAGGACTATTATATATATAATTTGTACATGTGGGAAAAGGTAGAGGAGAAATGAAAGGAGCCTGTATTTCATTTTAAGAGGGGAGACTCCCCAGAGTGCGGAGCCTGGAGAGTCTCAGATGAGACTAGGTCCAGACTGGAGAGGTAACTAACATCTCCAAAGAAAAGCAAATTAGCATATTTCCCAAATATTTTTTTTCAAGGGTTGACAAGCGGAAATTAAACAGAAACTCACATAAACATGGACATAGCAGTTCCTGTCTGCTTGCCTTTGAGGAAAGATGAATATCGCAGAGGTGGAAAGGAGAGGTCAGGGAGACCACAGCAGGATTCTTCAGTCATTACTGCAACAAGGCCAGACAGGATTAGTTTTTACTGTGAGCCGAACATCTTCTTAGTCATATCATAGCACAGCAGGCTCACTTCCACTACTTCACCCCATGCTGGCTCTAAGGCAAAGCTTTGTTCTGTATGTTGTGTAAGTCGTGCATAGACCCAGTGGAAGTAAAAGGTACACCAAAAGCATGCTTATAGTCATGCCATGTAGGTATATGGTGAACCGTTTTGTGTTGTGAATACCCGGTATTTCATTACAATGACATGATGGATTGGATTGCTGTTACAGATGAAAGCTCCATGTTGTTTTTTTGGCCCTGCTAACTGCAGCTCACCCTGCCTAAACCACTGTAAATGAGGTATAGCTAGCAAAGGAAGGCTGCCCCCCTGCTCGGCCTCACCAAGACCCACCTCTCTCCACTGGCCCCTGGGCTCACCGCTCAAAGCCTCCTTTTCCCATTTTTCAATGTGGTCAGCAGCCAGCTGGCTTGATTGGAGTTTTTAAAAGCTATAGCCTCAAACATTCATCCTCTGTCTCAACCGTGGACGGTTCACCCTTTTCTTTTCGCCTCGCTTCATCTTCATTTCTCTCCTACCTCCCTCACTGTGTGCCGTAGAATCTCTCCCTTTCTAAATGTCTGTCCTCTTCCCTCATTCTCCCCTTTTTTCCTTAATCCTTCGATTTATCCACAGAGCGGTTCAGTGTGGCCTAGCGTCTCTGAAACCCCCTCTCATACAGACAACACTGCGGTGCTAGTTTCTGTCATATTAAATTCTCCTCCTTCCTTCTGTCACACAGCAACAAAGTCCTCAGAGTACATGGGGCCTGCTCTCATCTGCTTAGATTTAATTTAGGCTTCACGAAAAGATACAAGCACATTGTGTTATCTGACTCATGTCGAATGAAAGACCTAAGACTGGAGAGGCTGGCCTCAATTTTCCTCTTACGCTTTATTGCCATTCTGCTGGCAACGTGTCCCAGGGCAAGGTTGTGGTCAGCAGCTCTCTGCTCCAACAAAATAATTACGACGGACAATTGGAGAAACCACAATCAATGGCAGATGAGGTGCATTAGACACAGTTATTCTTTCAATTGGACTCCCTTCTGTGCTTTTTGGAGCACGTGCGCTCACATTTCGTTCATTTATTAACGCCCTTGAGACTTTATTTTATGGAACACACAACACGGGGCGGTTTCCTCTGATTCCGAGCTAATTATTACTGGAACTTGAAAGTGACATGAGTTTGAGCTATTGCACTGTATACTAAACTAAATTCTTGCCAAATGAGACAGGGTCCGTCCCCAGTAGATTTGCTTAGCTGTGTATTTCTATATCATTAGTGGGGAATATGTCCAAATTCTGCACAGAGGCATGTCATTTTCCCTTGCCTAGGGAAATGAGCAGATCTGTGGGAGGTTCAGGGCTCTGGATGAGGCAAACAACACAGCATCTGTCTTCTTGGAGATGCAGATCTGCAACGAATGGGGCATGCCTCAAACCTCAATGAATCCCCTAAAAAATGCGACAAATTGTAGGCTAAATTGGCATGATAATTATGTGGGAAATCTGTTAAATGCGAGTAGGAATTGTCACTTTGTAACTAATTTGTAACTCTAATGCTTATATCTGATATACTACACTGAGATAAATGGTTGCCACGGTCGCTTTACGGCTTCCCATACTGTTTGTGTCATTGTGAGGGAGCCGTGTTTTTGTGCTGTTGCCCCGACATGGAAATGAGCTACAGTGCTGCATTACATGCAAGGATTATTTAGACACGAAAATGGCCTCCATTAGATTTAGCCTGCCACTAGTTTCTGTTCCCTTTGATTTGGACATCATTAGTGTTGGGATATTTAATCTTGTTTCATTCATTATGCCATTTTCAACATTAGCCCAATCATCATCGTATTTCCCACATCATTTAAGCCCACTGACCAACATCCTCCTCTTCATCACGGACAACCGATTTGTTCTCATTATCCTACAAAAGTATAGACGCGTAACAGCAATATTTTTAAAGGAAAAACTCAATTAATTTATATTTACACACAGTTACACAACAATATAATTAATGTGGTGTGTAATCTGAGTTATAGGTGGATGTGGACAAGGTGCAAATCCAAAAACTATGCAATAACATTGTAGTGTGTAAGGATTCCACTCACTTTTGCCCAGTGAAACTCCAAGGACTGAGGAGGGTTGTCCTTTGACAACCCAATTATTCATTTCCTTTGTAGAATTGCTAAATGAATCCAAGGCTCAAAATTATGGGCTTCTCTCTCTCCCATCGTGCCCTCTTTGGCACGATCCTTTATTTTCGGCAGGAGGCAAACCATTAGTTAATGCCGTGTGGCAGAGTTCTAACATAAAATTTCCGGGAGATATAATCGGTGACAGGAAAATAGTTTCATCCAGTACAGTAAAGGAACAGTATAACTTAATCGATTGGCTCCTTTTTGGTTTATCAACAAAAATACTCCATTATTAACTCCAAAATGCACAAAGTGGCACGACAGAAAAGGATACAGACAGTAAGTTACAGGAAGTTGTTGCCAGGAAAGTAGTCGTCTCCATAAACATGAACGTTCAGAGAAACTCATCATACAGCTGAGACATCAACCACAGCCAATTGGCAAAGAGTAGTGAATACTTTAAGAATATCAGAACGTGTCTGTAGCAACTGATGACATAATAACAGCCAATAATGGAATAAATTCACCCTATTTAAAATGTGACAGTTCAATAACGTGCTGAAATGTTAACATAATAACTTTTGGCCAATAATATTATAACTTATGTCATCGGTTGGTTATTATTGGCTTGGTAAAGGAAAAAAATGTTATGTAATAACTGAGTCAGTAATGTTATTAAGTTATTACGTTATCGACAAAAAGTTATTACCTTATCAGTTCATGACTTTTGTGATGTTATTAGCCAATTATTACGTTATTGGTCTATTACATTTTAAAGAGGGCAAATTTATTACATTATCAGCCGTTGTTACGTCATCGGCTGCTACATGGGTCTGATATAGAATCGTTCAAATACAAAGTTTGCGTAGAGTGTATTCAACCCCCAGTAAGATGTAATGAAATGAGCGTCACAAATAAATGCTTGGATGGTTGCAGTAAAATAAGAAATCTTATGCACTGAGTCTGGTTTGCAGTAAACTCCGTCTGGTCAATAGTAACTAATGTGCTGATCGAAATCCTCCAGTTTGAAACTAAATGTTATATACTGTGTATAGTAGAAAACAAAATACATTTTTGATGGGTTATCTGTAAAGTAAATGACAGTTTGGAAAATTGTTATGAATTGGACCATAAGAACTTCATCCTTTTAGCTTGAGCGGTTGGTTGGAAGAGTTTATAGATTTAATAGTGATGGAAAGAGCCTCCTCTGCACCATGGCACCTTGATCCGGGCCTAGAGGGTTTGTGGGATACAGGAAGATCATATTTGAACTCCTTACCTGTGTGTGTGTGTATAGTACAAGTTTGCAACAAACAATAGAGTTGTAGCTTGTTGACTTATTGAAAGAGATGTTTTCCAACTCATACTACTAAATTCTAAAACATAAAATATCTCTGACTTTGTGTTTTGCACCATGCTTCTGAAATGCAGCGTCTCCCTCTCCCCTGCAGCTCACACACAAACACACGCGGAACTGTCACAATTCAGGCAGCGCAGCCATCATGGCAGCAGAGAAAGACGTACTCAACGAAGCCAGTCAACAAATGTTTTATCAGATAAAGTCTAATGAAATAAAAGGAACCTGAAATAAGAATAACATTGATGTGAAGTAAGATCAGTGGCGTATGCCAACCAAAAAAGAGGCCCCACCCACTTTTGTTACCTACGAGACAGTTACTTACCTATGACATCTCAGACAGCCATAGGTTTCTATGGCTAAAACTTGTGGACTAATTACTATCAGGGGAATCAAAGCAGAGTAAACTGTGGTTTCTGCTCAATTGGTGAGGAAATATTGTGTTTGTGCTTGGGAATGGGTGACTCATTATCGCAGCTGTGTTTTGTTGGATTTGTGTAGTGGTCACCCTAGACATCTCATTAGCTGAGAGCTAATAGCTGCATGGTGTTTCTAGTACAAATGAATAATTCCGCAGGCTCTATTCAGCCGAGAAAGTTGTGGAGAGGAAGCCACTGCCCTCCCTACCACCACCTTATTGTTTAGTTTTTTGCACACATTAAACAAATGTCCTTCATAAGTGCTCATTTGTATATGTATGGAATGGATGTGTTTAATGTCTCGTCTGTAAAACAAAATGGCAAATTCTATATTAAAAAAGAGAAATTGGGGGTGGGGGGGGGGGGGATGCTACAATAGACCTGGACATGATGTAGTTTCTGATATTATAATTCTGATTAAAAGGCTTAAAAATAGCACAGAAGAAGATTGTCTCCACCCGCTACTTCACATAGTCAGGCTCAAATCCAAACATTGTTTCCCAAAATGACTCTTATCTGGATTTGATAGTATTAAAAACATCTTCCTCATCAACCCCATAATGATATTCAGCCCATTTGCCATCATCATCACCGCCATCATACATGTCATTAGTCGTGGCAACGTTGGGATTATTATAGTGTCATCACACTTTTCCTCATCATCAACCAATTTATCATTAACAGCATTATCGTGCTTCATCATTCAGAGACTGGTCATTTATAGCAAGTCGTAATGTTGCGAGATTTCCCATTAAAGACTGAGTTCTTTGAGCTTTGAAAGAATCTGAGCAGCAACAAGGAATCTGCTGGTAGAACTAATCCCCCCCTCGTAAACACACTCAGAAGTAAAATCAGGATGTCGGGGTGGTGGAGCTGCAGCAGCAAGTAAGTATAATGATGAGTATAATGTATTAGTAAAATGGTCATAATAACTGTACACCAACATGAATATGACAGCAAGTTACTGCTGGCAGACAAATGACCAGTGATCATGAAGCATGAACCAAAAAATTGATGCTCGCCATCGCAACTTCAGCACTCTGGTTAGATTGCATTCTTGTACATTGTTAACCTCTTTATAATCACATTTATTGCTTTATTACCATCATTAAATCAAATTAGATTCAAATTTCATTTATATATCATAGTTTATTGTAATTCACGTGTCAACACCATAAGGCAGAGAGAAAAGAATTATAACACACCCGTAAAAGGGTTACTTGACCGAAACACAGCAAAACACGCAATTTTTGGCGACTTGGACAACAACGAGCAATTCTTTTTATTATTGATCAATCTGTCGATTATATCTGTCAGCCTATAACATGTCGATCACCTTTCCTAAAGCTCAAGGAAACGTGATCCTTGAGCTTTAGGAAACGCCCACAAATGCCCACAAATGCCCACAAATGTCTTCTTGTGTCAATCACCCAAAGATTTAATTTAGTCTCACAAAAGACTAAAGAAACCAGACGTATTTAATACGCTTTTTTTTCTTTTTAAAGAAATAGGGCTCAAAATTTGCTTTCATTGTTGTGAAGTGGAGGCAGACTGTAATCAACAAAAGTAATGAAGTGAGGCTTTTTTTTTTGCTTGTTTTTGTAATTTGGATGAAATTACCATGAATATTTAGAAGAGGAAGGTTTTCAATCACCAAGGATACATTAACAGTGCAATCACACCTGCTATTTTCTCTATTAGCTTCATATTCATTATGTGATCTTCAAAAGGCTTTCATATTTTATTGTCCCTGGCTTCTTCATCATCGTCACCGTCATCATCACTATTGCCTCTAGCGTCGGCTAACGTCTGATAATGTGGAGAGGTGCAGGAACATAAAATGGTTTTCCTGCACCATGTAACAAGGATAGTGGTGGAAATGCCAGAGTAAATAGCCCGCGGGAGAAAGAGAACAAAACAAACAGGGGCAATAAGCAACTTTGATCTGCTATTCATAAGAAAGAAAGCACAAAAACAAAGCAGGACTATGAAATCGATAGTTTCCTAAATCACAAAAGGGTAAGCAGAGGCTCCTTGGCAGCCTTCCAGCTCAAGGAACTGGTAGTTTATGTGTCCTCCATTGCATGGACAAACAAATATATATAAAATATAGAAATATATATATATAATTATGATATATATCATCACCCAATTAAAATAATGGCCTAGGTCATTTTTTTATGTTTTTTTAAAGAAAATGCAGAGAATATTATATTTATATTTATTTTAAGTTATTAGTAGTTATTAATAATATATATGGCTATATATTAATTTAGACTAAATTACTTTACTATCAGAGCCTAAAGCCTTTATCACTCACCAGTACAAACTGATTTGAGACTTTGAGCTTCATAGATTCTGTTGCTTCTTGAAGCAGCATCATGAAAGCCTGTGAAACTGCCATGTCAGGCAGGCCCATGTTTATCCTAAAGAATAAAAAACTTTGACTTAGGCAAAAAATAAAACGACTGAAGCACAATGGCCATTGTCCTATAGGACATAAAGAATATGATCAGATGATGCTGAGAGATGATTTAGGCCAAAAACTCACTTTTGTCATAAAAAATAACTTTTATCATTAAATTAATAGGGTGATGATTGATATATATATATATATATATATATATATATATATATATATATATATATATATATATATATATATATATATAGAGAGAGAGAGAGAGAGAGAGAGAGAAACTGTTTTATATATGTACACACATTATGGCAAGCAGGCACACACACAACCATCAAATTCTCAAATGCAAGCACTCTCAAGTAAACACACTCCCACATAGAAAAAGAATGAACTTTCTTCTCTTGCACAAAATCACACACACACCGACGGAAAAAATGTCCACCCACACAAACATGTAGTAATCCCCATTCCTGTCAACACACACACACACACACACACACACACACACACACACACACACACACACACACACACACACACACACACACACACACACACACACACACACACACACACACACACAATCCTAAATAATCAAGCCCTTTCTCCAATGTTTTCCTCTGTCCACACACACAGGAGCAGTTCCAGTAGTGGGTGAGAGCTGAGCTTAGACTGGACCGTGCATGAAAGATGCTAGATGTTTTTTTAATTTGAAACACGGGGGCTTTTAATTTGAAAACGGATACAGGAAGCTGCAGCATTCAACCGACCAATGGCGTAACTTCATCACTCAGTCAGTGACTAACTAACTCAGTCAGGGACGGGGACAGGGACAGGCATTTGCATTTATACGACCGCTGTTGAGGTCCCGCCAAAATAATTCCAATCACCCACCACCCCCCACCACACACACACACACACACACACACCTTTTCTCATTCAGACACACTTACAAGGCAATGCTGTAAAAATAATTTTTAAAAAAAGCTTTAGATTATAAGCCGGGTGTTGAAATACGACATGGGGGAGGGGTTGTTATAAACGCCTGCAGTAAACTGCAGCGTGGCGATATATACTGTGTGTAAATAAAAATAATGTATTCGAGTTGTGATCTTGTTTTGATTGTAACTTGCAGTCGTATACTGTTTACCCACATCTCAGCTATAAAGCTAAGCTGCAATTTTTGTCTCCTAAATTACCTTTACTACCATGCACACTGTTTTATTATTCGCGGGATGAATGAACACAAAGTCAATGAGTTTTTCATTAGCGAGAAATGCACTAATCATGTCAACCTGTTCTTTGTCGAATCGTGTTTGAAGTGGTAGTTTTTTTTTGGTATTTTTGTGTTTTACTAGAGCTCCTGTCAGACTCCACTGAGGTTCGCCTGTTTGCTTGTGTACGTCATCAAGCCCATTCTGCATTTTCGCAAACCGGTGGCACAGAATGTTCGAGGTGAACGCCTGGTCAGTCAACTTTAAGCTTTCCACCAAGGGTTGAACGGTATGATTCATATTCACAGGATCAGGCTCATCTGCATACATTATCATGATCGGGGATGACACGTAACCACAGTGTGCTTCCACACTCCCTCAGCGGGTGGTAATTATGCCGCAATGCTCATTACATCCCAGAGAAACCGGACGAGAGTGACAGGTTAGACAATGAGAAAGGAATGAGATGAGGCGGAGTGACAAAGAGAAAATGACAGACGGGAGGAAGACAGAGAAAGAGAGACATTGTCAGACAGAGAAACGGAGAAGGGAGGAGTCATACTATGAATAAACAAAGGTGGAGGCCAAATGTTTGTTGAGATGACGAGAGAGGGTAGAGAAAATAAAAAAGGGAGACACTGTGGCTGTTTTTCTCTCTTTTTGCAGAGTATTCTGTGTGCTGTTATATCCGTGTGAGAGCCCGCTGGTAGGAGTGCAACTGTGAATAGGGAGAGGGAGATGATGAGGGAGAGCGAGTCGAGGCCAGAGCTGTTTTCTTCTGGGCAGGAGGCAGGATGTGAATACCTAATCAATAGCCATCAAGACTCAGGAGGATTTACTGTCTTGTGCTGCAGGACCCAGACACCCCAAGGCAAGCCGAGCTCAGGCCAGAGCAATGGAGCATGAACGCTCCTACACAGTGAGACACTGCGATACCGACGGGGAGGAGGGTCCGCAGAGGACAGAAAGGACAGTCAGCAGCGCAAATTGCATCTTCTGCATACAGGATGCACATGTTTTGGATCAAATCCGCTTTCCTTTCACAAGCTGTTTGTATAGACGCGAGCCTACTTTCAACCTCAGCTCTAAACCGTACTGCAACATACCATTTTTGTATGAAATAAGTTCCTTTTTCTGCCTCTTTCTGTATGAAAATGAGCACCCGAGCACCGAGCTACACCCTTGCTGAGGTTATTTTAGCTCAACGGAACTTAAAGTATCCTGCTGAGTCTCAGAACCAGTAGTGCTATTGAACAATGGCTCCACTCCATTCGTCTCTAATGCACAGACATACTGTTGTGCTTGGGTATGCATGCAAAATGATACATATCCCTGCATAACGTTTCACACTATTCTACTGAACAAGTGCAATGAAATGCCTTTTTTGTGAGTAACAGTGGACATAAAGAACATTCTACAGAGTCCATTGGACCTATAATTTGTGAACTACATTTTAGTCCAACTTCACTATAGATGATAATATTGACCAATTTTAACCTATTACAGATATGCGATTAACAATGAATATGTTGTTGTTGAATATGTGTATTCACTTCTTCGGAGAGAGGTCAATGGGAACATCAGTTGATACCATTCTCATACCTGTACTTTTGCAAGGGTGCTAGGCAACCAGTGGAGTCTCCTAGATATTGTACCCAAAAGAGTACAGCATATAACCCCCCCTGGTTACCATAACTTTCACTCCTGTTGTGACACCACAACAGGAACCGCTTTGAAACGGCCTCTGTTCAGCCAGGTTTCAGAACCACTACATTGGAGGCAGGACCACAACAGAATGAGTGGTGTTATTTCACAGTTGGTGCCTTAGCAGGATCACCAGAGACCTAAATATTTACACGTTCTGAATAACAAGTTCTGAATAAGTGTTTTCATCATAGGGGCCCATTACTCTCATGTGCTTTGGTCATGCATCATTTAAGTTGTAAATTGAGGTGTTGGTGAACAGCATCACTGGCCAGAAATCGCAGAAAGAAAGAAAGAAAGAAAGAAAGAAAGAAAGAAAGCGATTTGCTGATTCAAAGCATGTGTAGGGTTTTTCATCATGACTCCAGATTCCACTGACGTTTTTAATTTTCTTGAAAGTGATGCACAGTTAGAGCAATATTAACAATTTAAGTTTGAATCAACATTTATTGAATTTATGCAGATATTTTAGACAATAACAATAATTATTTGAATGATTATGCAATCTGCATGATTATACATACAAAAAGAAATGAGGAGGCATACACTGGCAGTTACAGAGCCTTTCATTTTGAGAAAAAAGGTAGAAAAAAATCTTTTTGGGAGGCTGATGTAAAGGATGCGAACTATTAATCAGTTTGAATTTATAATACAGTTACCGATGAGCAAAGAAGACAAATCAAGCTCATGGGGTGAACTTGGAATCTATAATCTATCTTGGATAAATTCCATTATTAAAGTACACAGTTTTAAAAGAACCATGTTGTCATCGTGGGCACAGCATGGCTACCACATGGGTGGTAATTACAAATAATTACAGACAATAGTGTTTGTATTTGGGTTGTTTGCTGCATTATGTTGAGAACAGAAACCGGTTGTTAATTACTTGGCCTACTGCATTTCTTGGATGTTGGATTTTCAGTATATATATATATATATATATATATATATATATATATATATATATATATATATATATATATATATATATATATATATATATACATATATATTTATATATGTGTATTCACTGTGAAAACAAATCAACCAAAGGTGGGTAGATTGGATTAATTAAGATTTCGAGCTTGATTCACGTTAACAGCTTTACACATACAACCACACGTTGACACACATGTATGACACTGTAAACTCATACTGACAGCGTACACATATAGGTGACAACCACCTAGAGGCTAAAACACACACACAGATTTGCCCAGAAGACCCCTCAGGGCCACACCAGTGGCCTTGACGTTTATGCTGATCTAGCATGGCAACAGCAGATATTGCTGTGCACTCCCTCTTCATATTGTCTGTGCTCGGCCCGGCACGGTTCACTTACTCACCGCTCGACAGGCTGGCGGCAAATAGACTGTGAACATCCAGAATGTCCATCATGGAGGGGAGTTTGACAGTCCTCTGACAGGCACGCTGAATTGATTCTTCAGACCTGCTGTTTATTTTCGCCTGCCTTGCCAGCTTGTTGCTCGGCTGGGTCCGGTCTCTCGCTTGCCTGCATTCAAGGGCCAAGCCCCCCCCCCCCCCACCTCCTCACCAACCCACCCAAACCAATCCCCATCACTGCAGCGAACAAGTGACACTGACAAAATAACGTGGGTTCGTGCTCCCCTCCTCTGTTTTCTAAAGCTATTTTCAACACCATGTGACATGACAATGAGTTATGAGTGGCAGCGGCTGGTAAATGTAAAGGGACTGTAGCGCGGGCTGTCGTTCTGATTGGCCGGACAAGGACAGAAAGTTCAACTTCCCTCTGCCTCAATCTTTTCACCGGTCGTGGACACAAATCTCCTTTAATGTCTTTTTTTCATGTTTTTGCAGTAATTGCAGTGAAAGTGGTGTTGAAGCTCAGTTTCAGTAGCCATTGCTTGTAGTACAAGAAGAGGCAGAAACTCATAGAAATGTCACTGTCATACTTGTGTTTCGGCTGTGTAATCGCAGGGCAACACAGACACAGTAGCACACGTACAGTATAAATGCTCACCATGGCCGAGACTCCACACAGATGTCACACAGAACCATAAATGATACATAATGGAACTTTACAGTAATTCAGACAGGAACAGATGTCACTATATATTGATAGTCAGTGCTTTAACCTCTTAAGACACACCGAAAAATGGTATGCCCAATTTGTAAGTAGCACAGTTCCCACATGTCATGTTGTTCAAAAGCCCTGGCTGTTGACTATCAAAGTAGGATGGTCATGTCATGAGAAATTTCCATAGGGTCACACTGCTGTCCATCAAACCAAAGGTGGTCAAACTTGGGTAGTCAGTCCTCATTTCTTTCAAGCTGGCTGTCTATCGATGCGAAACAGCTTCAAGACCATAATTATTGTCTTATTTGCTCATAGAAACCAATGGCTGAAGCGTAGTATTGCTGTAAATGACCCCCCACCACTTTCCTGTACCGCTCACAGCACAGCGTGTCTTGAGAGGTTAACCAACCATTCAGGCCCATCTTATTCACTTGCTTTACTGTTCAAAGGTTTGGGGTCAATGTAATGAAGATAACTTTAAACTAATCAGAAATACACTCTATACATTGCTAATGTGGTAAATGACTATTCTAGCTGCAAATGTCTGGTTTTATGTGCAATATCTACATAGGTGTATAGAGAAGTTATAAAAGTGACTTTCCTTTGATTAAAGAAAAGTTTGAAGGAAAACATTATTTCAAATAAAAATCATTATTTCTAACCTTGTCAATGTCTTGACTATATTTTCTATTCATTTTACAACCTATGATGGTAAATAAAAATGTGACTTTTCATGGAAAACACAAAATTGTCCAGTTGACCCCAAACTTTTGAATGCAAGTGTAGTCGATTCATGGGGGCCTTTATTACCCCATTATTACTGTATGCTGCACAGCACCAAGAATCACATATGCCAACAAACGTGAACATAATGAAAATACTTTTTGGGAATCTTTGTGTGTTTAAAAGAAATATCTGCGGGGTATATTAAACTCCCTTCAACTCCCCTGGGCTCTTCAAGCATTTACATAGCAGCTTTTCTCTGTGTGCTCATGTTCATCAGTGTTAGATGTATCAGGCTTCACTGAGGGGCTTAGACAGCCACAGTCTATGTCAATTTTGTTTCCCGATTTCATCCAAAGAATCACTCAAAAGTTATTATTTTTTTTTATTTTATTTTTTAAAACCAGTGAACGTAATTCAGGCAGCAATTATATTCCCCCCCAAAACCTATTTGTCAAGGAAGGAAAGTTAGCAGTAAAACAAAAATAGTTCTGGCCTACGCAACGCACATATTCATTCTCACCGATATATGTTCACATAAAGTCTAGACAATTTACTTAAACAATCTCAGTCTATCTCTGGCCTTTCCCTCTGCATCAGGAATGCATGAGCGAGGGCCGGTCATAAATATCCGAGATAGCCCATTCACATTCTCAGTCAATAGACTCTCCAGTGAGCCAGGCCGATGGTAATCAAACTAAGAAGTCAGTGCTATGACAATATCGCGGTGACCTCCTGTGCAGCCCCGGACGGATCATCATACCTCTTTGTTATGGCCGCGCCGACGCGTGCAGCCGTGATATCTTGACGAGGCGGGCTCTCCTATGTTTGACACACTGACGTTGGGTTTACAAGAACAAAGAGTAGTGTCCAGGGAGAGTCTTTAAATCGTGTTAGTTTTTAATTCAACTATCGTATAGATAGATACATAGATACATGATAGATCGCTCGATAAGTAACGCAACAGTGCACTTAATTAAAGCATTGACTTTACATATTGAAAAACCTTTCCAAGCTGTCTGCGATGTTAAGGTGCTGTAGACTCCCATGAGGTGGTTTGCTGGCAGCTCTGTCAGTGTGGGTTTTAGTTTCCCTCTGCAGAGCTACAAGCTGATATTGGCAGCGTGGATCCCTCTCTGTTTCGGTGCCATTACTATTTTTACCCTCCATCCATTAAAACTTCTCTCTCTCTCTCTCTCTGGGGTGGTTTCTGGGGATGAGGGCTTCTATAACTGTGCTGCAGCTGGTCGCATCTGCAGTCAACAAATCTCTGTACTTACAGCCCACCTGCTCCCTCCGCCTAAATACACTTAACACTTCAATTATAAGCAATAAAATGTCAATTTTGGTTTTATTTTATTTAATTGTTTTTTTGTTTTTTTTCTCACAATGATGCCTTCCCTCTTCTGTGATTTAGTAATTGAAACCTGTTTCGCCATTGTTTTTCTCAGTATTCCATCCCACTGGTCTGATTCTTTGTTTCTGCAACAATATTCTTTGATCCAGCATAATCCTTCCTGTCTTTCACTGCTGAGACTCCTCCATTGATCCTTCCTCCTCCTCCTCCTCCTCCTCCTCCTCCTCCCCACCCAGCTTATTTGCGTTCCATCCCTTTAGTTGCCTCCATTCATCCTCTGGCTCGTCTCTCCTGCATCCATTCTCCAAATGATGTAGGTGGGAATACAAAAGCTGTGTTAAACCATTAGTTTAAAAAAAAAAAAGTATGTAAATTTAATTTGCACTTACTCTTACTCAGAAATGGCATAACCGAACTACACATTCCTTCACGCTGTTCTTTCAGGTTCTGGTAGAGGTGGTGACATCATGGTGATGGCACACTCGCTTCCTGAGAACAGTCAAAGTTTTGTCAGGATTTATTTTGGGCTGATGGTCATCTATTCCTGGAGACAATTCAAAATCATTTAGTTTGCTCTGAGTCATCCGAGCTCATCCCAGAGTGCAGTAAGATGTCTCCATGTCTGAAAAAGCCCTTATTGACTGTGAGTCATGTTTGGTCAGGACAGTTGTGGTGTAGCCTGCAGCTCAGCCTTCTGCAGCTTATACAGGCTGCAAGATCCTCTAGGTTAGCGAAGAGCTGAAACCTGCTGATGATGATGTTGTTATTTGTTGCTGAAGCATATCGGCAGCATTTTAGCATCTGCCATCTTTGTAGCTAGCTGGTGATTAGCACTGATACAAGATGCTTTAGGAAGCTTCAGACTGACAGATTACTACTCAACATTGTTGACCAGTGACTTTGTCTGACAAAGTCTATACTACCGTTCAAAAGATTGGGGTCACTTAGAAATGTCCTTATCTTTGAAAGAAAAGCACTGTTTCTATCCTATTTCTAGCAACTACCATATTTATCTACTATCATGTATATTTCTAACCTTGTCAATGTAGGGTGACCCCAAACTTTTGAACGGTAGTGTATGTAATTTCATGAAACCAACAATCCGATTTCTCTTCCACGCCACACAGTGATCTGCCAGGACATTCGGCCATTTCATATATGCACATTGCAACACTTCAAATGCAGGAGACTATGGACATGTTCACTGTTTACCAAATATTTATTAAATATGTATAACTGATTAAAGCTCAAAGGTACAGCGTGTATAATTTAGTGGCATCTAGCATTGCCATGTTTCTACAATAGCCAAGAACGAAGGGGGGTTGGATGTTTGCGATTGAGCTTTTGTCTTCATGATCCCCCTGTGGTTCCTATAATTGAAGGAGAACAATGATAATTAGTTAGTTTGAATCATCAACCATAATGCACATGTCTTTGATGGTGAGAGGAAACCCGTTCCTGAACTTTAGTTATATGATACAACATCATTAGTGTAAAACCTAAATCACGCCGTCTCTTTACTCTCTGAAAGCTTAACTAAGGATTAATCACCCATTTATTAATGAAAGATGATGCATTTGTGTTTATAAAATAGATTTGTGCTTTCAGTTAATTTCAATTTGGTACAGACTAATTAACGTGATACAGCAGCTGTGATACTGTGAAGGGTCAGAATTTGAACAGGTTAAGCCAAAATGGCAAAACGGCTCGCTGTCACCCGCGTCTCAAACCTTCTTATAATATTTGTGTTTTTCTTGTCAGACAGAAAAGCTTAAAAAAAAAATAAATGATCCCACCTGGCGTAGACCTGCTGTTTATAATTTCCATCAGCGTGATATTAATCCCTCTTTCCTTTGCCACTTTTTTCCAGGTCAGGGATTTATTTAGACACGGGGGAGCTTAACCACCCCGGCAACCTCGTCAAACGAAAAGTGACATCTGTAAGCCGCAGCATCCGCCCACTTCCAGTTCCCAGGAATACGCACAAAGGCAGCTGCACGGGCACACGTGTTGACATCTTATATCTGTGACCCGTGACCTCTGCTCTGAGTCGCTGGCTTATCCTGTCACCTGTGCCCATGGCAACAACCTCTCCATCTGTCTTTGTTCACTACTGTCACACTTGAAATACAACACACAGACACAAACCTCCGCATCCTCCCAATCTGACGCAGTAGCACCCTCCCTCTCTGTGCTGGAGTAAACACCCTCCCTACCAGCGCCACCACCGCTGCCGCCCCCAAACCAGCGCCATTCTCATGAATATTCATCAGAGATGAAGCTGGCACCCAGAGGGGAAACTCATTTTGTGGACTGCAGGGATTGGCTACTTCATTTTCAGGAACAGCACTTGGTTTATTTACATCTAGCTGCGGTTGTTTGTTTTTTGTTTTTTTGCATGTTGTGTACAGGTTGAATTCTAAAATAAAACTCAGTAGCATCAAGGTGGTGAGTGGAGTCATAGTGTTTAGGGAGCCGACTATCTTTTTTTTCTATTATGGAATTAATTCTGAAGATTATTTTCTCAATGACTCAGTTAATCATTCCATTTACCAGATGTCAGAAAATAGTGAAACATGTTCAACATGTTTTGTTCCAAAATGTATTCAGTTTATTATTGAATAAGACAAAGAGAACCAGCAAATGTTCACATTTCAGATGTGAGAGGCTGTGATTTTTGTGACATTTTTGCTTGTTGTAATGAAGTGGAAGAAATGAAAAATGATCTCTGACAGAGGAAACTGAAAGGGGAGCATATTAGAATCTTACTAAAGCAATAAAATCTACTTTAAAAACTGGATTCTGTTGGTGAATACTATGCAACTGTTACTGTTACACTAAATATTTGCAGGTGTTTGAGCATATGTGTTGCTTGTTCATGTCTAAACGACATAAGGAATAAATAATACAGGGAAATAATTGGCTACAGGATCAAATACAGATCAGGTAGATGAATAATCCAACAGATGTGTCTGTATCTCTCAGTTTCGATTTTATTATTATTATGATTTTTTTTTGTTTTCATTTTTTTTTGTTTTCATTTTTTTTTGTGGCTGTTACCTTTGCAAAGTTATCAAGATTGTTGACACTAGAGGAAAAGGAAAAATAACTAAGGCTCTGACAGGCAAAGAATAAAAGGACCAAACTACAAAGGAGGCATTTTTGATTTGTTTCTGCAGTTGTCTGTGAGATAACATGTGTTCAGTGGGGGCTTACTGTAAAAGCAGGAAATAACACAGGGAGCCTCCTTAGAAAAAAAAAAAACACAATGCCCTGGATCGAGCTCTACTTGAACATCCTCGGGGCTACATCCCCTGGGTTTATTGGTCTGCGAGTTCAGCGCCGGCTGGTGATCATTTCGGTTATTTATCGTTTTCCCACTCTACAGCGCCAGTACAAAGGACGCCCTCTTTTTCCTCTTCCCTTTCTTTTGTATCCTTTCTGGCCTGTGGCATTTTAAGCCTTGTTGTTAGAATTACCTGCGGATGCGATACAAGACCTGGCAGCGAAACACCACCGCAGACTCCAGATAGACGCTCGCTCTCTGCCACGTTATCTGTAGGTGCTGCAGAAAGCAAACACGGCGTCGCATGAAACAACGTTCTATAGCTCGAGGAAGCGTTAATGACAGCACTTATGCCAATTAAACAATGGCGGCTCCTGTGCAATCCTCCCACTTAGAATCAATTACCACAGCTCCGTCGTCCCTCTCAAGTCACTGATATTAATGAGAGCCGCACTAATTGCCGACCCATCTTGAGATTCTCTCCTCTCTGTGCTTCACTGTGGTCTCTGCCATAAAAAAAACAAAAAACCTCACTTTTAAAAAATCGTGTTCACTCGTTACTCCCTTAGTGGTCTCTCTCTCTTTTTTTTTTTTAGACTCCCTCTCACCATAAATTGGATGGCAGGCAATTAAGTGAGTTGTCAAAGTGCTCGCTGACAGCAATTAAAAACGTGTGTAGTAACTCCAGGTGTCTAGTAACTACTACTGCACTTTTTTGGGTTTCCCTCTGTTTCACCGAGGAGAATAAGGGAAATAAAAGCGAGCGAGAAAAGAAAAAAGGGTTCCGGAAGGGGTGTTGGAGTTAAAGCAGGAAGGCAGACGCACCAGGATGTAGACAGACACAGGGAAAGGCAGAGAGGGAAATCAAAAGGAGGAGAGGACGGTCTGATCAAAGCCCAAACAGGGTTTTGTCAGTAGGAGCAAACTCAAAAGAGGCTCAACAGTTGTGTAAAAAAAACACTTTTTTTTTAGGACCTAATTGGGCTGAAGTCATATTTTTAAACTCCAAAAACATTTAGACACCTCCACACATTGAACAGGAATTTTCAAGGCTTACAGAAGTCTCTGATTAAGTCAGAAGATGAAATATTTTCATTTTCTGGCTCACTTTCACAAAAGTATTTTTGGTGGTAAATAATACCACAATAAGAACCAGAGAGCTATTTAAAATAATCACCTGTTTGTTTATTAGGGATTCAGTATTATTATTGCTATTATCCCCTCAGCTTTCTGAAATGGGAAACATAAGGATTAAATGAGCTAATTGATATTAACTAAACAGAGCTGTGTCTAATGCTTTTGTTTTTTGTTCTTTTTAAATTATTTCAGCAACAGAACCAGTTATGGGTTCATGAACAGCTATCAAAATTATTATTTTATTTCATTTGTATTGCATTTTTTATTGATTGCGAAACTCAGATTCACTCTTTTCACTCTTTTTCTACAGTATTACAGTATATGGCCGGTTTATGGCCGTGGTCCACAATTGACCTCGAAGCTGAGGCCCAAGCTTCTCATAATAGCACAACGTTTCACCCTCTGCGCACGCTCACAACTGTTTTTGTCCCCGCAGGATCCCACATATTCTGTTTTGAAAAGCTTTGTTTAAATTCACTGTTGAATAATGGGTCTCAACGGGGACACGCACAAGTACCATTCATACACCCACACGCATTGTAAATGCGTTGCTTTAACTCGCTGTTGAATAATACATCAATCAACGTGGTTTAAGGACACGTGAAGAAGTACAAAGCAAAGTCACAACCTCAATGCCTGGTTACCTGTTACGGCAACAGCCAAAGCAAAAGACTAATCCAGAGCACCGGAACGAAAACGGTGTCTAATAATGTCAGTAAACACTGGCTAAGATAAGCTTTCAATCACATTCTCACACAGGATGTTAAACCCTCACTATTATCCCCCTGAAAGTCAAAAAACAGGTTGATACACAATATATGTAAGCATGTGTCTCTATTTTTATATATATAGGGATACATATCAGTGTCAGGAACAATAAAACCTCAATTTAAAATGCATTGCACTTGATAATGGCAGAGCCTGCTGTGTGACGCATTGAGAGACTGTACACAAGATTCTAAAGGTAAGAAAGCTCAGTTTTTCATTTCAAGCTTGCTTTGGAGAAAATCTGCATACTGACATTATTAAAGGTGAAGTGAGCTCAACCCTTACATTCATGCACATGTTTCTGCCCAAGATAAAAGATGGAATACATTCCAAAGAGGAGGCTTCAGTGATTCAATAAATGTGTTTTCTTTTTTGGGGGGGAGGGTGGGTGTAGAAGTAAGGGAGCAGTGCATTAAAGGCAAAAGTAAGTTTAACTCTGGCAGAAGCGTGAGCCCCGTCAGCGATGAACAGCCTTGAGAAGCAAAACATGTTTATCTTTTTATATTTCTAGCTATTCTCCTATCTAATAAGATGGGGTTTGAGCACAGGAAGATGAAGCCACACGTCCCCGCGCACACCATTTTTAATCCCCACTACTGAAGGTCTGATTACATTTTCAGCCACAGAAATAGCCATCAATCAACAGCACCAGATCTCGCTAACGAATTAAAATAGATTGCGAAAAGATCTAAGATCTAAGATTTAAGATCTCACTAACTAATTGGATCCCTGAGTAAAACAAAGATGTGCAACGGTGATTCGTCGGACTGAGTGCAAGGACGCCAAATCCGGCCATGACGAAGACACGTGTTTCATTAAAAATGGATGTCCTCTGAATGAGAAGTCTGCATTTCGCAGAGGCATGACTTTCAGTTTACCTGGACACTGCAGGACACAAGCTAAAGAACATTGTGTAGAGCTATTCGATGCATGGATGGATGAATTTTTAACACCAAATCCTCAAACTGAACTGAGTGCACTGAATCACAACCATCCCAGACTGCGTCAGCAACTTTTTGCATCTCACCTCTCCGGAGCCTGAAAGCAGCTCAGCCGTGATATGCTATAAAATATGTTTCTTCCTTGTTAAAAGCTTGCTGAAAGTATCTGAAAGTAAAAAAACAATAATTCTTTTCAGAGAAGTAATTCCACCTCTAACACTGCACCTTTTGAAGCTTTGTTATTTATTAGTTATTTTTAGGTGTTAAGTTAGGACTTCGCCGCAGCACATCAAAATGTTCTTTAGTGAAAGGGAGCGAGATGACATCCAACGCCACTATGATCCATGTAAAAGCTGGAAAGTTGGCATTATTGGACGCGGGCTGTTCACCTGCTAAGCAGCATCATGTCTGCTTTCAGCCGTACGCGTTGTAATACATGTACACAGCTCAGTTGATGGATTTACCGAGCTACGGTTTATGTAAGCTGACACTGACCTTTACTAGGAAGCAAAGCTCTGGGCCATGAGCTGGAAAAGAATGATGGAGAAAGGGAAAGATAGAGACAGCAGCTGGTAATGGAGACAAAGGAAGAGTAGGAGCAAAGAGGAGAAAGTGATGGAGTTTGCTTGCTTGTTTGTTTATTTAGATCCTGATTAGCGACTGTGTTGGAACAGTAGCTACTGTTCCGTGGGTCCCCATAAATCTTTTTAATACACACATGCAACATTCATACTCAAAATGAGACTCACAGGTTACTAGTCAAACACACAGCAACCAACACCAACTCAATACGTATGATAGATTTATGTAATAACTGCATCTCTGAAATTATTCAAAGAAATCTTAGCAACTCATTCACCATTGGATGGATCGCTCTCTACATCCAACTACATCTTCAATAACAGAAAAAAGAGTTATTTAATGTTCTCTATTTCTTATGTGAACACTATAATTCTTTTTTTTGTTCAAACATAATCGTTTCTGAAATCAAAAACCTTGGCAATGAATTCTGTTCCACCATTGATCTGTAATGAACTTCTTTCTGTATTAAACTAGTTATAGACCGAGGCAACAGAAACAATCCTCAGATAACTGCTGAGTAGAATAATGATGTCTGTCTGGCTTTAAAAACAAGATAGATTTAAGTATTTTGGGGGGATTTGAGTAATGATCACATTTAAATACACAAGCACACTAGAACATATCGCAACCTGTGCTTTAAACTTCATTCATTCATTTTCTATACCCGCGTATTCCTCACTAGGGTCAGAACGGTCTGCTGGATCCCAGCAGTTTGTCTTATAATTACCTCTCTCAAGGAGGTATGTTATCACCGTTATCAGCTGTTTGTTTGTTAGAAATAATACTCTAACTCAAAACGTTATGGCTGGATTTCCATCAAATTTTGGGAATGCTACCATTACAATTTAGTAATGATCCGGAAGAAATCCTGGTTTCTGTAGCACTTTGAATTTTTTGTTGTTGGTATGAGGAGGATACTTCCTTCCTAGGAGTTAATATCCTATGTGATGGATGGTCCATTAATATCTGATTATAGACACCTCAAAGGGCATTATCACTTTGGGCAGCCATGCTTCTGCTCATTTTTTTCCACTGTTCCAAAATATTTTGCAACAGTGATATCTAACTTTCCTCTTACTTGTTTAATAACTATGTCTCCTACAGTTAAATACAAAATTAGTTCAACATAATGTTTATTTTGAGCCAGATGTCATACATTTTGTCTTTTATTTATTAGGAACCAATTTATTTATGGTTATGTTATTGACTTTAATTTTTCATGCAAAACCCTATTAAGCTCTTTAGGTGTGTGCCAATTTATATACTGTAGAATGGGCTACATACATGTTAATGCTCACATAATTATAAGGTAAAGAAACCATTTGAAAAATTAAAAAAAAACCAAAGCTGATACACTGTATTTAAATCATTTTGAAACAAAAAGATTTGAATTTGCTTATAAATTATTGTCTTCATACTGTGGGTATTATTTGTTCCTGAGAATTGTTGTTTAACATTCTTTGCTACCAGCACAATCTTGGCTATTTCCCATTCTGAAGGACAAATACATTCTTCAAAACTTACATTAATGATGCAAGAAAAGCAAAAAAAACCTCTGCTACAGATTACAGTAGCTTCACATCAAGGTTATCAACAGCGGAAGGTTTTTCCTTCCTTGCTTGTTCCTAATGATTTCTCTAATGTACAAATACTAATGTTCAAATTTTAAATTCAATGATTTATTACTTATTATTCTGTCTTTTATGAGCCAGCTAAAAAAGTCCAGAACTAATTTTCATAAATTATATTGCACACCCTTACTAACATTGTTGTTAATAATGACAACCCATTAAATTCTGAACTTAAATTGCTACTCCACATCCATTTTCATTCCTATCTTGTCTGCATATCACACCCACTCATGTTCAATACAGAAGTGCTATTTTTAAATTGCAAATATTGAAATCAGTTTAATTCTTAAACCTGTTTTTGGCAAAGTGGAATTATTTTACATCAATGTATCAATGTATCAACATAAAAATATGAATTTCATGAATCCTTGCAGTTTATTATACTGTATGGCCATACATGTTTATTAGCTTTCCTACTAAATATATTAATATTGATATTAATATACTTCCAACATTCCTTCCATCCTTTAAATCTTTAAAATGTCCACTCTCAGCATGCACGTGTATCTCAACAGCATTTTCACAATTATGGAATTTGTCAATATAGCATAATGCTTCCTCTAGCTCCAATTTTACCAGTGCACATGGCCATGTCATCCTTAACGTTTATCTGCAGCAGTAATATCCATGAAGAAATGGCTTTTAATGAAATAAGTTTAAAAAAAGATGAAGATTAATATAATTCAAATTATATTTAGTTTCTGTTCTGATGGATGGTTTTGCAAATCAACAATCACATTCAGATGTAATGTTCAGGTTTCCATATTCCATACTTTATGTAGAGGTAGATGCGGGAGAGATGGTTAAAGATAGATGGGATGGATGGAGGATGATGAGATATTTATCAGGGTGAAGAGAAGAGGAAGTCAAAGATGCGGGTGGATTTGTAAGGAGGAAAGAGAGTAGCTTGGGAGAAATGGAAACGAGGCAGAGATGGATGAATGGAAGCGGGAGGGAGCTCCGATAGGACGTGTGAGGTAGATGGATACGGGGAGGGAGGGAGAAAGTAAGTAAGTAGAGGGGACTGAAGGCAGTGTGTGGCCCCAGCTGTGTCACTGCAGGGTCTACTGCTGGGCAGCCGGCCAGCTATGGGAGGTAGAACCAATCCAATCAGCTGTAATGGAGCCAAAGGTCACTGTTCACTCCTGCAAAATTGCTATGGCCAACTGCCTGAGTAGGAGATATGGAGCTAAAAAGCACACACACATACACACACATGCATGCACACATGCACGCCCAGAGATCGCAGATCATTCACTCTCCCGGCAGCTGTGTCCTGATAACAAGAAACGAACTGTGTGTGCGTGTGTGTGTGTGTGTGTGTGTGTGGAGGGAGGGTGTTTTACGTGGGTACTTTTGTCCTTCATGAAATATAAAGAGAACACAGAGGAGGAGATATATTTGATTCCATTGGTTGTGCATGTCCACTGATCTATAATGTACATCCAGAAATGATTGATGGTGTTGCTGGTTAAGTTATTAATGGTTACAGAACTTTCCACTGCTGCTTTTTTTCTTTATGTTGTCACAGCAGATTTGTGAGAGCTTTTGACCTCTAGTGGTGCCATGAAGCAGTATTTTGACGGAGACATGCATACCTGCATGTGGTGCTGGTGGCAGGAACGAGCCAAGAGGCACAGCAACGCAACAGCAGTTTTATGAGTGAGGAAATACATCTATTGCGTTTCCTAGGCCTCAAGGATTCACACAAAAGCTCAATATACTTCTTTACATTTTGGAGAATGTTTACTGTTCAGATCTCTCTCCCTCTCACTTTCACTACAGTGAATTGTGGGATACATTTCATGCTGGAATCAAACATTTATTTTTTTTTTTTTACTATTGCTGGAAGGAATCTGGTGAGTAAATGGTTGCCCTTGCTTTGTATAACTTGAAATTGAATTCCATCTTGTTTGACAGCCTTGTTTTTCGTTTTGGTCCGGGTATTCCCTCTTTGATTTGAGAGAAAACTAACCAGAAGCAGACATGTTACATGGAACCAAATGAATGTGCAGACTTTACTGTAAGGGTGTCAACTTCCCAATTTAAATTCTATTCCCACGTGAGGCTTCTTCTCCAGAAATTGCCACATGTTTAGAGCTGGGAATTGAATTATGTGACCAAGTTTGAAAAACTAAAGAAAAAAAAAATTGGCAATTAAATTTATTATTAAATAAATTAAGTTTATTGTCTGTGAATCTAATTCTACATCACAGTGACAACACATACTGTCCTGACTGCTGTGCTATATTATTGTGTACTGGGGCAATTTAATGTTGTGTTCATTTTCTGTTTTTTCCTGTTTTCGGAACCCAACGGTGAGGTTTTAGTTACACTTAGGGTGATGCATTTTTATAGCTAATTGGATATTGTAGTACAAATGCTTTTTGAGTAACTGGGGGAATTGAACAGCATTACAATAGCCTCTGAACCTCTGCCGCTGCACTGCGCGTGCAGGGCAGAACGACAACAAGAAAAAGCTTTCAGAAAAATATGTGATAATCATTATCCTCTCCCTGAAGCCAAACTGTGAGGTAAAAATAACCCTTGTCAATAGTCCCTGGCCAGGCTACAGTATCTATTCCCATTCTGAGTAATGATCACTGAGCTGCAGCATACCAGAAAAAAAATCATACTGTTCAAACACTGAGCCAAGAGGCGTCAGGCAGCAGGATGGCTGCTCTCGTGCTGCTCTCATCCACTTTGCCTCTCGGGGTCCAAGAGTCAGGGATTGTCAAGTAATTACACATTGGCATGATGTGCGTCGTTCCTGGTTATTTTCTGGACACCCCTTTGCAGGCTTATTAATGTCTGGGCACGCCGCTCCCTACGTTCCGAGCTTCATCTGCGACTTTGTTGACTTGTCCGCTCTCGATGGCATCTTTTGTTAATCTCAGTGTGCATGAAGGGTGCATTCCATGCATGAAATATGGCCGCTTTATTGTTTTTAATTAAAAACACATTTTGCTCAATTTACCCCCATTACCACATGCAGCGGGGAAAGGGGGAGAGGCGTTTTTTTTTTTTTTGTTTGCTTTTTTTTTTTGAAAGAGCTGCTAGGACCGTTCTGCTCAAGGGTGTCAATTTGTGGTGATTTAAAACCACTTTTTGATTAATGGGGAGAAAACAACATTAGTGGGGGTTTTTATGAGGTGCTTAAGGGACAAATGGTCTGCTATTTCCAAAGTGTCCTATCATTTAGTAGGGAGCCGGTCCTTGAAGTTACTCGGCGTGGGAATTATTATGAGACCTCACAACTAATCCTTGAAAACTTCCTCTAAGGAAGACCTTCATTGTCTGCTGCACTTGCTGAATTAAAATTTTGGAAATTAAAACAGGCAGCGTAATTGATCAACCTTCACTGGCCTGAGAAAACCTCTGCGTCGCTCGCAGCATAAGTGAAAGAGACACGGATGCCCAGCGAGAAGTAGTAAGGATGGAAATCAATAGGTCTCAGCATCTATTACCAGCAAAGGAGATGGAGTGAGGCAAGCAAAAGACAGGCTAGTGGGAGACAGACGGCTCCAACAAGCCGGCGATAGCCCGAGCAATGAGGCTGACACAACGCGGCGAGTGAGCAGGGAGATGCTGTTCACACATAATGAACACATGTACTTTGATGTGCTGGGATGTAGCGAGGCTGGAGGGAAATGGGCTTCCTACTATTCACCGCACATTAGCTGGAAAGTTTGGTGAGATGTTGAGTTGTGCTGAAGCTCATCATGGGATATGATCGATTTTACAACATCTCTTAGGGTCCATTCCAACCAAAGGCGCTTAGTTTGGTTTGTTTTTCGGCAGTGTGAAAGCATCAGTCAGGCTCGGGCGCGCACTAAATCAAGCAGAGTGAGACCTCCCAAAACAAAAAAGTGGTCTCGGTCCACTTCTCTGGTGAGAACATGACCTTGGGTCCGGCCGAACTATTCGAAATGCATCATGGGAGGGAATACTAATTATTAGGGCTCTGTGGCAATCGCACAGTCTCTTCCGGACGTATTTCGGCATCTAACTTGTTGGGAACGCGCTGTTACTTTGATCTGCAAATCACAAATAACTGCAAAAGATTTCTCATGGAGAATGAATGGGACAAATTAAAAAACATACTGCTCATACTTTCACCTAGAGATTGCATTTAAACACATTTAGACACATGCGACTAACAGAATGCAGGTCATCATAACATTTGTCACCTTACACACACACACACACACACACACACACACACACACACCCACACTACTCAAAAATTATTAGATTTTTTTTAATGATAATTATGGGAAAAAAGTAGGACATTTTATAATGTTAAATGTGTATAGTAAACCTGTTGAAGTGGCATAAGTTGCTGAATAAATACTTAAAATGTTTGTTGTAGGTGAAAATGTTTGTTGTAGGTGTGCTCCTTGTATATAATATCATAAATTTATGACTATTATTTGTTGGAAATCGCTGCAAAGCACATCATAATGTGCAAACTCTGGTAAAAGCCCTTCAAAATTTCAAAATGGCTTTTGTCTCATTTCCTAACAGATTAGTGTGAATTGTTGGATTCTTTGTGATTTCCCAGGAGAGGGTTAACAGGGCTATATTAAAGGTGAAGTAAACATTAAGGAGGGCCTATTATTCCATTTTAATATTTAATATTTACATGTCGATGGTCTATTTATAAAAAAAAATGCTTTTATGGTCCAAAGCACCTAGTTAAACCTGTAGAAGCAATGCCTTCGGCCTTCTCACACACTCACTCTAAAAAACATTGTCCCCATTTACTATTAACTTCTTATTTCAGATTTTGTAGTCTTTTGTCTTATTTCAGATTTTTGTAGTAGTAATCGCCGCCCTCAAAATAACTTTTGGTTTTGACTGTGTTCTATTGGAGCTACTGGAAAATGGTCTCTTGTCTAGCAACCTTAGGATTCCATTAATTAGGGGTGTAAATGTAGTGATAACGATTAGCCCTGTCTCATTAAAGTACTGTACTTGACTTAACACCTTAGTGGACCTGCATACAAAATATACCTTTTTGGGAGTATTTTTCATCAACCTGCCAATATCCAGTTTTTCCCATTGATTTAAAGTTTGAAAGATCTTATTCCTTGATGTATCTTGATATTATATATTCCAACTCTTCACTGAAGCTGCATGATGGTTGCAGTGAGTGATATATTCAAACTTAACTTTTTTATGGCTGCATCATTCCATCGATACTCCACACGTGTGGAGGGCTTCCTGTCTCTCCCTCTCAGATGATTTGATCGAGATACTAATAACTTCTCAGAAATTGGGGCCAGTTAATCTTAATCTTAATATCCGGGTGCCCAAATGAACAATGAAACAGGTTTTTCTTGCTTTTGTCATTCCCCGTTGTTCAATATTCTGACCCTTATGAGCTCCATTTTTAACGTCCTTTCAATAGAAGTGATAGGGGAGAAGACACAACGTATTGAACGCTTTTTATGTAAAAATGTCTCCTTTTTTTGTTGCTATACTTCCACTGACACCCAGTAAGGAAACACTCTCCAGGGAATCACAAAGAGAAAATCTCAGGAAGATATCCACCTAATTTGAACAATTCGGATGGCTAATGCCTCATATTAGCTTAAAAAAAAGCAATCTCAGAACCCATTGGTTTTCGTCAGGTGATGGATTAGCCTCTGGGGGTGAACTCCGACATTTCTGTACATCAGGTGGAGCCAGAGGAAACCCATCCAAGACTTGCTTTTCCGTTCGGTCATTGATTACAGTCCAACTGGTATGTTGAGACCAGAGAACGGAGTCGCACAGGCTAATAAAAGCTAATAAAAAGCTAATAAAAGTTAATATAAAGTCAAATCCTTGACAGCCTCTTTTAGATCCAGAGATTCCATTTGGCCAATTCGTTGTACATCTGTATAGCTTCCCACAGACATTTGTCAGCTGCACACAACCACAGTAACCACAGTCAAATGTATACTACTCAGACTATAAACAGAAACTGAAATGGTTTCCACTTGCATAAAGTAATTGCCATTTCTCTGCAGATTACCATCTTCATATACAGGTGATTGTTCATACAGATTTAAAATGAAGCAATGATGCCAACAATCTTTTTGCACAAAAGAAGGATTGTGCCTATTGTCCGCCATCAGTTATATTGATCATGTAATTATCAGTATGATCAGGAGCAATGATTATAATGAGATTCTTTCAGTGTTCATATGGGTGCCTGAATGGTATGCCGGTTTGATTTATATATTATTCAATAAAAAAATGGTTGCTTCAATCAAAAACTTTCAATCACAGAAAAAAGTGTTTGAATGCAAAAACATGTTTGAGACTCCAAAAAAGGCATTTGAACACCTTTTAGTTTTGGGATTGAAAATGTTTTTGTGAGCTCCATGTTTTCTCCTTCTCTTTTGCGCCCTCCCTTGTGTGTGTGTGTTTGTGTGTGTGTCTGTTCCCAGGCAGAGGCGGGGTGCAGCAGTGGTGTCCTGGCACCCCTGCCTTCAATCAGCTCATTACCCTGTGTATATTGGTATGGATCCCCTGAGGTTAGATGACCAGGGCAGCCTACATTAATAAAACAAAATCAACTAAGGGCCCAGACACACAATCATTTTTTTAAGTTGTAGAATTCTCTTTATTTTTACAAAAAAAACCCCCAAAAAAACAGGAGTCCAGAGCAACATAGTGAAGGGAAAGGTTAATGAGGGTGGCACCAAACAAAATACATAACTAAAAAAAAGCCCAGGGTATCTAAACTTAATATAAGCCCAAAAGAACAAATACAATAACAAAGCAAAACTCATAAAAGAAAAGGCTGGTCAGAACTAACTGAAGAATAACTGAACTAAAACAAGTTTTAAAAAACAAACACTTCAAATAAAAAATGATCACATTCAACTTGGGGAGACACGGTGGAGCAGGGGTTAGCGCTGTTACCTCACAGCAAGAAGGTCGCAGGTTCAAGACCTCCTTGGTCCTGGGTCTGGGACCTTTCTGTGTGGAGTTTGCATGTTCTCCCTGTGTCTGTGTGGGTTTTCACCGGGTACTCTGGCTTCCTCCCACAGTCCAAAAACATGCTGAGGTTAATTGGAGACTCTAAATTGCCTGTAGGTGTGAGTGTGTGAGTGAATGGTGTGTGTGCCCCATGATTGGCTGGCGACCATCTGGGGTGTATCCCTGCCTCTTGCTGTAACTCGCTGGGATTGGCTCCAGCAGACCATGTGATCCTAATGAGGAATAAGCAGGTATAGAAGATGACTGACTGACATTCAACTTCAAAGAAAACATTTTCAATCCAAAAAAGCAAATGTAATTTTTTGATTTTGATTAACTATTTTATTGCATTAAAAAACTTTTTTCAATGATTTATTTTTTTTTTATTTTGTTTGTTTGAAGCAACTTCTTTTAAATTGAATAATAAAGACACCAATATCCATATCCAATACCATAACATGGCCCAAACACAAAACAACATTACTTCAATCAAACAAGTAAAAAAAGAAAAAAATCGTACAAAAAAAACATTTTTGCAATTTTTTTGTTGTTTTACAACAACATCATTTTTTTGAATAATAAAGACAGGCCCAAACACAAAACAACATTACTTCAATCAAAAAAGTCCCTTTAAAAACAAACAAAAAAAAGAAAACATAAAAAGAGTCTCAAGTTTGTTTGATTTTTTGCGTTCAAAGACTTTTTTGTTATGATTGAAAATGTTTTTTTATTATTTCTATGTTTTTGTTTGTTTGACAGCAATATCCTACCCAAACTCAAAACATCATTACTTCATCATTACAAAAGACTTAATTAAAAAAAAAAAATCACTTCTTTAAAAGAAAACATTTTCAAACAAAGAAAACAGTGTTCAATGCAGTTTTGAATTTTGCATTCAAAAACCTTTTTCTATGATTGAAAAAGTTGTTTTTTAATCTTTTATTTGTTAGTTGTTTGCAGCAACATCTTTTATGATTGAATAATAAAGACACAAATATCCTACCCCTAATATGGCCCAAACACAAAGCAACTTAACTTCAATCAAAGAAGTTCCTTCATATATTTCTTTTTTTCTTTGATTGAATTTTTTTTTTATTGAAAATATAGTTTTTGATTGAAGCAGCCTTTTCTTTTGATTGCATAATAAAGAAACAATTCTACCTCCATAGAATGGTGTTTGATGACAGACTATAAAACTATAAAACACTAAGTTTTCAAGCGGCATTGAACATAGTCGTCCAACATTTTCTTCTAGCGTGGGAATACAGATGCCATTAAATAGGTATGTGTGATTGAGGAACATTGCATGAGTTACAACACATTGGTAAACACACACTAGAGGCACAGGCGCACACAGTGGGAGACTTGAGATTGCTTTTGACAGACATATCGATTTGTTCCTGAATTTCATGCAGAATTTGGGTCAGGTTTACGGTTGCGTATCAATGCAGCCCGAGACCCGACTCTTGTATCTGTCGCCTGACTCTTTATCGTCCCACATTTTGGTACGTAAACTTTCTCTAAAATTACAAAAACAGTTCTGAGAATTTCAACGATGTTTACCCCCCCAGCTGAAGACAGGATTGAATCAGGATATTCACTAGCATCTAGTTGTTTTTTGTTTGTTTTTTTTTTCTATCCAAGTACTCTCGAGAGGGGTAATTGATTTTTAGATGTTGCATGTGGTTCTTGGATACTGGAGCTTTTTTTTATTGGATATTTTATTGAATTTATCTATTCTTCATAAGCCATACAAGCCATCTACTGCATCAGTAATACACTGTGTACTTTTGCTGGCTAACAAGGGATTATGAAGGGTTTTGAGAGAGCAGACGTACCCCTGGGACGTAGCTGAGCCAAACAGGTGATTCAGGAAAAGTCAGAGGTGTAGCCGAAAAGGTCAGCTTCCTTAGAAGTTCCATCTGCTCCTGCTACAGCTCAGCGGCAGCCGCTTCTCAGCTACTGGAGCCCCAGAGATCAGACCAAGGCTTCTGTATGCATTTCTGCATGGGCTCAATATGTGTGTGAGAGAGAGAGAGAGGGAGAGAGAGAGAGAAAGAGAGAGAGAGAGAGAGCATGTGTGTGCTCCCAGTCGGCTGTGCCTGTTTACACATGTGCCTCTGGAAGCAGGCATGTGCAGCAAGTGAAGTCTGTGCCTGTACAGCTACTCCAATGTTATTCTCAGGCTCCCTCATCAGCATTCTGTCCTCCTCCGTCCTGCCACCATGACCGGTGACCACCGGTGTGTGTTGCAAAGAGTTTTTAGGCGCCTGAGGATAAAACACACACGCACACACACACACACACACACACACGCACACACACATACACATCTCGCCCCTGTGTTCTTAAAATTGATCACAAACCCCACTGAGGCTGCCTTTTCGACGTGCAGACAAATACAACATTTATAATCAAATATAGCCACCGTGGCCTATTTAGTTGGCTTTTAGAGACAATCAACCAGCCGTGACATCGACAAGAGTCTGACTGAAATGTTGCCACGACAACAAATACACGGTGTAATAACATTTAAATCAAAGCCACTCTTGATTAGCCTCCCTGATGTTTTCATTCTAGGAGACAATGGAGAAATTGAAAAGAGCCAACAGGGCTCCGATCTCCGTGGGGTTTCCTCCAGCTGCAAAGTCTACCGGCAATTTGTCAACGGCATAAAGCTCATCAGGAAAGTGGGATCCACTCATTATTTTTCCTCCAGACTATTTCGTTTCTGATTTGAACCTCATTTGTCTCTCACATCCCGGATGCTCGCTTGGGGTTTGTCTTTTAAAACACGTAAACACACTGATTGCTTTTTAAGCAAGATGATATGGAGGGGGAGTGGAGTATTTAACGAGTCCATTTGTCATGACGCATCATTCTGTTCGCCTCGCAGCAAATATTGAAAGGCTGCTTCTCACTTCTGTTCCTTCTTCTTCTTCTATTTCTTCTTCTTCTTCTTCTCCTTCTTCTATTTTTAACCATAGCAAGAAGGTTCAGTTCTAAAACTGCCACAGAGTAATGCACCACAGAGCGTGTCTCCTCGTTTCCTTTCTTCCCATCTCGATTGGCTCCCTTCTCTTTAGTCCTCTCTCCTCTTATCTAACTCTCCCAAGTTTTTTGATTCCTTTTTAGTTCCTTTGTCATGCCAAATCCATTTTTAACATCCCATGTTTTGTCAGTGGCCTGTAAAGCACTTTGAAACGCGTTTGATTCATTAGGAAGGTGCTATATGAATACATTTTGATTTATTGATTGATTGTTGAAGTTCTTTCACTGTGATCTTTACTCTATGATCGTCTTCCATTTCTATTTCTGTGCACTTCCCGCTTTTCAGGGGTGCTGAAATAGAACCGTCTCTTCAGATTAAGATGCGTGCTGCCCTGGAACGTGCGCTGAATGGAAATATGTTTAAAGGCTGAGTCGGCGGTGGCTGGGCCAAGCGGTGTGAGGTGCGGCAGCTGCGTGAGGTGCGGCAGCTGCTGGATTAAGGGCAACGCTGCAAAGCATCAATAAGTGAGTCAGCTGTAATTTACACTTGAGTCGTTTGAGCCTGAAACCTTTTGTTTACAACTACAGAGCTGTAGTGAGTCAACTGCTAAATGTCAAGTACTAGAATTAAAAAAACTGCATCTCACGCTGTTCAAAACACACCAACGTGGATTATTTTATGGCAGTTTTGCCATAGAATAATTGGATTGGGGAGAGTCAAGAAGAAGGGAGGAAACCAAGGGAGAGAGAGACATAGGGATGAGTATATCAGCAAAAGTCACTTGCTGGAATCGAACAAAGGGATGTGGCACAATAACCATGTGACCAAAAGGGTTATTTGCTGGTGAATGTACCACCGTGGTTTCCAAATGAGGAGGTCTGGAATTGAACCCCTTAACACCTGTTGTCACGAATTTGCATCAAACCGTTTGCATTCCCACTGCAGCCGAGATAGCATCTGCATTCTTCCCCCAATGTCCGTTTGTTGAAAGTGAGAAACGTTGAGGTCCAGCGAAGGCTATTCCAACACAGGAGGTGCGTTGAGATGCTGCAGGTCACTGGCCAGTGGGGTAAAGGCCGGACTGTCTTCACATGCTCAACGTGCAATGTTCATCTGTGCCTCAACAAGAACCACAATTGCTTTCCTGAAGTCCACGAATAAGGTCCAAAGTCAATTTGGCACTGGATGACTTTTCAAAGTGCAAGATTGTGCGACACCCCTGTTGTGGAATGAACAATCTCTACTTAACTTAGCATCAGATCGAAAGGAAAAACACACAAAAAATATTCTTTTATACAATTGGAAATATATTCAGGGGTTAAACATTGCTTCCATTTTATCAAAGGCTCAATCCACGCTGACTGGAGTCTATTTGTTCTCTTTTGTCACATTTATTGAAGTGCAAGCACGTAGGCGTATATATCTGTACACACCGCAGTTTAATCTCATATATCCAGCTGTATATAATGACTGTATATATAACGTTTTTCCTTTTTTTTAAGTATGTCACACATACAAACTGTACTTCTGTATTCATTAAGTGAAATAAATTGCGTAGGGGATTGCGAGCAAAGGTCGTGTTGTTAATGTGTGTGTATGCATGTAACGTACTGGGGGCCCAGCAGAAATAGTTCAGGAGCCACTGGTGTGACATAATCAAGATGGGATCATGGGGTGATTTCACAAAGGCAAAAGCAAACAAGCAAACAAAACACTTGAAAAATAAATGAGGACAGTCACAGATCAGCGTGGTAGCGAAGTTTCTCGGTCAAATTAAAATTCATGATGCGCCCACGCTCAGAGCTCGGTTCCAACTTTGTGAATTACACCTTTTTACTGCCGCAGTGTTTGAACTTGGGAGCGTTTGCCGGACTTTTTCAGGGGCAAAGTCAATTGCCTTTTTTTTTTTAATTTTATTTTTACGATACTAGATGAATTTCATCACAGCTGCGTCCTTCATTGTTTTTAACCAAAGATATTCTATTTGTCATTACAGGTTGCACCTCACCGACGCTTGCCTCACTCGTGGGCACACAAGTTAACAGGTGCCAGCACGCAAAAAAACTGTTGACTCCGGTATACACGCTTGTTGCACATATGCTCAGGTTCCTCCTCTGCTGCCTCCTCGGGGCGAACCACCACAAGTCCCGGGAAAAGCCAAAAAAAAATCAAGCTGCCACCTGTTTAATAAACGAATTCTAAAAGAATGATTCATGGCAGGTGGATTGCGGGCTATCACTCTCTGACTTTCTGTGGCACTCCAGCGCTCACGGGCTGACTGACTGATGGATTCTGAGGCTCCACATAGAAAAATAACAACACTATTCTCACCTCTGCAATAAATTGTTTGCTAATGGATATGGACAACGTGCCAGAGGAATTTATGACATTTGGGTCCTCATTTGTTGGAGCGGGGTGATATTGCGGATGACATTAAATGCGTCCGGCTGCAGCTGCAGCTCCCATTAATCATACTCTCCGAGTCAGGAGCTGTCAAAGCAGATTAGGAAGGGAGCAGAGCTAGCCTCATTACGCACAGCCGTCTCCCTCACTCCAGGGTCAGGCAAGATCACGGAGAAGTGTGCGAGAGCGTCGTTTGTGCTGTTTTGCTACAGACCGTAGCAGCAACAGATTCGGCGAGTTTTGCCCCTTCGTGTGCTCGTTTCTGTCTGTGTGTCTAAACCCGTGCGGGTGTCGGGGGTGGCTTGTTATGACACAAAGGGGCCGGATGGGTGAAGCCCTTGATTGGTCACGCCCGGCTAGATGCCAGGGGAAGGTGATCGTCTGCTCCAGTGGCTACCCATGCCCCGTCAGCAGGGTGACCTTACCGCTGCTCTGTAAATTTCACAGGTGGTTTTCCGGATGTCATAAAGATTATACTTAAAACACCAGATAGCGGCTGATAAACAGTGACGCCTCATAAACTTCCAAGCATCTGATAAACCCCTCGCTTGAAGCGGGACGTATTTGATACCAAAAAGTTTTTTTTTTTTCTCTTATCGTCAGGATTTTATTTATTTATTTATTTTTAACTGTGGAACTTCAGCTTGATTGACTGCAGGGGAAATAGAATGTCAGAGCTCGCAGCTGTATTCTACTAGAAGTGGGGCCTCATCCAGAAAATGTTGAGATAAGAATTTCTATTGCGGCTATGACAGACAGTGTTAAAGTGAACGGAATGTGCTGCGCCACTGTCATTGATAGGAGAAATTATAGCAAGAACAAGGGACAGGGAGGAAGAGAAATAGGAAACAGAAGAAATGTGAGACTAGGACGAAATACAAGACAAATTCAGATGTGTAGTGTCATGGGTAGACTATCTTTCCGAGGCACAAAGCCTCTTCCTCACTCACTTGAAGGCTTTTCTCATGCATATCAATGTGTGTTGTTCAAACTCTCATGCAATCAATGAGTCATTCATGTCCTCAGACATGAAAAATTACTGTAAAGCATCACAATGTTTCGGTGCCCTGCTCCCATGTTGCTGTGATGATTCAACAGACAGACGACAGATTGAGGGAACAATGAACATGAGTATTCTGGGATGTAGGCACATGCCATCTTCTTCCATGTGCCCGCAGCGGCAGTGGTGGCCCATCTTCTGCACTTCTTTTACTCCGGCTGTTCCTCTCAGGGTGCACGTTGATGCACTGGAGCGCTTTGACTGAGTGCAGGAAAACAAACAGGTTGAGAAACCTCGCCTCCTGTAGAGGCCCCGGTTGAATTTACCGTGTGATCTGGGCGCCTTTCGTCTCCTGTCACACTTTTCTTTACTTATTAATCCATCTCCGTCTCGCTGTGGCTTTGATGCCGCTGACGGCAGAGCTGTCCTGATTCTGTCACCAAAGGAGTGCAAAAGGTGGGTTACAGTCGTTAGGATGGGGACTATGAGGGCTTTGCAGAACCCCGGTAGCCGAGGGAATCCACACGGACCATTTTCTGTGAGCAGCGTGGGGTCTTTAAAGTTGTCCCTACATCAAAGAGCAGGTCCATTGACTGCAGAAATGCACCATCAAATTCAAAAAACAAACTTAAGATACAAGCATGCTTGCAAAGTCCATCATGGAAATTGACATTTGCTTTTTTTGACTGTAGAGAAGTGATTTTACAGAGCCTGGATGCAGAAACTCTGGCTGGAAGTAGCTCATTTGTACTACCGTGAATTTTATCAATGCAATCACCCACCAGCCCCCATTCAAATTAGCCAATCAAAGCAGAGACTCGTTAATATTAACGAGATGGGCACAAAAGAACCTGTTCCTTGTAGAGAAAATTAAGAGAGGTGCTGTAAAACTATATTGAGATGATTTTTGTGCTTTAAACCACAAATACATCTTGTTAGGGATATCAAAACTTCGAATAAAAAATAAAAGATAAAACAATATGGTACCTTTAAAATATACTTGACTGCCAGTGTAGTAGATAATTTTACTTGAGAAAATGTCTTAAATTAAAAAAGCATCAAGTTTTTGAAATAATATCCAGAAGTATTACTCATTTCAAGTAACGTAGTTAAGTGTAGTTAAAGAAAAAAAACGTAGTATTTATTTTCTTAACAGCAATTCACATAGTAATGTATAAATAACAGGTCTTTATCCATCTTTGATTTAACATCCATCTTAAAATCTTCTGCTTCTTTGGCGAACAATGCCGCCAACATTCATAAACCAAACAACTGATATTTCACTGTGTAAAGCCGATGCTATAGCAGGGACTATTTTCCGGCGGAGAGAATGTTTCACTCTTTCAAGTCATTTCCTGAACAAACAGGATTATTTCTGAACAAACAAACCCTGGACACAGAATTCAAGTTCAAACACGTATCAATTTTGTTGGTAAACTAGCAAAACACAAATCTGAGCAAATTATCAGTTGACAAACTTAATGCAATTCAGCTTTTACCTCAACCTTTAGTGAATTACTTTCTTATACCAAAGTAGTCATGTTTAGCGGCCAGAGACTCAGGCCGAACCTGGGCTGTACCTCGCAGTTTCTTTATTTATGCACTTTACAACCACAATGAAGCAATATATGCTGCTTACAGTCTCCCAGTGTAAGCTTTGTGCTAACTACCGCAACGTACCACATCAGCAACAATGGAAGTTGTTCTTCTGCTGCTTCTACGTAAATATGCTCTTCACTCACACACTCACTCACCCACCCACCCACACACACACACACACACACACACACACACACACACACACACAGGGAATGCCAAAGCAAGGTGCATGAGTGCATTGAGCATTTCTCCTCTGCACAAAACCCTCTATAATCCCCCCCTGTGGATAGAACAGGCTTCACGTTTTTGATTCTTGTGAAAGAAAGCAAGACGGCAGGGTGGCACGTTGGAGAACATGTAAGATATGGTTCAGCAGGATTGGAGCCAGTGGAAATATTTCTCAGAAAGGGACATAAATGCACCCTCAGGGTGGATTAGCAGACACTGGTACTTGCAGCCCGGTGAATGGTCTGTCAAAGCTCCCAGGAAAGTGCAGCTGTAGTGAGTCTATCGTGGACGCAGCACCTTCATGTTTCTGCATGTTATTTGACAGAACATAGAAATAATTGACATTGGAAAATGATTAATAGAGATTATTTGCTATGTTTTGCTGACTGTTGACAGACAAGTAGTCTCTGGCTGCAGCCACGGACATTACTTCTCCAAACCCGAGAGGCTATTCCAGAGATGGCGGCCATCCCAGTTGTAAATTACTTTGGAGTGGAGTCAAGGGTGAATGTGTGTGTGTGCATGTGGGTGTGTACATGTGTGGGTAGGTAGACTGGGACACTTCTATCCATCATTTAATCTATCACCCCGGGTGAATCATTCATAAAGTGTTGAAATTACAAATGATGACATCGGAACAAAAAACTTCAGGGTATGGCTGAATTAATTTGCACAATAAAATTGTTGAATTTTGTGAAGGAGGAGAAGCGAGTCATTTTATGTGATGAGTGAAAGCTGATGCATTTGATTTCCCTTATAGAGAATCTCCCCCTCTGTCATCTTCACATACAACACCTATCAAAAGTTTGGACACGCTTTCTCATTCCTGTCACATCAGAAAGGGTGTCCAAACTTTTGACTGGTACTGCAGATTAATGGGGTCCTATGGGGATCAAATACCTTAATTAAAACACAAGCTGCTCATACCCGGGATTTGATTAGAATATCAAGGCAGGAAATCACTTTTGATAAATAAGTTCATGGGAATGCTGTAAAAGACGGGATTAAGTGATTGTCATGTCATTTAAAATTGATGCAGGGGCACTGATGGTATCCAGACCAGGCAATTGATGCAAGTAATTGGAGATTGGGGACAGCAGGGGGACAGCACATGCAAAGTGGCAGTAATTGTGATGGATGTACCTTTGAGGATGTCTCATGTCAAAGTCAGTCAGGTATAATTGCCTTGTACTGTCATAACAATGTACAATAACTGGAAGTAAATGACCCTCTTTTGGTTTCAGATTTAGCATCCAGTCTTTCACCCATGCATTTCTGCATGCATGTAGTTGTGGTACATTAGTAACCCATCATATTTTTTTATATTGGTATATAATCATTTTTTAAATTGTGCAATTTATGAAGTCAAAACAGCAAGTTTTTTCTACATGAGCAGCCCCTTCAGACATACCTCTGAAGGTGGGGGGGGCTAACCCCTAAAGAAGGTGTTAACCTGTACTGGATCGATGTGGAACAACCAGCTGCAAGCACCATCAGCAGCCATAGCCCATCCCCTGGACCATTCAGGTAGATGGGTAGAGGTCGGTATGGTCACATTGACTGAGGCATACAGTATGTCTGCAGAACACTGAAGGTTCCCTAGAAAGGCTGCCACCCCATGAAAGATGGAAGCAAAGCAGGCGACAGGCAATATGCTATCGCAACGTACCCCAAGCAATCAGCCGCAAAAAGGAACTATACACTGGAAGTGGGGGAGAAAGCACACTGTGGAATGAAGTGAAGTAGGCTACAGGCTCTATGCTATCACACCAAAGCCTGAGCGATCAGCCTTAAATAGGAACTGTACATTGGGAGTGGGGAGCGAGCACACTGCTGTCACCGATCTACAGAAAAACTGGATGCGAAGCAGGCGATGGGCTACATGCTACAGTGCAGCCAGAATAAACAGCTGCTATATTGGAACTGTACAAGAGGAGCGGGCAGTCAGTGCAGTTCTTTCACCGATCTACATGAAAAACAAACTGGAAGTGTACAGGCTATATGCTCTCACAGCATAGCCTGGGCGACAAGCCTCCAATAGGAAATGGGAGCCGGGAGCGAACAGCTAGCACACTGTCGTCAAAAAAAAACAAAACAGAAAAAGTAAATTTGGCTACAGGCTACAAACTATCACAGCTTAGACTGAGCAGCGTCTGCATAATGAAGAATGTAACCAGCTGCTCCAGTGATGAAACTTCATCTATGGCTACAGAAGGATCAACCTGGATGGAGATGGACGTCCACTGGTTCAGTCACAGCTGGAAGGTGGAAACATCCGCAGCTCCTGCTGCTTGTGGCTACAGGGCTGCAAATGACCAAGCTGTTCACTTGTCTGAAAAACAGGTGGAAACAATGCTATGATATAGCATCTGTAAAAGGTATTCTTCATGTGTCTCAAGGAGAGAACTAAGGAGCAGATCAGCTGATGCCACCTGAAGATTTAGACTATCCGGGGTCATTGTTGGTATAGGTATTTAAAGTGTGCGTTGCAGTACTTGAAGCACTGCCTCTGGCAGTCAGGAAGGATGAAATCGTTTAGCAGTTATACTTTACACACAACAACTAAATAAAGACCCAATCAACATGATTTTCCTCCTGCTTTTTGAGATTTTCTGTCATTTATAGTTATATATAGTTATAGTTATAGTAAAACGATTGTCTGCAGCCTGCTCAGAATGCATTTGGTAAGTGACCTACTTTCCCCTCAAATTCACCTTAGATCATTCATGGATGGTTGTTTGCATTGGCCACTTCATTTTTCTGATCGTTTTTTGCTCAAACATGTACGGATAGGTTTAAGAAGAATGGCTTAAATTTGCTCATACAAAGGCTAAACTGAGCTGCTGAATGAAGTGGGTTTTTGAATTGTAAATCATGCAAGAAGATATTCCAGTAGAGAATATCCCAGTATGAAAAATAGACTTGGAAATGTGAATGTTACATCTTCTTTTAAACATTTAAAACAGAAAGTCACTTGTAAAAAAAAATGTCTGTAAGTGGGAAAAGTGTTAGCTTGCAACCATTGCACTGTGAAATTAATGGTTACTGTTCAACTGCATGACAGTTGTTAATTTGTGAAAAGAAAAAAAAAAGTGATAGTGAGGTTTAACCAGGATTTGAGGGCCATTACATTACTCTGGTTATTTTATTCATTCATATTCTTCAGCTTAACACTTGTATTTAAAAGCTCTTGAAAGAGCTAATGTATGTCAGGCATGCTTTGACAGATCAAGGACACTGTGTCATGCATGTGAAGCACCCTGCAGATGATAATCCCTCCTCATGAGTCATTGAGCAGAAGAGGGAAAAGCCTCCATAAAACCACTGGAAAGGACCACAGAGTGAGAGAAGATGATCATGACTCCTTTTCTTCAGGAGATCGTAGCACGGGACAAAACAACAGCCTTGCGGTATTGACTCATTCTTGAATCATGCAAAATGTCCATCCATAACCGACTCAGTGATTAACTGACTGAATGGTGAAGTTACACAAAGGTCATTTCAAATTAAAAGCCCTCTAGCATTTCATACATAGTCTAGTTATACATTATATATTGTTTGTCTTCTTCCAAGCTCAGAAGCACTGGCTGTAACTTTCCTTCATTTGCTGAGGCGTCCCTGCCTGCCAAAACCATCACAACCTTGTCTGCTGCCGTCACTATCAGTCATGACTGCTGAGAGCATAGCTCCATGTCTCTTCTTACTGATCCAGCCTCCATGATGCGCTCTAGCACTAAAGTCCCTTTGCCTACACCGCCTGGGGTCCAGTGACTCTACTGACCATTGACAGCCCTTTTTTCCCCCACGCTCCATCATCACAGTCATGTAGTTTTTCTCCAGCACAATGTCTTCTCCAACACCATCCATGTCTCTTAGCACAGCTACAGCCCCTATGACTCACCCCTCTGGTCCTGTTTCTGTACTGAACAGTCCAAAAGAGCACTGAGTGCTGCAGGGATGACATATTTTTGTAGGCCACCGGAGAAGCTAACATCGTCCTGGTGCCCTCGATAACAAGCCGATGGGGTTTTTCCATTGGATTTCAGTTGATTGCAGCACTGTGTCAAACAAAAGTTCATGACACATTCAGCAAGATAGTCTCCACAAATGAACGCCACTTTGACGATTACTAAAGTGCAAATGCAATTACTAGGAGATCGATAGGCCGAAACGAGCTACAACACAGCTGCATGGCTTTGTTTCCAGAGATTAGCATTTTGATGTTAATGTCCCTGACGACCTCTGTAGCCCCATTTACCCATAATTAGGAACCAAACTATTTTTAAGACGGATACAATTTTTAAAAAATTCAATAATGAGGTATCTACGGATGTATGTTGTAAAAGCAAACGTGAAAAAAGCTAAGCTTGTTTTAACCACAGACGTCATTTCTGGTATTTAAGCAAAATCCCTTTAAAAACAGATAATGTCCTTGAGATGAGGAGAACGGTACTGCTAAATGCTAACTCATTTAGGGGTTTAGGGATTCATTACTGCAGTTGGGCATTAAAAAAAAAGTGAGGAGGATTTTTTTCTTCTTTTGTTTGCATTTCAAGAATGAATTTGAAATGTTAATAAAGTCAAAATTAATTTATTAGTGTCAGGCACAAACACATTTTAAAATTGTAGACATTGAGTTCATTCTCTAAATGCAAAAGAAATAAATACAAATCTTCCTTCCTTTTTTAACACTAGATCTAATACTACTGGTTCTGCCATGGCTAAATGTTCTTGGAGCCAGGTGAGACCAGGTATCAGGACTCATGGATCCAGATCTGCTCCTTTTAATTCCTTTGGTGCGGGATGCCAAACAGGCACAAGATGAGGCAAATTATGCAGAATGTCTGCCAGAAGCTCTGTGCCAATTCTTAAATGGCTCCCACTATAAAAGATTGTGAAGCCGAAGATTTATCAGCTTCTTAACGACTACATCTCAGTTTACGTCTTGAAAATACAATTTGTTCTTACTTATGTGTTCAAGTAAAATGTGAACTTCGATATCCGATGTAAACAGACATTCTGTCTCTATAGACAGCCTTTGACTATCATTACAACCCCAGCTGTTCCTTTAAAGGCTGCGAGTGGTTTTCGAAAGTTTCACTGAAATCCTTGGCTTCAATAACCTCTTCAAAGTTAAAAAAAAAAAATGAAAGAAATGAAAAACCTCACACTCTTGCTGTCAATAGACCTAGTTTTGTGCCTGTGGTTTATTGTCAGAACTGTGTTAGGGAGGTGGACCCAAATGCGGGAGAAAAAAAAGACCAACAGACAGGATATAAACTGAATATTTACGACCAAAACAGCGGTGACAAGCAGGAACACGTGGCCGGTAGCGCAGGTAATCCAACAAACGCTGACCTCGAAACAGGACTTGAATATACATAGAATTAATTAGATGAAGGAAATCAGGAGAGAGAAACACAGGGAGCAGGGCAGGGCTAACGAGGTGATTAGGAGCAGGTGTGGAAGGAAAGCAGGACATAGGAAAACAGAGCAAACCGACCAAAACACCAAACACACAGGGAAAACCAGACAGGCCAGTGACAAATCATGACATTTATATAAGAACATCTATCTTTTTTTATCCCTCCTGGGATGAGAAGCACTGCTAATTCAGTAGTTTCATTATAATGGGAATATGTACACACACAAAAGAGTAGCCCGACTGTCTGCGTCAACGTTGGCCTCAAAGTCTATATGGTTTCATTTTAAATTGAGTTCTGGAGTTTTTGTTACTAAATTTCTCTTTCTTTTTCATCTCTAACACATAATGGATGCACCTTTACGTTACCGTCTCACTTCCATCGGACAGATAGTTTCGCCAGGGAAATGAAAATCGGAGGACTTTGATTAAAACAAATCATCTTTGGCTATGCTTTACCTTTTGTTTTTTCTCGCCTAATGTAATATGCATCATGTCAGCAGGCCTGCGAGTGTGCACAGAGAGATATGGATGAATGTTTCACACCCATCTTGTTCCATTTTCAGTACTAAAGAGACAATTCATCAGTGTCAGTTGCAGGGGGGGCCTGACCAATAGAAGGCTCTAGGTTGCTGCCCTCTTTAAGCCACCAAATATAAAATAAATTGAAATTCAATTTTCAATATGTTTAGCTTTGAAATATAGAATCCCAGTACTATCTGTAAAATATGAAATCATCTGGGATAAATACGTATTAAGTTTCAAGCACATTCCTAAGCGGCATACAGAGCATCCTCAGGCCACTGCTAAAGTCAGGTTCCTATTGTTGACTTATCCAGCTATATTTAGCAACAAAACATTTGTTTCTTTGTATTTTATACACAAATATTGTCACATTTTCAATCCAGTAATAACTTTTGTCATCTTCCCCAGAGCAATTTCAACCATAATACACAATACACCATAATACACAAATACACAACATATCCTTTGGTGTGGCTATCATGCTACTGCTCGGCAACATCATCAGAGAACACAAATTTGACTTTCATTGCTCTGCTGACGATATGCAATTATGTTTCTTTTGAGTTAAATGATACCCTGTCCTCTCTGGCTACGTGTCTATCAGTAATTAATAAGTAACAACAGGCATGGAACTGGTTAGCAATTGGATGGGAAACCTCAAAGGCTTCTAAAGCTAAGTTGCTGCTGGATGTGGCGTTGGTGGGCCAGTAGGGGCAGTCTTATCTCTGGTCCAGTAGTGGGGATACTTTGCTTTAGAAGATGCCGACTTTGGGATGAGATGTTAAATCAAGGTCCTGAATTACTGCAGTCATTAAAGATCTGGATGAGACTGACTGCTTGACAACCCTGGCATTTTAATGGGATTGGTGGATTTTGTTGCCTCCCTAAACAGCGTGCTAGAAGATCCTGACAGCGATTGTTTTTAAAGGCTCGTCAAAGATGGTGCAAAACGATCTGTTGGACTGCGTGCTCTCAGTACTAAAGGATTACAATCTGGAGGAAGTAAAGCGCACTGATTTTATTGCCATTCAAGCAGATGAGACGACTGACATTGCCACCCACTGCCAGCTGGTGCTCGTGCTACACTAAATCAACGCCAACAGTAATTTCAAGAGTGGTTTTTTCGAGTTCATTACAATCCAGAAAGCAACCATCGACACCATCGCTACAGTGCTTCAGGAGAAGCTGAGCACCATACTCCAAAACGAATAAAAGGCCAAACTTATCGCCCAAGCTTAGGACTGGGCTTCTGTAATGAGGGGGAGCCAGAAGCAGAGTGCAGCGGGATGAATGTCCACTGCTATGTGCATCGGCTGAATCTCCTCATGCAGCAAGCAACATCACACATCCCAAGGGTCAACACTTTTCTGACCTTGTTTTCAGTCTTCTTCTCCAGGCCACCCAAGCGAACCACAGTGCTTGACCAAGTGGTTGTGTATAGACTCCCCAGAGCCTCTACAGCACAGTGGAAACTAAAGTCCCACTGTAATCACTGTGTATAAGCACAGGGATGACCTAATTAAGTGTTCCCAGACCAATAGGGACTCTAGGAACTTTAATCCCCCAACTGCCAAAGCGGCTGCGGCATTGTTCCACAAGATCATGTCAAATGTCGACATGCTATTCAACCAGCTGCAGAAGAGGTACATCAACCCTGTCTTCATTAAAGCAGTTGTCCAGCGGTTCAGAGACAGCATGCTAATGATTAGGTAAATAATTGTATTTACTATTGGTTAATAAAACTGATAAAAAGACTTGTTCACTTATTATCATAGGCACATCACAGTTATATAGGTTTTAAGTTTGGAATATCAGACTTATTCAAGTATCCACCAGGTCAACTTCTAGAAGAGAAGTAGGTTGTTGTTAAAAAACGGAAAGTTAGCAAGTTAAGCTTGATTTTTCGGACCATTTCCTCTTTGTTTACCCGCAACAGGCAATAAAGTGATGGATGATGCTGTGGCCAGGGAAACAGAAGCTAGCTACAGTGGTAAATTGTGATGTAATTGTCAATATCTTTCTTCAAGCTTGGTGGTTTGCAGCCCAAAAACAAAACAAAAGAAAACCTAAATACACACAGTGTATACAGTGGCGTATTGCCACAGCTGATTTCAGTCAACTGATGCAGCAGGCCGTCTGCAATTTGTGTTTCTCACATGTAACAGAAAATGTGCTGTTTATTTATTGAAATGCCCCCGTAGACCTTGTTTTGTAAGGGAAGTCAGGATTAGAAATAGACTATAAAGTACAATTAGGGATGAGAACAGTGAGTTCAAGGCTTACAGTAATGTAGTGCCTTTGTATGGAAAACAACCTTCAGCACACGCTCATGGAGATGCTTGCCACCATGCACATGACAACTGCAGAATCCGTGGGGTGTTTCTCTCCTTTAAAGGGGATCAAGACCTTTCTGAAAACCCCCAGGACACCAGACCACTGTAACACACTGCCTATGTGCTCCATGGAAAAGAAGCTGCAGGGACATTCATGACATCAATAAGCAGGTCATTGAGAGGTCTGCGCTTCAGAGGGAGAGAAAAGGAAAACATACTCCACAAATAGCTGCCCCCCTCATTTATTTTTCTTGTACATAATTGTCCTCAGCATCATCTACTAAATTGACCATGGAGGCATCAAAATTTCATTCACACTGGTAAATTAAGAGTGGAATCTACTCATAGTGGCTTTAATGAATAACACTTTTCAGTTTTGGCATTTAAAACGGGCAGTTCTACATCATTTGAAAAGACCTGTGAAATAAATGCTTTCAAGCAAACTCCCCCTTCTTCGTAGGGTCATTCTTCATCAGCACCTTAGTAATATCAAGGACTTAACACAATTTATCTGAAATGCACTTCATGTTTACTTCATATTCTTATTTTTGCTGACATCCCAATAAATAAACATTTTTAATACATATTTTATCTTCTGTATTTTTCCTATGTGGGTGACAAAAAATGCCCCGATGTGCTTGTCAAGACTATATGCAGTTTAAAATGGAGTTTCCTGGTCAGTTGACGAGTCAAAACAATTGAGGTACAGATCAATCTATCATGATGAGATTCAATAATCCATGTACTTGTAACATTTGAGGGTGATAGTTAAGAAAGATGCTGTTGAAAAATGCTGATGTTCTGTTATCTCACAATATCTCTCCTGCTCATACTATCAAACCTGGAATTTCCCAGAATAAAGGGTTGAGAGAGAGATGAGAGGTTAATGTAGTCCAAAAAACGTTTTTTACCTGCTGCTTTTAATAAATCCTTCAGTGAGATGGCTAAATCCAAAAGGTGCGTTCCGTGACGTGTACAGTCTGTATAATAAACAATATAATTGAGTTTTTGTAGCTGTCATTCAGAGTAGGGAATCATCAGGTCAGCCTCAAGAGTGAGGCCTTATCTGAGGATCTTCAGCTTCAATAACAAGGGTAGTGTGGTGTATTTACCCAGGAGTAGTTCTAATCTCTGACTAAAGCCGGATTCACAGCATAACCTTTCTTGCTAGAGGCAAAATAGAAATACTCAGACCTGGTCAGACCTGAATGTCAATGGAAGCAACTTTGAAAAAAACATTTTTAAACTCGATTGGTAAAAAAATTGTATCTCTTCCAGAACTCCAGTAGAAACTGGTCTAGTTTCTACTGACATTTGGTCTAGTATGTTTCTGGCTGCTTGTCATCTGCCTCGCGTCGGTCTACGCGTCTCCCTTTCCCGAGCCAATCCCATTCAGTTACTTGACTGAGTCTGGTAGCTCAGCCTAACATTCATCATTTCAGCAGAATCGTTTCAACATTGACTCAGCTAGCAGTGGCCTGTTGCTGACTCATTTTTTATGAATAATAAAGCATGAAAAGCTAAAGGTGGAAGGTGGGGCTGAAACATTTAGAGAAACGAAAAATAGTACTACTAATAATAAATAAATAAAAATAGGTGTATAGTTGTGCTTTAGTGCTGCAGCAGCACTGCAGATGACAATCAGTGAGGATGCTAAAACAGCAGAGTGGATTGAAGACCAGGAGCTAAAGTAATAGGCAGAAGACCCAGTCTGCCCTTGCTTCAATTACTTTCTACACACATGTATATCAACTCACACATACAGGAAGAGTTACAATTAAATCTGAACTACAAAATATTGTTTAAAAAAAAAAAGTGGTGCGTGAAATACATTTGTTTATTTTGTTGTTGTTTTTGAAGTTTTTCCCTGTGAAAAGCACAACTCTATAATGCAGCTGCAAACATTGTGTAGTGATAACGTTTTACAGATAAAGGTTTCAATGTGAAATACTGAAGTGAAGTTAAGGAGTAAAAGGTTGTCTTAATAGTGACGCTGGTCCAGATCGTGACAGGGTTGTGGTATGGTTCAGGTCTTTTACAAGGAGAGGGCAGCACGTGGCTATGTTGAATTAGTGCCACAATTAACTGTGTTAATTTGCACCAGATCCTCTATTTTCAGCTGTGTGAAGGCCAGGAGTAGATCCGACCCTCATTAACCCAGCCAATGTACCTGCTCCTCAACTCACATTGCACACTAATAATTTTGGACAAAATAATAAGGTACAGTGTAAAACGTATGCGGTTATGCAAATGGACTGCGTTTCTATATCTCCTTTCTAGTCTTTTGACCACTCAAGGTGCTATACACTACAAATGTACACACATTCATACAATGTAATGGTAGCGGCTGTCATACAAGGTGCCGACCACCCATTGGGAGTAACTGATCATTCACCCTTATTTGCAATTTCTGGTTAAATATCCCAAGGACACATTGATATGTGCTCTACCTCCATTCCATTCTACCACAATATGGTAGAATGTAATGGTGTATATGTATGGTTGCTGTGCTGGTATTAGATATACATATTAGTAGCTTAAAATTAGAAAATGGGTTAAAAACTCTACAGGCAATGACACACCAATGCCTGTATGAAGTAAAAAAAACATCATTAATTAAATTAGGTTCTTTTTTAGGGAACACTCTAAAAAATTAAATTAGCGGTGCTTTACCCACTGGCACAAACAGATGACAAATGGAAAGAAATGATCTACAGATTTACTGAAATGAAGAGCAATGATGGTAAAAGCACTGATATTTCATGCCACCAGAATTGACCAAGCATAACTGTGTTTTCTTTTAGTGTAATAAAATTTTGTAGTTCCTGCCAATGTGGGTTTTTACCTGAAGTTGAAACAGCCCTTGTTGAAAATCCTAGAATCTTATACACATTATTGTATTGATGATTGTTTCCCATCCAACCAAAAAAGTACATGTATGATAACGTGTGCTCTCGCTGACCCATGAATACACGCTGACTGATACAAGGATGAATTAAACACCTTATATAATCTGTAATCGAAAGAGGGATAAAAAGCAGCCAGCTGAACTCTTGTAGAGAATAAATTCATTAGCTGCAGGCATGACTGAGAATGATAGGCACAAATGCAGAAGAAAAAGCAGGTTGGTGAGCTGGACTGGGAACAGATGCCTGGAAACATGAACCAACAGACAGTGGTGGTGGAGAAGAGTTGCTAGTGAAGTGAGCAGTCACACTCCGTTCTCTCCTTGTTGTTCTGTTGTTTTTTTTCCTGTTCCTTCACTTTCTAACTTTCTCTCTGTCTCTCCATGGTTACTATGCACACATTCTCTGTTTCTTTCCTGTCATATTTCACCACTGCACACCCTTTTCTTTGACCCTCTTCTTCAAAGCACCAATAGTCAAAAAAAAAGGAACATCTGGCTTTCAAAATGAGCCACTTGTGCATCTAAAAGCCCTACAGAGACATATTGAATAATGACTGAAGCATTTTCCCGCATATGAAGATGGATGCCTCATTATTTGTCTCCTCATTCAGTGCCCCCCAGCTGGCCACACAAAATATCTGAAAATGTCAAAAAAAAAAACTGAAGATGTTCTGCCTGTTCTTTGAGGCAGGAAGCTTTGATCAGATAACACGGAGGCTGAAATGATTGTTGTTTGTGCATAACAGGCTTTCATTCAAACTGGCACAATGGTGTGGAGATTTGGTCCTTGAACCAGTTAATTAAAATACTGGTGGGGTGGTGATGTAACACAATACTGTCTTTGAAGTTAAACACAACACAGCTATTCATGTTCTCAGATTAGCATTCCTTTCTCACCAGTTTCATTTAGATTACCCAGGACTTCTGCATTTTCACTTCATTAACTCATAGGGTATACCAGTAAGTAAAGCTGTAATTAAAGTTGAATAGAACATAATTGTGAATTTTTGTATGTAGTTTTTTCTGAGAAGGCATATATATATATATATATATATATATGTTGTCTGTTTGACTGGTTGCATTATTTTTTTCAAAATGGCAATAGGTCTTTTTTATTGAAGAGAGTAGGAAAGGAGTGTAAATAAATAAATAAATAATAATAATAATGATGGGGGAAGTATATTTGGCAGCTTTATTTTCTGGGTCTATGTATTGTGTATGCTGGCTCACGGTCAAAAGGTCCTTTCAATCCCAACTTAACATCCTGTAATTCAGAGCAGTCAGAGTCAGACTTTATAAAAACAGGCAGCTGGGTTTGCTCTCTAACCCTTTCCCTGCCAGAGTCATTTATAAAAGTCGCCGGCCAGTGTCAGCATTTTTGGCCAATTTCACTTTCCTTCAATACTCTTTTGAATATTCAATTCAATGAATAGATAAACAAGGAATATATCAAAAGAAAGAGTGTCGTTTTTGTAACCCTCCCCCCCCAAAAAAAAATAAATTCACATTATTATTTCTTATCACTATCATGTCTGGCAGGGGAAGATGGAGAACATGACCTTGAATCACTTGTTGACTGATTATAAATCTGGGTCACGGAGGGTCTGCGGCTGCAGCAGCTCTGTGTCCTGTTTCCTGATCAAAAAATGAAAAATCTGTCTGAGACCATGTCCCACGATGGGGCTTGTTCAGTCTTTTGATGAGATTTCTCTCTCATAATAACTCTGCTTATTATGATATGGAAGCATGTAAGCATGCACTGAATATTTGGTAACCAAACATATTCAGACGAATATTGTAAAAAACACCACATTTGGCCTTTGGTGGTGTGAGTTAAATTAATGAATAGCGGCGTGTGATGCTAAATAAAGTACTAATCCCTCAGATGGCAACAATGCAACTTTTTGGATGCTGCCTGCCTCAAAACCCTAAGGAAGAAAAAGAAGAAGAAGAAGGCGTGTGACGCGGTCGTGTGACTCAGTGACCTGGTGCCTCTGTTACAATATCGGCAGTGTGGAGATATTTTAAAGTGTTGGAGAGCGACAACAGAATTGAACAATTGAAACCCCCTCAGAACTACCTAGAATGGGGGTCTCTCTGCAAAGAACTTTACTGCTTGAACCTGCGACCTTCTTGCTGTGAGGCAACAGCACTAACCCCTGTGCCACCTTGTCGCCCTCATTACATTACAATACTACTGAATTTAAAATGTAAGGTATTACACAACTATTGCATTACGTTTAAGTTACTCCCACCAAAATAACTGGAAAAAGCATTTGGCAATCTAAATATAGCTCACCTTTGTCATTATGGCTGCCAGTCGCAGCAAGGATCTTGCTGACAAGTTTTCAAAAAGCTGGCAATTCCACTGTTGAAAGTGGTTTTCATGTCTTCAGCAACACACTCCAACTCAAGTCTCCTAACCTCTTGAAGCTGAAGAATCTCAGAGCAGGAAAATGTTCATTTTGGCTGTTGTGGTTGTTGTGGTTTTATCTCCACCCTCATGCACCGCTTGCTGACTTCATGTTGCTTTGGCGCCTCTGTAAATGTTAAATTACCGGTGCTATTTTGGGAAGTGGACAACTCTTTAGGTGTAGCACACACACATGCATTTGAATGATGTTCTTCAAATCCTTATGTTTAATCCAGGTTAAAAATGCATCAAAATGCACGCTACTGACATTTGTATCGAGTAAAATATTACCAATTTTTTTTACCTGTAATTCCTAACATTACCGTGTTACAGCAAAAATCAATGCATTACAGCAATGTATTACTTTTGTGTTGTATTAGTCCCAACACTGGCAAAGGACAGTGCCAAAGCAAAGGGAATTAGAAAGAAAGTGATGGAGTTCATGCCTTCGGAGGATCAACCATTTAATGTTGTGGAGGACATTGGCTTTCAGAGGCCTGTGGAGCACATTGAGCCCATTACACGATACCAAGCAGACGGCATTTCTCGGATGTGTGCTTACCGGAAATGTTTCTTTGAAAAACATGTCTAAAACTTTATTCCAGACTATTTATGCAATATAAAATGAAAAACAGTAAAAAACGTAATATTCAGAATTCCACCAAGCATTTAATATTATTCTGTTTTGACTACAAATTCATTCATTCATTAATCTACTATCATCTAGACCTTCTGTATGAGATAGAGTGAGTTTTGTTTAGAGTGACCTCTAAACAAAACTCCTCCAGTACTACATTACATGGACATCAAAGTAGCAGCAGTAGTCATAGCAATATCTATCCACAATTCCCCTATGTGAAAATTATTAGGTTTGGAAAAGTTTTATGACACTGTGAAGCCAGTGTCCAGAGCATGAGGAAGTGTGAGAGGGGAGTGGAAGTTGCAACCAGGTGACATGACTCTGGTTGATTGCAGACGGATTGTCTCCTGACAGACAGAGGCCATCCCTCCACCTCCCCTTCTTCACAGATGAATAATAGGATGGAGCAATAAGCAGAGACAGCCAGGAGGGATTGAGTCTCTGAGAGCCTCTGCTGAAAGAGCAATGCCATTCATCAGTGTCACAGCAGACGGACAAACACACAAAGTATACACATGCGCATAATGACCGCGGGCATCAGTCAAGTAAACAGTCCACATTGTTGATTTAAGCTTTCAGCAATTTTCCCTTTTTTCCTTCTCTCTTTTACAAAGACACAGCTTTTTCTACACGAACCAGACTGGTTTGAACTTATGTCCCCATGCTACTAAAAACTTACAGCAAAAACAAATTTCAGTCATCAAAGTAAAAAAAAACTTCTCGAGCATCGCCCAGAGAAACTTGGATACTGGATAGTAGAAAGAAACACACACACACACACACACACACACACACACACGCACACACACACACACTGAACACTGCTGATTATTATGCATCCGAGTTCCTGAAGTAAACAGGGAAAAAATGGCAGTCCTAAAGATAGACTTTTACTTAGTTTTTGATCTTTTAAATATCTGATTTCATCCTTCTTATTGTTGAAAAAGACACATTCAAAACCTTCAGATATGCAGCAAGTATATGCTGTAATTTAGTTCGGTATTCAAATACACATATTTCAGTTACTGCTAAACTGGGAGCAAAAAAGATAAAAAGCCTCAAAGAACTTTCACACACGCACACACACACACACACACAGACACACACACACACACACACACACACACACACACACACGCTTTCTCCCTCTCTCACACACACATTATGCAAAACAAACGCAATTCTAATATCACACAACATTAAACAAAACACTACTGTACAACCTCCCACACAAGCATGCGTATGTCTCTCATGATAATATGACACAAACCTGCTATTCCATATCAATCAGTAACGCATAAAAAAGACTACTTAGCATTCTGAACATTCAAATTTCAATGTAAATCGTGCTGGGTGTGACCTCTCGCATAGTACGCAGTGCTTGATGACGGAAATCTTTTCTCAATATGTGTGACAGTTCAATCCTGCGTGACACACTCCTGTCTCGTTGTCTTTATACCTCCCCAGGCAACTGGTTGACAGCTAGAGAAAAGCGCAGCAACCCCACTCTGTCACACCAGCACAGCAGCCACTCCCTCCTCTGTGCCTGACACCCAAAACAGAGTGGAGGATTAAGAGACAGTGAGTCAAGATAGGACAGAAGGGGAAAAAAAGACATACTGTGCAGAGCGTGGAAAAAAAAAAAACATTTTTTTTTCCCTCAAACAGGGTTACCAGAAGCACTTCTTTGGATTTTTGTCACATGCTTCTAACTGTGTGTAGTAGATATTAGCCCTTCTTTCAAGCCTCCAGCTCTTTGCAGCTCTTTGAAGAATAAACATTTCATTCAAAGGTTCAGTGATATTCAAATGGGGGAGGCAATGCAAAGCTGTTAATGTTACCCCGGTGTTGGACAACAACATCTTGCAATACGGGACTGTCAGAGGAAAAACGAGCGATGAATATCCTTCGCATTACAAGGGGTTCAAGTATGGCGTTTCGTTTGATTACTTAAACGTGTCAAAACATTTATCTTATTTTGCAAATTGCAGCTTGCATATTGCTAATTTATGGCGAAACAGGACCCAGGGGGACAACTGTGCTACCACGGCAGCTGGCTGCAGCTGATCCCAAGGTTAGTGGAGGCAATGGAGGGTAGTGGAAGCAAAGTGCTTCTGCTAACATCACATAAAAAAAACTCAGATGTTTAGAAATAATATTATTGGGCTAATTAAGCTTCAGTGAAGTAGGAGCACAGGAAAGGTATTAGAGGATTGTTTAAAACATCATCTAGTTACTACTATTGACAACCTGATGAGATATAGCTGGGCCTGGCTCTTCTGGTCAGCTCAGCATTGGATTGATTGCTTGATTGATCATATTGTGTTTGCTTCTCAGCCATAGATCTTAGCAGCATGTTGAAATGTTGCTAAGAAACAACAATCCCTACCTGTGACTTGTACCATACATCAGGGCACATTTTCATATTTACATTGGCATTTTAATACTCAGCATGTCTTCCAAATACAGGAGTTCCCCAAGATACAAACATTGGACTAGCGAATATTTGTAGATATGAACAACCACTGACTGATATCCATAAATGGATTGAATTTGCGAGTTCATGCTTTGAACCACGTGCCACATCCAACTAGTTCCTCTTTCTGCACCAACCCACGACTGTCTCTGATCACTCGTCTACAACATTATCTCCAACACTCATCTTGACTTAATTTTCTTTCTAGTAATGGCATTTAAATAAACTCAAATGGCAGTTATAGATTGAAATACAATATATAACGACTTATGAACAACTCAGCTTACAAACAGCTTTTTGGAACCTATACATTCGTAAGTTGGGCACTGTCTGTACGTGCAAACAGACAGATTAGTGTTGGCTTACAAAATAACACAGTTTGATCGTAGCTAATCTAATCTTATCACATGCTTCATAGCTGTGTGTATCCTAAAGGGGACAATATCATGCAGTTTGTGATTTTCTGTTATTTATATACTATTATGATATTGGATATGTTACAGCTATCTGTTCCGTACCCTTATTTGCTATAGGCAATTGCTAAGGTTTTTTTTCCTTGGCTCAAATATGTATGGATACAGAAGCTTGAGAGAGGAGATCAAAAACTATGTCATGATTTTTGGTACTTGTTGGTGTCAAACAAGGCTGCCATCATTCACAAAATGGTTTGGAAACAAGCCTCAATTCCTCAGTCTGGCATTAGCATCTGGTGACTTAACACCCTTAACATGCCCATTACAGAATAACAAGATATTTATTTATGTATCCTAATGTGACATGAAATGAAATGTCCAGTGTTAAAGAACACAAAATGTTGGTTCTTTTTAATCAATTGATCAGCATTTTCTGGTTTTGTGCCACTTAGAATGTGTGATTTGTTGTTTTGGCCTTGGACAGAAATACTGTCAGACTTGATCATAAATACAGACTGTCTGAAGCACATTCTTTATGCACTGAGACTGTCACAGAGCTGTTGATTCATAAAGCAATATAGCAGCTACTTGTGACCTCTTTAAGTCCTTGCCAATTTTGTTGTCTGTGTCTGTTGTCATGATTTTGAGAATGGCCGACAGTAACGATGGCATAGATCTAGACCATTTTAATATTCTTATTCATTCATTTTCTATTGCTCAAGGACAAGGACAAGAATTGGAGGACCCATGTGTGCGTCGAAAGAAATGTGACATGCAATATATAGTACATACTAAAGAAATCCAACTGTGTAACTTTGTATTTGAAGTCAGTACTCATATACAGTTTGGATTTAAAGCAGGCTGTGCATCATTTCCACAGAAGTCCTTGGATGGAAAAACAGCTTCTGTGAATCAAAAGTGAACTTGATTCACCGCCAGCACAACAGCAGGGAGTGGCTTTTGATTGACCAACGAGGGAGAACAGAGGTTCGCTGACACTTCTGCTTGAGACTTAGAAGGACTTTAGAAGGGTCTAGGCAGGCCTCGCAGAGAACGCTCTTCAAACACTAAATGGCTTTATTGGCAGGTTGCTGTCATTCAGTGGGAGGGCGAGCGGTTTAGACACAGTGCTGGTTTAGACGCACTGCTGGTTTAGAACCACTGCTGTGTCAGTCGTTCACAATCTGATTTCTGTTCAGGAAAGCATCCAATTGGGAATCACTTATGAAGTGTCTGGTGATAACAAGTGAGGCTGAGGCTACTATCAGGAGAAGACAGATTCACGCTTGAAGCCAAAGTCCAAATGTGAACCCATTTCCGCTCAGTAGGGAGACTGCATCCAAGCCACTGGCATTATAGATCATTGGCTTGAGGGTTTCCATATACTCGTAGATGGCATGAAAATGAAAGGGAAAGTCAGAGGAAAACAATCAGGAGAGGAGAGAGAATTCTAAATCATGACATCAGGGGAGAAATGAGTGCAGGCCTGTGGCATATTCTGGTACAAACAGATGGTAGTTAGGTTATTTTATATAAAATCTAATTTATAAATAAAATGTTCTTCGCTGTTCCCATGTATCCAAACACATGAAATGTGAAAACATAAAACACATGAAGCTTTTCTAGAAGAAAATCGCAGCAGTTCGATTCCTCGTCAAGACTTCAAGTTTAGTGTTTGTCCAGATAACGAACTTTAACTGAGCAGTTTTAGACATTTAACGTTTCATGGTTCTTCAAACAAAACAATAAGTCCATGTCCAATTGGTCCACTTACTATCTTCTTATGACAGGTTCCTAATCAGAATATGGTCAACGTAGGCTGTGTATTTCACCTGTACTGCTAAAATTATAATCTAATCAGGTGAAAATATTGTGTTTTTGGTACAATTAGTCCAATATTTAGTAAATATATCTCATTCCACTGGCAAATAATTCATCCTATTTCATTTTTTCTTTGATTTTTGTCATTTTAATTATCATTAAGAAAATGTTAGTCTTGTTTATTTAAAACAAGTTGACCCAAATCAGGAAAATTTCAATTTTTGCAGTATACACTATTCTAAGAGAAGTGTATAAGCCTGCTCAGTCTACATAAAAAAGAGCCTCGAGTAGACTACATGTTATCTAAAAAAGGGCCTAATGAAGCCTACACATAGGCAGGATAAAAATATTATGGGATGTCCTGCAGGCATATGTATGAATTCTGTTACACCACCATGTCATATTTCTGTGTAAAATTAGTTTTTGAAACGCAAAAGTGCCCACCTCAAAGACCATTTTTTCAAAGACTGCAATCGGTTAATTAAAAGAAAAAAATGGTGGAGAGGAGGAAAAGGGAAAATCTGTAAGACAAAAGGTTGGAAATCAGGGGTCATAAACTCTATCTCATCAGGTTCCACTCTCCTTACTCGATTCGTCAGTCTTTGAATACAGTAATTTGAAAGAAAGCTTAGCAGAGTTCCAAAACCTTTTTTTTTCCGGGCCAGGTCAAGGTTTTGAGACTCAACACGGAGCAGCTATTTAGACATGTTGCATGAATTTGATTGTCCAACCCTTGGAAATATCCACTAACCAGAAACAGTTCATGAGTCGCAGTCAGAATTCTGAAGTCAACTGTGCGATTCACATGCGTTCTCCTTTCCTGCCTGACCTGAATTCATCAAATAGTGTCGCTGAAGGAGCTGTGGGAAAACAACAAGATGAAGAATCGTGAGTAAACTGCTGGATGGGAGACAAAGCGACAGATTGGACTGAATTGTTGTTTTGAACCTCACAAACCCCATCACAAAAAGGAGCTTGGATCAATAGCGAGGAGTAAAGGAGGGAGAGACAGATGATGCAAAGCAACATGCCATTATCAGAAACTCTTGCGTCACAGCTGGAAGTCCATCATTTTAAAACGAAGCCAAGGGAACCAGAAGTGGAAGAAAGCTTTTACCGAGACATTTATAAATGAAAACTGTCATTCAAGAGAATAAGAATGCTCGGAGAAAACACTCCAAAAACCAAGAACAAGACTTTCAGCTTCGGTCTTGCGCTTCCTCACAGACTTTGTTTCTCAATGGGAGTTGATGCCATAGAGAAATAGCAGCGTCCATTTTCAAAGGAAAAAAAAAATCCCAAGTGGCACCGTGGAGCTGAACACCACTTAAATCTACGTTGAGTCTTCTCAAGCACCTCGAGTCCTGGTCTGAGTGGTTCTGGGGCTGTGATTGGAGTGTCAGGCCCAAGAACAGCAAAAGCACTGCGTAAGTGGCTATCTGGTGCTTCACTCGGGCACACTTAAGACTCTGCCTTCGCTAATTACGTAGCTTTAATTAGCTTGCGGTAGAATCCAGTAAACACCTAATTGTCTATTGACATTATGCAATGAGCTGCAACAAAACCCTCTATGCCAGTTAACGTATCGCCTCAACAGCAAAAAAAAAAAAAAAAATATGGGCCGCTGAAAGCGGCAGGCGTTTGGATTTGAAGTGCGTTCACAAACACAATGCACAATGGCAAGATAATGCAAATATTTATGTTCAGTATTTCGATCATGGCTTCACAAAGTCGACAGAGACGAAGAGTTATCTGGACAGGAGTGAGTTAGATGAAAATATACTCATGGCCTCCTTTTTTCCCCCTGGTGTCAAGGTCTGTCTCTGTTTCACTCATTTTTCTCTTATCAAATTTAATTATAAGAGAAACACTTATGTTTGAGCAACACAAAAAGAATACTTGAATTGTCATAAGATAAAGACATAAAAAAGCATAAAAATGAAAGCGTTCATCCAACAGATCCCATGAGCGTATATCAGAATCCTTAAAAAATCCACCATTTCTCTACAGTATATATTATAGATGTAAGCATCTGCAGATTCTGCTTTTTTAGCTTTGGGATTTAGCGTATTGCAGTACCCGTGTGTATGAGCACATTTATTCTCAAAGCTTTGGTTATAATAAGAATTAACATACCGACAGCCGTAATTGATGCATGTTATTTGCTGCTTTTAATCCAGTCCCTCTGCTTCGCAGGTGGAACATTTGAAGAATCAGCAGCAACGCAGTGAATAGTTACACTTTCAAGGTAGAACTCACCAAAAATAGTTGATTCTGGTCCTTTTTTAATGCTGCAAACAGACTGAGGGGGTACACAGATGCATTATTGTGGTTTGGTATGGTGCTTGAAGCTTTTAATGTGTTTATGAAAACAACACCCAGTGTATTTGAGACTCCCTCTTGTCTTATTTTGGTACCATAATGGCAAATTGCTGTTAATTCAAAAGGTTTATCAAGACACATTCAGGGAATGCATCCTGTTCCAAACAGCATAAAATTGATTCTTTTCCTTGTCTAATTGAATTCTGGTTTGGAATCAAGACATTTGTTTCTAGCAAAAACTCAAATGTCATACATTGCCTGTATTGAATAATGACATGTGAACATTGCAAATGTTTATTGTAGTGTTCCTTAATTCTGGTAGGGTAAAAATAGAATATTTCTGTAATAAGTAAACTCACGCCTTCTGTAGATGTTATGGTGTTGAACTATTTAAAGACATAAACAATATAACTACTCTGTGATTAGCACTGATACAGGTAGAAGCTCAAAAGAAAAGGTAGGTACACCTAGTCAGAGAACAGCTGCGTAGGAGGGGCAAAAACCGCACCGGAACAGGAAAAAGAAAAGAACTGCACACTGTCAATCACTGGGCAAATAGGTCATTTAATATAATAACGTTTCGGTCCTCAGACCTCCATTGGGTAGTAAATCCCCAGAGTTGCTGAGGACTGAAACGTTGTTTCTGAACTGTCAATCACCTATTTGCTAAGTGATTGACAGTTCTTTTCTTTTTCATATTTATAGAAATAAACTCTGAATAAAGTTCTGTGTAAAGTGCAGAGGGTCAGATTCACATGCTTACACCATACAGTTAATTATGTTAGTAACAGAGAATAAAGTAATAAATCTAGCTATGCAGATACCACGAAGAAATGAACACATACACATGAAAAAAATAGTTCAAATGAGATGGTGATGCCCTGATTTCAGTGCGTTCAGTATTTTGGATTATATTTTTATATTAAAATACTTAACTTACTAACTTAATCACTTTTTTGCATTAGCTGCATCTGTACATTGTGCTAATTAACAAATGATAGCATGCTTACATACTAAAATAAGATGGTAGCAGGGAAAGAACTGCACAGAAATTACAACCAGTACCATATTATATTATATTATAATAGTTTTATTATTTATTATCTGTCAATCTCATTTTCATCATCTTGGCTCACTCGACACTACGCACGATATAATAAAATCTTGAACATCGACTATGAACCTTGAAAATATGTCAACACTTGAACATGAAGAACGCTGCAATAGTTGTATAGTTTTTATAAACGGTTCCAAAGATTAATGATTGATTACATTTTTAGTCTCTGGAAGGTAGAGGTAGACACCACTACACACACACAGGAAAACACTTCCCTAGGTTGACGCGTCCCAACCTCTTGTGACAATGGAGGTTTACAGCACAGAGGAGTAACATATATCAGGCTTTAAATACACACAGTACTTGTATGTAAGATCAATTCCTCGTTAGTTTGACTCTGCACATGGGATTTGTTGACTATAAGAAAATACAATTGCCTGGCATACCTTTTAAAATCAATCCATCTGAAAGGTGCCATCCATTTTTTTTAATGGCCAGTAAAGCCTCTAGCCTTCTCTCCATTAGTCCTGCATGTGAAAGCTGGTGTCTGATGATAAAAGCAGCAGTCGATCACGCACTCCACTCTCACTTGTAACATCCCTGACATTTGAAATGATTTTTTTTCTGGAAAATCACACCATGACTATTTTCTCCACTCTACCGTCTGTCTTTTCCACCCGCTTGCTTCAAAGATTATTTAAATGAGAAGATGCAAATCTCACTTCAGAAGCTCTTATATGTGAACCCTAATTAACGCGTGCTTATTTGCACTAATATAAATTAATCAGAGAAATGATCCTATCGCGTTGAACGCGCAGCTACTCCGGCACGCTCGCCTTAACATTTCACTCTCATTCCTGTTGTCTTGCCGGCTAACCTCTCAGGAGGATGCTGTACACATGGCAAGTACAAAAGAACATGCTTTACATTTCACCTTAAACTCAGTTCTAATTCATTTTACGCTGTCGGTGGCTTCTATGGACTCAGGCAACACACCTACATAATTGTCTAAGGAATATTGACATTGAAATAAATTAGTAGATATAAAAGAAAGTGTAATTGTACTTGTTGCACTGCATGTCTCACTGCGATGTGGATGACAAGAATGTGTCATGTGAGGAGAGTTTTACCCAGATACAGCGGCATGAGCTTTTGACAGCACCATTATTAATTCATTGGTGTGTTTATGAAGCAACATGTGTACAAATCACATACTGAATAATTTGGCATAGTAACCTCCCCTGCACACACACACACACGCACACCTCAGTCCCTACCAGATCCTCTGCATGAAATATAAGTAAGACATAATAAATTACACACAGTGCAGCTTTTTTTTCCCCCAAAGCCTTAAAAGCATCCCTCTTGTTTGCAGGCGGGTGTGCAACACGTTTTTTGCATGTATGGCTGTCCACGTGAGTGTGTGTGTGTACTGGTTTTCTGGTAGCGTATCTCTTGGGACAAAAACAATACTAAAATACAAACACGGCAGCGTTGCAGAACCCAGAGGGAAATTATATGCCTGCAGGTGTTTTTCAAGGTTTTGAGAGCATGTCTGTCTACGTGCATATCCATTAGAATGCATCTACAATATGTATATGCTCATACATCTATGAGGAAATTTAACCAGGATCAGCTATTTATATTCAGCGTCCTGTGTGTGAAAAGGTTTGCGAATCCGCAGGTGTTTTGACAGTTCATCAGCCTGTACAGATGTCACCCACCCTCAGGCCTTACCTTGTGGTCATTCTGCACAACTCACATCTGACAGTCTTTCTCTGGTCAGGAGTACAAACTCCTCAGAGCACAGTGCCGCCACAGAAGGGGAATTTATTGTAAGATGAGAGGTGTTTAAGTTCAAAAATCTGCCCTGGAGCCTTTTTTTCCATTTTTATTGAAGAACATGCACTTCTGAACACATAAAAACACATATATACGTATCCCAGGGCCACACAGTATAAACCATAGTAATAATTCAAAGTAATTACCAGTGCAGGGTGTCTGAAAACTCTTTAAAGCAGTTTTTTCTTCCAAACACCAGCTCTCAGGCATAATTACTGCAAGCACTCAAGGCACATTAATACTGGCACACTGAGAGAAAAAAAAAAAATCACACACACATACACACATGCATGTATATACAGACGGGTCTTGGGCCACTGCGTGCCACCAGAGCACTTCAATGTGTCTTGGAATTGATTGTACGAGACTCTGGAACTGTACTGGAGGGATGAACACCAATTTTGCAAAAGATATTCCCTCAGTTGTTTTGATGATGATGGTAGAAAGTAGGGATGCACCGATAGCACGCCCTGCAGACAGACATTGGGCGGATGCTGCTGCTCCATATGTCCGCGGTGAAGCTTAAAGTTTTAACAGCATGCAACAGGTTACTGACATGTTTTTTCACAAAGTCATCCAGCTTCTGTAGCACCATGTCTGTGATATGGCTACCGCTGGGAATCTCATACGCCGGCTCCAAAATGCTGAGAAAACGCCAGAATCCCAAATTATCAACCACAGATAGTGGCTGGTCATCCAAGGCAATATACCAGCATCTGTGATTTTTGACTGCATGTTGTCTCTGCACATTTTCTCCTGCTTAGCCAACATCTGCTGCAAAGTTGAGTTGTCTTTTGTCGGTGTCGTGAGTAAACTCCCTATATTCTGCATCGTGTTTGGATTTCAAATGTTAAATTAAGTTGCTTGTATTGTAAGTCTTGGTTCTGCTCTGTTTTTGTCACTCTCATTCAACTTAAAGTAGTTCCATACTGCTGACATGACTCCTTTTGCTGGCGTGTAGCAGCCAAGCATGTAAATCACGCGCTGCCATAAAGTGGACTTCTTGCGCATTGCCGTAAAGTGGTATCGTTGTCATGGCATCGGTGGCAACTTTATGAGTACAAAGATGAGGACTCATGACCGGTATCGGAGCAATATTCGATACTGCTATTGGTATTGGGGCATCCCTAGTGGAAAGTGGGTCCAAAATCTTTCATAGATGTTCAAATGGATTGAGATCTGGCTACTGTGAAGGCCACAGCTCATACTGCTCAAACCACCTTAAGACGACCACTCCTATCATTATACAAAGGTTTCACTTTAGGATAAAGATGATTACTCAGAGCATCTTTGCATAGATTTGTAGTGACCTATCCCTCAAAGAGGGCAAATGGACTCCAACCATTCTAGAAAAATTCCCCCCACAGCATAACAGAGCTCCTGGATCCCCTCACTGTAGGGGTCAAGCATTCATGCCCGTGCTGATTCATAGACATGTACATTTTTGCACCATTGAACTGTCAAATGTGCATTCATCTTTGTAATGAAGGTTTTATGCACTGCAGCTCTACTAAAATATCTTCTGTATGTAATTGTCGACAGACTGACTCTTGCTGGCGGTCCGATCATGTCCTGCATCAATGTCCTAAGTCCCTTGGGGAAGAGTTGCTCTTTTGCTTTTCTTTACATATCTCACGAATGCACGAGCATCACGGTCATCAAGCGCGTGCCGTCAACCATAATTTCCACCCCAATTTACTGATGTCTTAACCACGGATATAAACGCAGATGTCACTGTAGTCATTGGTCCTACTGAAGCTAGTTGAGCTTCTTTGTGACTGAAGCTCCTGCCTTTTAAGATCCAAAAAAGACACATAGATCTTTTTCTCTTGCTATCTTCATATCCTTAATAGCATTGGATATTAACTGCTTAATTGTATACTATAAATTTGGATGTGGTTTCTAATTGTGTTAGTGATCATTACTTATTCTTATATTAAAGCAAATTAGTTGTTTACAAAATTTGGCTGAAAGATGCATTGTAATGATTATGTTAAGTAGAAATAGATTAGCTGTAAGTTCTTTGTTAAAATGAAAATCTAATTTCATCTATATTTTAAGGCAGCCCAAGTTACATGTTACAGTGCAGTAGATAAATCATTTATGTGAACAAATTATTTTGCCTCCTAATGTACACTTGCCTATGCCTACAGCATAAAATGGAGGACCTGTATTAATACAGCTTAATACACATACGTAGACAAAGTAAATGGACCACAATAAAGCCTCAATATTGGCAGCAGGTATGGCAGCCACATGTCAAAGAGGTTGCCATGGTGACTGGGCACAGTCAGCTCAGCAATCCCCTCCCTCCTTCACTGTGTCTCTCTCACTTTATTTCATTCAATCACTTTTCTGCCCCTAGTTATTTCGTCTCATACCAGTGGATAGCTTCATATTACTGCGGTGGCTTTATGTGTCACACCAGAACACTCTCAGATCTTAAATGAGCATTGTGATGCCCGTCATTAATGTGCAGCAATGTCTCCGTCCCATTCTTACTGTGGCAAAGCGTCACTGGCTTTGGCGTCATGCCTTCACGTCCTGATGGCTTTTTCCCTCGGAGCATCATAATTGGGGGGAGATAGAGTGAGCCCAGAGCAGATAATCACATCCTGACAGGAGAAATTATCATGTTCACTAGCAAGCAGGACAGTCGAGTGCCTCAGCCATAAATGTCACGCTGCTTTCTGCTCCCTTTGCCTTACATGTGGAAGTCATCAAGAGTTTCTGTGTTAATTGCTTTGACTTTCTGAATCTCAGAGGTTGCAGCTCCCCTTTAAAACCTCCTGAGATCATGAGAGACAGTTCTTTATATCGTCAGTGACTTAACAAAGCCCCTGGTTTCCGGACTAAACCCGCTCCTTAATTCTGAGCTGGCCTCAGCCGGCTGCTTTTATACAAAAATCTCCTTTCCTTCACCGTATTCACTGGCCTGTCATTACTGCCTCTTGCCATGGTCTTTAACCCGCTCGTTAACATGTCGATTAGTGTAGAGGAGCTAGGACAGTCTAGGATGGTGGCAGAGTATAATGGGTAAATGTCAGCCATATTCTGTCTGCAGTGTGAGCTCCTAATGAGTGTGAGCAGGCTCTGAAAATAGGAGCTATTGCTTGTAATGGGAGTCTCATGCAATGACTCAATGGGTTCTTTGTCTTGCTGAGCTCCCATGTAGGAGCACAGTGCACACCCACACACACTGGCACACAGGCACACTGATGTTTAGATAGATCGACACACACACGTACACACACACACACACACACACACACACACACACACACACACACACACACAGACACAAAGCTTTCGTATCCAATCCTGAAACAAGGGTGCACCCAGTGACTCAAAGTCATACACAAAAAGAAAATGGCACGCGCATTCTTTTAACACAGCCTCTCACACCTTCGGAAATATGCTGTAGAATACAGATTCTTTAAAAGAAATATGAACCTCACGATATACAGATTCCTCCCAACATCAGGTCAGCCCAGCTCATAACAATATCTCCAGTTCCTTTTTCCCTTTTTTTTTTTTTTTTTTTACAAAGAAACATGCTAAGAAAGGTCATTCTTCTTTTACAAATGAGGCTTACAGAGAACAGTGTGGAAGAACAGGCAGGTACATGGAACTGCCACATGCAGCCTTTTTGGAACAGAATCTGAGGTACAGCCAGCCAGCTTTCAGCATCACTCCCATGTTGCTAGTGTTTACAGACAGCACAGCATGCACCGAAAGAGTCCTCCGTGCCTCGGAGACTTAATTTGTGCCTTGAGGACCCACTACATAAAATTTTTTGGAAATGTGATATGATGTTTCAGAGCACCAATGAAAACCAACTCTTTGAAAAGCTGCCCAGAGGATTATCGTCAGATCTATTGTCAGGCTACAGCCTTATGGTGGGGTGACTTTATCAAAAAAACACCCTGCAGTATTTTGCACATTAGTGGCCCCATTGAGATTCAGGCCCCTCTTTCCTCAGTGGATTACTCAAACTGTATATAGCAAAAGGTTTTCCACACTACTGATTTTTAAATGTTTTCATTTTCTTGGACTGAGAACATTTCCCTAACTGACTGACTGTTAGAGCTGCAGATGTACAGATAGACAACCTGGTGTTAAATGCCGCTATTAATTATAGCTATAGTATGTCTAGACAGTTGCAAAAACAAGAAAAGCATAGCCTTAAAATCACAATTGTAAAAAAAATGTTATTAAGAAAGTTTGTAGCGAGTGATGATTTATGTCAAGAATAAATCAAGAATAAATCAATGTTTTATACATTACTCATGCTCAGGCGTCGCCAGCAGTGATCATTTATTCATTTTTTTTCTTAAAATTAATTAAACAAGTCATTTTCAAGTTTTTAAACACATTTGACTTGTATTATTATACAACTGCTGCTAACATTTGCAACCTACCTCCATTTGTTCTTTCACCGTTTGCTTTTCATCTTCTCGTCAAGTGAATTTTAGGCAGACTTGAAATCTCCAGAATAAGAATATGCTAATTATGCATTTTCATCAGCTGAAATAGAGCGAATAAAGATGCAATCATGCAAAAAGATAGTTTTGTGAGAAGGTTGTAGTATAGCAGGGGTCATCAACCCACTGTGGTTGCAGGCCTTTGTTCCAACCAAATAGTTACACATCTGGTTCTACTAATCAAGCCTTTGCTATGGATCTTTATTAGTAGAATCAGGTGTGTTACTGCTTGGTTGGAACAAAAACCTGCACCTACAGTGGCTCTCTAGGACCAGGGTTAGTGACCCCTGCAGTATAGGCTATGTTACGAATGGCTGTAATAAAAAGACTAGAAGAAGTAGCAGTTGCAAAAAATGGAAAGGCCTTTGGGAATTTGCCTCAATTGGACAATTTGTAAGTGTTTCATGTCAGTTAGAATGGAGCATATATTAGGCTCTCTGGAGAACAAGACAAGGAAATACATATTATGTGATTATCCAGGAAAACGGTGATAGCAGAATCAGCTGACAGTCTTGTGAGATAAAAGGTATAGTCTATGATTATGATCCAATACACTTGTCAAATTCAGCAAATATCTCTTCACTGCCCGCAAGCTGTTTGTTCTGTGTGCACTGAAAAAACGTGTTCATTCAACCCCCTTGCTCTGAAAATGGGAAGCAAAGTGTCTCTTTCCACAGTACCATTCTAAAACCCTCCAGAGTACTCTTCTTGAGATGTGATACACTTGTCCCAGCACTTCTTCCACTCCTGGAAACTTTCCTGTAGCCGTGTTTTGTCACCATGCCCAGAGCCTCCTGCAACTCCTCCATGGTGGCAATTCTTCTGCCGTTCAGTCCCAATTTTATTGTTAACAAGCTGGAAACATGCTAACCTAATGCAGCGAGATGGTTTGTCACAAAAGAGAAAAACATGTGGAAAGTCATCCTTGAAAACTGTAGGGCAGCACACAGCATGGGCAAAAAATACTTGGCAGGTGATTGGATGAACCATCTGTCTATCACCATATATCACAATAGGAATAAGACATAATCTCACGATCACAGGATCATATAAGATTGTTTGGTCCAAACCACTGGTTGTGACAGAAACCGATAACTTGAAGCCTTGCGAGATGTATTCTCGTGTGATAATGTTATCGGATGCTCTTGCAAGTAGTAGGCATATGTTAATTAGTAGAGAGTCAGATAATAGCACCTTGCTCCTGTGTTATGCCACCGTCGGCTGAAATCAAGCACACTATAAAAGTTATTGTAACACAACAGCTATCTGCTGAGTGCATTCTTTCACATAGTACACCAGTAAAATATAATGCATCCTGTGATGACACTTCAGCTCATAAAGTCACAATATGTTCATGCAGGTGAATTTTGCTACATTTATGCTCAACAACCTCCCTGTCATGGACTGGAAAATGCACAAAGCTCCCAGCGGCATTTTTGTCCTGGGAAAGGCAACGGTTTTGACTTTGGCCACTAGCCTGCTCAGTGCTCTCCCTGGGGACTTGGCTGAGACTGAGCACAATTTACCCGAATACCTTTTGGAATATTCTCAGCCAGCATGTTTGGTCAGGAGAGCATCCACACCACATTAGCATCTTGCCAAATTGCATGCCCATGCACGTGTGAACAAAACACTAAGAGATCTCAAAGTGAGTCAATAATGGCCTATAATACATCATATCATATTTGTTTATACTTAGTTGGAGCCTATAAATATGAAATTAATCACTGTAATGATGTAAAACAAACAAAACATTCAATGAGAACTGTGTCTTGGATCACCTCAGAAAAGACAAAGACAGCATCATTTTCCCTCCATCTATTTCTTAAGTCAACATTCAGAGTCTGACAACAAAACTGATTGTTCACTGCTCAGCTTTCCAAGTAAAAAGTCCCACATTCCACCCACACAGAAATGTAACAAGGACAAAAAAAACAGTAGTGTAGAAAAGTCATAAATGCATATACGCATATACAGTACACATACATACACAAATTTAAAAACTGGGAATTACTGTACATTCTCTAATATAGGCATCCCATTAACAGCTGGGTCTAATTGGCCGGTCTTTGTGTTGGCAGGGGTAAATCAAGGTCAGTGTCTAATACATGCCAGGGCTATTATTAGAACCAACATTTTTAAATGTCTGATTTATTGCAAAAATATGGAGTCAAGACTGTTCAACTCATTAGAAAGCCATCAGAGCATTAAAACATCAGGCCATCCCTACGGTGGCCTGGTCAATGGGACATGTACGGTGGCTGACAGGGGAAATCCCGCTGCAGACGGCAAATCACTGGTAGGCTAACGTTGTTACCTTCATAGCTACAGAGCTTGTTATAGAGGCTGTAGAACAGGGGTGGACAACTCTGGTCCTGGAGGGCCGGTGTGGATCCAGGTTTTTATTCAAACCAAGCAGTTACACACCTGATTCTACTAATCAGCCACTAGAGCCCTTGCTATGGACCTTTGAATGACCTTTGGAATGATGATGACATAACAGGAAGTGATGAAAAGGAAGACGAAACTGAGGAGTAGGAGGATTAATCAGAATTGGTGGATTTTTTTTAAGGATGGTTAAACATTGGAGCAGTAAGCTGTCTAAACCAGTAAGTGGCTTTTTATTGATGATGTTAATATTCTGGATGGCTATATTAGAGAATTTATGGTATTCCAATCTTGTATGTCAGTCTGAGCCCTCAGAATCCTGTTTCAGAATGTAGGACATATTTTCAAAGTTCTGCCAGCCCACCTGGCCAGACAGCTGCCATACTGAGGGACAATGAAGCAGCAAGTTTAAATCTCTTGAGAGGCCTCCACATTAGACAGAATCCCATACTGAGGCCGCCATTGGTCGCCTTCCATCATTTCTGGGTCATTTTGCAATGATGCACTCAGCAATGAATCTATCAAACTGTCCACATGTTGCATTGTGTGCCAGCAGCATGCGTTTCCTTGGTCAAAAAATACAGTTTAAGGTCATCACCATCCATTACAGTGCACTTCAGTACATCTTTCCTCCTAACATCTGGGTTTTCATTCCTGCCTGAAGCTGGGTGCTGCTACTTTAAGTGAGCTTTGATTGTCAGATGGGCAGATAACCCTTCTGCCTCCCTTCCCGGCATCTGTCAATCACTACAGAGCCTGTGAGTCAGAGGGAGCATAAGAAGCTGCAGAGCCGGAAGGAAAGAGCATGACACACACAGATAGAATTAGTGGCATGAAAACACACACACACACAGAGAGAGAGAGAGAGAGAGAGAGAGAGAGAGAGAGAGAGAGGGGGAAAGAGAGAGAAGAAGAAACCTACATGGACCCATTAGCATCTAGCAGACAAAGCATTGGCTGAACTCATTGAAAGCCTGTTTCAGCATTTCTGAACATTAAACTAATGCCCAGAATTAGAGATGGAGCTCTGTACCCCGTGGTCTCCATTAATCTATTAGTGTTTATTGACTGGTCTAGATTCTGGCTTGGAGATAATCATGTTTGCCTAACATGCCCTATTTACTCTCCCCTCCTTTGCTGATTTGACAGAGTCGCTAGTTGCTGAGAAAGACTAACATCCCCGAACTGTCACTTACTGTGTGTTCATATTCTGCTGTGGCTGGGGGCTCTGTCTTCTACACATCACACTCCTAATACTGTTGATGTCTGAGCTGCTTAGCTAAACTATTTTTACAACAAGAAGTGATCATGAGATAAAAACTAGATTATTAAAAAAAGGGCTTGAGATAATACAACTTTGTTTTGTAATGAAATAATTGTTTTTCCCCCAACATAACAATAACTGAGATAATGTTATACTTACAAAAAACTATTTTCACAAGATAACAAATGAATTATATGCTTATCTCAGGAAAACAAAATTTTATCTCGAGAAAATAATACCAATACACTAACATAATCAACAATTAGTACCTAACTCCACAATCAATAAATGCATCAGATTCTTAATATGTAAATTGTTCACTGTTACAAATTTTTTGGGTCTTTTACATGCCAGAAGCTATTTCCCATATTTATTTTTTCCCCTAGCTGTAGCAGGACCAGTAATAGCAGTGGAGGGATATTAATTAATGGCTGCAAGCTGTCATCATGATGCCTGCCCCCTCCATCAAATCCTAATGACAGGATTGTGAAAAACACTGACAGGATTATACAAACAAAGAGTGGAGGTGTGAGGAGGTGTTGGAGCAAAAAGAGATTTATCAACATGTATCAGACGCCCACCAGTAATTATGTTCATATATGCATGCAAATTAAATTCATGCATATGTCTACTTATTCACACATTTGTGTTTTATTGATGTGCCTGTCTGTTTTTGAGAGCATTTTAGTGCATCCATGCATGTGGGGGAATTCTTATGCCTGTAATCCTGCGTGTGCGGCGAGAGGGAGGTGGCGGCGGTGGAGTGATGGATCACTGTGCAGGCTGAGTCTCAGGGAGGACACACCGCTACATCCTACCAAGGAGGGACAACTTAGTGTAATTGGGTCACTGGTACTAGGAGGAGTTTCCACCTAGCCATGCTTTTAAATGAGAGAGTGCCACTGAAGTTAAGTAGAAAGAAGAAGAGAGTGAGGGTAAGCAGCAAAGGGGTAGGAAAGAGTAGGAAGACTGATAAATAATGAGAATGCGGTCTGTGTTAAGAGGCAGACAGGGAGAAAAGCTGAAAAATAGAAGCTGAAAAATAATGGGAGCAATAGAAAAAAAAAACACAGAGCAAAAGCACAGTTGGCAGCAAATAAGCTGCTATTTTGTTTTCCGATTCCTCCTAGAAAAGCTGCAGTGATTACCGGCAGGCACGGATTCCAGATTCTTCAGTTTTTTCCTGCCCAGGCTGAAGTGTGATTGGAATTCAGGATGTATGGCCTCCTATCACAGGGTATACAATATGCAAAAAAACTGGCAGCGCTAGCCCTTAGAAGCACCCTCTTTCTCTGTTCGTCTTCCAGCGGAGCTCGGCGGTTAAATCAGATCAAACTCGCCATTAATGAACACAAAGAGGTGCAAAAGATGAGTCTGGAAAGAAAAAAAGGACTCTGTGGGCTGCTTCTGAAAGGGAGACTCAGGAGGATGAGAGGAGCGAGGTAGAGAAGAAGCGAGATGGAAAGAGAAATGTGGGCGTCCTCTGCTGCTTTGGCAGAACTGTAAGGTCAGAGATTGAGTATTGAATGATCTACGACTACAATACCAAAAGCCTAATACACCAAAGTGGGCTGCTATCCTGCTGTTTCTGGCTTCCTCCTCTACTCTTGCCTGACCGAGTCAGCTGTCTCTTTTTTTTTGTTTACTAGCGCAGTGCCCCTGCAAAATGTGCCTTTTCAGAATGGGTCGATTGCTTGGCTGCCGGTATTTCTCAAGAAGCGCTCATCCAAACGACTTCACACTCGGAACTGCACTTCCTTTGGCCCTCGGGGATACGCCCGTCAAGTGTGAAGTCAATCGGATGGACGGTTGTCAAAAAAAAAGGAAGAAGGGAAGATATACTATATAAATAAATCTCCCAATTTTGTTGAATTTGCATCTTTAGTTCAGGTTTGCATTTTTTCTTTTGTTTATCTCCATCTGCTTCAGCATCTGTTCACAGTCGTAAAACATGCAGATTAAACTCAATTGAAACTCTTTGAATTGTTTAGGCCAATACCAATATCAGGGTGTTTCCAAAATCCAATCTATAGCGGCTGCCATTTTTTCCCATGAAACATGATTAAAGATCAATTTCAATCATCAATTTCTATAAACTTAATTGTCCTCTTTGGCAGACAAACCATGTACTACTATATACATGTAAACCAATACTATGTATGATTACCTGACACTTGTACACTACTGTTCAAAAGTTTGGGGTCATCCAGACAATTTAGTGTTTTCCATGAAAAGTCACACTTTTATTCATCACCATGAGTTGTAAAATGAATAGAAAAATGGATTACATTAGTCTTCTGACACAATGAGCAAACACATTGTACCATTAGAACACTGGAGTGATAGATGCTGGAAATGGGCCTCTATACATCTATGTAGATATTACACAAACAACTAGACTTTACCACATTAACAATGTATAGAGTGTCTTTCTAAATGGTTTAAAGTTATCTTCATTGAAAAAGCAGTGCACAGTAGTGTAACAGTACATACAACAGTAGAGAAGGGACAAAGTGGAGTGGAGAAGCCGCCAGAATGGCTAAGTAAAGAAAAAAAAACAGCATTAGTGCTGATTCAATGTATTTTCATATAGTGCGACAGGCAAATATGATTGCTAAAGAGATAGAGCGAGACAAAAGAAAACCTGTATTCTGTTCTCAGCGTGGACAGCACCAGTTCAGACCAGCGCGTCTGGTTGGGAATTGTAGTTGAGAATTTATTAAGCTCATTAAGTTGTTAATATTAAGTTTTTTACAATTTAACAGAAATGATAACAGATATAAGTGTATATCTATGTCCGTACTAACCCAGTGAAGTGATGCCACATGAAGGAGAGAACCCCATCAGATACTCGAGTTTCTCAGTTGCATGTAAACTGAGACAAGGGCAGAAGTCCTCCGAGACACAGAAATCTAATTTTGGGCAGAGCTTGATTAATTTCTGCATCTAAACGCACTGACAGATAGACCTGCAGGCAGGGTGATTCATCGGTCCAGCCAGGGTTGGACTCAGGATGGTGGCCCCCTGGCATATGTGTGAGAAACACCCAAAGGTGCCCGTTTGGGGGCAAGAGAGTAGAGAGTGGTTCAATTTTTAAAATAATGTGATAAAGTGCCAAAAAGGATGCCTTTCCGGTGGACTAAACATGACAAATTGCAGACAAGGGTGCCTTAACACAGGACAAAACACGACAATAGTCTGCACTTCTCACCCTGCATCGTGACTGCTGTGCACCGGTGTCACGCTGCACACAGCTGATGCCTTTTTTTTTGTCCCTGCCCCTCAAACAGTCTGAGAGATTGAAAATCTGTTCATAACCAATGTAGTGCACAGATGATTTTCAGTACTCATGATTTGTATTGCTCACATCAGATAAACATTTGCTACATTTTCTCCCTTCAAAACAGAAGCTGGAAACAATTAGCATCCATCGTTGAATTCAGAATTGTATATCCATTAAGCCTGCAATACCTGAATCATTTGTCTGTTGTTGGTGAAAACAGCTGCCTGCATTGGATCAAAACTACACCATGAAAGTGATGAGAGAGGGAACCGAAACCAAAATGCTCTGTAGACGGGAAAGTTCAGGGTAGCATTTCTCTCTCATTTCATCGTTAAATGGAATGCATTTATGTAACGCTTTTATCCAAAGTGCTTTATGGTGCTATTAAAATGATTATTTAACTCATACTTTATCATTCTCTAAATAGTCTTTGAAATATGCATCATGTTCAAGTGGTTAAATAGAGCCTTACCATGAAAGCAAGTTTTTTATTTTTTTTTTGTTTTCAAAGATGGGACGCTCTTTCTGTGCCACATAAAAATTGATGCACTTTAGGTTCCTGCAGGCACATAATGCAACGGTAATAGCCACCTTGAATGAATAGACAAACAAAACCGCACAGCCTACAGAAACTCCAACTTAGTCAACAGAAAAAAAAAAGACATCACCGCAGTGGACTCACTGACGCATGTTTTTTCTAGAACTGCAGTGGGAAAAATACCCCTGCAGCAGGAGGACTAAATATTCAAGGATATAATGTACGATTCAGTTTCTGCACCAATTAAACATGTCACAAATGGTAAATCTGCATAATTTTGGTACACAAATCAAGAAAAATGGAAACGAGTGAAGAGACCTAACATAAAGGTCAAATTCCTAAACCAAAAGATGAAGCAAATATGACAATTTATGCAATCTCAACAATCTCCTTCTCCTCTACCTTGATGTTCTGTTCTTTTATTTGCTAATTTGTCTCTCTTATCTCGCTCTTCTGTCCTTCACCTCTTCTTCTTCCTTAATCTGTCCGACACATCTTTGCTTCCATTCTTAGCATCTTCTAATTATTTTACCTTCACATCGCCTCATCCTCCACTATCCATTATCTGTTCAAGCAGCCAACCTCCAACCTTTCCCACTTTTTTTACTGTATCACTGCTTTCACAGGTCAGATCAATGCATACTTCTTCTGTTCTTAACGTACATTTGTCTAAACCCTATTTTGTATTATAATTTCATAATCCAGTTAGTTGAATTTGCATATGACTAAGAAGAGGAATATTTCTCTGATTAGCTGTTGGCGTATACGTGAATTTGAAAGCACAAATTTAAGTCCATTAATTGGGCCGAGAACCACAATTTCTAAGGATTTCATTATTTTAAATGAGACTTAATACCAAAGACGTCTAGAAAACTGGGCTCTGCTGCAGGCACGAGTTACAGCTTTTATACACTGGATGTTAATTGACTCTAAAAGTTTTATAGCCAATTAATTGACCATTAGGGACATTTAGGTTATTTTGCTCTGCTCAAACTGTAATCTAAAACCAGACAAGCAAATGTGAGTTGCTTCGTCAATAGAATTCTTTAACCCGTGACTTCTGGGCATCAATTGACTTTTGTGTATAAAATCAAAAGTGTATAAAGTCAAAATTAAGAGGCCCCGAGTAGGCATTTCACAAATTGAGCAAGGAATGCATAAAATATACATTTAGCAGCCAGTATTTTACCCACACAATGCAATTAGTCTCTGTTGATTTGCCTGCTTAATTTATGAATCTGCAAGCTCATCACATTCATACTCTGTAGCATCATAACTGCAGAGAGTATTTATTATTAAAGAGTATACTGTACTGCTTGTCATAGTAATACATTTTTAAGATTAAGGCTAGAATAATAAATTGCAAACCCTCACTTCACTTTACTTCAACAGAGCTTGGGGAAGCAATGCGGCGATGCAAATGAATGCAGACCTGTCACCTCAAATTCAATGGCTTTAAAGAAAAAGTTCACTCCAAAGTAATTTTCAGTCATTATCTGCTCACCCTTGTTCTCGGTGTTAATACCACCAGGTATAATTTGGGCATTTTGATACAGAAGTCCATTCACCTCAATCTCTGCAATATTTTACTCACCGATAATAACCAAGTCAATCACACGCTACAGCAGCAAGCGGAGCTTTTCTGCAAAAGTACTCAGCTCATGCTGTACAAGCTGTTTGGTGAAATTTGACAAGCCATTTATGTAATGAAATGAAATTATGGTTCCATTCATTTAAAATATTCAAATGAGGGCTGAGATGAAACTGGATTAAGACGTGTGTATTTTCACCACGCTACAGAGACATAGAGTCTACCTCTTTGGTCAAGACTGGAATATATCAACAGCTATTGGCTCAGTTGTGAGCGTGTGTAGGTGATCTGTCATAGGCTACTTTATATTTATAGTGAATCTACAATGGCAAAAATCAAAATTACATAGCATCAGAGCCGGAGGTAAAATAACGTGCCAGGCTACACACAGATCAGTGGCCTCCCCCACCTGTCCAGCTTTTTGAAATCCAAATGGTTACTTCCACACCTGAAAATATTAAATGTAATAAATCTGAGATATACTTTACAATTCACAGTCCTACAGTGAAAATTACAGCAGCTTTCAGCTGGCTATAATTACTCCTGGTGGGTCGGTCTGTATAATCATTTTAGTTGATCATTATTTCTGCACATTCTTTTTGTACATTTTTGGAATGTTTCAAACTAAAGTTCTGGCCAATTTTACACATCGTACCTTCAACCCTCAATCATCAGGTCAATATAATAAAGTAAATTGTCCGAAATATGGTATTAGTGTATATTAGCAAATGTCATATGTCAACATATAAACAACATTCGTGTTAAACATTAGCACGTTGTTATTGTATGCATGTTTGCATGCTGATGTTTGTATTTAGCTCATAAGACAGAAACAAGAGTTTCAGTCTTGTTATAAAAATCACTGGAATTTTAACTAACAAGGAAATGAATAGATAATTAGTTATTTTCAATTCAGTATCAGTTCGAGGCAGATGGCAGTCTGCCCAGTTACTTTAGTTGCACACACGCATTGCTTGAGATTCAGCGTTGTGCTTGAGAGCTCTTCAGCAGTCGTATCAGAGACCACGCTAATTACATCCAGACCCAAGTTGTTAATCATCCTTTGTACCTCCAGGCAAGCTTGCAATCTGAAAGTGTCAATCTAAAGAAACAGCATCAATCCAAGTGAGATGAAAGCCTGGTGGAGAAGCTAATTAGTATTAGTAATGATGAGGTAACTGTGTTTTTAAGACTTCTTTCATAAGATTTCATCACCACACAGATATCATATTACGCTTATAAACTGACAATAACATCAAGCTGTGCAGTCTGGCCTCTGTGGCCGCATTGTCACGCCACTGGAGACTAAGCATTCAGGTGGTCTGGGTCTGTGTGAAACTGAAGAGAATATTAACTTCTACTAGTGTAACTGATGTAAAATATGTCTCTAGGTCCGCCTTGTCAGGTGTCCTTGGTTGTATTTAAAGTCATGTGGAGAATGACTGCTGTTGAAAATAGACAAGTACAAGTGTTAAATGAACAAAAAGAAGAGATTAGCAAATGCTTCATGTGTATTTATGCAGATTTATCTAACATTTCATCAATATGTACTGACAAATCAAATCTATTGCTATTGCAAAAATGCTATTGCTACTACTGATACCCATGTTCCTCAATAATTTATCTGACAGGACAGCAATTCAAAGTTAGTCATAGTCAGCTGTAAAAACAGTCTCATTTGAACAGGTTTCAATGAAAGATGAGTTAGCAAACACAGCTGCAAAGATATTATTTCCGTCCAATAGCAGTTACATTTCTCAAGCATGAAACATGAATTATTTCTTATATCAAGGGGAGCAATCCCAGCAACCATGACATGCCAAATACAGATTAAACACAATGAAGAATAACGGTGGTCATAGATTCAAGCTAACTTACAGGGATAAGATGAAAGTAAACAGGAGGCTACATATGGGGTTGACACTAATTGGCAGGCAACACCTTTGGGGCTGTGTTTGCAGTAGTGATTAAGTGACCTCAAAGCTTAAAGGATAAGTCTCCTGATATTCCCTAAAGAATAAAGAGTGAGAACAAAACCAACAATGGACTGAATGCACTAGTACATATTGTGTTTGTAGCTAAAGCCTGATAAAGCCTATTCCTCTTAATTTTGGTTTACCCCTGGGGCTATACTAATGCAGTACACTGTCCTGTCTCTGTAGCATACAAATTCACAGCTGAAACAAACATGCTCTTTACTCCAGTTTGAAAAAAAAGTTGAATGGATGAAGTCACATATGGACAGAGAGAGATGATTCTGGTATAGCCCCACCTATTGGCCAAATGGCACCAGATTTGTCATGGTAACTCAGACATATCTACGCATATTTACCAAATGTAGTTTCAATGAGCTCAGGAGATATAACATTTCTTTTCTTCTTCATTTCTTCATTTAAGCAACCTTTGAGGACCAGTTATAGCAAAACTGTACAATGACTTGGATGAGTGAGAATCTACAAGACAAAATAGTACATTCTTCTCTCTTTTCACAGCAGTGGTGAAAAATGATTTGGACAAAAATAAAAAAAATAAAAAATGGGCTCAACATAAACACAAGTGGGCCTGGCTTATATGGAAAGATTTGTCCGGAACCACAGAAACAAATTTGTTTTTCAGAATTTTGAGACTTACAGGGCAAAAGCTATAGGAAAAAGCGCAAAAGTTGTGCACTGTGTAGGTGGGTTATTTTTTTTTTAATTTAATTTCACTAAACAAAAATTATTTAGTTATTATTATCATAAGATGGTGGCTGAGGGAAGGGGAGAACAGGCTTCTGTAAGAAAAAACATGGAATTGTATTTTTTTGTTATGCTGTCTTCATATAGTTTTATATCGTGGTATTTCTATTAATGGAGTGGATGGACATGTTGTGCCTGTGTGTGGTCACCGGTGTTTTTCTGCTTGGTGCTCTGAGTAATTGTGGTCATGTAAAGCTAAGCTAATGATAGCCTTCCGCTGGGTCTGTGTACTTGCTATTTCTCCCTTATAGAGGTGTGTGAGACCATGACGAGGACTGCTGTGCTGTATTAGCACTTGTGTCTCTGCACAGGTGAGCTCCCAGTTGCATTTTATATATTTCGTTATTCCCGATGTATGTTTTTCATGTTTCTTATCCACCTTGCTGGTCTTGGTTAGTATTTCTTTTCTTATGTATACAAAATATCTACAATTTTGCCATTGGGTTTTGGGGGGAGGAGTAATTTAGATTTTTGTCTTGTTGATAATTAAGTGAGGTGTGTGAGACCGTGATGAGGACTGCTGTGCTCTATTAACACTCGTGTCTCTGTTCACAGGATAAACTTCCTGCCTGGCACAAAAAAAGAACTACAGTATTTCTTTTTTCAAAGCCACAACGCAACGCAGACCGGTTACAACTGCACCTACCCGGTCCCAAGGAATACATCCGTTAAATGTGAAATCAAGTACATGAACGGTTCTTCATGTGAAATATAAACCTCCATACAGACAGACAGGTATTCCTTGCTTTATATAGAGAGCTATCTACACTATCGCTTAAATTGACTTGAGCTTGTGGGGCAATCTTGACAGAAACGCTACAGTCTTGTTTCTCATCCTTCCATCAGCATCTATTAACATCCCTTCAATCAGCTGCTCCCCTACCTTCTCAGCAACTTGTTTCAGAACATGCTGATCCAAGGGCAGGTAATGAGGCACAAACAGATGATGGGTCACTATGGTGATCGAGCTGTGGAAAATGAAAAGCCTCACGGCCCGATGGCTCCTAACACCGTGTCCCCCTGGTTGACCTGTGACCAGCGTGTTATAATCTCACCTCATGGCTCACCTGGCAGAGCAACACTCTTTCACTCTCCCCTCCACTAATCCTGCGCTCCCCCTGCATTCACTTGCTCTAATCTCGTTCCTCCCTCCTTCTCACGCGTTCACTCTCATCCTCCGCATCCATTCAATTCATCCATGCAATTCAATTTCATTTGCTATATTAGCACAGGGCAAGAAATGCTTATCTTGCCAAAACATGTTTATAAGGAATAAATGTAAAAAAATATAAAATAATAATAATAAACATAAAACAACAGGCCATAAATATGAATAAGGATTAAAGTTGGTAAGACATCAAATTCACAGCCAAAGTTAGATTTGCAACAAAGGATTCATATTCATGAAACCGCCACAAGAGGTGATATTAGTCCCCCGGCTGTAATAAACAACGTTACACTTTACATTCGGCTTTATCACATACACAATCAATATGCAAATGACTTCTTTTTTTTCCAGGGTGCTAATTCTGCCAAAAACTCAACATGCTGATCTAAGTTTTATCTTGGAACGGGTCTTGTGTCTCTCCACAGAGAATGCCAGGCAAGCCTTTACTGTATTTCAACACACACACACACACACACACACACACACACACACACACACACACACACACACACACACACACACACACACACACAAAAGGCTTCAATGTCCCTTGCTGGCTTCCAAATGCCAACGTCTGCTCAATATATACGAACACAAATGCCTAAACACAATGACATGCAGCCACTTTGTGGCATATTTCACAGAATCCTCTCACATTTACACATTTATTGGCTATAAACAAGCTAAAGAAACACGTGTCAGACTATGGGAGACTCCACCTGATTGTTGGCTTGCTGTTCTGTATGACTGGACTATAACTGTTTATACTTCATGTATAAATTTCTTTTACTTCTTTACCCCTGGCCACAACCCAACACCTGGCTCCGCCACCCCTGCCACTGCTGCAGATAGGAGGCGAGGGAGAGGAGACATTACAGGTATCAGCTTTGAAATGGTAAGAAGCTGTGTTTACAGGGCAACACAGATGAAAGTGATGAGATATACAAGGCCGAGGGGGGGTGGGGGGTGTATATGGAAGGGGAAGGGAGAGGGGAGCAGGCATTTTTCACCCCACTTTACCTACACTACAGCCACTCTTATCTAGAGGATTTACTCCATTTCTGGTGGTCTCCTTCCTCTTATCTCATTCTCTATCGTTTCTTTGATAACAAATTTTTAAAAAATGAAATGGGTTAAAATGGAGATAAAATACCAGATACAAACAAACCAGAATCTGTAAATATAGCCTTGTTGCCAGCACAAATTCTTCACAATTTTACATCGTTGTTCAGGACATTCCTGTGCATTCTGTACCTATGAGAAGCAAGAAGCAGCACACTGTAGCCTCCTTCTCTTCACTTTCACTGCATTGCTACATTTAGTTACACTGCACTGCCCAATCTCCCCATGGGGATCATTAAAGTTTCATTTTACAGTACCATATTAGGGATCCATAATCACAGGGGCTCTGTAGAAAAATCACTCTGCAGTGATGTTTGGTGTACTTATCAATTTTAATGAGCCGTGTATTTATTTTTCAGACTCTACAACTACATTTGGGCAAAAATATCCGAAATCTTCAATACAGGATTCAAGTTACTTTTATTAAGAAACTCAAGATTAAATCCCAATTTACCTGGTCCAGACAGATGGGCTGGGATGGCATCATGACATCAAAGCAACAGCTCAGAGCCAACGCAGAAGGGAAGCTGGGGGGAAATAAAAACTTAACTCAAGAAATAGCCTGCAAGTAGGAAGAGGCAAGTTATGTATATGTGTATGCATGCATATGTGTGTGTGTGTAGAAAACATGAATAATGGATAACAAGTAGAAATCATGCAGATGAGAACAAATAGCAGATTCCCAATGAGAAGTACGTTAAAACAGAGATTGCGATGCATATTATTGAAGGAGCACGTATGTGCACGCGCGTTAATGTGCACCAAACGGAGGAACCATCTCCTGATGTGTTTGACAGTAATGAGGCAGAGGCAGAGTGCTGGGAATCGAGGAGCGGAGCCTGCAAGCAACAGACAGGCGAGCAGAGCATGTCAAATCACCCTTATGTGGGACAAAATCATTATGTCACCACAGACTAATCTGCCAGCCACAAACCACAATTGGTCTTCTGGCAAAACAAGGGTCAGTGGCAGATGGGTATAGGCTGGAACTGTAGAACTAGCTTCTGGCCACACAAACAGTGACTGAAGCGCTAACCTCATTTACACCAGTTTCCCTTTCGGCTCCCGGGGGCTCAATCTAAGTTCTATGCCCAAGAAAATTTAGGCCAGGCCAGGGGAGACCATCGCTTCGACGCTTCTGGTCACCGGAGGGTCGCTTGCAGCTGTCGCAGTGTGCACATCGAGCATTAAAAATTCACATTTGCTGCAGAAAGAAGAAAGAATATAAGTGCTAAGACATTAGAGCCTACAGCTTCTGTATGGTTTCCTGGTGCAGAAAAAAAAAAAGTAATCGAGGTGAAGTGAAAACCCGTGGTGCGAGGCTTGTGTTATGAATCGTTCTTATTCTGCTAAGTCTCTAATGTAATCTCGCCTGCATTTTGATGCCAAATGCAAAGTCGTGTCCCTTTACACACGTGATAAAGCAATATGCTGCTTTTGTGAAACAAATACTTCATAATTATTATTCATTCTTCACACTCTAAATGAAATGCTTCTGTGGAAGAAAAAAAAGTTGCAGTGATTTTTTCATGTAAATTGTGATGAAGTTTGAACTGACAGGACTGAATAAAAGAAGCATATTTGCTGAAAAAAGAACTTCAAGAACACTGAGAAAAAGAAAAGCCCACCAAAAAATATTAAGTTCAGTTCTGTTTAATTTAGTTCATATTAAATATTCTTTTGTATTTTGTATGCTTGTTAGAATTGGGAAGACTAAATTTATTTTGAGATGTGAAAGGCTTTTTCAATGCAAAAAAGGCTTATTTTTAGACGATCAAAACAAAGGAATTTAAGACGTGGAAAAATATGTGTGATTATGATGTCAGCTTGTTGACCGCCCTGGTTGATCAGTCTTTTTAAATTCAATGAAGAACTAAATACTGCAGTGCTACACCTACCAATACACTGATGGGTGTAGTTTGCCAGTACCACTGTTACATGTTGAAATACACAAGCCATTTTCCTCCATTCAGTTCAATAGTGTGATCTCATTAGATCATGAATAATCCACCAATCCTGTAACCATTGTGTGAATGTCTTTTGTTGAGCCACATAACATTGCTACTTGGTAGTGTCCCTTGTCTTCCCTGTACCTGTATTTCTCCTGTTTGTGTGTGTGTGTGTGTGTGTGTGTCAACTGAGGCGAGCAGCTTCCTGCAGCCCATATATGGGCAGCTTCCTGGTCATTAACTCATTCCACTCACCTGCTCAGCAATCACATGTGCCTGCCAACTTCTCATCATCCCTGCAGTATATCTACCCCGCTTCTTCAGTCGCTCTTTGTCAGGTCGTTAACTCAGCCACTCGTAGTGGCGTTCAGGCCTTTTCTTGAAAATGTTCCTCTAAAGTATATTTTTGTGTCTACACTACTACACTTCACTTCTCAGGATCACCGTTCCCACCAGCTCGCCTCAGTCTGTCTCTGGCTTCACCGAAATAATCGCCTCACACCAAAGTCTGGATTTCCCCTCACCTTTAAACTCCCCTCGCTCTTTGATAAGTTTCTTTTCTCCTCATTATAATGTGTTAGTTTGCATTTGGGTCAAGTTGTGGTATTCACAGGTGAAATGCAACTAATTACATTTATTCAAGTACTGCACTTAAGTACAGTTCTGAGAAACGTTTTTTGTGCTACTTTCACTTATTTTCAGGAGCAAATGCTCATTACATACAATACATATGTACCCAACGCTATATATAGTAGTTTAAATTAGCACCTCAACCAATACAACAGAAAAATACTACATACACATAAACATTGTCTTTTTCTTTTTGTGTTTTGAGAAATCTATTAAGCTTATGACATTATAATGAAAAGCACATTTAGGACATAATCATAATGGTCCTGTGACAGCTAATGTCAAGGCAAACCATATATGGCATATATGTAAGATATAAGCTTAATAGTTAGTTAGTTTTTTTGTTGTTGTTGTTGTTTTACAATTATCATGTCATGATTATGTGTTATGACTCCCCATTCCAGTAAAGTGTTACCAACATTTGTAGTTTTCACAGGGATTGCAACAAGAACTACACAACTCAGTTATTTTTTCTACATATACTACTGTACTTTAACTTAAAGGTTATGTTCACAGTCTTCAAGTCTCAAACCTATAGCTGTGTACCCAAATGAACATTGACACACGCATTTGTTTGTTTGGATTTTTTTTTGTAATTTTTCTTTTGGCTCATCACTGGCCATTAAGATCCCTTCGTGAATGTATTAAGGTTCATTTGAAGCTAATAAGAGGCTTCATTTACCTAAATCAATCTAATCAAGTCTATATTTTAAAGGTCCCACATCATGCAAATGGACACTTTTGTGTTTTTTTGTTTTACTCTAGATAAGTTTACCGTCTCACAGTATGCTCGCATCCTTGTTTTAGAAACTGATTTGCAAGCAAAAATATGAATTAGAATCAATATTTATATCAGTTTTGAGATCAATATTTGAGACAGACCTAAGACGGCCTTGCCTTCTGGAGCTCCAGACAGTGACCTGAGAGAGCACTGTAAAACTGCATTGAGGAGATTTTTTTTTCTTTTCAAATAAAAACTTCTAATAAAACCCAGAAAAGTGCACGATATGGGACCTTTAAAAGTTACTGTCATTTTAATGCAGAATTCCTTCTTTTTGGTACGGTCCTTCAACTTTAGGGTGAACCAGAAAACATTTGAATCTTTTAGTAAAATGACTGTAACTGTGGAACTTTTTGAATACATTTTGGCTCAAAACTAGCTGTGGATCAGTGTGAACAGAATGAATGATTAGAGCGAATTAGGTCTTCCAATCTTAAAAGCCACTTTTAAGCAGTAAAGGATCTGAATTCATCCACCACCAGCTGCTTAATTAAAGATTAGTTGTTGTCGGTCAGTGTTCTTTTTTTTTGACAAAAATTTTGACTCTAACTAATCAGCAACATCACATTTTTGGTGATGTTTACCAACACAGTCTAATGTGAAAAAAAAACATATTGCTATGTTAACCAACCTATTAAAATGAGCTGCTTACCATCATAAATATATATCATAGTATGGATCATACGTGCATTACGTACAGCTTTGGGTTTCACCTTTGCACATCCTAATCCACTTTCTATTGGACATAAATAAAACAAAATACAAGTGAACAGCTGTAATTGTATTACTGTAATACATGTGGTGAAACTGATGGGTTTATGGTCTACAAAATCAATAGCTGATGTCACTTTGTCCATGTAGTTATTAGCTGCATGTACGCTGCTTTGTAAGAAATTGGATCATGTTTTATAATCACACAAATATGTACTTGGGCGTACTGTATATCACCATAATTACTCTGTATCAGTCATTGCTGACTAATTGAGACTCATGAGGAAACCAGAGATAAATTTCACTAATTGGATCTTCGACCAAGTGATACCGTGAACTAATTTGCACACAAGAAGGCGTTGTGTGAATATAAAAATGGATTTCTATACTATGATACAACCGCTGCTATCGTCTGTTGAAGGCTCAGGGCATCTGCGGTTCAAATGGTTGTTTCAGCCAATTTAAATTCTGTTGGAGTCACAGCCGTGGTGGAATGTGGTGCCTTACCCCTATATGATGAAAGAATGCATCACGCAGTCATCTTCTCCTCCTCGGCATCCACAGGACAATCATTCCTATCCAATAAAAACATAAGAAGAAACGTTACGTAACGGAGAGCGGCCTTAGCTAGTGATTTAACAGAGGAGGGGGATACTCAATATTTTAACACCTCTCATCCTACATTCACTTTGACTCAGACGGAGGGATAACCTTCTGATCTGCCCCATCAAAGCTCATTCAGACAGTCACCTCACATCTCCCTCTATCCCCGAGTCTAATCGGCACTGATTGGCTTATGAAAACCCTAATCATTGAAAATTACTTTTAATGCGGGGCCGGTATGTGTGGCTTCTGAATAACTTTAAAATGACGAGCCCGTGCAGGAGGCGAGGAGGTTTATTCTGTACCTACTTGATGTGAAGTAGCCCTGCACAGTCACTTTATATGGATGTGGTTTTGAAACCTAATGAGACAGATCAGACTCCTCTTCTCTTAGGGGAAAAAGGGCAGCCAAACCACCAGAGAGAGAGAACACTAGAATATTCCTGCTACACCCCATACATGGACACGGCAAGCCTTATATACTGTGTATGGTGCTGCAAGTAGGACTTTACAGTGTACGAGGCGTGATGTTTTATTCTCTATATGACATCATGTAATATGCAAGGTCTCTCTTTCGGGACGTACACTATGGCTGTCATATTTGATCCCCTTTTTTGTCCTTGACTATAGGAAAACCACTTATAATGCATCCATGATAGCTCAGCTGTTGAACTCATGACCTTATCTTGCGTGATGAGATTTTAATGTGTCAATAATAGTCTACTGTTCTCATGCTCTGCTCTGGTAATAGTGGGTTTAGTGACCTTGCTGTACATTTTTCAGCAACAATTTCCTTAGCTCCAGGGATGGCAACCGCAGTCACTCGGTTTGCCCTGACTGAAATATCTCAAAAACTGAAAGGATGGATTGGACGTTTTGTCCAGGGATTGATGGGACCCAGAGGATGAATACCACTGACTTTGATGATCCTCCTGACATTTCCCTCCCCCTCAGGAAGAATTATAATGAAAAGAAACTTTTGGGGGTATCTTTTTGACTTTACATGCCGCACCATCATCAGAATTCCCCTTTGTCTGAGAATTTGGTGAGTTCAAAACGTGACAACGTGACACGATCCTTTATATCGCTGCACTGGCTAATCACACACATGCGAGCGAGAGTTTCCTTTGTGAATCTTGCCATAGACCTTTATTATTGAAATGAAATCATCAGTAAACACAGGTGCTACTTATTATTCTAAGTAAGATTCTGTTCAGTTTAGTGTAGCAGAGCCTTTCCAGTGATCTAACATTCACAACAGCAGCACCCTGATTCTGTTTGACCTGAATGGAACCTTAATGAGTATCATTAGTAACACCTGCGCTTACCTGCTATTTCATGTCAATGTGGCTGCAGTGAAAATGCTTCTAAAGTCGCACCGAAAGATAAAGTAGTTTGGTACACTTTTTGTCAGAATTGCAACATCCTCTCTGTGAGTATCAGAGATCATCATGTGGTGCTTTGGCATCTGATTAGCCTTTAAACCCGTGAATCAGTTTTAACAGATGGAAATCTTGGATCATAATTGAGTGTCTCGTGGTGCGTGAGGCAACATGGCAGCCTCGCAACACTTTGCCTCAGCTCTACTTTATGTTCAAGGCTAATTAACAAATGTTAGCATGCTAATGTGCGCCTCTAAGAAGTGAACATTGCAAACATCACGCCAGATAAACATCATCTTATTAACATTCTCGTTGTGAGCATGTTAGCATGCCAACGTTAACAATTAGCTCAAACACAGCTGTGTCTAAATACAGCCTGACTGAGCAGCTAGCGCGTCTGTAGACACTGTGCCATTTATTATGAGGTGTGATGATGCTCAGCTGTGATCGTATGACCTTTTCTTACATAATGGCATTTTAATGTCTTACGGTGTCATGTAACATATATTAGACTCTTTTAGTGTCTATGTGATCACTTTTTGCCTTGATTGTGCTTCATATTGCATTAGACAACACATTTATTATTGTAGTTTCCCATAAAGACCTACAGCATGAGGTCAAATTGACCTTACCTCACCTTATGCTATTTTAATCTCTAATATCTAATTATTATAATATTGCTATCTAGATATTGCTGCAATATTTCATGGATGGCGCGAGTCCCCAAACGAATTCCAGAGTTCTTTTCTTTCAAAACTAATCTGTCGGCAAGTGTTGCTCACTGCCATTTGTCACAGACAAGTCGGTAGAAAACCGTAGCTCTGTTAAAAAACAGAAGACAAACACACACACACACACACACAAAATGACAGGGCAGGAGGTGCCTGAAACAGATGGCTGTTCCCTCCACATAAGTAAATTGACCATAAATTCAATTCAATTCCTGCTGTGTTTGTGTGTGTATGTGTGCGTGCGTGCATGTGTGTGTGTGCGTGCGTGCGTGAGTCAGTGTGTATGAGACAGAGCGTGAGAGACAGCGAGAGAACCACTGTGTTAATTTTAACGCATCTTAAATGCAGTAGGTACTTCATTTTTTGGCACAGTTGCATTGAATTAAATCAAATTGAATGTTTCTTTATCACATCGCTGCCAATGAAGATAATGCCAAATGATTTCCACTGTGTGTGTAGGTGTGTGTGTGTGTGTGTGTGTGTGTGTGTGTGTGTGTGTGTGTGTGTGTGTGTGTGTGTGTGTGTGTGTGATGACTTCTACAACTGTTGGCAGTAATTTAGCCATGTCTACTGTAGCCGGGAGGATACTGTAGCTATTGGTTTCCTTCTTGTCACTCTCACATATTTGAATTGGATAGTGATTGATAGAGCGTGGAGAATGGGAGAGAGAGAGAGAGAGAGAGAGAGAGAGAGAGAGACTAGCGGACAACCCTCAGCAGTTCCACTTGCCCGAGCGGCTCCACATAGCCACCAGGCTACGTTATTTTATTTTTTTTTTAATATTCACCATTTTTTTTCTTCTTCTTCTTCGCATTCCTGAATTTCTGAACACATCTCCTCCTGTGTCCGGTGCTGTCTGCGTTGTGTCGGACGGGCGGATGGGGATTCTGCTTTAACCGAACTTGAAAGCGACAGACAGCAGTTGTTGGACCGGGTTTTTTTTTTCTTCCTTTTTTTTTCGGCGCCTCCTCGAAGCGGATTTACAAAGCACCGCGATGGTATCTAGCACCCCGGACAGAGACTGACATCTTCAGCACCCCGGACAGAGGCGAGCCGCACACCGGAGGTAAGCCGGGGGAGTTGGAACTGCAGCTTTTTATCTTCGCGATAGCGGAACAGGGGGGGGAAAACCCACTCTTCCGCTATATGTTGCATATAATGCGCTATAGGAGAAGGAGAACGTCTAGACGTTAAGCTGCAAATGACAAGGAATTCACTTCAGTTTAAAGCAGAACAGGTTTTTCTCACCGTGTTAAGTTCAAACGTTGTTTTTTTTCTTCTTTTTAACCAGCTCTGCCACTTCCTACCGGTCTAGTTTAGGACTCCTTCCGCCTCGCTTTCTCTCTTCTCGGCGTTAAACGACACATGAGTTATTTTAGTTATCTTTTTTTTTTAAAATATTAATTATCGCTACGTGTCGCTACGTGTCGATTTATAGCGAGCAATTTAAGCAGCGACGAGCTAACGTGTGTTTTATTTTATTTTCTTAATGGAAGCAGCCGTTAAATTTGAAGAGTCAGCGCGTGACCAGCAGCAGTGGCGCGTGCCTCCACGCGGAAAAATCATCAACCCACCAAAAAAAAAAACAAAAAAAAAACACGAATGCGCGCGCATGCACGCACTCACACAACCACTAAGGAAATATACAGGCCCAACGTTAACGTTCGAGCTTTCGCACCCAGGCCATATTTCAAAGTGTACCTGATAATGAGCAGGACTCGGGCGTTCCACCTATGTGGTCAATTGTAATTATTCATTTATTTATATCCCGAATTAATCCAGAGTGATTTGCAATGATTGGGCAGCCTCTGGGTACAGTTTCTTCCACAAAAGCACTTCAACAGGAAATGATGCTGCTGCATGTCTGCCATGTTTTTGATCAAGTCCAAAAGTTGATCTAGCAGTTGATTATTAACTAAAATGAAATATATGTGTCTCTTTATTCAATCAACTTCACCCTTGGCAGGTGTATTGCTGAGGAGCCATGGAAGGGAAGTGTTGAATGGGAAGTTCTCAATCCAACTGGCACATTTTGAATAGGAACTACATTGGTTCATTATAATTGTCAAGGCTGCTTGTGTCTGATTACATATGTACAAGTATATTACCAAATAGGATACTGCCATGCCAATCATCAGTCATAGCTACAAATCATTTGACGAATTGCTAGGTGAGTGAAAATATAATCAATGCATCGTTTCAAGTCGTTTTTCAAACAAAAATGCCAAACATGCTGCTTTTCCCTGTGATGAGATACTAAACCGGAACGAACTGTTGCTTGGACAAAACAAGATGTCCTGGACTAAGCAAGTTGTCAAGAAAATAATCAGCATCCGAATCATTAATAATAAAAATCATTAGTTGGCATAACCCCAATGTGTCAAGTGCTGGCAAATACTGACATAATCAAGGGTTTATTGATGTTACGCCCTCGTAATCCCAGTTGCACATTAGCTGTTGCTGGGATTAAACATGTGACCTTTTGGTAACCAGACGGATGCTTGAAATTGATGTTGCCACCCAGCCTCTGTTCCTCGCTCGCTCCATGCATCACTTTAAAATGTCTACCGCAGCTCTTTCGCGCGGAGAAATTAATTCTCCGGTATGTAAAGGAAGAAAAATGCCCATGTCAGCCCTGCTTTGAATAAGGGGTGACCCCCCCCAAGCGTTCTGCCTTCGGCGAGCTAACCGGCTCTTATATCCATAACACACATATGCGCCCAAGTACACCGTGACTGTGTTAACCTACAGCGATGTAACCCTCGGTTATTAAAGCCTTCATTTTAATGATGTTCATTAGGATTTCGACTACACTGGATGTGTGATAACTCTGAGCTCGGTGTTAAGTGTGTCTGATATGTCGGCTCAGAATGTGACTGACAAGAATATAGTGGGAGGAATTGAGAAAGTGTGAATCATATTGAAGCAGAGACATTGCCACAGGGCTACACTCCAGTGTCCTTGAAAGAAAGAAAGCACATATTGATATGCCAGTTTTGCCTCTAGGTTATTAAGCTCTGGGCTCCACTGTGTAGAAATTGCTGCTCTATATCATGGGGATGATGAACTAAATGCAAATTAATCTTTCATGCTCAATTTATTATCCAATAAACACACCATGAATTTGAATTTAAATAGTGGCCCTACAGAGGGCAGACCACACAATTGTCTGTTACCACTCTCTAAAGTGCTTTTGTCTCATTAGAAAAAGGTTGAAGGGCAAGCAAGACATTAGGTTTGGGGCATTTATCCAGCCTGTCCTCACAAGAAATCATGCAGTATAGGTAGAAAATCCCAGGAAATCAAACTATATATATATATATATATATATATATATATATATATATATATATATATATATATATATATATATAGTTCCATTTAGCAGCATAGTAATTATGATCTGGGGACAGGGAAAGTGAGTGACAGATGACATCAACATAAGTTCCTTAATTGCATGTGTCAGGTTGTTGACTCCCATGACTGGACGAATATATCAGTAATCTCTGATTGGCTGATTTTTAACGTAGTATACTTAGAATGTTATACAAGTAGCTCTTAAAGTAATAGCTCAGTGTGTAGGTAATGTGCGGTCGAGAGAAAGAGTGTTTTTTTATGGCTACCTTAGAGGTGTTATCAATAAAACTCACTAAGGTTCATTCAGGGTAATAGAGCCTTTCCAGTGAGCCATCATACACAGTATAGCAGCAACCGGACTTGACCTGAATGGAACAAAACTTTACTTAGCATCACTGGTAACACCTGTGTTTACCTAGTGTTTAATGTCAGCGTGGCAGACGTGAAATAGGTCTAGATACGTGAATAAATGTTACAACTCATTAAGACCCAGGCCAAGTCCCTGTTTCTTACAACCTGCTGATGAGAGTTCACTGAATCTTGACTGGTCCTAAGAAATGAATGAGAATGAATAAGAAATGACTGCTGAGTCTCTAAAAAGCCTTAACAACCTGTGGGTGGTTCGATTTTTAATTATGAGCACATTTTGCGTTTATCTTGAGGCATTTCTTCCACCATTAAAATGAGAGCCAGTTGAACAGTCACTCACCACCAGTGGTTTACTGTACGTTTTGACTGGTCCCCCAGGCTCATTGGAAAGCACGGCCCAGTGCTCAACCTCAGGGTCAGCAGTGACAAGCCCTCATCGACATCCAGAGCACAGCGAGCTGATGGGCCCAGCTTCAGATTTTTTTACATTACACAAATTGCAGAGTGAGTTGCCCCACATGATGCTTGTACTATGGATCATGTTCCCGCATGCCTTGAAATTCTATTTATTAGTCTCTTAAAATCCTGGCCCCGGCTAGGAAACGCAATTAAAGTCAGTGTTGCTATAAATACATGATGGGCCAGTTTGAAAGCCACAGAGCAGGCTGAGGCTGTGCGACGCCCACTCTCCCCCTCCATCCACAACCCCCTCTGAAACCCCTCCCCCTCGCCCTGCCATCACATAGTGAGTTGTGGTCAATTTGAATGAAGACAATCTGGGAGGCAGTGGCTGTTACTGAAAATATTAGGCCCACAATGAACTGCACCAAATAAAAAATCCCTGCGTCCAGAGTAGTTTGTGTCATTATTCAATCCCAACATTTATTTCTATAGCTCCCTTTGGCACAGGCAGAAACTAGAGAAATGAAAGTGCTCTGTCTTCGAGGCTGGACTCTTCTGGGCACAGTCGTGCCATGCTGCACTGTGCTGTGCCATGGTTCGCCCTCTGTCATTAGCAGAAACACAGCTGTTTTTGCATCTGATGCAGTGAGTGCTCATTTCATTGGTTCTTAGTCACTGGTTTTCCACATGGAATCACTGTGCTTTGGAGGACTATAATCTCCCTGACATAATGGTGTCCACTCCAATCAATAGCCAAATGGCTTGGCAAATCAATAGCAACCATACTGTACAATAACGTGGGCCTGGGAGTGGCAGAGGGGAGAGCAGTCTGCAGCCATCACATGTTAACCCTGGAAATTCTTTGAAAATATACTCCTTAATTATGAATCAAAAATACCAACCTTGTTAACGAGCTATGTATTATGGATTTCTGCATGATCTATGCTAATGTAAGCACAGCAGTTGGTTTAAAAAAAAAAAAAAAAAAAAAAACTGGCAGCACTTTGCTTGCTTCTCTCTCATCACCACACACACACACACACACACACACACACACACACACACACACACACACACACACACACACACACACGACTACATGCACCCAGGACCTAGGATCACAAGACTAAAGAAAATAACTGTGTAAATTGTCTCAGTAAATATTCAGAACTGGTCACTCTTTCTGACATTTTATTTTTAGAAATGTCTAAAACTAAATGAATAAATCCTTGTGAAAATACCCCTCCTTTTCCTTTTACTTATCACAAACCAGGTTTCAAAACCAGGCAAGTGCAGCATTAACACACTAGCCCTTTCAATTAACGGCTTGTTGGTTTTCCCTGAGGAGACAGAAAATTCATTGGCTTTTTAAGTGTTAATCAAGCTTTTATCCCAACTTAAAGAACTCTGGGAGGAAAAACCGTAATTTTATATGTAACAAGGAAGGACCGAAATTGCTGCAGTGTTTCCCATTCTTGATTAAAGGCATTTAATTTATCCAGCTATTGCAAATATTTAGATTTCAACATCCTTAGAGGTAAAATTTTACACAGAAGTATAATGGTTTTGGCCTGAGTGGACGATAAGAATTTATCTTTCTGTCAGCACAATAATTTAATACAATAAGAACCAATGCATGATTAGATCCAGCTTTAAAATAAAATCACTGCCACCCTAAATTTCACTTTCTGATGGAAGGCAATTTAGCAATCTGCTTAGCGTCACGAAGCCACACCAGACGTTTACATATCAGAGAATTCTAAACTTAGAGTGTTGCTGGAAAAGGAAACAAATGTGCTAATGTGGTTCTTGTCCAATCACTGCCAGGTTTGAGTGAAACAGGAGTAAAATTGCCAGCCATCTGCCTGATGGTTACAAAGATTTTTTCCTCCTCCCTGTTTTGATTGGGGGTATTTTCTTGCCACGAGCTCAGTTGCTTCAGGGGAGGATTGTTGATAGCAGGAGCAGAAAGCAAACCTTTTTTTCCCCATCCTACACACATGTAGAAATGTTTGACATATCATTACTAGAACCACAGTACCATAGCAATCTACTAGTATTCTCTCACACACGCGCACAAACACACCCCACATCCTCCGCACAATGAAAACCATGCTTTAAAAAGTGTGGCTGTGCGGGTATATAGCGGTGAAATATTGCGAGCCATTGCAGCCCTCCAGGCATGCAGTTATCAGGGATTCAGAACTGATGGGAAATCAATCAGCTCAAGTGGAGTGGCCTGGCTCTCGGGGAAGAGAAGAGTCTTGTCTTTTTCAGATCCACGCCTCGATGCCTGTAGCTCAGTGTTCTAAAGGGCCATGAACATATTTAAGCATGTACGCTATCTGTCATATGACAAAAAAACAGTCAGTGTGGTCAGGCTTAGGTTGACATTATGGCAACAACATGATTGTTACCGTTAGGCAGCTAACATATGGTTAAACTTAGAATTTAAAGGCAAATATTGCTGTGCGAACAATGAGTCTCCTCTCAGCAAATGTGGATGTAGCGTGATGCATAGCTGCAGCAAAACCTCCGTGGAGGAGGTTGAGGTGAATGTTGGGGCAAGCAAGTGTCTGACTGATAATAAGTGTCTAAACTGCTGGTTATTTTATGATCCTGATCTTTCTCTCACCTTACTGCAGCTGAGTGGAGATTTCTTTGGGATTTTACAAATACTGAGGGCACGAGGCCAAGTTCTGCCCCTCTAGGGGATAATAAAATACAGTCTGCAAAACTTTTAGTTTATTAGAATTTTTTTTTTCACATTTCATTTACTTGCTGATCTTTTCAATTTTATTACCTAGAAATTTGATTTCACAGCATGAAGCTCCATAATGCTTTGTGGGGGAATCCTATAGAGAGTCCAATGGCTTTTGACAGATGAACAATTCTTTAACTTTTTAGCATGTAACATGGACATAGTCTGAAATCCATTTTTTTTTTTTAAAAGTCAATTTTCATTACATATAGGTTGCTACAGTGGAAATTACAAATGACCACAAGTTCTTCATGTCCCCTCAGATCAGTGCGAAGGGAGCAATGCAGTGTGAAGCAACAGCAAACAGAGTTTCTTACACCTCCATGTCAGCCTCATGTCTAATTCATGCACTTTAATGTTGCTGCCCGTTTATGCGCCGCAAGGTGCACCGGTGGCAGGCAGCTTTGACCGAAGACGAAACTTAAACAAAAACCAACTGGGCAAAGTGATGCACTGTAGCAGGTGGCTCTAAAGGATTTAAGCATCCATAAACATTTATACACCATATTATCCCAAAGAGCTTCTCTATAATGACTTTAAGTAGGAACGTAAACCCATTTTCATGCAGGGATCTCAATAGCTTCATCTGGACAGAGAGCAGGCAGGCAGGAAGTGTGTGTTTGCCTGTATGTATGCTCCATTTCCATTTCACATTTTGCCGAAGCACTTAACAGGAAACCGCTCACAACAAGCGGAACCTTGCCAGCTTAAACGCCTGGACTGTCAGCATAATAAGCGTCTACATTAATCTACCGGCATGTGTTGATGCCTGCGAACGCATATATACATGCTTCTATATACATGTGAAGCGAGGGTGTCACAGTTGTTTCTGGTATCTAATACTGTTAGACAGGAAATAAACCATAGCACACAGTTTTGCTCATGTTTGCTTCTCATTTACATCCTCTTGCATCACCACTGCAAGTATGTGCATTTGTCCAGATGGTAAGTGTGTATATTTCTGTATGTGTGTGCGCGTTCATGAGTGTATTTCTCCCTGTTTGTGAGCATGTGTGGCTGGGGAGCCAGAGTTTTGTTAGAGTTAGCTTGTATTGGCGCTTGGATATGTGTGTGAGCATATTTGTGTGTCTGGCTATTGTGCGTTATGTGATAGTAGGTGTTTGCAAGTGGGTAGTTGCAAACTAGGGATTTAGTATAATAGTTCCCAATTTTGAAAATAATGCACAGTCAATAAGCTTTAATGCAGAATTGCCCAAGATAAGGGAAATCAAATGAGCATTTTATAGAGGAAAGAGTTTGGATATTTTCCACTTTATGACTCTGCAGCTCTGTTAGCCTAGTTGAGAAAGCCACAAATGGGCGACGACCATAAAGGAAACCTGAATAAATGACTGGAGATGATATAGGACGTCTCGCATCATCAAAGCCCCAAATAAGGAAATATCTTGGCAGGATGGTGCATTTTTTTTCTTTCTGCCTTTATTTCTTCAATTTGTCACCTCTCATTATTGGATAGTACAGTTTCCAAAATCCCTTTCACATGCAATATTTTCTTGGGAAACTGACTTCCTGGTGCCTACCAGTGACATTTTGGTTTTAACCCGGGTTTAGGCCTTTTGGCATCTCTCTGTATGCTGCAATGCTGGTTGTGAAGCAAGAAAAATGGAGATCATCTGGAAAAAAAACAAGCTAATCTGCACATCAGACAGTGTATTTCTACTGTATGCGTACATCAAAAGCCCGGATATCTTTGTGTATTGCTGTAAGATGCAAGTGGGTCTTTGAATGTCCTCAATTGTGGCTGTGAAGTGTGTGCACGCAATTAAATATCACCATATGTTTGTCTGTACAGCTGTATGCTTCTCTCATTGATTATGGTGTGAAAGTGGAATGAGACGCTATAGTGTATGTGCACATATGTGACCCAGCTGGAAGAGATAAAGTATTATCACAACAGCCACAGTACACTGTGCTGCCGGCGTCCTCCTGTATGGTCCATCTATCTGCTAATGGACACAGCAGCCAGAGCAAAGCTAAAAGCGCTGTCCGAGCCGCATGCATACAGTAGATAATAAGGGGACGTCATTGGGTCGTCCTCCGAGCGTGCCTATTAGAGCAAGTTGAAAACTATTCCTGTACAAAACATTGTTTGGACAACCTTTGTCAGCGCTGGCAGTGCTGTGCAGGTGTGTAATTACAGTGCGTGTGTCATAGTCAGCACCCGGGCTGACTCCGTGCAGCGCTCCAAACAGAGGCTCTTGTGATTTAATTACCGCACGTACACACATGCGCAGTATGTAATGACAGCGTGTCTCACATTCTCCCAACAGGCGTCTGTATTCTCCCCTCGCTTGTTACACACCGGCCTTGGCCAGCCTTCCTCGATTCCAGTGGCGGCGAGGTGCATGACGGTGGTCACCACGGCAGGAAATTAACCCAGCTGTATGGGGACAACTGACCTGTCTGTAGGACATTATTGCCTGTGTGTTATGCGTTTTAGCCCAGCGAGCACAGTAACAACTGTGTATATCAACAGCAACCGATATAGATCAAGCCTGACGAGGGGAAAGTCGGTCTCCCTCGGCCCGGGCTGAAGTCAGGACCGGCGGAGTGATCGGCCCGCAGTGGCTGCACGGCGGCTTGCTTGGGGGGATAAATGTTTCTTCGTGTGACAGCGGCTCTGAAAGGCAGGAGCAGCTGCTGCTGTGTCACTGCCCCTCGGCTCTGCACCCCCAACCCCCCCCCACCCGCACTGTGCCATTACTCTATTCTCACCACACCTCCCTGTCTTTCCTCCTCTTCTCTCTTCTTTATTTCTCAGCCACACTTAAACACCAGCTCCATCAGGCAGCACATAATGCAAGGACACACAACCAGCGGTGGCGTTCTCTCATGTGCACTGCTAGTTTTTTGGGTTTTTTTCTTCTGTGGGCGTATATGCCTGTGCATTCTAGAGGATCCCTCTACATGCACATAAGTGTTTTTCTTGTTTTCTGCGAAGAGCCTGGGATTTTTTTTTTTCCATTGGTCTGTCTCTCAACTCAGCAAGGCACTAATAGGCATTCTGCAAGCCACTCTGCCCTGCAATTAGCTGAAAACCACAGGAAAAACATTGATAAACAAAGATGAAACAATTCACGCCTTGCCTGTCACAGAGCCCTCAATCGAAGTCAAATGCTGTTATCATCCCCGACAATGCATTTCGGCAGGTGGAAACCCATGCTGCAAAACAAGACACTACTATATACCCTTGAAAGACATCAAACAAAAGTAGATGCAAGTGCCTGTTTGTTCAAACACTTATTAAATGCCTATATAGGCCATTTATGTGGGTGTTGTTCCTGGAACTGAAGCTAAAGCAGTGGTGGGTGCTTTATCCTTGTCCACACAGTGGTCTGGCAGTGTGGGCCCGGGGCTGCTGCCCATAGTTTCATGTCAGAGCCAGAGACAGGGACTGCAGCCACCAGCAGGACTGAAAAGCTTCATCATCCAGCCAACACGCTCATCTATCCTGAGTTGGCCGCAGAGTAAAAGGGATGGCTCTAGGAATTTAAAAAAAAAAAAAAGAACATGAATTGTTCTCTTTTTCTCCTTTTTTTTCTGTTCTCGCTGGCTTTCTAACTGTCCCTCGTCTCCCGTTCCCCGGATTTTTCTCTTTTCAGGCTATTTCTTTTTTGAAAATGTTTACATTTAATGAAACCCGACCAGCCTACTCCCTGAAGCCTGATGCCTTTGAACAATATTCTGAGTCTCAGCAGATCAATATCAACTACGGTCCCTGTCCATCTGTTCACAATCACAAAAGCTTTTTAGCCTCAAAAACTCTCTGGAATTGTCTGATAAACCGGCAGCGTCTGGGTCCTCCCATAGGCTTTTGTTCTAAATGCTACAAGGCCAAATACTATCTCTTGTATCTCATAAAGCTTTTAATCTCTCACCAATAATTGAAGTGTGACAATAATGAAATGCTCACATTTCCAATCACAGCAGTCACTCACAGTGATGCAAGTTGATGGAAATCCAAAGAACAGAACAACAGACAGGATGGAGTGAGTTGCATCACAGCAGCAGACCGACAGTATATTATATTGGTCAAACAAGTGCTCTGCCAGCACTCTGTTTTACATCAGACAGTCAACGGGAGTCAAGGAGGTGAATCGGAGGTTGACTGGTGCCGTGCTTCACTGGATTCACAGAATTTTACAAGATCTCTGTCAATACAATGACAAGCTACAAGCGACATTTCTGGTTTCTTGACTGCAATGGGAGACCTGTGGGTCTGTATGCTGAAGCTCAAATACTAACAATCCCAACGGCGTCTGCACGGTAGTTTACAGTATAAATTTGCACACTGATACAAATGTAGAAATAAAATTATAAATTAAAAAAATGGATAAAGTGCAAGAAAAATGCTCCAATTAGAACACATTAGAGGAAAACAACTTTCACGGAGCTTTAAAAGCCCCTGAAGATAAACCAAATAGAGCATATTAAAAATATTAAAAACATGGACTAATAGGGTTGATTAAAAAAATTAATATGCACGTTAGAGCTCTGAACTGCCGATAAGTTGATTAGTCAGACACCATAAAATAAATGAGAAAACAGGCAAGTCTTATGTTGTGATGTGATATCACCATTTTGGATGAATGAAGAAATGTTACCCTGAGACTCAAAGGAATTGTAGTGAACCTTTTTTAACATGTGTACTATATGATTTTCATCCAATGCATTAATATACATCTCACAACATTTGAAGTCAAATTGTGGAATTCTGGGACTGCTTAAAATCTGAAATTAAATTGTTCGGATTAAAGGAAAAATATAGTGTGAGGAATACTTATGTGCAGAGGACCGTTTAGTATGTCTTTTATTTCCTGGCGCTTATTCCTGAACAATATAGTCAATATTGGATAATACTAGGCCCTTATGTGTTGATTCAAACATGGTAATTCAAACTTCTTATTGCATTGCTTACTAATTCTTTTTGTATAGGCTTTTTCTACTAAGAAAGGTCCTCAGCAGGGGCTCTACTGGTTGATTAATAGAATTAGGTGTGTAACTGCTTAGTTGGAACAAAAGCCTGCTCCCACAGTGGCAGAGGTGTAGGCTGAAGTAGATTTTTCATTTTTGGCCAGATGAGGGTGTGTTGAACTGTTACTCAAGTTATTAATAAGCAAATTGTACATTGAGTAAGACATGGGCATACATTGAGATAAGGAGACATGCAAATGTAGTTATTGTAAGAAAAAAGGCTACAATTTATATTGAAAGTTTGCATCAATCTAGTGGAGTTTGCTCAATCTATATATCAGTTTAGAAATTGGGTTGATAGACCAAGCAAAACAAGACTTATGGTAAATCTCTTACTTTGCACCTTTTCCTGATCTGGGCCTGTTACTGTTATAATAATAATATTAACTATTAATATAATGTAATGTTTCTAAATAAACAGGTTTATGCCCAGAATGTGTTGTGTTAGGTGATAGTGTTGGAATTTCCTGAGGGTCTGTGAACATGTCATGGAGTAAACCAGCTATGGTCCGGAGTAGACTGTGTTAGCGTTAGAAATAAAGTAGCAGCTAAACTGGCTAAGGTCTTAGTGTGTGGCTTTTGAGAGATGTTGCAATACTTTTATTAGGGTTGCACAATCGGTGCAGGAAGAAATAGGACAATGGAGCTTTGAATTGTAAATAAAGCCCTGAGAAGCAATATGAGGAGAAGCGCCGTGATACAGAGCTTTACACTGTAACTAAAGTGTTGCTGCAGGATAACGCTGTGATATGTAATGCTATGAGATTTTACCTTTTTGTAAAGATATTTTGTAGCATAAACACCTTTATTATACAGTAGCCAGACAGGAAAATGACCGCTCCTCAAACCGAGAAAAAATGCAGCAAACGCTCTACCCCTACACCACCAGAAATATATCTGAAAGCTGAGGTTGATTTGACAAACAGACACACAGCTGTACACACACACACATATATAGACAGCAAGTTGTCTCATTCTCTGGCCTTGGAGTGCTCTGTCTCTGCATAAAGAACTAGTTTGCAAAAAAAAAAAAGAAAAAAATCTAGTAGAAGGCCGATGGTTCGATCCCCTCCTCCTGTATGTTGAAGTGTCCTTGGATAAGAGTGTGTAAGAGTGTGTGTGTAAGTGTGAATGGGTGAGTGAGCATTAGAAACATTTTAAAAGTGCTATATTGCTCCTGATGAGCAGGTTGGCACCTTGCATGGGAGCCTCTGTCATCAGTGTATGATGGAGGTGTGAATGTGTGAATGTTGGCATGTGTTGTAAAGTGCACTGAGTGGTCCCTAGGCAAGAAAAGTGCGAGATAAATGCAGTCCATTTACCATCCTTCATTCCAGAGCAGACATGATTATATTATTCAGAATTATTGTCCGACAACAGCTCTGCATTATTATCCTCTCTGCCGCCCAGGTCTCTGCTGTGGTTTCTGCCAGATCAATGTGGATTCTTAGCAACTTCATTTCTTTCTAATTAAGATATTTCATTGTGTTCTTCTCAAGGATTCCACATAAAGGTCAAGCTGGCTATTCTCACATTTAGGTCCCAGAGCATACGCAAAGGTCTTGCTCGTCAAGACGACGCTAAACTCAGTCCAGCATTTACCACGTTGCACAAATGTCAGCGGCTGATGACCTTAATGGTTTTGGGAAGTGTGAGATGTTGGCTCTAGCCTTGCCCGACCTGCTCCAACTCCATCAGAATCACTTAGTGGTGTAATCACCTCATGTTTCATCAGTGCTCTCCGATGGGACAAATGATTGCAATAAAACACAAGGAAACAAATTAACCACCGGTGTCAAAATTTTAATGGTTCCAATTAGTCAACACTTTGGGGAATGTGCGTTATTAAGAATGATAGTGTAGTTCCCCTCTGGTTTAAATCACGAACACAAGGCGTTCTTTCCGTCACGAGGATTTATTTTGCACATAAATGCAGTCCAAGCTTTCCAAAACAACTAGATAAAATAAAATGCACAAAATCATAAAATGATTCCAGCACGATTCGGAGCATTCTCGTAGAAAATAAACATTAAAACCACAAAAACACAAAATATACATTCAATATGAAGGTTGCCTAACTTACTGATTTATTAGCTTGCCAAACATTCAATGAAACCTAGGTAGGCTATCACATTGCTATCATGCGTACTCTGCTAGCTTATAAGTCGTTAGCTAGACTTAGCATATCCAACAGCTATGAGAATAAAGTAGAAATGTAGAGATAATGAGTCTGCTTAATTCAAATATTCATTCATTCATTACTATGTAAAACACTGCATATCTTAAAACTTCTAGACGTGTTCTTATGCTCTTTATTATATTTACCAATCTACAAAAATATTATTTTATTAAAAACATACATTATTCTTATATTTACCTCAATATTAATAAATTAACTTAAACTGTATAACTGACTCTGATAGCAGCTACTAATACCAAGGGGTCAGAATTAATATATCTGACAGTATTTGTCCCACAGGCCTAGCATCTCTGTAACTAGTGCTGATAAAGTACACTGTACATGATATGAGAGCAGGGTGTTCAGTCAGGCTGACATTACCACCCCAAACCTACAAAAACACATTTCTCCTCATGCCAGCAGCACCGCTGGGGCTTATCCTGTTTTCATGCTGAACAGGATGGCAGCTATCAAGATGAATATATTTGTTAAGCATTTTATCTGCTCTGTCTGCAAATGCATGCATTCCTCTTAAGTGTTTCCCATTAGAAAAAAAACAACTCACAGAAACAAAGCCAACTGGATGGTAAATATTCAACCCTTTTTTTTATTACTTTTGTTTTCCTCTAACTTTCTATTAGAACTGAGAGTTATGATTTGAAAGCACATTTGCCAGCAGCTCCCTGTTCCCATATCGCACCCTTTGGAATGTTATTCTTTTGGCACCAACTTCTTTTGCTGCAATGGTCTGATTCCAGCCTGACACAGCTACCAATAAGTTAACCTTAGTAAGCTTTCCATCATGGAAGGTCATGGAACCACTCAGAACTACTTCAGTGTTTCTATCATTGTATAGTATTGTATATACATATATATATATATTTATATTTTTGCATTTTAACAGAAATAGTATATTGCTATACACCAGCTGCAGAGAGAGACTGTTCAGTGGAAGGAAGACCAAAGATCCAGATCTTATAATGGACTAGATGAATCCCTACACATATAACTGCATCTGAGCCACTAATGTCAACTTGGTGGTGCTGCAAGAGAAATTGTCAAGGTACAAAATGTAATGATAATCAATCCAGTCGCTGTTGAGATATTTAATGGCCCAAAGATTACTGTCCCTGTGAGCCGCACAAATTTAACAATAAATTAAACTAGCATGATTAAAAAATATCAGAGTATAAACTATAGAGTATAGACTATAAAAAGAAAGGAGATAATCTCAGTTTGTTACGGGGAGATTAAACAAAAAGAAAACATGCCCATGCTTTCATGCTCCTTCGACAATTCTTTGCAAAACAACAACACAAACAAATTAAAATGATAACCTGAAGACATTAACAAAATCATAAACCAATATTAAATAACAACAAGCATACAACAGCCAGAAAAAAAAACAACTCATACATAAATGGGAGTAAGGCAACTAGAGCTAGAAAATCACTTTGAGAGCACAAGCATGCAGCCAAGCTATGCAGATGCAAGATATTAACACCAGGTGGCCTCAAACGGCCGTCTGTTTGAAGGTCTATTTACAGAAAATTGGTTACAAAATTCAAAGCAATCCAGAAACCAAGATTTCTTCCAGATCATTACCAAAAGTTAATAATCTGTTCATGGTACCATTCCCCACATTCTGTAAAAGTTTGATGAAAATCTGGCCCAAAGTTATTGAGTTATCTTCCTAACAATCAGACAGACAGAGACAAACTCCAGCAGAAACCTCCTTGGCAGAGGTAATACAAGTCACTAAATAATGATATGTTGTAGAGTCTCCTGTGTTCCTATATGTGAAGCATTTAGGGAAGACTGGTAAATTGTAGCGTCTACCAATAGCCTGCATGTGAGGCGTTTAGGGAATAGGCACTGTTCTCTCTGAGTAAACATTCCGAACACATGGCGCTGCATTAGTTTAACTAAATCTCTCTCTCTGGCCCTGTCTGTGTGCATTGCATCTGTCTGCCCATTAAGACAAACAGTTTTAGCCAAACATTGGCACACATCCCTGAGACATACTCGACCTGTGTCTGCAGAGCACAAGGAGCTGATGTTTGCTGCAGATACAGTATTACACAGGCTCATTAGCCAAATAACACCAGAAAAAAAAGCTTTTGCTCCATGAAGATTTATTTCCCCCATCGGAGGTCTGAAGTCGGCTGGATTGCAGAGGAATCCAATTGAGCCTTTCTATTGATATTTGAGAAATGTGTTCACCCATATCTGGTCTTAAGGCTAAGCCCTGGCTAAGACCTGCCCCTTACGTACTGTCCGCCAACCAGCATCCCCCTCCAGTTGCTCCCTCATCCTTTTCTCTTCCACCCCACAATAGGTTATTGAGCGCGACACTGCAGGCAAAAGAGGGCAGATCAGGTCTCTTGCTTCCCTCATCTCAGTATGTCTCCCTCTACTCATATTGGCGAGCAGGTTTGCCAACTTGCTGTGTCACATTAGAGGTGCTGCTCTTGCCTCCCCAACCTCCACAATCTCATCCCAACCCCCCACCCATCTCCCCACCTCCCCACCCCCTGCCCCTGCACAACATACCTCTGCTTCCTCAGCTAAAATGCCTTGAGGGAATAGAGGAAGGGCAGAGAAGACAGACAGCAAGAAAGTGTGTGGGCAGATGATAAGGTGGGTGTGTTAAAGCATCTGTGCATGTCTGCAACTGTATGTGAGAACTTGTGTTTGTGTCAGAGCACTGGCATGTTAGCGTAGGAGCGAGACATGTTATGCCAGATTTAAAGTAAAACTGTGGAGAGATAGAGGCAGAGACTTGAAAGCACGCCGCTGAAGGTGTGCGTCTGTGTGTGAATGATAGAACGCTTGTGTTGCTCATCGTCTTTCTGCTCACGGCTGCAGTTAATTATTCACCGAGGTTGTGCTGCAGAGATGAACTGAGGGGCTTTGGGATAAAGGCACTGGAGGAGGAAGATGAAATTATAAAATCCTAATGACGGAACTCTGGCTGAATGGTAATTTCTTAAATTGATTTTGAAGAGGTGCCCAGACAAAAACGCATGGAGAGACATTGAGATGGGGAGAGGGAGAGCTTTCTTTCCTCTCTCTTTCACTCTCTCTCTGGACATGTTCCAGGCTCCTCACCTCTGGCTTAATCTCCCTTTTTATCCCGCACTTAAGCTTCATTGCCACACGTCTGTCCTTTTGTTTCAATCTCTTCTACTTAACCTCAACTTCTCACCTCCTTCTTCCCACATTTCCTATTCACATTATCTCTATGATGTGATTACCTTATTAACTATCGTCTCATTTTACTCAATCATAATATATGCAAGACCCAAAATGTCAGATCTCAATTGCCTTTGAAGTAAACTGTAATGTGGTTCACCAAGGAAGTCAAGTCAGATTTATTTTGAAAGCACACTTAAAGACAGTTGACAAACAAGATGTACAATTAAGGCAGTAATATCATAAATCAACATATTGAAAAGAAAAAATACAAAGACCAGTTTAAAAGACAATTCACACCATTACAATAAAGCAATGATATAAGACAACCAATGCTCATACTGAGTTGAAAGCCAAGGAACAAAGTGAAGTTATGTGTTTTAAGATAACCTTTAAAAAAAACAGTGTAGGTGTCAGTGACATGTGGAGGCAACTAGTTATAGAATTTGGGGGCTAAACTATGAAGGCACAATCTCTCTTGTGCTTGTGAGCTTGATCTAAGGGCAACCAGAAACACCTGGTGTGTTGTAAAAGGTTAGAAAGATAGATTAATGATTTGTGGGCACACAATAAAATCTTAAAATCCTACAACACATAGAGGAAGCTATTGAAGCTGAGCCACGTTATTGGAAATGTGCTGTTGCTTGTGTGTTCCTGATAAAACTGCAGCATTTTTGGG